>CM051489.1:5678750-6919375 GCA_028015225.1 Carex myosuroides | reverse complement strand
AGAAATAAAAAAGGTACATGGTTCTACAAATCTAATAAGAATAATTGTCGAAATAAGATCCAAAGCAATAGGTCAAATAGAGTTGTTCCCCAACATACCAAGAAACTTGAGTCTAACAAGAATAAAAATAACAATATGGTGTACAAAAGTGTCAATAGGTCAACTAACATTGTAAATTCTCCATCTCAAGAATCTAGACGGTCTTGCCACTACAACTTCAAGCAAGGACCAAACTTAGAATCAATCAATCCTCCGACAACTCGTAAATCATCTATTATATTTTGCAACTTTTGTTGTAAGATTGGACACACATCGGTGGAGTGTAGGTTTAGGAAGAAGAACAACATATTGAATGTTGTTTGGATGCCTAAATCTAGAAAAGAATAATTAAATGGCAAAATTATCTCTCCAATAAATTCAAATTTCAACATTATTGTGGGGGAGATAAATTCAAGGTATGTGTTAGTAACCATTACTAGTATATACCTAAGTGCATATGGTTAGTTAATTATGTTCAAGAAAATATTTGAACTATTGGAAATGATATATTTATTATAACTTCAATTACTACTATTATGATAAGGATAGACGTATAGATACAATATTATAATAAAATCACTAGATAGCGTCTACATATAAGTAATAGTGTGTATAGCAATCATCTTAGTTAAATTCCTGACGAAATAACCTTTAGAATGAACAAAATAGTTTTAAGCGTTGCAACGTAACGGAATAATTAATTCAAAAATAAAGAAGAAAACACGCTATTAACTAACCAATTTTTCTATGCCTCACGTAATTCTGAAGCCATTGTATTATCGGTAGCATTCGGATCACAAGATTGGGCCTGACTAGTATAAGGCTGGTCAATCTGGAATGGGGCCCAAGGGGGGGGGCGACTACTAGACGATCGGACCCTATGAACTTGGGCCTGACTACTAGACGGTTGGTCAATTTGGAGAGGGGCCCGACTTGAGACAGATGAGCTAACCCGACTATGATCCTGGATTAATCTCATAGCTGGGTTGGTACGCCGGACTGGGGTAACTTCCACATATAGGTCAATTACCTTGTACCCACCCCCAGGAAAACTCATTATTTGGTTGTACAGTACCTGCCAGACTCTATCATTCTGAATTGAAAATAATTGGAACTAGGTTTGTGCTGAACCAGTGGGCATGCTAATTTTTGCCTGAATATTAAGTTCATAGTGACCCTGGTCTAATCCCAAATTCTGACAAATAACAATCTTAATTCCCAAATAATCAGTACCCGACATTACCGGGATCACAGTAATAGGCCCGAGACTATAAGAAACCCCATTAGGTCCTTGTAAAATCTCACCACCAGTGTAAATGGATACCATAAGACTCATTTTGAACCAGTTACACACAAACCTAAAATTAAAAATTAACTAAATTAATTATTAACCTACTGAAAATATAAATAAAATTGAAAAGAAAAAAAAACTTACATATCAGAAGAGAAGAGCTCTTGTCCGAGGAGAGAGAATGAGTGAAAGTGAGAAATGAAATTCTGCCTCTAGAAACGAATATATACTAAAATAGGGGTCGCAATGACAAATGGCGACCCCAAAGAAGGGCGCCGCAATGACAATTGGCAGCCCCATTTTTGGGGTCGCAACGACACATGGCGGCCCCCAAGAATTAGGCCTTCAATTGTCATTGCGGCCATGATATTTTTCAAATTCTCCATATTTTGTGGGTTTTTTTTTTTAGAGAATGGTATTAATAAAATTTTCGGGAATAAGAGTGATAATTACACACTCAACTGCACTTCGATGATACATGAATCCAAGATGTATTTATACTTTAAAAAAAATATTTATACAAAATGATAAAATGATTTGTACCTTACATATTAGAAGTAAAATTTCTGAAAGTTATATATTTATTTATTTAACTAAGTCTTTAAGATGAACTTATTACTTATGATATATCATTTACAAATAAAAATAATAATAAGAGCTTTTGTATACTAGGTATAAATATCAATGCATTCATATATAAATAGTGTATAAGTTGAATATAAATTCTTCTAAATAGAATGTAGATTCAGTACACCGGCAAAGTGATATATATGGAAGCATCATATAATGATAACGATCGAGAATTATGTCGCTCACTGGTAATTAAACAATTTACAAAAATAAATATTGTAGACATGGCCAATTCATTGGAAAGATCCAATTTTACAATCTCACTGTATGGTATTCCTTCTTTATATTTATTTGTTATATATATAGTTTGCTTGACTTAGTTTTCTTTCTTTCGTTTTGTTCTTTTTTTTTATTCTGGGCGATATATACTGATTTTCTGTAGCATAATTTTAATTTTTTTATACTTATTACTTTAACAACAGATATCCAAATAATATTCGTATGTATGTATGTATGTATTATTTTCGACTTGTATTATATGGATATTATGTTATTTATTCCAATAACGTAATACAAATTATAATTTTATTTATATTTATTTACAAGAATATCAACATTTGATATATTATTTGCGCTATAAAACAACGAATTATTTTGAATTATTTCCCTAATATATAACTTTTAACTTTGCCTAATTTAATTTGGTTATTCGATCGATCCCGAACTTGTCATATTCATAGCCAGTTGTATGCTCTAATATAAACATACAACAAAAAATAGAAAGTATACACAAGCTTTCTTTCAAAAGAAAAAAAAAGAAAGTATATAAAAGCTTAAAAAAATGTGGAGATGCTACGCAAGCACAGTACTGCCATTGGTTTTGCCTTGAAGCTAAATAAAATTGCAGTCTTTTTTGCCACAGTTTCTGATTTCATTAATTACCTAGAGTTCTTTTACCTGAGGATAATATGTTATTTTAGAATTCGGCTAGTATGACATCAGTGTTATATGACACCAACTCAAAACATATTGAATAGACTTCAAACGACTAATTAATTCAAACCGTTCAAACCGATTTACTTTATGAGTGATGTGTTTACATGCAAAAAAATTATTTTTTTGAGTTATTATTGTATCAAATCAAGTGGTAACAAATGTTGAAAAATGAATGCACTAAAATTAGCTTAAAAACCCTCACATTTGACCGTCTGACTTGATACTAAATAAATTCAAAAAAATATAAATTCTACATGTAAACGCATAACTAATGAAATAGATGGGTTTGAACGGTTTGGATTCACCATTTGAAGTTGATTCGATATTTTACAGTAATGGATGCTGAATCTTTCAAAGATCGAGCAAGAAAGAACGAATAAGTCGATCTTTGAAAGATTCAGCATCCATTACTGTAAAATATCATATAAACACTGAAGGACTAAAAGAGATATATATTCCAATATCTCCTTTGGAAAAAATCATGCTCGATCTACTTTTACTGATAAAGGGACCTTTGGTATAATTTAATCAAAAAGATGGAATAATAAAAAAATAAAGTAAGCAGGGATCTAAGAGAAGAGAATCCGCAAGCAATTGAGTGCATAACAAATGGAATTACACATGAAAAATGAACTTGAAAAAAAGCAAAGGTAGGTGGTACATGACAGTGCAATATCAGCATGCACCATCAGTCGCTGAGCAGGAGCAGTTACACGATGTGCATTTCCATGAGATCATGATATATATATATATATTATATATATATATATATATATATATATATATATACGAGGAGGGATCAAGTTACAATAATTTTGAGTTACAACAAAGTTACCACAACCATTTTCTACATTTTGAAATTTCAAATCATCGATCTAACCGTCCAACATGATCTCCACAATAAAATATGCTTCCAAATCAAATTTTACATTTTTTTGAATTTTTATACTATTTATTAAGTATTTTACAAAAAATTGTCAAATTCAGACCATTGAATTTTGTACCCATCTTAATAAATAGTAAAAAATTTCAAAAAAATGTAAAATTTGATCTGGAAGCACATTTTATTGTGGAGATTCATGTTGAACTGTTTGGATCGACAATTTGAAATTTCAAAATGTAAAAAATAATTGTGGTAACTTTGTTGTAACTCAAAATTGTTGTAACTTGATCCCTCCTCTATATATATATATATATATATATATATATATATATATATATATATATATATATATATATATATATATTATATGAGGAGGGATCAAGTTACAACAAAGTTACAACAACCATTTTTTTCATTTTCAAAGTCCAAATCGTCGATCCAAACCGTTCAACATGATCTCCACAATAAAATGTGCTTGCAGATCAAATTTTACATTTTTTTGAATTTTTTTTTACTATTTATTAAGTATTTTACAAAAAACAGTCATATTCAGACCATTGAATTTTGTACCCATCTTAATTAATAGTAAAAAAATTCAAAAAAATATAAAATTTGATCTGCAAGCACATTTTATTTAGATAATCATGTTGAACGGTTTGGATCGACGATTTGGACTTTGAAAATAAAAAAAATGGTTGTTGTAACTTTGTTGTAACTCAAATTTGTTGTAACTTGATTCCTCCTCATATTATATATATATATATATATATATATATAGAGAGAGAGAGAGAGAGAGAGAGAGAGAGAGAATGGCTAAGAGCATCTACAATGGTAATTGTTTTTAAATTGCTAATCTGACGTGTCAATTGCTAATGTAATTGTTGGGTTGTAGGCCAATTTCTAAAAAAGCAAATTTGCTTATAAAGCAAACGATTTCTTTTGGACATGCTATATAATACTCTCTCTCTTTCCTATTGGCTCTGACTCCTTTGTTCTCTTTCCTATTGGCTCTGACCCAATTTCTGGAATGGAGAGGTTAAGAAATTAAAAGGAACTTAATTTTTAAATAGTGTTTTACAGCTGTTTTTGATTTTTTACGGATTGCTGGGTTGGAGATGCTCTAATATACAAACGTTTGTTCCTGGATTCAGGAACAAACGATTCGGTTCTCTGATTTTCAAAGTCCAAACAGTTGATTCAAATCGTTAGATATTCAATCTATATTAAAATGTGCTTGGACAGCAAATTTTACATTTTTTGGAATTTTTTTACTATTTATTAAGCTGGTTTGAAAACCGCTGTTTTTCAATGATGCAGAAATTTAATAAAAACAGCAGTTTTCAAACCACCTTAATAAATAGTAAAAAAATTCCAAAAAATGTAAAATTTGGTCTCCAAACACATTTTAATATAGATTGAATATCTAACGGTTTGGATCAACTGATTGGACTTTGAAAATCGGAGAACCGAATCGTTTGTTCCTGAGTCCAGGAACAAACGTTTGTATATTAGCCATTCTCTCTCTCTATCTATATATATATATATATATATATATATATAGAGTATGGCTAATTTGCTTCCGGAAGTATTTCGGACGAGGTGCTTACGGGGGCATATCTTAGTATTTGATGTTCAAACAACAAATTCAAACCGTTAGATGATCAATCTATATTAAAATGTACTTGGAGATCAAATTTTACATTTTTTGGAATTTTTTACTATTTATTAAGCTGGTTTGAAAACCACTGTTTTCAATGGTGCAGAAATTTAATAAAAACAGCGGTTTTCAAACCAGCTTAATAAATAGTAAAAAATTCCAAAAAATGTAAAATTTGGTCTCCAAGTACATTTTAATATAGATTGAACATCTAACGGTTTGGATTTGTTTTCTAAACATCAAATACTAAGATATGCCCCCGTAAGCACCTCGCCGAAATACTTCCGGAAGCAAATTAGCCATACTATATATATATATATATATATATATATATAGAGGAGGGTTAAAATGCCTCCATTTTTCATGCCTCCACCATGCCTCCATTTTTAAAAACTTTAATAACTCAAAATTTAAAACTTAAAAGTCAAAATAAAACCATTGGATATGATCTCCATCATTTTAGCTATGTGCTCATAAAAAATTATCATATTTTGATTTTGCTTTTATGTGAATCAATAAGTTGAAAAATCAACGTCTAGAATTATCCACATTAGTACGTTTTTTTACAAGCTCTTGATGACAACCAAAACAAAATCAAAATGTGATAATTTTTAATGAGCACATAGATAAAATGATGTAGATCATATCCAACGGTTTTATTTTGACTTTTAAGTTTTAAATTTTGAGTTATTAAAGTTTTTAAAAATGGAGGCATGGTGGAGTCATGAAAAATGGAGGCATTTGAACCCTCCTCATATATATATATATATATATATATAGTATGGCTAATGTGCTTCCTCTAGAACTTCGGCCTCGTGCTTTCGGGGGCATATCTTAGTGTTTGATGTTCAAACAACAAATTTAAACCGTTAGATATTCAATTTATATTAAAATCTACTTGGAGACCAAATTTTACATTTTTTGAAATTTTTTTACTATTTATTAAGCTACTTTGAAAATTCCAGGTCGAGGTGAACAGTAAAAACAGTCTGGACCATATGATCTGGAATTTTCAAAGTGGCTTAATAAATAGTAAAAAAATTCCAAAAAATGTAAAATTTGATCTCCAAGTACATTTTAATATAGATTGAACATCTAACGGTTTGAATTTGTTGTTTGAATATCAAACACTAAGATATGCCCCCGGAAGCACGAGGCCGAAGTTCTAGAGGAAGCACATTAGCCATACTATATATATATATATATATATATATATATATAGATATAGATGAGCTATGCTACTCCATGGAGTAAAACGCGTTTGTACTTCACGCCGTATTTTTATTTTGAAAGTCCAAACGACCGATCCGAACCGCTCAACATGATCTCCATATTGAAATGTGCTTGGAGACCAAATTTTACATTTTTTAGAATTTTTTTACTATTTATTAAGCCACTTTGAAAATCTGAAAATCCGGGTGAACAGTAAAAAACAGTAAAAAATTCTGGACTGCCGGATCAGTGATTTTCAAAGTGGCTTAATAAATAGTAAAAAAAATTCTAAAAAATGTAAAATTTGGTCTCCAAGCACATTTCAATATGGAGATCATGTTGAGCGGTTCGGATCGGTCATTTGGATTTTCAAAATAAAAATATAGCGGCGTGGAGCACCAACGTGTTTTACTCCATGGAGTAGCATAGCTCATCTATCTATATATATATATATATATATATATATATATATATATATATATATATATATGCTCTGTGTTGAATGAACTTAATCCAGAAGTCCAATTAGTCCAAAAGTAGGTAATACTGACAATTTACAATTAGGCGAAAAACAGTCATAATCCAGAAGTCCAGAAGACTGTGTTAAATGAACTGTTTTTAATTTTAGTCTAAAATGTAGGCTCTGTTTTAGTAACAAGGTACAGCAACAGAGTCAAATGTAACAGGCCAGGGAAGAATCAATCAATCCATCAATCACACGTGTTATATGTATTTTTAGTTATGTATAATTAATAGTACAGTTAAGGCCGGTTTTATGGCCAAGTCATGTGGTACCTGAGTCACTGCCATGTCAACAATTAATAGCTCATCCCCAGGCTCTGTCGTTTTGTGCATTTTAAGCTCATGAATTCAAGGGAGCGCGCGTGCGCGTGTGCGTGGGTCTCTTTATTTGAAATTTTACCAGGAGCAAGCAGATGACAGAATCATTTGTTGGACTTGGATATGAAGGAATCATATATAGTCTTGGAAAGATAAAACATTAAATTAATTATTACAAAGCATGCTTTGTGATGATCTAGAATAAGTTTTCAGATGCCTAATCTTGTATTTTATTTTAGGATCGATGCTGGTATGTGACTCCGGAACCGACTTCTAGTCTCTTTTTATTTTAGGATGCCTAATCTTGTATTTTATTTTATGTGACTTGACTACGATCCGAATCAAGTAGAACATTGTTAGAGCATCTACATCTCTGAAACTATCAGAGTTTCTAATCTGATGTGACAGTTTCTAAACCAGTTTCAGGGATGTAGACCAGTTTCTTATTTAGCAACTGTGTTCAAGAATTTCTTAATAAGAAATCGTTTATAAACTGTGAGTTGGCAAAATGATTGGCCGGTGTTCGCTTAATTATTTTCTTTATTTTATTTTATTGCTGATGTGTCATTTTAGAAACTCTTAAATTAGTTTCTGGGATATGAACCCTTAGAAACTCCATAGCCTATAATTTCTGAAAATTAGTTAGTAGTTACTTAGAAACTCTAAGAGTTTTAGGGATGTAGATGCTCTTATAAATATTAAATGAAATAACGCTTCTAATTCAAATTGCTTGGTGGGTTACCGTCTGCCAACTTCAAAAAAAAAAAAAAAAAAAACGCGTTTTATTCTAACTAAATAAAGATATATTTAGCATACATCTAACCTTTGTGATATATATAACTTTTGTGGTATATTTATTTAAAAAAATATTATTCAACTTAAAAAATTAAATTTATAGTTTAAAGTATTTAGATAGGACATGTATTAATTTTTTGTCGATTTAAACAAGTTTAGTCTTCTAACAAACAATTTAAACTTTTTATTGGTGTCGTTTAATTAACTTTACGATGAATGATAAATTAAATTCTTATATTGATTCAAATTTGATACAAGTCCTATTTAACTAATTTACAACACATCTATGATTTTAGTTTTTTAATATAAATAATATTTTTAATATATGTGCCATATGAGTTACATCTACCGGAAGCACTTCGGCCGAAGTACTTACAGGTCAAATTTTAAAATTTTATGTTCGAAACATTGACCTAAGTAGCTCAATAAATTGGTTATATAGTAAACATGTAGAATAAATGACCTCTTTCGACCTAAAAATAAATGATTTTTCTTTTATTTTTAGGCCGCAAAAATCATAAAATATAGTTAAAAATTTTCAAAAATTGTAAAAAACAATATTCTACATGTTTACTATATAACCAATTTATTGAGCTACTTAGATCAATGTTTCGAACATAAAATTTTAAAATTTGACCTGTAAGCACTTCGCCGAAGTGCTTCCGGAAGCAATTTAGCCAACCCCATATATATATATATATATATATATAGAGAGAGAGAGAGAGAGAGAGAGAGAGAGAGAGAGAGAGTTGGGCTATAGTGCATTGCAATGTATAGGTCCACTTGTACATTGGACTGTAAACCGTTGGATTCAAAATTCAAACAGTCGATTTAAGGGGCTCAACATGTTCTCCATATTAAAATGTGCTTGGAGACCAAATTTTATATTTTTTGGAACATTTTTAGTGGTTTTTTAGAATTTTTTAAAATCACTATTTTTCAGAAATTTCTGGATCATAGAAAAACAGTGGTTTTCAAAAATTCTAAGAAAATTGCAAAAAATTACAAAAAAATATAAAATTTGATCTCCAAGCACATTTTAATATGGATATCAAATTTAACGGTTTGAATCGGTTGTTTGGAAATCAAAACTAACGATTTATAGTTCAATGTATAAGAAATGTTATACATTGCAATGCACCATAGCCCACCTATATATATTAGAATTACTCTCAAAATAATTAATTATAAAAGTATATCGTATTCTAAATATTTTGTCCCACTTTAGATTATAATTGGGTTCTTGTACTTCAAATATCAATCCGACTTTACATGCTAATGTTCGTCAAATATCCTATACAAACACGCGTATGTATTAAGTTAGCATGAGCTTAAAATTACGAAGACGTTTGTAAATTTAATTCTAAAATGTATTGCATTGATTTTAAATAATGAAATCAAACCATTTAAAGTGATCTACAATTCCAATGATGTGTCAATGTATCAAATATTATATATTCAAATGTTAAAAAAATACATTAAAAATAACTTCTAAATCTTTAATTATTTTCTTTCTACCGTTTGATTTGTATTGCTGTAAATCAGTTTAAATGATTTGAATTTATTATTTAAACATATTTTATTAAATTTTTAGAATCAAACCGCATCTTGTTGTTGAAATATTTATTTATTATTATTATTAGTAAAGCTAGCAAGCTAAGCCGACATTATTGACTAGTCAAAATTTAACCTCATCTTAAGATATTTTGGTGGTTTAATAAATGTCAAACATGGAGGTGATTATCGCCTTCAAACTACTATTAATTAATGCAATTAATTGTTTTCCTTATCTTATCCTTAACCACCTACTTTAATTTCCAATTTGACAAGGAATCAACTATTAAGGATATACTTGCTAAGTTGCTATAACCCAAGGGATCTAATGACATCATGCATGCATGCTTTTATTGGGAATTTGGATGCTAGTAGGTAGGTTCAAAACAATGGTCCTGGGTCCTGGCTTTACAAAAGCCTTTATATGCTTAATTAATATGAATCTGGATAATCTACACTTCACCAAACACAAAAACAAATATATGGAGATAAACTAGGTTAAGATGCCATGATTCGTAGGTGCCACTCGAGATGATAGCTATTAGCTAGGCAAGCTTTAAAATAATGCATGTTTCCAATGAAGAAACCGCTACTTCATATGAAGAGCGGTTTCCCGCGAAGAAAGATATTTATTAACAGAGTGATTTTAACTTCATACATGGTATCCGTCATATATTTTTTGTTTCATTTTATCTCAGTTGGTCATGCACTCCGTAAAGCAAAAATAGCTCTGTCGATATCTTTACCCTCTACCACATAATAATTACGGTTTGATTCTTAATTTATCTCTAAATTAGGTTTTACATGAGGGTTGATGTGTGAAATCAACTTAGCGCTTGATTGGGACAGTTCATCCTAATAACGTATAATACAATTGATCTTTAGTCCCTGGATGGCTGGATTCATATTACTATTTTAGGATTGGTACTTCTGGATTGGAACTGACAGGCTTATTTCTTTTTGGGAGAAAACAGCTGGTAGAACTATCTCGGCTACAAACGGATAATTGATGAAATAAAAATAAAAAAAATAAGCCTGTCAGTTCTAGTAAAAATAAGCCGTGCCGAAGGTGTTTATTTATTACGTGTCTAAGTAAGAACTGAGTGTAGATACAATAGGTACGTAACTCTATCCTCTATTTACCGTGTATTACTGAGTTGTGGTTCCTATCTCATTGAATTTTGAGGTATTTGTAGGACTATAGGTCGGTTTGGGTCTCGTACGGACACTCAATTGGACCTATCTCGCAGGTCGGTAAGTCAGTTCGAGTCTCATACGGACGAATCGAACGGGCTTATCTCGCGGGCTGGCGAGTTGACTAGAGTCACGTACAGACTACTTGAACAGGCTTATCACACGGGCTGGCGAGTTGATTAGAGTCGTGTACGGACTACTCGAACAGGCCTGCTTCTTAAACTTGCTATCTGGACTTAGTACTTAGCTCATAGTAGTTTTATGGGACTTTTAGTATATGACCCTATCAAATAATATGTAACTTACATATCATGTTCATATATGAAACGGGCACTTATATGCCTTTTGTTAAAAAAAAAAAGAAATATGGTAATACCTAAAGCTATTTTAAGATGTAGATTCAGGTAAGTCTAAAAATATGCACGAAAATTGTGGGGCCTCCGGTTTATTCATTTTTATTTTATATTTTTTTTCCAAAAAAATCACCTATGCCTAATTAATTAACTTTTTCTAATTTATCTAGCATAGCTAATTTACATTTGAAGCCAGTTTTCATTGATAAAGATATTGACTGTTTTGACTTTCTGCATCGCACAAACGTTAGAATAATATATATATATATATATATATATATATATATATAGAGCTGGGCTATGGTGAGTTGTGGAGTAAGATGTGTCATTTTTACTTCACGCTCATATTTTCATTTTGAAAATCCAAACAACCGATCCGAACCACTCAACATGTTCTCTATATTGAAATGTGCTTGGAGACTAAATTTTACATTTTTTAGAATTTTTTTACTATTTATTAAGCCACTTTGAAAATCGCTGATCCGGTGGTCCAGAAAATTTTACTGTTTTTTACTGTGCACAGTGGATCAGCGATTTCAAAGTGGCTTAATAAATAGTAAAAAAATTCCAAAAAATATAAAATTTAGTCTCCAAGCACATTTCAATATTTAGAAAAAGCTGAACGGTTCGGATCGGTTGTTTAAATTTTCAAAATAAAAATATGGCGTGAAGTAAAACGACGTTTTACTTCACAACTCACCATAGCCTATCTCTCTCTCTCTATATATATATATATATATGATTGGTGCATTACATGAAGCCATGATAACGTTGTTAATATCTTCGTTTTTACTGTTTGTTTTTGGTCATACAATAATAATCATATACTTCTTTTATTAGTAATCATATACAATATTAGTTACAATTTGAATAGAAAAACAAAAACACTCGTTACTTATTAATTGATTGGCTGTTCAAATAATGCTATCTTAACCAAACTTATAAATTTGCACTACAAATGAGCAAAATTAAGTTTAATCATTATTTAATAGACACCCAATAGAAATTCTACATGGATGTGTTGTAATTTGGCAAGTAATAAGTTTGAATAAGTAAATAGTTATTTCGTACAAGATTTCTCCAGAATAAAGTCACAACTTAAACGAACTATTTTAAAATATTAGCATTCAAAATCATTGAAAATATGCTTCAATTCAATAAGCATATGCTAGATATTTACATTTTCAAACACTTCTAGTCGTTCGATCTGCACACAAATCTATCTTTCCCTCTCTAGTTCATCCTTTCTGACAGAGTTTCTCTCTCCTAACCAAACTCAATACGTGCATAATTAATAGTGCAAACCAAATTGATAATCAAATAATAAATTTTGATTCATCGAAGGTGGCCCCACCAAATTAAACTGTGAACAGTCCGTGCTTGTTTTCTCCATCCTTTGCTTTTTAGGTGTATTTTGGGTACCCGAAGCAGAGCATTCTGATTCGTAGACTTCTCCAGTAAAATTTTCAACCTGATCACTTCCAAAATTATTATTATTACTTGTGAATGGTTGGTTTAATTTCGTGTTACTAAAAAAACCAAGCTCCAATCCTGTTAAGTCCGAGTTGTCGAACAAGCGTGAGAGAGAGGGATGATCAATGCTCTGAAAGCTTTCTAACAGATTTGCAAGAGAAGAAGATTTTGGCAATGCAAATGACGTGCTAGGGTTCGAGTTAACATGCGGATACGGGTTACAATTTGGTAAAATTTGCGGGTTCGAATCTTCGGTAACCGATTGTTCTTCCTCTTCCCGCCCTTCTTGCGAAGAATCCAAATTTTGATTGGCTTTCTTATATATCCGGCATAAAACCCAGTCATCCAACTGTTACAAATTTACAAGAAAAGATATAATACAATTAGAATATATGAAGATTTCAGGACCAAGATGCAAATTATCATGAAACAAAATGTCAAAGAAAATTAAAGGAAAAAAAAAAAAAAAATCTTACCCTCATGCTATGCTTCTGCTTTGTGGAATTGTTGTTGTTGCTTTTGTACGAATCGGTGAGGCGATACTCGTGCATGATCCATTCGGACTTAAGACCCTTAGGCGGCTTCCCCTGGTAGAATACTAGCGCTTTTTTTACGCCGATGCTCTTGTTAGTTTTGCTTGATAATATAGGTTTGTCGGTGCCAGTTGCCTTCCAGTATCCTGATTTAGCTGCTCGGTTTGGTCGGGCACCATTTGGGTACTTGCGGTCCCTCGGGCTGAAGAAGTACCATTCTCTCTCACCATACATAGCTTGTGCTATATAAACACAAAAATGAACAAATGAAATCATCTCAATTAGTCTTCGTTGAACTTGATATATTTGATATTAAAGAATTTAAAGATCATTTAATTATGCAGTTACAAGATAATACTCACATGGAAGATCCCATGGATTGAACTTGTAAATGTCGACTTCTGCAATTATCGCTACGGGACATGGCACCGATGCGATACGATTTCTGAGATAGTATGATATGAGTTCCTCATCAGTCGGGTGGAAACGAAACCCGGCAGGGAGTGATTCAACTCTAGACATGATTACTACCTGTTTTTTTTCTTCTATTTTTTGTTGGGTTTTTTTTTTCTCTTTTAACAGAAGGAGAAGATAGCTACTAGCTAGATGATCTTAGAGACTTTGAAAGAAAGGTTTTTGAAATTTTTGAGAGAAGAGGGCTGAGGGCTGATTTATGGGCCAAGGTTTTTTGTCGTGTAGTGGGGATGGGCCCCACAAGCGGGCCCCTGCATGATGCATGCATCGGATATAATATAGAAAATTAAATAACCTCATGGAGAAATTAGGATTGGCAACTCGAAAGTGCTGCCAATGGATATAATCATATAATTGATTGTTTCATTCGTTTTTTTTTTTTCTTTTTATTATTCTAAACTTGAGAACAGATTCATATGACATCAACTTCTATACTAGGATTGGTTCTGGTTTGATAAGAATCCGTACGGATATTCTAGACGCGTGTCGACTTGATAGAGGAGCTAGTTATCATTTTTAATTTGTTTTTTTTGCCAACAATAGAGGAGCTAATTATTAGCGACATCTTTTTTTGACCCGACATTTTTATTAATATCCAAATTTAATAGAAATTAATTAATATACCCAGATCTGTATTTATAAAAATATCTATACCGGTTATTTTCTGGCCGGTACCTTACTTATTTAAATACCGGTCATTTTCTGACCGGTATTCTATTTATTTAATTACCGGCTGATACGTCCCTTCCCACGAGGGCCGGGCCGTACTCGGACTCGGTCCAGTAAGGTGCAAGCGCGTCCTGTCCCTGGGGAGCAGGCCGTGCGGAGGCTGATGACTGGACGTGGAGCTCGTCCCGGTTCAAGCGAAACGGGCCGAGACGGTGGACACGCGGGGTGTTGGAGGGGTATTAACGCTCTAACCCTTTTTAATACCTCCTCAAGTTGTAATAAATGCGGTCCCCTTTTTCTGGGGAATTCTCTGCCTTAAATAGAGGGCGCCCTACTGTCAGCATTAATGACGAAGGTCCGCCTACTGTTGAGAGCGTCCGCATAATAGGCGATAAGATCCGCATAATCTGTCTTAAACCGAACAGCGAGGCCGTGTGTCGACCTTCTTAGGCTGTTCGGTGTGTTTAGGCCTTGAGCCTTGTTTTGTTTGGTTCCGAGCTGGCCGTGGGAGATGGTCCGAACTTCGGCCTGAGTTTGGCCTCGGACTGGTCCCGGGAGGGGTCCGACTCCCGTGCCATCTTTAACCTCAGGCTGGCCCCGGGAGGGGGTCCGAGTCCCGGGTATTTTTCTGGTCCTGGGCTGGCCCCGGGGGGGTCCGAGTCCCGACCTGTTTTAGGCTGTGGCCTGTTTCGTTTTGGGCCGGCCTTCTGCGGATTTGAATCTGGGAGTACTTTGTTGGGCCATGCCTGGGTTTTTAAGGGCCATCGATATATGAGCCTATCACCGGCCATTAAGTGACCGGTACCCTTATTTTTTTTTGTTTTACACCCTATAAAATACCCATCTTTCTCTCTCCCTCTCACAACTCACTCAACTCAATCCTGAATTCTCCTCTTCCTTCAGTATATTTTTGCTTTATTTAATTTAAATTTATTATTTTATTTAGTTTAAATTATTATTTTTTAATAATTAATTTAATTATTAAAAATAATTATTTAATTATTAAAAATAATTAATTTAAATTATTAAATATAATTAATGTAAATTATTGAATATAATTAATTTAAATTATTAAATATAATTAATTTACACTCATTTAATTTTTTAGGGTTTAATGGACTGACCATTACATGTATACAGACATGATATATTTAATTTACACTCATTTAATTTATAAATTAATAAAATAATTAATGTATTTAATTTTTTGTTTATTTTTAATTATTTTTCAGTAACCTATACATGTAGATTAGTAACCTGACAATTGTTTACCATTTTTCAAAATTTAGTTTGTTTGCCATGGCCTTGATTTCATTACACTATGGTGAGAAGGTTCTTAGTAATGCATACGGGGCTTATTACTCCAAAGATGCAATTAATTCATTTATGATTCCCGATGATATCTCACTTTGTGACTTGAAATCCATGATTTACGCATGCACTGGTTATAACCTAGTGGAACTTAGAATTGGCAACCCGAGTTTGCAATGGAAACTCCGGGAAATATACCCTTGCGAAACTACTAGATGAAAGTACTTAGAGAGAGCTGTACGGCCATTTAAAGGTTACTGAAAATTTTATAATAGAAATCTAAGCCTGAAGAGTTCCGATAGAGCCACGAGTTGGAAGTTCTGGCCAAAATTCAGTTGCGCCAACTTATATAACACAATGAGAACCATACACTCCCGCCGTTCCTTTAGCAAAACGAGAATCATACACTGACCCAGAAACAGACGATCCCTACACTCCATTCAGCACCCCAATCACAACATCAACCAATACTCCAAGTTTCATCCCCGCCTGATGCCCATGCATGTGCACTACTAGAATTTGGACTTCTTGCAAGGGCAAAATTTCGGTTGTTGCAAGAGCTCACTCTTGGAACAAGCCCGAAAAAGACTTTTTGCAAGGGCCACCCTTGCAAAAACCACCGTTGGAACAAGCCTCCATGTAAATACTCGAATTTTGACTTGTTACAAGGGCTACCCTTGCAATAACTTTTCCCAATTTTGTTGCAAGAGACTACTCTTGAAATAACTACGCTTGCAAAAAGTCTGAGATTTGACACCTGCAGGGAGTATTTGCAAGGATAAAGAACGTGGGCCCCATCTTAGTATTTGCAAGGTTGAAGAACGTGGGTCCCACACGGTTTATTGCAAGGCAAATGAACTAAACAATTACATGGTTAGAGAAGGTGGGGCCCCCTGTTTATGAAGAAAATATTAGTTTCATGCAAGAGCAAATTTCAAAAATTTAACTCAAAGAAACCAACATAGATCTACTTATTTGACTAACGATGAACCGTATTTAACATTTTAACTTGTTTAATCTTTATACCTCAAATCTTGGTCTCTAAACCAAGAAGTAGGGACTTGAGATGTAGGGTTGTTGCCTCCTTGTCGAGCCTTCACTTCTCCAAGTCGGCCTCGAAATGGCACCCGCTTCGAACGCACGAAGCCTCTACGAGTATCCACCCGAGATTAAACGAAACTCTTATTTTTCCCTTGCTAGAGGTAATCAACCAAGAATCTAACTTAACCTTAGCTTCTACCTCTTCAATCAACTATTAATTTTAGTGTAGAAGTTGTGCTCAACACATGAGCAAAAATGGTGGAGACAAAATTGTAAAAACTCTTCTCTTTTTCACCTCTTCTTACAAAAACGTTTTTCCATTTTTCTTACAAGAGAAGGAAGAAGAGAGAGATTAGAAAAAGGTGGCTAGGGTTTGGAAAAAGGTGGGGTATTTATAGTGTGAAGTTAGGGTATATTTTAATCATCTCAACCACAATGGATGGCTAGATTTAAACATGACAAAAGTAACTTTTACTTTTGCCATCCAATGGAGCTCTCCATTAGATGCATTTTTATCCCACTTTATTCCAAACCATTTCATCAAATGGACTTCTCCATTTAATGTTAAATTGGGCTTGGGCCAATTTCTATTTATGTCATTTTCGTTTTTGCCATTTATGCCAACTTTTGGCCCACCCGACAATTGTTACGATTAATTGTATTTGCTCAATTTTGTTGAGAAATAAATTTGTATACCATGTCCAACATGTAATAAATTTATTCTAAGATCAAGTTAGTCATCTCCATGACACTTTTATTTGTTTCGTTTTTCTCTCTTGGGTGTGACCTCGTAGAATCTATATCGTGTTGACAATAGAATCAAAACTTCTTTTAATTCTATAAATTATAAGCGGCACCTAGCAATATGCATTATAATTACTCAACAGACAAAGATGATATGAACCAATCAACATCACGATCCTAAAGCAATATTTAATTGCTTGTGTCAATTCACGTGTCACATGATATCGAGAATAAATCCAAGGCAGGAGAGTGTCATCCTTGCAAATTTATTCTTTTCTTGATTCCAAGTAATTCAGTAAATAATGATCAAACTCATTGATCATAATTGCATGCATACTTTATTACTCAATCAAGGGGCCCGAAGATATCATCACTCACATATGAAATATGAGGGACACTGGTATTCTTGATAAATATCTTTTCCTCCGCACAAGACACACATATTGAGATATTGTCTGTATAGCTGCCAGTTACGGTCAACGTTGGATAACACCTACAGATACATGTATCTCATGTAGAAAAAATAATTATCTCATACCAAAGAATTCAAGACACAAATGAAACATTAATGACACTAACACAATCCATGTTATGTTTCATTCTTGGGTCATGTCCAATCCCCTGATCTCCATCAGGTATTTATGTGATTAAATTGGTAGCTCCTTACCATATGATCCGTAGAACATGATCATCATTTAATCCACATACTAATCTCGTACCGGTAAATAGTGTTCCTTCTTAATTACCAAGATTATGGACATTTAGAGTATTCGTTATATTATTATTATAGAGTTCTACATTTCAAGTCATCAACTCGAAAAATTCATAATGTAATTAAATACTCAAGGAACAAAATGATTCTTTCATTTCATGAACAAACATAGAATACATCCATAAATGGTTGGCTTCTAGATCATAACACTAACAGTTTATTTGCAAGGGTATTGAAGGTGGGCCCCACCAGGTTATTTGCAAGGTTAACCAAGATGGGCCCCACCAGATTTTTTGCAAGGTTAACCGAGGTGGGCCCCACCAGTTTTTTTGCAAGGATATCATTTGGACCATTTTCATGCAATATATTACCCCATATTTGTATGTATATTCCGATGTAAAAAAGTGACGTTCCAGCAAACTTTCAGCACGCCCAATTTCTATAATCCTCCCCGTACCAATCTGGTACCGGTACCAATTTGGTACCAACCCAGTGGCAACCAAGAAATCTTTTACATTTGTCATTGAAACATAAGAACAACAACACAATAAAACATGGAGATTTGCATTTTAATTATCATTTATCAACATAGTAAATTCAAGCATGCATGACAACATATATAAGACCAAAAAGGATTGCAACCACAACCTATAAATAACATGTTCCTATAACTAAAATATATGCACGACCCATCACCAAAAATTTACAAAAAGGGGCCACCACTTTAAGCTTCAAAATACTTTAATTCTGTGATTAAGGTTGACAAACCCTGCACTAGAAAGGCCGGTTGTTCTCATTTTCTTCCCCGAACCATTGGTTGAGTGCATCTTGACACGTTGCCACCTCTTGTCCAGATTGCGCATTGAGGAGTGATTGGAAAGCGCCTCTCTCATTTGATTCTATAAAATCAGCACCTAGACCCTACATTAGCATAGAATGTAAGATAGTGTTGATAATACATTGTACCAAGATCGGACCAGCATAATAGTAAATTCCCCTTGTATTGTAAGTTAGTATTGGCACTGTCATTGAATTTACTGTCATTGTACCAAGACTGGAAGATTATGTTGTACCAAGACTGGAGAAGCATAAGGTGCAGGGTAAGCACATGCATGGTTGGATTGTAACACTACCTTTTTTTTTGCCAGCTTTGGAACAATTACAGTAAATTCATAGATACTACCAACACAGGACTGTAAATCGCATTGCAATTATTGTACACATAGGAAGATTGCTGAGACCAAACTTGGTAGAAGAAGATTAAATAATTCAAAGAAAACCTTATTCAATAGCTGGAGAATAGAGAAGCAAGTTCTAGGAGCATTTAAAACCCAATGTAACTTTTACCAATTAAACCCTATTATTTTGACTTATTAAAAATGATACCAGAACTGCCATACTCTATTGCATGCTGAAACATATTTTGATTATTCTCAGTTTATCCTCATAATATAGGACATTTTAAGTATTATACACGACTAATTATATCAGCCGGGCTCATAATATAGGACATTTTAAGTATTATACACGACTAATTATATTCAATAGCTGGAGAATGGAGAAGCAAGTTCTAGGAGCATTTAAAACCCAATGTAACTTTTACCAATTAAACCCTATTATTTTGACTTATTAAAAATGATACCAGAACTGCCATACTCTATTGCATGCTGAAACAGATTTTGATTATTCTTAGTTTATCCTCATAATATAGGACATTTTAAGTATTATACAGATTTTGATTATTCTCAGTTTATCCTCATAATATACGACATTTTAAGTATTATACACGACTAATTATAGAGGAAGGATAATTCTTGGAATAGAGATCACCAAATACTAGCTAAATTATGTCAGCTATTAATGTTTTTAAGTACGATACCTAAAAAGCCAGAAACAAAAGGCTTTCATAATACAACATATGTTTAAAAAAAATAAGGTTCGAACTATTGATATGATACCTGAGAGATGGCATTCGGCATTCCTGAAGCTCTTTCATGAGGTTGAGGTAGAGTTGTGGGACCTTGACCCTAAGCATTAAACATGGTAGGATTTTGTTAGAATATGGACATTTAAACATTTGTTTAGTGAGTACTATTAACATCATCTAGTTAAGTTTACAATTTCACATGAAAAATTAGCAATCATAAATACACAGTAAATCAAGTGACAACAAATATAAAAATCAGAAATTGACAGTAAAAAATATTTTTTTGAACAATTCTTTAACACATGAATCACAAGAAGTGACTAATCAATTGATTAACTAAGGAGCATTTGAAATAACCAAGCAAATGGAGACTGCCATGAAGTAATTAGTTATAAAATTAAGGTCTGGAATGGTACCATGTTGATATTTTCTTGTGTGTCACTGTGTCTTAAATAATTCCCAAGTTAATTGGTGAATCTATGTGACAACTAATAAAAATAGTTGCACTAAAATACAACCTTTAGCAATTGAAATTTATCATTCAGAAGTAATTATTTTAGAGAAATTTATTAGTTCAAAACTAACAAACCTGGAATTTAAATTGAAAATAATACTGTACTGTACCTCGAAGTTAGGCCTTTGCACCCCCACAATTGCGAATAATTGCTTGAACATGACGTTATTTTTTGCTTCCATTCTTTTCCTCTCTTCCCGCTCCTCATTAAGACGATGATCTCGTTCTTGGGCTAAGATTGCAGCCACTTCTTTATCAGTGTAAGTTTTCGCGGACCCATTATTTGTCACCCCAGAAATAGAAGATGGTGCACGGGTTGCCTTGGCTCGTGTAGTTGCTGTTGGCAGCTTATCGTCAGCACGCTTCCAAAGCCTCGCAACCTGCCACGGCTTGATCCCCCAATAGCATCAATATACAAAGTGCTCTCGTCCTTGTCAGCATTTGCCTCATCGGCCCTCCATTCAGTAACATCTTCCTATGAGATGCCACAGCTGATTAAAGTACATTATTGATAAATGTAGATAATACAAAATAAATTGATGTAATTTTGTTAATATGTAGTATAGATTAGTTACTGAATCTGCCTCCATGCCTTGTGAGAAAATATTACACATCCACTACAGTTGTGGGCTCCTTTGTACAATATACCCAATTTTTAAAATTAACAATAATAGAAATAGTTTTGCCCCATTCAAACATGAAGTAGAATTTTTTTTTTAAAATTAATGCTATTCCTAGTTATGCCAAGGTTGGTACTGTTAATATAATCTGAACTGTTGATACAAACTTCAAAATAACCAGGTTTGGTGAATATACAAGATTACCACTTACATATACTTTTTTTGCTCTATCGTTGGTGAACTGCAACGAGTTCATATCGAAAGTTAAAGGCTGTATGGGGCTCTTCTCTGGTGGTGGGTTTACGATGCCATTAGTATCATCATTTTCAGTAGTTCCAGATATGCCCTCCGCTGCAGCCTCATATTGAGAAATCACAGGTGATTTTCCATTTTCTAGTCTACAATGCATATGTAGATAAATCTCCTCCAACGTTGGAGTTCCCTTTTTAAGTTTTTCCTCCACATGAGAAAGAATGAACAAAAAGTATTCAAAGTCAGATTTATTAGTGTAATATGTGAATATATTTAATTTTTTGAAAAAAAAACAGTTATTACTAAGCTTACAATTTTGGCCACATGCTGGCGGGTGCTTGCTGATCCACCGTGGTGGGCAGCTTGATGTCCTCTCGCCAAGCGGTTTTTTACATTTTGTCTCCTCAACTCTTGCCACTCCTCTGTGTTGAAGATGTCACAGAGACCGTGCCATTTTTTGGGGTCAAGGCACCAATGTGGCACGTCGGCCTTCCATAAGGGTATCTCCCAACCATATTTTTTGAAGCATTTGTTTCTTGCGTTGTGCAGCTCCTCAGCATACCTTTTGCCAGCTATGGCATCTAACACTGTTCGACAATGGTCAACATCTTCCCCATGGCGGTATCTAAATCGTTCCTTTAAAAAAGAAGAGGGTTAGACCAGGAGCCTATTAGTTATTATTTAAGCTAAATTGTGTAGAATAAACTATACAACAATTAGTAAGTTGGGGTTTTTCAGCGGTCAACCGTCCATATGATTACTGTAATATGATTTTTTAGTACAATTTTGTAAATAGAATGTGATGAAGAACAGATCAGAGCACACACTAGAATGGTCTAATTAGTAGAGTATTGAAACAGGAATATTGCAGTCTACAAAAATATATGGGTTTGATGTTACCAGAAATGCCTTCTCGACATTTTTTTTTGTCGTTGGATCAAAGGCATGATAACTTCTTAATGGGCTAGGCATGTAATTAAGGGCAAGCCTAGTTATTGCAGTAGTGATCTACCTTCCGTCTACTTCGCACGCGCATGCGAACTCGCGTGCCCCAACCGGCCAAATCTCCGGTCGGTCTTCGATGACGAATGTCGCGTCTCGCATAGTTCCGGGCCCTCGTCCCTTTTTCTTTGATGGTGGAATATCACATTCTTCCATACCATCCAAGCTGTCCACATTCTGAACCTGATGATCCGTTGTGCGCTTCCTCTTGTTGTACTTAGTTGCTTTTGATCTTGACAGACCAGAGTTTCTTGGAGCCATATTGGTTTTCGCCTACTATATTCCAAAAAAAACAATGAATAATTGTGTTATAGGCAGCAATGAGGGTTGATTGCAGCAAATATGTTTTTTTTTAAAGGAAATATGTTTTTTTGAAAGAAGTGCTTATTAAGTAGGGAATTGCATTGCAATCAGTTAGGTACATTCAGCATTGTCATTTATTTTCTTTGATATACCCCTTATGCTCTTTGTTAATCCAGACAACATCACAGGTTTGATTACAAAGGCATTCATGCCAAATAGAGGTTACGCAGAGAAAAATCCAATCACAGTAAAGACATTAGGAAGTAAATTAACAAAGTGGTTTTTTAACACAGTTCATGCCAAATAGAGGAAGTAAATTTGCTCAGTACACGACAAATGGAGTTAGGAATTTAACAAAGTGGTTGTTTCATGCCAAAACTCACTTAAGAAGTAAATTGTGTAATATCTGTGTAGTGTTCATTACTTCCTTTATGAACAGTTGGGGTAGTTGTTTAATTTTTTCTTTTTACAACTGTTGTATTATCAACCTTTTTTATTAGGAAATTTTACTATTCTTACAAATTAGGGTCAGTACCAAGCAGCTAATACCTCAATAAAAGGAAAGAAAACATTAAAGCAATGGGTTTGAATTTAGCAGCTGTACAAAACAACTCCAGAATTCAAGATAACTTCAGTACAAAACAACTTCAGTTGTTGTATGCAAAATATCAAGAGCCAGGTTTTAATTTCAAGAGTGATTTGACAAAATTGAAGATAAATCGACAAAATAGACCTCAATCCGAAAATAGGTTTCAATTTACATGAAGAGGAAGTAATATCAAAGACCTTGAGGAATGATTTTGATTAATCACTTCCGTTTGGAGTTAGGTTTGCCAAATCGATGTGATGAGCTTCCAAAACAGCCTCGGAGGAGTGTCAATAGGTGTAAGGTGCGGGCTCAGTGGGGTGAAATTTGTGTAAATAGATTGTAGCTGTGCAACAGTGAGAGGAGGCCACAGAGGTTTTAGCTGGGGGAATGAAGGAAGAGGGGGCGAAATTAACATGTTGAAGAGGCAGAAGAGCATGCTTTGGGCGGGGGCCGAATTTTTTTGTGGGAGAAATGGGGGGAAAATGATAAGATGCTAGGTTTGTGTTTTAACAGAGCAGTTTTGGCTTATTGTTGGTTCACACGGTTTCATTTGTGTTATTTTTTATAAGTGATTTGCGCTGTATTAGCTTCAAACCGCTCTGTTAACATGGCCGAGACAGCTGGATCCCTCTAAGGCTTTTGCTAGGTTATTGTTTTAACAGAGCAGCTTTTACTTATTGTGTGCGGAGGTAGTATGGCATTTATCTTTTATTATAAAGGATTTGATCTTAATAAACTTGAAGCCGCTCTGTTAATATGAGGTAGACAGATCAATCTTGTGGAGGGAAACAGAATTTTGTGTAGAATAAGCTCTAATAAATTGTAAAACATTAATTGTCTTAAATTTAAATATGCAAATCTAGATATACAATTATACATAACATTATATGATTTATATAAAAAAACTCATTTAGAAATTCGCAGTTATTACATGATTTCTATTTAATCGACATATTTGTACATGTTGTGAGTATATTTGATGAATAAATTCAATTTATTATGTATTACTAGTTATTCACATGAGTTGTGAAATTTACTAATCAATGAACAAATTTGGCGTTTATTTTTGTTAAAAATAATTATTGGAAACTATATTATGTAATTTATACGATAATGAATGTTACAACCTGTTTTTGCATATTAGTACATGTTTTATACACATAAAATAACATATTAACACATGCATGCTGTCTTAACAAGTCATATGCTATATACTTGTCATTGAACAATAACTGGTTGTGCAAGTTAATGAAGGTACAAGCGAAAATGTCGTGTCTCGGTCGATCCGAACCGTTACAATTAAAGATTATTAGCTTAAGTTTATTGTATCAAAATTTTGTCAAATTTTGTGATGATTTTCATATCCATCCAGCTTATGGAATATCGAGCCATCGAATGGCTATAATTACATCACGTCGGATCGAGGCTTAGACCTAACCAAATCAATGATCACTTATGTTGTATAGTAGATGGTTCTCTCTTGATCATTTGAAAATTAATTTTGAATCATTTCATGCTAAATCAACCGTCGAATTATAACGCAAAAATGTACGGTCCACATTTATAGACACTATTTTAAGAGGCAAATCTATATGAAAATATATAAAATTGATATTTGTAAGTATAATTTGTTTGTATAATTTGTAAAAATGTGGAATTATAATTTTTGGAGTTTTTTTCATATTATTTGCTGTGCAAATATAATCTAATTGATTACTTGCGAGAATCAGAGCCATCTGATACTTGATGAACTGTCATGATTTAAAAGGAGGCCTCCATTTTGGTTGTGGTGAGGTTGTGCGATGGTGTCCTCTTAGATAATACAACCCATCAGGTTTGTATCTAGTCCAGCTGTCAGCCCCTCTATCACTTCAGATTTGTGCTAAATGGATCTGGCGGCACCGATCTAATTAAGAAACTTTAGATTACTTCAGGTTTCATGTGAATCCATCGGTTGGTGTATCATAGATTCATAGTAAATGCTCTACAGAGAAGATTTGGACTTAGGCAATTTTTGAAAAAAATTTCCAAACGAAGAGCTCTCTCCCTAAACCCTTGCATTCAAACAAAAAAAACCCAACCTCTCGTCTCCCTCTCTAAAACCCAACCTCTCGTCTCCCTCTCTAAAACCCAACCCTCTCGTCTCCCTCTCTAAAACCCAACCTCTCGTCTCCCTCTCCAAGCAAAGCCGATCGTCCCCCTCTCTAAGCAAAGCCGATCCATTCTCTAAACGAAACCCAACCCTTACATTCTCGATCAGCGCCACCCTCTCGATTGTCTCTAGAAGAGCCGATCGAGGTCGCCACCATTCTCGATCCGCTTCAGCCGATTGAGGTCTCTCTATAAGAGCCGATCAGTGCCACACTCTCCATTCTCGATCCGCTTCAGCCGTTCTCCGACCGAGCCGCTCCTCAAGCTCTCCGGCCGCTCTTACATGTCCAGCCTCTCTCTCGACCACTCTCGTTGACATCGAAGGAATAGGTACGTAGATGCTGTTGTAATTTAGGATTTAGGTTTTTTGGAGTTGGTAATGGCTTCAACTCTTTTTTTGTGAGGGATTTAGGTTTTTGGATTTAGGGTTTTTGGATTTAGTAGTTACTGACTAATTTAATCAAAATTTGAAACCGTTATTATGTAATCATTTGTAGCATTAAATTAAGGTGCTAACAGAAAACTTAGTATGTAGATACCTTATTATTTGTAGCAAAAGAGCTTTCTTGCTCAAAACTTAAAGCAAATAGGGGCAAACAGGAAACTTAGTATGTACTTCACATAAGGTGCTAACAGAAGAACTAGTTTACCGTCATACATACTAGTAGTAGTAAATGGGTATAAACCGTGTTATGTTATTGTTGAAAATAAAATAAATCAAAGTGGAAATCTGATTATACCCCAAATCTCTTTTACAACAAACAAGGCTTGACACTCATGGCCCGGGCCCCATCTATAACCACATTTCAAGCATTTGGAGTTGTTTATTGTTGTGAAACCTTGAATGACTTGATCTATTGTGAACTGAACCAATGTAGGAACTGTTTCAAACATTGAAAGTGGCTATTGGGAATGAAATGGATGATGAAGCTATCTGGAACCTTGCTGTGAAGGGAGAGGACAAGAGAGGGAGGGTGTACGGCTTTGGACAACGGTCAAGAATGTCCAAAGCCAACCGAGAGGTGGAGACAATGGAGGCATCCCCATCGGAGACTACCAAAAGCACTGCCACTTCGGCTGAAATGGGAAAGAGATTCACGGCTGAGGAGGTGGAGCAGTTAATAGCTGCCCAAGAGACGCGACACCGGGCTGAAATGGACAAGAATAGAAAAGGGTTTGCTCAGGATATAGCTGCCCAAGAGGCGCAACACCGGGCTGAAATGGATGAGAATAGAAAACAAAATGAGTACAACAAGGCATGTCTGAAGGCACTATTTGCCAAGACAGGAGCGGAACCTCCTAATTTTTCTGTAAGTTGAATTTAATTATGCAGAAGTAAATTTTATGAAGGCACTAATTTTTCTGTAATTTTTCTTAAGGCACTATTCACCAAAGTTTGTATCACTTACCATTTAATTGTCTGAATACAGTAATTTTCAGAGAATATTCACCGAAATTACTGTGTTGAGATTAGTGGTAATTTGGTACTCAGAAGGTTAGTGTAATTTTTAGTGAATATTCAGAAGGTTAATATTCAGAATAGTGTAATTTTTAGTGAATATTCAGAAGGTTAATATTCAGAATAGTGTAAATTTTAGTGAATATTCAGAAGGTTAGTGTAATTTTTGGTGTGATACAATGTATACACGCTATATCAATTACTAATCAATTGTTGGTGTGATACAACTTATATTCACCAAAGTGTGTATACAGAAGGTTTGGTGATATGTATAGATTTTATTTTGTCAACCTACATTGTTTAGGAGTAATACTTGCATATGTATTGTTTAGGAGTAATACTTGCATATGTATTGGTATTTATTTTTTACTGTCCTTTCATATGTAATAATTTGCATGACTAATGCATTATTTCTGCATTTCTCTAGGAGTTCACATCAAATGTCCAGGCTTCTGGTGTAGGTGAAGGTGACACTGGTGGTGGTGGGGGTGATATCGGAGGGGGAGGTGAGCCCAACAATGGGAAGTGAAGAGCCAAGCCTTGTGTTTGACCAGTCTTAGTGTAATAATGCAGTAGACATCAAAACATATAACAGTTAACTTAATCTGTCAATTAAGTAGGGAATTCACTGTGTTGAAGCAGCAAGTGACTTTTCTGAATTTATGTTAAGTTTATCTTTGGAGTTTATCAAAACATATAGAAATGATGGTCACCTCATGTACTATATGCCACAAAAAAATATAATAATATTATGGTCAGCAGCTATGTGTAATCAAGGGATTTGTTAGGGGCAGTTCACATGACGAGTCTCTGACACAGTTTTTATTTTTCTGAACAGAGATTCAAAAATCGATTTAAAATCATAAAAATTCATATAAATGGAAAATTTAGCATGGCGATGCTTATCTTGTCATGCTTTACCTATTTGCATAATATTGTGAAATTTCAAGACTTGCATCTGGTCAAAACTATCAAATTCTTATTTTTGTATATGCTGGAATTCTAGAGACTTCGATACATGCATGCTCAACAGTGGTACAAGACCGCAAGATTTGGACAAAGTTCGTCAAGAGAACTACGGAGATTGGTTACGAACAAAGGTACTCTCCGATGATAGTTGTGATAAATACATTCGAAAGGTAGGACTCAAGCCATCGAAACAAGCGAAGCGCTACGAAGTGTACGACATCAACGGGTTTTGATTTCACATCGAAAATTATGGGAAAAACAAGGCAACAAAAAGTAGCGGTGTGTGCATCAAAGGAGAGTGGGATGAAAATGGTGAGCAACACGACTATTATGGTATTCTCCAAGAGGTAATTGAGCTAAATTATGATGGAGGCAACCATGTCGTTCTATTTAGGTGTATTTGGTTTGACATAATCAACGGGATAAAAAAGGACAAAAAACATGGAATTGTGGAGGTCAAACACACTTCTCGGCTAAAAGGTTTTGAGCCTTATATATTGGCATGTCAAGCAATTCAAGTAGTCTACATTCCTTATGCATCGGATAATCGTGATAGACGTCCATGGTGGGTGGCAATGAAAACAAGCCCAAAAGGGAAGTTTCGTGTCGAGGAGGACCCCGATGAAAATTTTGAATTTTATCAAGAGGAAATGACGGATAACCCGGTATTGGAACCAAATGAAGAGGGCTTCAATTGGGATCATGTGGTAATTCGAGAAAACGAGTTCGAACTAGTAGACGATACGATGGAGACTACACTAACAACATCACATGCACCACAAACATTGGCGGATAACGACAACCCCATAGAGGAAGGTGATGAAGGTTATGATACGGAGCAAGAGTATGACATGCATGAAGTTGAGGAATCACTTGGTTGGTTTAACCTTGACGATGAATCCGATGAAGATGGTTATTAATTGGTAGACTTTCATTTTGGAACAATGTGATGTATGGCAATTTGGAGAATTATTTTGTTTCTCAATTACTTTGTAAGGTTTCACTGTTTAAGACAAATATTCTAATTTTAAGTTTCCGAATTATTTTTGTATCTTAAATATTTGTGTATCTCATACTCTTTTCAAACTACTGCTGTAATTCTTGTTGCTGTGGTTTACATAATAAATTCAATTTGAAGGGAGACATTAAAAATATACAGAAAAGGCTCTGCACTGTAGTACGAAACAAGTTACAAGGGTAAGCCCTTGCAATTAGTAGTTGTCAGAATAACCAGATTATTTGCAAGGGTAGTGTAGGACTTCTTACAAGGGCCTTCAGAATAAAATAATAAAAACGGAATCTTCAAAACTTGTTGCAAGGGCCAGCCCTTGCAAATGTTTTGTCTCAAATCTTTAGACTTATTGCAAGGGCATGGAATGAGGTTTTTGCAAGGACATTCATTAAAATATAATATCTGGCTCTGCTAGCGGGTCACGGGTCTTCAATTATTATTTGCAAGAGTAGATAAGAGACAATTTCAAGGGTAAACATCAAATCTTTTGCATGCGTTACTTTTTGCAAGGGACACCCTTGCAACAGGTTTTCTTATGTGAGAAATGTCATTTCTTTTGCAAGGGCCGTTCACACTCTTGCAACAAGTAAGTGCTACTCTTGCAAAAAGTCCAAATTCTAGTAGTGGTGAATGATTTGATAACTAAGTTATCTTCTGAAATTTCATAACTAAGAATTCCGGCTATATGAATGATTGACATGTCTTTTTATCAGGGCATATTGGACACTTGTACTTTTTTCTCTCATTTTTACCTCGATCACTAATTGACCCTCCTCTCGCTATACCACGATAGGATGACTTACCTCGGTTGCTATTGTTTATCATTTTGGCCCCTTTAAATATCGATATTTTTACCTCAAAGACCGCCTTCTCTTTCTCTCTGTCCCTTCCTCCCTTTCTCTTTTGTGAGTTGAGTGAGTTGTGAGGGAAAGAGGGAAAGAGAGAAAGATGGGTATTTTATAGGGTGTAAAACAACAACAAAAAAATTAAGGGTACCGGCCATTTAATGGCCGGTAATTAGATAAATAGAATACCGGTCAGAAAATAATCGGTATTTATTTAAATATGATACCGGTCAGAAAATAGCCGGTATGGATATTTTTATATATACTCAGGGAATCTGAGTATATTAATTAATGTCTATTGGATATTAATAAAATTGTCGGCAAGTGCTGCCAATGGATATAATCATATAATTTATTGTTCATTCGTTTTGTTTTATTTTTTTTTATTATTCTAAACTTGAGAACAGATTCATATGACATCAACTTCTATACTAGGATTGGTCCTGGTTTGATAAGAATCAGTACGGATGTTATAGACGCGTGTCGACTTGATAGAGGAGCTAGTTATCATTTTTCATTTTTTTTTGGCCACCAATAGAGGAGCTAATTATTAGCGATTGGAGAGAGAGGAATAAATGAGAAATTGAAAGGATTGAAAGATCGTGGCGTCTTAATAGGTTGATATTTGTGTAAAGAAGGGAAATCTTCCCAACTTATCTGGTCAAATTAAAAATACATTGCAATCATTTTTTTTTTTACAGTTTTAATAATATAAAAGAAGTTAACAAGCTTTGAAAAATAGTAAATTACAGAATTAATGTTATGTATAGTATAAATTTAGATGAGTTTTTTTTTTTTATGAAATTTGATGCACAAATTTTTTAAATTATATAAAATATATATAGTTTAAAGTTTTTATTTTGATTGTAAATGTTGTGGATCATGTGAATTTACAAACACTGTTAATCATGTGAATTCCTAGCAGTACATGTGCTTTATTTCTGTACACTAATGCGCATGTGTGAGTAATATTCATCGGCTAAAATTTATTGCATCAAATCTAGCTTGATCTTATATGGTACTAAATTGTTTAGTGGAAGATTTAAAAGTTAGGGTGTTTACGCTATTTTTATAATTTTAAAAAATTCAAACCATAATAATTAGTTATATATTTCTTTATACTAATTATAACTTTTTATAACTTGGAAAGGTATGTGAATTGTCAAAATAAAATCATTAGATTAATATACATTTTTTTTTTATGTACGTATGAAATATTATAATTTTTTAATTTTTTATTGGTATCAGAGCTTGTATATAATATTGATATGAATAATTTGTAGACATTATTTTTTCGACATATAAATTTATATTTTTTACCATTAATAATTAAAAAGTAAAGATATAATAAAAACACAAAAACTTGGAGACATTATTCCAATAAATCCCACATCCAGGGGCGAATGCATATTTTTATTGTTCAATTGTAAACGGATTAGTGTAGGAATTAGGTCAGCTATAAACTGGATTTGAAAAATTGTTGCTTTTCTTGATATTTATGGAAGTTTACTTTGTGCCACTAGTGGTTAAAAAAGTACTATTCACCAAAAAGACAAATGAAGCCGTTACTTAAGACTTATGTTCACACATAGCGTGTTTAACTCTCTCTTTGTTTACTTTTTCCTTATTATTTATTTATTTCCTTTGTATTGTTTCTTTTGTGTTTTAGCGAGCGTCGGAATGAGCTGGTGAGTTGTCAGTGCTAGTGATTTATTTGGAAAGAATGGTCTTACCAAAACAAGTACAATTAAATGAACACTACAAAGCAACACGTGTAAGTCTGACAATTAAGTTTTTTTTAAGAAATTACACTGCTGTAATAGCGAGTTCATGATAATTCTAAGCCATACAAAAACAATAATTTAATACTTATTTAAAAAAATATTAATTTTTTAAAAAAAAATGTAAAATTTTGTCTGCAACTATATTTTCATATGAAAATCATATTAGCAGTTTGAATTTTGAAAATAAAAATATAAATCCATAATATAGCTGGTAGTTCCGCAATATATATGCATATTATCATAGCCTCACTCTTAGATAATTAAATTTCAAATTATTTGTACATTTCATGCAATACAATAAGCAACAGATGGAGACAATTTAGTGCAATTAATTTTGTAAGATAAATGAAAATGAGTTTTATTTTGTTTTGGACTCGTTTGAAATGAAGGTTTTGTTTGCTTCCAACCAAGGATTACTTGGTTGAAAGTCAAAGAAGAAAGTGAAACCCCCAACTTAGAGAGAGAAAGATAGAGGAGAGAGAGAGAGAGCTATCAATCATCACCGATAAGAGTGTCAACTGTCAACCACACACCTATGCCTAATTGCCTATGCATGTGCTCATGCTTATTAAATTAGACTCAAAATAGCATACAAAAAAGTGCAATGAAATTGATGCCCACGTCACTGTAAGCAAAAAGGAGATTAGTATGAATCCAAGACACGTGGTATTATTTTGTGGTAAACTTTGCACCAGATCAGACGCACATGACCTACGAGCCAGCTCATCATTTCGGATTCTCTGTGGCATTTACATGCACTTGAGAGTAGGTCCGATGGGCATCGGATCTACTTTTGTTCGATGGGTTTAATCACCATCAATTTGCTTTAAGATTCGTGCTAAACGCTTTAAACTTCATGCGTGTCTGTTTTAATTTTCGTGCGCACAAATCTTAAACTAGATCGGACGGTCATCATGCTCGTTGAACTTAAAAGTAGGTTCGATGGGCATCGGACCTACTCCGTTCTCATTTACATGATATACATTTGACCGTGGTATTAAAAGCTAGAGGATGACCTACCAAGTGACGAAATTAATTGGAACCCCTTGAAAACGATTTGTACCGTCGTATATAGTTTTTACTGTCGCTGTAGATTCGCTAGCTGAAATCAAATGCTACAATGCTACCAAGTTATGACTGTATGCGATAGTTATCGTTTAAAGGTTTGTTTTACTCTTTTTGTTTTTCAATTTGTAAAGCAAGAATCATATTTATTCTTTCGCATAAACTCAACTTTAAAATCTTATACCGAAATTTATATAATTATACTATTACTCTTTTGCATCTTGCATGATTTATCTATCTATATATGCCATTGTTACATGCCTTCTAAAAATTCAAACTTTTTTATGTGAATATTTTTTTGTGGTCACCTTTAGTCAATAGGTTAGGTGACCAAGTTTCAAAGCAATGAATGAACATAATATTTAGAATTTGCTAACTAATTTGACCAATTTTTCCTAATACTTAATATAATAGTTAAATTAGTATGAACTCACACACACACTGTGTTGAAGTTTGCAACACGTTTATAACCATTTAAGTACAATTATGAAGAATGTGTGTGTGGCTAAGGTCATAATGGTATGACCAAAATCTTGGTACTACCAATTTGTTTTGGTGATTTCAAAGTTCAAAAGATCGATATCAACATGCTTAATAACATAGTTTGTTTGGTGAGTTGTGATGTAAGAATTTTATTTTACTTCACGTTCATATTTTCTACATTTAAAAGTTCATACAGCCGTTCTCGAGTATGTACATATATTTTAGTTTGTATAGCCGTTCATACAGCCGTTCCCAAGTATGTACATATATTTTAGTTTGTATATTTAGGATGAATGTATATATATTTTAAAAGAATCTCATGATCGGAGATTGGCTAATATCAAAACGTTTGTTCCAGAGACGTGGTGCAACCAATTGGTTTTCCAATTTTCAAAGTTCAGACAGTCGATCCAAACAGTTAGATGTGATCTCTATATTAAAATGTGCTTGGAGACCAAATTTTACATTTTTCGGAATTTTTTTATTATTTATTAAGTCAGTTTTAAAATCGCTGATTTCAATAAACAGTGGAAAAATTATAGATCATTAAAGACAATAATTTAAAAACTGACTTAATAAATAATAATAAAAATTACAAAATGTAAAATTTGATCTCCAAACACATTTTAATATATATTGAATGTTGAATAGTTTGAATCAAGTGTTTGGACTTTAAAAATATTAAAACCGAACAATTTGTTCCAAGGTCCAGGGACAAACGTTTTGATATTAACCATTCTCCTTATGATAGATATAAATAAGACGTACTCAAGGATATAATTATATGATGCATATGAGAGAAAATAAGAGAAAGAAAGCAAAGCCTTGTAACTTATTTTCTTATATTCATTTTCTAGTAAAAGAAAGTTTTATCATATAACTCCTCACTTCTATATCCACAATCTATAAATTTCCAACATATTAGTCATTAATTATTGAACAACTTATATCGGCTGTTTGAATTACTTTTAAAATAAAAATTCAAAGCTAAAGTACATAAGAGTGCATGCTTTATAAAACATTTCAGTCTAACTATATATTATCAGAGGCAGAATTATGTAGATTTGGATAGAGATCAATTGATCATTATTTTTTTATTTAAATTTTTTGTATTTATACATGATTTTCTATATAATTTATAGTAAAATGTTATGAATACTGTAAAATTGATCTCTATTTAGAGTAAAATTTTATATAATTAATTCTAGTATTTAACCTACATATTTTGATATCTTGGATATAATTATGCCAAAACATTATAAATGATTTTGTAAACCAGAATTCTGGTAACATATATATTTATCATTAATTTACTTTAAATAAGAAGCTAATTAAAGATCCAATTTATTTATGAATTTGTCGTTTAATACACATGCATGCATCTGGAAAAGGAGGCCGTACGCGCGTGTTGTGTTTGTGCATACATGCATGCATCAGTAACCATTGTTCGATACAAATTTTCACGTAATATAACTATTTCTGGGGTTCAAGCTGCTGCCAGTTTAGATATAGATATATATATATATATATATATATATATATATATATATATATAGAGTATGGCTAATTTGCTGCTGGCAGCATTTCGGCCAAGTGCTGCCAGCTGCAAATTTGCCATTCTGATGTTCAAATAACCGATCCGAACCGTTCAACATGTTCTAAATATTGAAATGTGCTTGGAGACCAAATTTTACATTTTTTGGAATTTGTTTACTATTTATTAAGCCACTTTGAAAATTCCAGATCATATGGTCCAGACTGTTTTTACTGTTCACCCGGATCTGGAATTTTCAAAGTGGCTTAATAAATAGTAAAAAAATTCCAAAAAATATAAAATTTGGTCTCCAAGCACATTTCAATATTTAGAACATGTTGAACGGTTCGGATCGGTTATTTGAACATCAGAATGGCAGATTTGCTGCTGGCAGCACTTGGCCGAAATGCTGCTAGCAGCAAATTAGCCATATATATATATATATATATATATATATATATATATATATAGAGCTGGGCTATGGTGAGTTGTGAAGTAAGATGTCATTTTTACTTCACGCTCATATTTTCATTTTGAAAATTCAAACAACCGATCCAAACCGCTCAACATATTCTCTATATTGAAATGTGCTTGGGGACTAAATTTTAGATTTTTTGGAATTTTTTTACTATTTATTAAGCCACTTTGAAAATCGCTGATCCGGTGGTCCAGAAAATTTTACTGTTTTTTACTGTTCACAGTGGATCAGTGATTTCGAAGTGGCTTAATAAATAGTAAAAAAATTCCAAAAAATGTAAAATTTAGTCTCCAAGCACATTTCAATATTTAGAAAAAGTTGAACAGTTCGGATCGGTAGTTTGGATTTTCAAAATGAAAATATGGCGTGAAGTAAAACGACGTTTTACTTCACAACTCACCATAGCCTATCTCTCTGTCTCTCTCTCTATATATATACACAGTGAGTGGCTACTCTACTTACATAAGAATGTGAGGGCATATACTTATAAGTCATTTTTGTGTTTTTGAAGTCCAAATAGTCGATTTGAAGCGCTCAATATGTTCTCCATATTATAATGTGTTTGGAGACCAAATTTTACATTTTTTTGAAAAATTTTACTAATTTTTTAGTATTTTTCAAAACAGTGTTTTAATATGACAAAAAAAATAAAAAAAATCTGAAAAACACTGTTTTGAAAAATTCTAAAAAATAGTAAAAAATTTCTAAGAATTTAAAATTTCGTTTCCAAACACATATTAATATGGAGAACATGTTAAGCGCTTTAGATCAATCATTTAGACATTGAAAATGTAAAAATGACTTATAAGCATACTCTCATATGCTTATGTAAGTAGAGTAGCAAACCTATATATATATATATATATATATATATATATATATATATATATATATATAGAGGCGATTTTAATTTATTCGGCACCTATTTTAAGAAACGAATTGTATGTTTTTAATAGGTCGCCGGCCTCGGAGATAAGCTCTATCCATGCTTTTTAAGGTTTGCCACGTTGACATCTGCTCAACCATTGGTTAAATGCAAAAAATAAAGGCAAAAGAAAAGGCCCTGGCATAATGCATACGTACATCTGTCTGTTTTTTCTTCTCTTTTTTAGGTGAAGGGGACTAGTTCCGAATTCTTTTTATAAACTATAATTAAAAAAAAAAAGTTAGAAACCAACATGATTATTTTTACTTTTACAAAAATCATAAGAACCGAAATATCATTTCGGTCGGCTATTTTTTTTATTCTGGATCAAAATTTCATTTCGGTCCGTACTGGTTTCACAAGTTTTCAGCAAAACAGGTGTAGTTGTTGGTGAAATACCCACGGAACGAGATGTCATTTCGGTCCAGAGTTTTTTTAGCCGGAACCGAAATAGCATTTCAGTCCGGTAAAAAAAAAATTAGCAGACCGAAATGGCATTTCATTTCTTATAGTTTTTGTAAAAACAAAATTAATCATGTTAGTTTCTAAAATTATTTTTTTAATTATGGTTTATAAAAAAAATTTACTAGTTCCTAAAGTCTCTGTCTATACTTTTTATGAGTCAATTTTAAGAATTTCAAATCATTATATATATTCATGCATTCATAGAGATTAAAAAATTTAATTTAAGTATCCGAACTATTAATTGATTTTAGGAAGGCCGTTGCAGAATTAAAAGCCGATATTTTTATAAATATCCAAAAAAAAACAAATTATCAAATATGCTCCCACCCCAAAGATATTTTTATTTCTACCCTAACCGCCCGTGGGCTGGGCGGTCCACTATGCATATCTGACCGCCCAGTGGCTGGGCGGTCCAGTTTCCATAGCTGACCGCTCAGCAGCTGGGCGGTCCGCTAGTGTTTTTTTTTTTAGAGAGACAATATGAATATCAAGATGCTGAATTCTTAACGCTAAAAATTCGATTTTTTTTTGTAAATATTAGTTAGAGTACTTCTTTTAAGCATATTTATACTAAAATACGCTAAATTACTTGGAATTATGTTAAATTACGTTGAGTTACACTATATTAAGTTAAATTACACTAAATTACATTACATTACGCTAAAATACGGTAAATTACATATGAATAGGGACGATATATCTTCACTAAAAAGGCGAAAAACGACGACGAAACTTCAAACGGTCATAAAACGACGCTCGAGTAATTTCAAGTAATTTAGAATACCTTTCCTATGTTCCTATGTTCAAGTAATTTACAATTTAGTGTATTTCGGAGTAATTTATGTTAAATTTAGTGTAAATTACTTGAACATAGGAACATAGGAAAGGTATTCTAAATACTTGAAATTATGTTAAATTACGTTGAGTTACACTAAATTACTTTAAATTACACTAAATAACAATAACTTCGCTAATTATGCTGAAATACAGTAAATTATGCTAAACTACACAAAATTACACTAAAATAGACCGATTCTGTGCCATCTTTCACGAATCATAAAAAATAGTAAAAAAATTCCGAAAATAGTAAAAATTGGTATTCTACAATTTCATTATGTAACTAATTTACTGAGCTATTTGGATTGAATAATAGAAATGAAAATCTTCACCGGAAACTTCAACTCAAGTTTTGAGGCTCTTCCCTTTGTTTTTTGGCGATTCTAAATTTTGGAATTCGGCATTGCAATCACGGACGCATGCGCATTTTTGCAAGCTTTCCAAAAAGTGGTCATTTGCTGAAATCGGACACTCGAGTGCCGTTTTATGACCGATTGAAGTTTCGTCGTCATTTTTCGCCTTTTTAGTGAAGATATATCGTCCATATTCATATGTAATTTACCGTATTTTAGCGTAATGTAATGTAATTTAGTGTAATTTAACTTAATATAGTGTAACTCAACGTAATTTAACATAATTCCAAGTAATTTAGCGTATTTTAGTATAAATATGCTTAAAAGAAGTAATCTAACTAATATTTACAAAAAAAAATCGAATTTTTAGCGTTAAGAATTCAGCATCTTGATATTCATATTGTCTCTCTAAAAAAAAAAAAAAAAACACTAGCGGACCGCCCAGCCACTGGGCGGTCAGATATGCATAGTGGACCGCCCAGTTGCTGGGCGATCAGGTGGGAAAAGTGGACCGTCCAGCCCACGGGCGGTTAGGGTAGAAATAAAAATAAATTTGAGGTGGGAGCAGATTTGATAATTTGTTTTTTTTTGGGTATTAATAAAATTATCGGAATTAAAAGTATCTTCATCAAATTAATATATTTATTCTTTAAAAATATATAAATAGATTTAAATGCAGATAAAGGGTTACAATCACTGTTATCAAAACCGGACCGGACCGGGCGGTCCGGCCGGAATAAACCGGAACCGGACTTATTTCCGGTTTGGTTTGTTGTTAAGACCGGATGTGCAATGAAACTGGATATTTTTAATTGAACCGTTTTTATCTAAAAACCAGGCCCAGTGAACCATAGAACCTACGGTTCGGTTTAACTGTGTTAACAAAAAAGAAAAACACTAGGTCACATGTGCTCTGTAGTAGAAAACTAGACTGTAGTCTAGATGCGTGACTTTTAGTCACATGTCAGGAAAAAAGAAATGCATACTTTTCTCTCATCTAATATATTTTTGAGTGAGCCTATGGTGCTATGCATAGCAAGGATGGGGTCCGTGCTACGGCTCAAAATTTGACTTTTTAAAATCCTAACGGTCGATCCAACCGTTCAATGTGATAACCATATGAATATGTACTTGCAAACTAAATTTTATATTTTTTCGAATTTTTTTACAATTTTTTTAGATAGGTAGAAAAATCAGTGTTTTCTGAAAATTCTGGACCATCAAAATTCTACCTATCTAAAAAAATAGTAAAAAAATTCGAAAAAATATAAAATTTAGTTTGCAAGTACATATTCATATGGTTATCACATTGAACGGTTGGATCGACCGTTAGAATTTTAAAAAGTCAAATTTTGAGCCGTAGCACGGACCCCATCCGTGCTATGCATAGCACCATAGCCTCACTCTATATTTTTTATAGAAGACCCTATTATTTTCGATATTATAACAAAGTCACTTAAGAATTATATACACCACAATTATTTATATACAAATAATAATGTGTACCTTGAAACAATATTTGCTATTATCTTATTATTAACATTTTTATGAAATTTGTCACTGAAAGTCCAATTTGTTTATTCAAGAACTTGAACTTGAACTTATCTATATATTTATATTTTTGCGATACTTGGTATTGAAAGCACTAAATTTATATATCTTTAATATTTTAGTAAACTTATCGTACAAAAATTTAAAATATCGGAATGCTATATGTTTCTCTTCCTAAAAAAATCATTTTGTCATTTGTCGATAAAATGAGTAGTTTTATTATATTTCTGGGAGAAACTTTTGATTAATTCATAAATTTATTTTTATATTATATTATTTAATATGTATGTGTGAATTTTCACTATATGATAACATGTTTTTTTTATTATTATACATATATCTCAGAAATATATACATATAAAAAATCAACGGTTGAACCGGTTGACCCACTGGTCTAACCAGTGAACCGTTGAGCCGAAGCTTTACCGGGTCAACCTCCGGTCCAGTTCTGATAACATTGGTTACAATGATCACCCTTATATTAATCGGTGTATTTTTCCTAGATAGGTAAATTCTAAGACTAGTTAACTCATTTATATCAAATAAAAATGAAAATTTATTGTTTACCTTATTTTTAGATATGAATAAGATGATAAATAAAAAAGAATACAGTGAGTAAAATAAATCAAAATGAGTCCAAATAATTAGAACCTATTTTTCGATCACTTCTTCATTCAAAAGTATTTTCTACTAGTAAAAAAAATGTGCATTGATGAACCTAAATTCACATAACCTTCACATATAAACGTGTATATTGTGCTGCATCATCAAACTTTAAATATATCATGTCATGTGACGTGGCATGTGTACGATAAGGGGTGTCAGTGACACATTTTTATCTGTTTATCTGATTCGCATCGTATCCGAAAAGACGAATAAGAATAAGATTTTTTTTTCGTTAGCTTATCAGGTACGAGTAAGGATAACGATTTTTTTTCGTTATCTTACTCGTTATCCTATAAGATAATTTGTAAAAATAAAATTATATATATATAGATATAGATATTTGTATGAATATAATACATAATACAATAAAGTTTAGTATTTTAGGAATTTTCATAATACAATTAGTTATATTTTTTTAGTTAAACAAATTAGTTATATTTATTATTATTATTTTTTCTTATTTTGGAAAATTTTTTATTGAAAATACAAATTGAGATGTTAATGATATTTTTTTATCTGTTTACCTAACTCGTACTGTATTCGAAAAAACATATAAGAGTAAAAAAAATTTCATTATCATAACAAATACGGGTATAAAAATATCTCTATGTATTGTAGCCGTTGACACCCCTATCAGTACGATGAAGTCCACTACAGCATTCATTCTGCGAGTATGACTGTTTGTCATGCGTTTCCACGTGGAATATAATCTTGGGATACAAATGTTATTAATCAAAATAGATACACAAAAAAGAATTAAAATTAAGTTGGGCTTTTGTCTTCTTTAAAACTATGTACCTAAATTGGGCTTTAGTTTTCTTTAAAATTAAATTGGGCTTGAGTATCCTCTGCGGTACCAGATTACGTAGAATATCGAGTCAAAATCACTTTGAAATTTATTTGACATATAAGGATCTGCTTTAAAATTCATGTCATAATAAAATAGACGACTCAGATCTCATTGTACACGGTCAGGTACGGCGTTAGATCTGAATTCAACGCACAGAGGGAAGAGGGAATTCAAGCATAGGTCCCAGTAAGCCGGGAGCTAGTACATGAATCTTCTTATGAAATAAATAAAACAAAAATGTAAGAGGAAAAAAATAGTCATGGATAGAAAGACTAGAATTCAAGATGATATGGCGTAACCAATACTCAAAAAACCTCCCTATAAAATTTTATATATATAGTATACGTACATATGAGAATAAGACATGGTATAAATATAGTATTTTCATGGTCCAAATATATATGATATAATTCTAAAAAAAAATACAATTCATTTTTAATATTTGATTCAAAAATTTCATGTGACAGCCTAAAAGTTTTTATGATTTTGTACTTTTCCAAAATTTCTATAAGATAAATTAGTAGTATTTATTAATTCATCGCTTTAGGGCCAAATAAAAATTAATTACTCAATGACTCCATGTCAGTATTTACCTTATTTTTTCTTCTCTTTTCTTGCTTTGAAAAAATATTTATTATGAGTATAAATAGAAGTATCAATAACACTTTTTAATCCGTTTAAGAATAAGAAAAATAAAGTATAAAGACCGTTTCAAGAATCATGAAAGTCATAGTTCAGCATGATGCAAAAAGGTATATTGCAAGAAACGGAAATAAATTTACTGTTATTTCTTTGGAATAATGGGAACCTGTTATTTTGATCCCAACTTTTTAAATTTTTTCATATGCGAATTTCAATGAAATAAGTTTGTATGCACGGATCTCAAGAAAAATCAACAGTTGAGATTGGAATTACAGCAGATTTATTTCCGCAATAAACTGTCTTAAACAATACTACCGAGTGTCTAAAACTTTTTAGTCAAAAACCAAATAAAAAATTAAGCCAAACACATGACAATTACCTAAGTAAAGCTAGTGTGTGATATGCTTACCAAGAGTTGGATAAAGAACAACACACTTTCCCTGTTTCCCAACTATGACAGCATGGCCTGTTTCACAGCCTATCTGAATCTGACCAATCAGTCACAAACCGCGCAACATGCTTCGCATGCAGGATTGAAATTTATTAGAGGAAACAACTCTGAGCTGCATGCGGATAAAAGTGGATAATGAGTGGCTCACTGACTTGCAACTAGACGATTTGCAAACCTCTCATATGAATTTTGGGTCCGGTGCAACTGAGATGCTCCCTCTTGCAGATAAATATGATATCACATGCATCATGCAACGACTCCCTTGGTGATTTACAATACAGTTCACATTAATTAACTGTTAGGAGAAATTGCAAGTGAAAATGATACGGCCGGATTGACTGATAAGTGATAACAATAGCTAAAATTGATATCTAGCAACGGTGAAAACATGTTGATTGTGTACTTTTTGACCTTGACTTGGCTATGAGACAACTACTTTACTGTGCTAGCTCTAAAGAAACTATCCGTGACTACCTAGAAAACGTTACTGGTACTTCTCCCTTTACTACTTACATAGCCCAGTCTCCTTGACTTTACAACGTAGCATCCCTTGTGACTCGTTCAAACAAAAGGGGGCCTATTAGAAGCTAAACCTTGTCAACATATCCCGTGCCATCTCTTATTTCTTTTGCCTATTACGCATCTCTAGTAGTTTTGCTCCAAAGTGGGCCACAGAACGATAACCGTTTACTTTGTTGATGGCTTGAAGTTCTTCTTTGGGTATTTATAAATATTACAGACCGATAAGGTAATTAGTGATGGGATATTGCTCAAAGCGTTGAAGATTTAATTTATTAAAAGAAATTGATGTTGTTTTGGTAATTTTCATCAGATTCAAGTTCCGCAAGCAAAATATATTTCCTTCTTTCTAGTGCAAAATAAGTCCGAATTTTAAGTTGTGTACCAGTTAAATATTAGTTGACGTACATACTTGTACAAAATTTATAATACAGTAAATATTGAAGTTCCACTTTGAATTTGATTCAACATTCCTGCGTGAAAAGCTTTTCATCGGGTCTCAATATGGTTTTGTGACTGTCCTTGACCAGTACAGTGAGCCTTCTCTTTTCAATCCTCCTCTCACAGGCGACATCATATCACTCCCTTCCATCACCACCGTACAGACAGTTCGGCCCTTCTGCTCAGCCAACGGTTATCTTGTGTCATACTTGTAAAGGCAGTGCCTTTCATGCCCAAGTACTGTCCAAAGGCAGTTCGGCCCTTCCGCTCACTCCCTTCCACCACCACCGTGCAGACAGTTAAGGAGCAAAGGCAGTGGCTTTCATGCCCAAGTACTGTCCAAATCCATTGCTCAAACCCTGTGATTTTGATGAAAACCCCTGCCTTCACTTTGAAAAATATAAATATCTATGTGTCAAGGGTCTATTTTGTAAAAGAGTGCTTTTGGTTAGTATTGTCAGCCTCTTACCCTTCCTGGCATGAGATATCAGTCTCAGAGCCATGCTCTGTCTGGTATGATAGAGTCTCTGCACCAGTCTCTGTACCATAGCTGGTACCATACCCAGCAGTGATACAAGCATTAGTCCAATAGAGCCATTGCTGGCACAAGTTAAGTGCTCAAAAGCGCCTCCTGATTGATCAGCCAGTGCAGGCTGACCAGAAACTCAAATCAGCAAACCAAGTATACAGTCACATAGAAGACTTCAAAACAACCACTTTAGAGCCAAAATTTACATTTTAGCATTTTTATTTGATTTATATTATTTTTCAAAGTTCATATTTTAGAAATAAGAAAAATAGCAAAAATACACATGCTGTTTCATGTTTACCCCTGCATTCAAGCCTCTGTCTGGTATAGCTAGGAAGTCCCAAAATTCATGAAAATTTACCAGCATGAAGAACATCATTTTCTGAGCATTTACATATAAAGAACATAACATTTGTCTTAGTAGATCTCTCAGAATGACTTTTCAAAGTTGGCACTTCTTATACAAAAAAAACTGCACAGCTCAAACTTATAGTCATAACTTCTTTACCCCTTCCTTTGCATGACCTTTAAGAAGAGAAATAAATCTCAAAAAATCATGCAATTTGACAGAGAGATATATTGAACTCTCCTCTGCAAAACCATATAAAGAACAAAACATTCGGTTTATTAGATTGCCCAGAATCAAGCTTCAAAGTTGGACAAAAGTGGAAATTCATACATGACATCATGCATGCATATCTCTGAAACAAATGTCAAATAAATATGTAAAAATGTGAGAAATATCATGTAAACTTCTGGGACCATATATTTCATGATTATGAACTGAAATCATGTCATTGTTCAAGAAAATTTCAAGAAAAGGCCTGCTACTGTTGGCTGAAAAACAGCAAAAGGAACTGACAGGTACCTTTCTTCAAAGATGGATAAAATGAGGGGTAGAAATACAATTAACCTAAACTCAGCTCTCAGCCACTCTTTGTTAGTCCATCTATAAGATTGTAAACTCAAATTGCCCAATACAAGCCTCTAAAGACTTCAAAAGTCCCTTGAAAAACCCAATTTTCTGTTAAAAGAATAATGCACCAAAATATGACCAAGTACAAAACCAATATAAAGTCATAATTAAGACAGGAATCAAGCTCACTTGGAGCCTCCTCTGAACTAAGAAAACTAATCAAAGCTATAGTATAACATACAGAAAGGGTCTTAGTGCACTCAAATCAAAAGAACAAGCATGTTTGTTAGATTAAATTCATGTTACAAAGTACCAATTGACTGAAAATGAGCACCATGCTCAATGCATTGCCCTAGAACCCCATTACATCAATTTCTTTGCTAATGACAAATTCAAATCAATCATGTATGTCTGTTATGACATAGTAGATCTTCCTGCATGTCCAATTGCAACAAAGACCAAAAATTCGTGCAACTAACAAATACCCGGTATCAAACCAAGATATGGCAAATGGTGAATCATATCAAATGTCATCTCAAGTCCAAATTGGCGTTCCAATCAAACTCTCCTTGCAATTTAGAGCATAACAACGAAGAGACCACTCAATTCCATGACGGAAATCGCCCAAATCGTAAGAAGGCCGCTCGGTACCGATATCATGACCGGTACCGGAGTACCATCGCCGTTGGTGATCATCCGAGGCCAATAGGTGGTGCAGTAGACTCCCCGTTCCAAGGCGATTCCATCCATGTAGATCCCTAGCTCGGTGGTGACCGGAATCTCATCGAAGAAAGTGGGCCCACTCGGCAGAAAGCTGGAGTTCGATTTCATCAAACCATCACGAATTTTAAAGCAGATAGGATGTTCAGATGCGCACAAATCGAAGAATATCCGAATCTCAATGTAGAATTCAAATCAGAGCATCGGATTAAGGCCCAGCGGCTCCTGACAAATGGGGCTCACCTGTCAATAAATAAAAAGAAATAAATTAAATCATCAAAAACACCAATCCGAAGCCCAAAATCCTAATCTCAAGATCATGTGATAAATATCCAAGCCCCTAATGGCCCAGTGCTACTCTCAAAGCCCAAATACAAATAAATATCCAAGTAACTCTCATTAATGATCCTCCATGTGTATGGGTTGCGCACTACTACCAATTAATGGTAAATTCAACTCTCTCATCACCAAAGTAGTCATCCATCAATATTTTTCAAATAGCCCAATTGTTACCATTCAATTTCTCAAATTTCATAGCTATTTTCATTCTTCACGTGTAATCACGAATACAAGCTCAAATTAAACTAACTCAAACTTCAATCACTCTTATGCCAAAGCCCAACGTGCTCTGATACTAATTGTTGGGAACAAATGCGGAAGGGCTCAAGGAGTGATTTCGTCGAACACCTTGCGGGCATACACCAATACCAGACCAAATGGAGAAATATGAAAGTCAATCAAGAACCCAACACAAACAAGCAATCAAGCACAAGAAAAATAAAAGAGAGACACAAGATTTACGTGGAAATTCTTTCGAGAAAAAAACTACGGGAGCACACAACGCAAATTCACTATGTGAATGAGTCTTTATGAATACAATGAGATAATCAAGCCATTAACACTCACTCTAACACTTTCTTACAGTGTCATACACTAATTTGAAATTTTATAGTGTATTAAGATGGATTGAATCAAGAGAGCAAGAAACTCTAGAGAAAAGGATAGCTTGGAGTTCAAATCACGACATCTCAATCTCTCTGTCTCCGTTTCCTTCTTCTTACGGAAATCATTTTCACCAAGTGACTTTATAGCTTAATCGGCCGAAGCCGCCCATTTGTGCTTTGCCTTCAACACTAAGGTCCTGTTCGGCGGCCTGCTAAGGAATAGGAATGGGAATAGGAATCAACAATTTTGAACTACTTTTTACTGTTTACCGTGGGAAAAAAAAAATTCACTCACGAGTCAATTATTTTTTCCCACGGCAACAGTGCCGTTGCCGAACGGGCCCTAACAGGTTAAGTATATAGGTGCAATGAAGAAGGAAACACATGGGATCAGGTAAAGAGCTTGGATGGTCGAGCTTTTTTTTAGGTACCAATGCTGCATTTTCGGTCAAGAAAGAAGACGTGCGAGGCAAATTAAAGCAGGATACTGTCTATTTCACCGATGACTGGTGGATTATCGCGTGTGATGAGATAAAGCATAGTCCTCGTGATATCTGTGCTTACAACCTGAAGGATGATTCCATAGAGTTGTGTTGTCCATCAGAAGTTCAGAACATCGACAATGTACGTGGCGTCGTGGCCCTTCGCAATTTGGATTGATTTTAGAAATATGAATGGATTATTCAGCAGATAACACATTGGACTTCTATTTTCTTTGTTTTTCAAAGTTATGACGGTATTCCTTATATAAGGGTTCAATAAAATAACAATATTATCGCACAAGTATTATCTCTGATGTATAATGTATTGTAGAAGAATTACATTGTGATATATTTAACACAAATTTATGTATCTTTTAAATTAATAAAATCAATTTATTGTAATTATAATTTATAATATTTTTGGAGTATTTGTCAACTTTAAGAATTGTGAGACACGTAATTTGGGACTTGTAAATATATACTTAAGTGATACTTTTCCATCAAGATTGATATATATATATATATATATATATATATATATATATATATATATATATAAATAATCCTTATGAAAATTGTTGTAGGTTATTAAGATCCAACTTGCAGAAAGAACATTTTTACGATTTTTGAAACGTTTGACTGAAATTTATGAGAATTTTGAGAAACTTTATTCGAACGCTTAGAGAACAGAGATGGATACTTGCCAGTAATTTAACAGTAACACTTGTTTGAGATGCTGTGAAGCGTGAAACAGTTCCTTTAATTTCTTCATTGTTGTGATTGCATATTTGCATGTTGTAATTAAATATGGTGCTTCTTTCACAAATGGCAAATTAGGTATGTCCATAATATGAACAGTGGCTCATTATTGGCTCGATCTAATGAGATTTTTGGTTTATTGGCAGAATGTATTTTACTATTTCTTTTATTATCATCGAATGGAAGACAGGATATATATGATGGGCTGGAATTGATCAAGACTCGTTTCTTTTTCCATTTGAAGAAATTTAGGCCTGCAATATAAGCATGGTTGGGCCCACTTTAGAAGAAACTCCACAAAGACGATTTCGAGTTCTCTCCATTCCGTGGATAAATGGAGAGAAATAGCAATTATACTTAATATCTCGTGTTTACCTAACTACGAGGTTCGTTCAACGCTTCACCATTCGTTTGTATTTGCAAGACTGAAGTGCATTATCTTTTGAGATTCACCGATTGTTTCCATTAATTTATAGTGCAAATTCTATTAGTGCCATCAGTTGGTTGAAATGTTCCAACAATGACCAAAAACTAATCATGCATGGGAATTAAGAGGAGGCGGATATTCGTATTCCCACGAGGAAAATGATTTTTTTCCTCGGAAAGCAATTTCGCCTCTAATTCAAAGGATTTTTTTTTAAAATAGTAATTAAAATAATTAATGTTAAAGAATCAACATGATTTCGGAGTTTTTTAGAAAACTAGCAAAAACTGAATTGCCTATTCGGTGAAGGTTTTTTTTTTTGCTTCACCGAATAGGCTATTCGGTTTCGTGGGGTTGTACGTGGGGTTGTAGGACCAATGCCGCAGAAAATCTATTTTTATAGGCTTAAGCGAATAGCCTATTCGGTGTGGTGTTTTTTTTTGGGCTTAACCGAATAGCCATTTCGGTGTAGCTCTTATTGTGGCTTCACCGAATAGCCATTTCGATTTAGCTAAAAAAAATAACAGCTTCCCATCCTTCTCTTCTTCCTTCTTTCCCATACCCGAGGCCTTCCTTCTTTCCCCTACCCGAGAGAACCAAAAAAACTCCGAAATTTAACCCCCTCAAATCTTCATCATTTTTTATTCTAATCACATATTTTAGTATAATTTTGAGAGAAGAACAAGAACTTCAAATCTACAAGTTTCGTTAGGTATGTGGTTAAATTTTTTATTTGAAACAAAAATCCGAATTTTACAATTTTTTTTCTAAAATTAAATATGTAGAGTAAATTATTTTTTTTAGTGTATTGTAGTGTAATTTCGTGTATTGTAGTGTAAATTTAGTATATTGTAGTGTAAATTTTAAATTTGAAAAAAATCCGAATTTATATATTTTTTGTAGAATTATTTAGTTTAGTTTTTATGTAGAGTAAATTAGCTTTTTTTTTAGTGTATTGTAGTGTAATTTAGTGTATTGTAGTGTAAATTTAGTGTATTGTAGTGTAAATTAGTTTATTGTAGTGTAATTTAGTGTATTGTAGTGTAAATAAATTGTATAAATATATCATGTAAATAAATTGTATAAATAGTTAGAGTAATTAGAGTAATTTAGTGTAAATAAATTGTAAATAAATTTAGTAAATTTAGTGTAATAAATTTAGTGTAAATATATTTAGTGTAAATAAATTGTATATAAATTGTATAAATATTTAGTGTAAATAAATTGTGTAAATAGTTAGAGTAATTTAGTGTATAAATTAGTGTATTTAGTGTAATTTTAGAAATTTGTTCGCGCAGAAGCGCAACGCAAGTTTCGGTACGCTTGAGGGCGTACCTTTTAAAACCGCGCTTACACTTCACGAGTAAGGGTTGCAAGTGCACAACCCCTATCGAGTAGTATAATCGGGTATCGATCCACAGGGACGGACAATTACTAGGTTAGAATCTACCTAACTCGATTAAAAACTAGAAGTGAGAAAGATTTGGTTTGGTATTTAAGTTCCTAAAAGATCAATTCAAACAAATCTGACAATGCAAACAGATGTAATAAAATGCTAGAAGAAATGTAAACTGTGTTTTGATTATGGATAAAAGGCGTTTCCAGGGTTTCAGATTTCATCTGTGATCTGCCTCTAGTGGTACGGCCCGTACCAAGTTGGTACGGCTAGGCCGTACTTAACTTGGTAAGGCAAGGCCGCACCACTCTGGTAAGACCCGTACTGGCTTGCCAGAACAGAGCTTACCAGTTCGAGTTGATGCATTCCTTGCTGGTACCTTGTGCTAAACTCTTTAGAAAGGTTCAATTGACCATACCTAAGGTTCCTAAGCCTCAACCGTCGTGTGTTGGATCAAGATTTAGGTTGGAATGCAATTGATTGCCTTTTAGGGATTTCTACACCTCAATTCTCATGTGTTGGTACAGATCTACCCTAGCTGGTTGATTGGAGACCTAAGGCACCCTCTAATCTGTCGATTAGAGGAGAATTCAACCTCTCGGCTTCAATTCGAACAAGTCTACCCTAAACAATTGATTTGGTTGAGAGATTGAGATGATCACATGACCTTGATAGGTTTGATCTAGACCTAGAGGTTCATCATACACAATCACAGCAATCAAAGCAAGAGATGGCAAAGAAAATCACAATCAATCAATCAAAAGAGTTCATACAAGATACAAGTCAAAGAAAGTCAAAGCAAATCAAGAATCCATCTCTAAACCCTAGAAACTGAAATAACTACTCACAGCACATGATCTGATCTAAAAATACAATAAAAGGGATAGAGATAGCCATGGATCGAAGGGATCGAGAAGAGGAAGCTAGATCCGTCGAGTTTCGCCTCTTTCCTCTTCCTTCCTTCTTGCTCCTAGCTCCTTAGCTCTCTTTCTCTCTCTTACTGTGCTCTCAAATAGATCTGGAATGGAATCTATGTCGAAATTGGAGAGTTCCCCGCTTTAAATAGCCTCTGCCAAAATTTGAATCTGTCAGGCCGCCTTTAGGTACGGCCCGTACCAATTTGGTACGGCCTGGCCGTACCAGGCGTGATGAGCTGAAAAATGGCTAAGTCTGGTAAGACCCGTACCAGACTTGGTAAGGGCCGTACCAGATCATCCCAAATCGTCGTTTCTTCGTGTGTTTTGCTCCAAGCCTGCAGAAAACAAACAAACACTCAGCAGTACCAAATTCTAAAGATATATCGATGAAATGCACATGATTCTGGTGAATTAGGGCACGAATCTGGTACTAAAACAGGCCTAAAATAGACTAAATATGCGAGGTATCAAAATTGTAGAATGATTTGGTTTGCATGTAGAGTAATCTTGCTCATAATTATTTTTTTAAATAAGTGTAGAATAATTTATTTATTTTAGTGTAATTTAGACCTTTTTTAGTATAATTTAACTAATTGTAGATTTTTTAAATTTTGTATGTGGAGTAAATTAGCTAATGGAATTTTTTATTTGTTAACTAATTGGAGTTTTCTTATGTTGTAATTTTATTTATATTGTAGTGCAAAATGTCTGATGAACAACCCTTGTTGCAATTGCGTAATGAAGAACACAAGATATGGATGGCGAATACGAAGGTATTTATTTAATACCGGTTTGGATTTAAATTTCAAAATAAACTTGTAAGTCAGGATTAATTTTTGTTGCTATGAAATTATCGTTCCAGCCTGATTATGCACTTCGTCCTGGTCCTTGCCAAATTGGCGTTGATTACCAACCTCGGATGAAACAAGGTTTGGTGAATTTAGACTTGTACCAGATGACGGGGGTGAATGATTGTCAGATTGATAAAACGTTGATCACTGCACTCGTCGAGAGCTGGAGGCCCGAGACGAATACTTTTCATCTTCCGGTGGGGGAGTGCACAGTGACATTGGAAGATGTCAGCTGTCTGTGGGGCTTTGATCACTCAAAAGAGAGCAATGTTTCTTTTAATATTTATAAACTCGGAAATGCTATCGGTTCGGACTGCAAGCGCACAATCCTATCGAGTAGTATATTCGAGGTCGATCCACAGGGAATATTGGTTCAATGCTTTGAGCGATCGAATCACAATCTTTCGAAAGGCTAGACGAAATCTGAAAATTGAGAGATGTTGTTTTGATCAATATAAATTAGGAAGCAATTAAAAGTAATTAAAATAAAGATAGAGATGAGAATTCCTAGGGTTTCAGCACACCATTGCCACTCAATCCGCCTTGACAATATATTCCTGTTGCGTCTGATTTCCTGTTGTTGTTTAATGAAAGACACCACATAGGTCACTGCGATTTATGTTACGCAAGAATGACAGATCTTTCACCGAGATTCTACATAGGACAATGCGATTTACCTTACGCAAATGTCTGATCTCTCAAATACCCCAAATTACTACACATATCACTGCGATTTACTTTACGCAAGTGATGGAATTTGGTACGCGTTTTGTTGGTCTGGTTTATGGTTTCCCCGCTAAGGTTTTTTTCACATAAACCTAATAAATCTCAACGAGCCTAATTCATACAAATAGTTTCTCTTACCATTAAAGTATTGTCACTACCCTAACGGACTCAAACTAGATCATTGAAATTAGATGAAGAGATAGTAAATCACAAAAGCATTTTGTTTCAACAACAAGAAATCATAATCAACAGAAATATATATATCAAAACATCAAGAGTAACAAGGTTTACTGCCTAGCCCTAAGAAAATGAACTTAGCCACGGAACGGCATGGTTACAAGCACTCCTCTCTTCTCACTTTAATCAAATCTAACCCTAATTACAAAGATAACTAATCCTTCTGCCCAGGGGCCTTATATAGGAGTGTAGGGAAATGTAAAAGTTGAGTATGGGCTAAGAAACTGATCTGGAAACAGCTGTCGGCAGTTATTCCCCAAGAGACACCTTCGGATACGGACCGTATTGGGTGATACGGTCCGTATTAGGACCTTGACGGTTAGGGTTTAATATCTCCAGCGCTATCTTCTGGTCTGTGCTAGGCCTGGTCCGTATTAGGCAATACGGGCCGTAACAAAAGACAGTCGATGAGCGTCGCTGATCCGATTGACTTGATTCTAGCTCCATTTGATGTAAAATAGTCCCAAAACTTGTTTTCTACAATAAAACATAAAGAAGGGTGACAGTAGCCTTTTTCTCTAATTAATTAAACATAAGTGCGAGAAAATATGCAAAACCTAAGCTAAAACCCTACGTAAATCATCATTATTTTGACTCTGATCACACCTCCCAACTTGAATTGTTGCTTGTCCTCAAGCAACGACATCCCAGCTGGTCAAAGATTCGGTCTAAGTTAAACCATACAATCTCAAGGTCTTGTTTAAAAATTAAATTAGGACTTAGGTTAGGTACAATTGGCATGACAATAAAAATTTAGAACTTAAAAATATTCATGACCTCTCCCTTGAACAATTTATTCACCCCATGATTGACCTCATTATGTTTACCCTAGAAAAATTATCATCGAACAATCTACTTCACAAATATCCTTAAAATTGAGAGTATTAATTTCCCCTTCGATTATAAATAGAGGAGAGAGAGAGGGAGGAAGAGGAGAGATAGAGGAAGAGAGAATAGAGGAGAGAGAGAGGTTTAGGAGTTCAAACCAAAGGATTTAACAGTTATGAGATGTGATTCTCGTGGGTTTTCAAATGTCTCTTCGTTAACGGATTCGCATCTTCCGAATTAGCCTTCATTCGGACCGTATTGGGTGATACGGTCCGTAACCGATTTGTTATGCATAATACCGATAACTGCCTTCAGTCTTGACTTCTTTGAATACAGACCGTATTGGGAAATACGGACCGTATTCACCACTTCTCTCTTTTTACTTTCCTTCTTTCACCCCGTATCCATTAATATGATCCGTATTGATTGATACGGACTGTACCAGAGGGTATTTTCCTGTCTTCCGTGGTGTCTTTGATCGAGTCCTTCCTCTGATATGTTCACCTAATCATAGGAAAAAAAAGTGGATATGAGTTGTTTCTATGTTAAGGACCTAAATAAACTAGAAATAAATATTATGAAAAATATATAAATGGCCTTGGGTTGCCTCCTAAGAAGCGCTTGTTTAAAGTCATTAGCTCTACCCCTTGTTTCATTGAGATTCCAGATGAACCATGAACTGTTTTATCTTCACCTTCCGACCATGGTCCGCATCGTAGTTCTCCCAAGAACTTTTTGGTGTGATAATGTTGAGAACTGTTGGAAGAGACCTTGATTCTATGATTGGAACTTTGGTGTCTTCCGATTTGATAGAAATTGAAGTCAACAGAGGATCGGAAAGCTTGTTTTCATGCAGTTGTGTGTGCCAACTCTTTTCTAATTCTTGCGTTTCCTCCATTGTCTCATCTTCAAGTAGGATGCGGTACATGGGGACGGTCGGGCTAAGGCCTTTGATGTCGTCTATTTTGTCGCCAATAGCCTTTCGGTGCATCTTGAGTATGTTGACGACCTTGTTGGATTGAACATTATCGAGCCGAGAATTGATAATCACCGGGTAGGTTCGGTTAGGTCCTAGGAATTCGTAACGGAGGTTGGATGGAAGAGGTTTGAGCTCGAGTTGTGGATAAGAGGTTGTCTTCTCCCTTTTCTTCACTTTGCTACTGACCGTGCTAGGCGACACGGACTGCAGAATTTTAGATTTGGGGGATTCTTCCTCTTCTTTTGTTATGACAGTGGCACAACTTGCGCAAGTTTCAGCGTAGGCTTCATCAGGTTCAGCGGTGGTGTATTGCTCGAGTTGCCTTTTTTCATCTTCCCCTCTAAAAAGGTTGTCCAATTCCTCCATACCCATGGATTCTCCCAATTCATCATATGGATATTCTTCCTCTTCAAATTCATCCGTGATACTCAAACTGAAGACACGATCAATGTCAGCGTCATCTTCCCCTCTAAAAAGGTTGTCCAGTTCCTCCATACCCATGGATTCTTCCAATTCATCATATGAATATTCTTCCTCTTCAAATTCATCCATGATACCCAAATTAAAGACACGATCAATGTCATAAGGGTATTTCAAAGCTCTGTTTATGTCGTAGACCGCCTTGTCTTTTCCGACATTTAGTGAAATTTTCCCGTTCTTAACATCAATCATTGCTCCGCATGTGGCGAGGAATGGCCTTCCAAGGATGATTGGAATGTGTTCATCTTCTTCTATGTCAACCACAACAAAATCTCCAGGTATCCAAAAGTCTCCAACTTTGATCGGTACATCCAACAACACTCCTTCAGGATATCGAATTAATCGATCAGCCAGTTGCAGTGCAATTTGTGTTGGTGAAAGTTCTCCACATTCTAATTTGTTAAACACCGCCTTTGGCATTAGACTCACACTTGCTCCCAGATCACATAAAGCTCTCGTAAAATTCGTCGTGCCAATTGTGCATGGTATCGAGAAGCTTCCCAGATCTTTTAACTTTTCTGGTAATTTGCTTTGCACGAGCGCACTACATTCCCGATTGAGCGGAATTGTTGAGAATTCTTGGAGTTTGTTGCGATTTGAAAGGATCTCCTTCAGAAACTTAGCATACGAGGGTATACTTGCAATTGCCTCGGTGAAGGGGATAGTGACTTGTAGTTGCTTGAGTGTCTCCATGAATCTCGCGAATTGTGGCTCCATCTTTTGCTTGGCTGGCCTTGGAGGGAATGGCAGAGGTGGCTTGTAGGATGGTGGTGAAATGTATTCAGGTTCGGTTTGTCGCTCGTCTCCACCTACGGTGTCATTCTGCTCCTCAATAAGGTCTGCCTGCAGTTCGAATATGGGCAGCTCCGGTTGTTGCGGCTCGTATTCTTCGAAATTTTGATGGCTCTGCATGTATCTCATCAGAAGTTAGATCGGGCATAGAAGGTCCCTTGTAAGCTGTGCCGCTCCTTAGTGTGATGTTCTTGCAACTCTCTGTAGGATTTTCTTCTGGTTGTCCCGGAAATTTTCCTTTTCCGCGTGTGATGCTTGAGAGTTCTTTTGCCATCTTGGAGATGTGACCCTCCAAGTCATTGACGTGGCTTACTAAGGTTTTGACCGTTTGCGTGATTGCGGCGTTTATCTCGTCTTGCTTCTCTAGGAATCTCTCCATTAGTGATGTGATGTTAGGTTGCTGTGGTTGGTTGCACTGCCTCGGTTGGTAGTTCGGTTGAGATGCAGCAGGTCTTTGATTGTTTGCGTATGAGAGATTCGGATGGTATGAATTGTAGGCTGGCTGAGGTCGAAAGCTGTTGTCGATGTCATTTACTTGCTCTGCTTCTTCCTCAGTTTCCGTCACATTCATACATTCGGTCATCTCATGCGCTCCTCCACAATAGCCACATGTTGTTGCGGCATTGACTGCTGCTACCGTTCGCTGCTTGGTCCGCTTGTTGAGTACTAGTTGCAAAGCATCGATCTTCGCGCTTAGCATAGATATTTCATCTACTTTGTGTATGACAGGTGTTGGAGTTGGCTTCTTGAGCTCAGGGGTCCAGTAGTGTTTGTTGATCGCGATCTCTTCAATTAGGTTGTAAGCCTCGTTAGGTTCCTTATTCATGATTGCTCCTCCTGTGGAAGCATCAATAAACAACTTATCGGTAGGGTTTAGACCACTATAAAAAGTTTGAACAATCAACCATCTTTCTAGACCATGATGTGGACAACACCTTAACATATCCTTGTATCTATCCCATGCTTCACACAATGATTCACCATCCCTTTGTTCAAAATTAGTAATTTCTTTTCTAAGTCTTGAAGTTTTAGAAGGTGGAAAATATTTTGCACTGAACACACTAAACAATTGGTCCCAAGTTTGAATGGAATTGGCCGGTAAGGAAAACAATCATGCTCTTGCTTTATCTTTTAATGAGAATTGAAATAGCCTTAGCCTGATTGCTTCATCGGTAACTCCGTTGATCTTTATCGTCTCGCATATCCCTAGGAAAATTGACAAATGAAGATGTGGATCTTCATGTGGAAATCCTCCAAATTGCTGTTGCGAAACCATATTTATGAGAGCAGGTTTGATCTCAAAATTACGGTTCGTAACAGTTGGCGGGTTTATACTAGAATTAGGATCATTCGCGCACAGTACGCAATAGTCTCGTAGAAGTTTGGGTCTCGCTGCATCGTGAACTTCATTATCACCATTGTTTTGTCTTCCATTGTTGATCGATTCGTTCGGTGGGATATTCATATTGATCGAATCTGAGTCTTCCTCGCTTTCAGAATTACTCGATGAAGAACTATGATTGGTTCTTATCGGTGATGTGGAAGCGAATTGTCCTCTCCTACTAGCAATCCTCTCGGATCTTCGTACGGTTCGGCCAGCGTGCAGTTTCCTAGAAAGAAAAGAAAATCTGAAAATAAAAAGGAAATAAAAAGAAAAACGAAATTAAAAATAAAAGAAAAACAAAAATGTAGAAAATAAAAAGAAATCTAGGCGTTTCTAATTAATTGGATTCAATGGTCAAAGCTAGGACGTCTCGCGAGGCCTTGCACAATGAACCGTTATTCCCCGGCAACGGCACCAAAAAGCTTGATCACTCAAAAGAGAGCAATGTTTCTTTTAATATTTATAAACTCGAAAATGCTATCGGTTCGGACTGCAAGCGCACAATCCTATCGAGTAGTATATTCGAGGTCGATCCACAGGGAATATTAGTTCAATGCTTTGAGCGATTGAATCACAATCTTTCGAAAGGCTAGATGAAATCTAAAAATTGAGAGATGTTGTTTTGATCAATGTAAATTAGGAAGCAATTAAAAGTAATTAAAATAAAGATAGAGATGAGAATTCCTAGGGTTTTGGCACACCATTGCCACTCAATCCGCCTTGACAATATATTCCTGTTGCGTCTGATTTCCTGTTGTTGTTTAATGAAAGACACCACATAGGTCACTGTGATTTATGTTACGCAAGAATGACAGATCTTTCACCGAGATTCTACATAGGACACTGCGATTTACCTTACGCAAATGTATGATCTCTCAAATACCCCAAATTACTACACAGATCACTACGATTTACTTTACGCAAGTGATGGAATTTGGTACGCGTTTTGTTGGTCTGGTTTATGGTTTCCCCGCTAAGGTTTTTTTCACATAAACCTAATAAATCTCAACGAGGCTAATTCATACAAATAGTTTCTCTTACCATTAAAGTACTGTCACTACCCTAACGGACTCAAACTAGATCATTGAAATTAGATGAAGAGATAGTAAATCACAAAAGCATTTTGTTTCAACAACAAGAAATCATAATCAACAGAAATATATATATATCAAAACATCAAGAGTAACAAGGTTTACTGCCTAGCCCTAAGAAAAGGAACTTAGCCGCGGAACGGCATGGTTACAAGCACTCCTCTCTTCTCACTTTAATCAAATATAACCCTAATTACAAAGATAACTAATCCTTCTGCCCAGGGGCCTTATATAGGAGTGTAGGGACGTGTAGAAGTTGAGTAGGGGCTAAGAAACTGATCTGGAAACAACTGTCGGCAGTTATTCCCCAAGAGACGCCTTCGGATACGGACCGTATTGGGTGATACGGTCCGTATTAGGACCTTGACGGTTAGGGTTTAATACCTCCAGCGCTATCTTCTGGTCTGTGCTAGGCCTGGTCCGTATTAGGCAATACGGGCCGTAACAAAAGACAATCGATGAGCGTCGCTGATCCGATTGACTTGATTCTAGCTCCATTTGATGTAAAATAGTCCCAAAACCTGTTTTCTGCAATAAAACATAAAGAAGGGTGACAATAGCCTTTATCTCTAATTAATTAAACATAAGTGCGAGAAAATATGCAAAACCTAAGCCAAAACTCTACATAAATCATCATTATTTTGACTCTGATCAGGCTTACCTGTTACCGGTAAAATATTTTTTGCTACTAATTTATATTTTTGTTATTAATTTATATTTACTGCAAGTAATTTAGTGTAACTAAATTCTATAGATGTTTAGAGTAATTTAGAGTAATTAGTGTAAATAAATTGTAAATAAATTTTGTGCAAAAAAATTTCGTGCAAACAAATTTCGTGCAAACAAATTTAGTGCAAATAAATTTAGTGCAAATAAATTTAGTGTAAATAAATGTAGTGTAAATAAAATTAGTGTAAATAAATTGTATAATAAATAAATTTAGTTATAAATATCAAGTATATGTTTATCTCTAAAATCTATGTTTACAGGGAAGGCAATTTCTGGACATTCAGATGATAATTGGTCACAATTGATTGAAGATTGCCTAGGACATGAGGTATACGACGGTAATGAAGACAGTGATGATGAATTTTTCCATTCACAGGTACACAACAAAGGCAAGGTAAATGAGTATATTAGGAGATCAAAATACCATATGCGCCTTAGATGGTTGAAGGACCACTTTAACGAAGACTTGACACAGTACACTCCCCAGCAGACCGTCGACCGACACACACGGGCATACTGCATGGACTTGTTTGGGTCGATGATGTTTTCCGATGCGAACTCAAGTTCTGTCCCGATCACACGTGCCAGCGATGCCGTTTTCCAAAAATCAGAATCGCCAAAAAACAAAGGGAAGAGCCTCAAAACTTGAGTTGAAGTTTCCGATTAAGATTTTTATTTCTATTATTCAATCCAAGTAGCTCAGTAAATTAGTTACATAATAAACTTGTAGAATACCAATTTTTACTATTTTTGAAATTTTTTTACTATTTTTTATGATTCATGAAAGATGAGCAAAATCAGTCTACTATAGCGTAATTTTGTGTAGTTTAGCGTAATTTACCGTATTTCAGCATAATTAGCGAAGTTATTGTAATTTAACGCAATTTAATATAATTGAACATAATTTATTGTAATATAGTGTAACTCAACATAATTTCAAGTAATCTAGCGTATTTTAGTATAAATATGCTAATTATACATCAAAAGAAGTAATATAACAAATAATTTAAATAAAAAATTCAAATTTTCAGAGTTAGATTTCAATATTTTGATCTTCATAGTGTCTCTCTAAAAAAAAAAAGAAAAAAAAAATAGAGTAAGCCAGCCAGAAAATGACCGGTTTAGGGGTACCTAAGCCGGCCATTTTCTAGCCGGCTTGAGCATTTTTAACAAGAGTTCGAAAATCTGAGCATAATTAATAATTTCTATTAAACTTTGGATATTAATAAAAATGTCGGGAAGGAGAGCTCCGATTTGTTTTTATTTATAGCATTATAAAAAAATTAAACAAAATGGTGAATCGATCTGTCAAATCTCATATCATATCACAAATGCTGAATAATTCCCACGTGTTTCCCTGCCCTATAATAGCTGAATATAAAAAAAAATATAAATAAAACAATCAGGAAGGAGCTCACTAACTGTGTGCGTGCATGTGTGTGTGGAGGGGATTTGGATTTTAAGCCATTCGCCAATAGCATGACGTAATTTATGTGAACTCTATTAACAATATTAGGACAAATGTGAAGTTTGTTCAAAAAAATATGTATACATGATTTCTATTTGTATATTTAATTGTAAACAAAGTTTAAACTCGTGATGTTGTCGGCACCTAGTGAATATGGGACATTTTAAAATTGTAGGGAGCGACTAACAGTCCCCTCCATTCTGTCTTCTAAACGTCCCCCTCACTAACTGATGCGTAAAGTACAATACGGACTACTAACTATCTGGGGGACCACTAACTACTTGGAGGACTACTTATATTTGAAAAAATTTATAACTGACGCGTACATGTATGGCTACTTATACGCACAAGTATTACTATATAATATATTAAGTATTCATACTTAAGGCATCAAGTATTTAAAAAAAACTGGAAATCAACTTTTTTTTCTCTCTCTAATCACACACTCATCTTTTTTACGTTTTTAGAAGTGGGTTTTTTTTTTCAATATTTAATCGCGTCAATATTTCTAACAATCTGTGAGGAATTTTGCGAATCTAAAACCACCAACATCTTCTACGTAATTTTCTATTTCAAATGAGATACATGATGAAGTACTTTCGGGTTCTTCGTCGTTCAAGTATTCATATCTCGACGTGCAAGTATTCATATCTCGTCGAGCAAGTATTCATACCTTGTCACATATTCATCTCTAAAATATCAAGTATTATTCTCTAAAATATTGAGTATTCATAATTACTATAATAAAGTGTGAATATTTATGTTGTAAATTAAGTATTTATGAGAAACCCACAGACGTGTCTTGAGCATTATATACTTGGGGGACCAATACCGATCTGGGGGGCCGTAAACGTCATTTGAAAATGACCACGATAGAGATCACACACAGAAAACTAAGGACAAGCGGATGCATAATGACCATCGCAAGTGACAGCGTTGTAATTGTTGTAAATGTTAATTTATAAAATATGAAGTATTCATACTTACGCATCGAATTGTGAATTTTTATATTGTAAATATTCCTGAGAAACTGTTAAATGTTCTCCGTGCATTAACTACCTGGGGGGGGCCACTACCTACATGGGGGGCATAGATGTCACTTGAAAGCGACAGCTACGGGGACTACAAGCGCAAAAGCGCATGCGTAAGCACCGCACAATCACCAGCACTGTATTTTTAGGGAGAGAAACAAATCTAGGTTTAAAAACATTACAGCAACTGACGTCGGCCTTCCACGGCTCATAGCGGCCCACCACTGCATAATTTGAATAAAGTTAAAACATGAAAGTTGTAGATCTCAGTTTCCTGGTTTTTTCAAGCTTTTATTCACTCAAATCGGAGTTCGTATTACCAAAATGCAGTAAAATAAGAACGGTGTGTAAGGTAATTGATTTATTCCAATCCACCGTTACAACGGAACAATTCATTTTCGAGATCCAAATTTCTGCATAACTTCATGCATATTCGGATTCCAATTGGGTGGGGTGTCCCGACGATAGGCGCTCTACTACGAGGTTTTGTGTGTTTTTAGTCTCCAATCTTCTCTCTTGGGGGTCTAAGAAACAACATACAGTTGCACGATCCACCACCGAGACTGAGTATAGGAGCATAGCCATTGCTTGTTCGGAATTAGTTTGGTTACAGCATCTTTTCAAGGAGCTCCATATCCCACTGTCTTCCAAACCGATCTTATGGTGTGACAACTTAAGTGCTACTTTCTTGGCATCTAATTCAGTTTTTCATGTGTGTACCAAACGCATTGAGATCGATTTTCACTTTGTGCGTGAGAAAGTGGTGTCAAAAGCCTTGCTAGTTCGGTTCATTTGCACCAACGACCAACTTGCTGATCTTTTCACCAAAGGCCTCTCAGCCCGGCGCCTACAACAGCTCTGTTCCAAGCTTCACATTACTTCCCCTGGTTCAGCTTGCGGGGAGTATTAGAGTCAGCAAAACTAGATGCAGCTTGATGTACTTTCTGTTAGCAGTTAGTTAGATGTTGACTTAGTCAAAGATGTACTTAGTAACAGAATTTATTAGTTATCATAGCAATACTGTCTTGTATCATAGGCTATATAAGCAATGTAATTCATTAGCTCAAAACATGATTGAATAAAGAAAAGCTTCAGTCTTTCTCTCTCTTTCTCTCTTTCTCTTAATCACTTCTACAAACTTAGTAATGATTGTTAAAATTTCACTTTCCTCTATATATATATCTGATAACTACTCCTAATTAAGGCTATGCATTAATGCATGCTTGATACGAACATAAATATAAAAATGTAAAAATCAGGTAAATAGCCTAAATCAAACTCAAAACAATTAAATTAAAGGGTGTTGGTGGAGAGTTGGCTTATGCTTTCGAAAAATAGACAGCTTTTTAGTCCAATAACATCAGAACTTAAGATGTTAATTATCATGTCTAATCTGATTGAAAGATAATTTAGATTCCATATGACTAAGACATGTGTTTGATAGGTATAACGAGACAACTTGATTCATGCATTAAACTGTTCATGGATCTCAGTATCTCTTTTTTTGTCTTTGTGAGAATAGAGTTGAAAATAAGCCGCCCAATTATTTAATATTGAATTTTTAAATTTGTGATCTATCACACATAAAATATTGTCTTTTACTATTAGATTAAAGGATGGATTTTTAAAACCTCATTAGTTAATATTGTGTGTTAATAAAAGGTCATAACTTAATTCAAACTTAAAATTCATGCTTTAATTTTGTTTCTTAGTCAAATTACACATTTTGGTAAAGCGAATTTAGTTGTCTTACTACCTATTTGTCTAATAATAATCAAATTTTATGTCATTTGCAAGTGGCATTGACAACAATAAAATTAAAACTTAAGAGAAAGGAGATGTAGTACAGCTGATTAGAAAAAAAGTCTTAAAACGGAAAGTTACTTAAAGATCGAGAGTTCGATTCTCCCTCACGACTTTGCAGCTTCTGTGAAAATTTAAAAAAAGAAAATCAAAACTTAACAGTGAGAACTAGTCGGGACGAAAATTTGTATAGCCTACGATCGAATAATTAGCATTGTATATCTACTTTTATTCATAAGTTCTCCTTGCGGAGTAGGTCCGATATTGTCCATCGGACCTATTTTTAGGTTCAACGAGCATGATGACCATCCGATCTAATTTAAGATTTGTGTGCACGAAAATTGAAACAGACATGCACGAATTTTAAAGCGTTCCGCACGACTCTTAAAGCAAATCGATGGTGATTAAACCCATCGAACCAAAGTAGGTCCGATGCCCATCGGACCTACTCTCAATTGTCTCACAAGATGTGAAATTTTGACTAACGGAATCTTTGAACTCATTTGTTATTAATAGATTATAAAACAAAAAGTTCAGTGAATGAGATGAAAAGTCTTTAATTAGTCAGCGCGTATCGTCAAATAACATCTCCGATCCGCCACGTGCGTAAACACTTTCCCGTGATAAGCCTGAGAAACATAGCTTGGGTCACACGTGAGTAGGACCAGACAGTTGCTATTATTTTCTAGGTCCAGCCGCCGGATGGGCTACTAATAAGCTCTCCCATTTTCCTTGTAGCGGGTTCAGTCAGGGGTTCATTATTGTTGTAACTGATAACCCACTTCAGGGAGGAACTTGTGATATTGAAATAAAAAATCTAACAGCCCATTGGAAATGTATAGAGCGAGTTGTGGACAAGAGTTGGTTGGCGGCCAGCCCAATTAGGTCCCTTTTTTGCCAAGGAAGAAATAACAATAGTAAACAAGTAGAAACAAAAGTGTTAACTAGGGCTGCAAACGAACCGAACCGAATCGAACTTACCTCCAGTTTGAGTTTGGTTTGAATTAATTTCGAACTAGGTTTGGTTTGAATTAATTTCGAACGAACTGAATTTCGAATCGAACTCAATTTCGAATCGAATTTTTTACGAACTCAATTTCGAACTTCTTCGAACTTTGTTACGATTTACGAATATCCAAAATTTTCCAAATAGCCAACAAAGTTTTCAAATATCCAAAGTATCAAAGTACAACAGAGGGAAAGTCGCAGCCAACAGCGGTTGATCTTTCACTTGGTCCGACCTTATTTCTAAGGTATCGCAACCTCTAGAGTTTGGTATCGCAATTCGCAGCCAAGAGAGAGAAACTCTAGGGTTTGGTACTTTGGTATCTCAAGTTTGAAACCAACAAAGAGAAAGTCGGCTAGGGACTTGGCTACAGCGATTATGGCTAGTTTTGTTTAATATTTCTATTTGAGTGTTGCTGTTGAATTTTTCTATTTGGGTTTGTAGTTGGACTGGACTTTTTGTTTTAAGAAATAATTTTCAAAAGTCAGAATTGAGGGCACCCTTATATTTTCATCAGCGAACATAAGTTATCAGCGGAAATTAACGGTTCACATTTGAGTTAATTTCGAACTAAATTTGGTTTGCGAACCTATTTCGAACGAACTAGGTCCAGTTTGAGTTTGGTTTGAATTAATTTCGAACTAAGTTTGGTTTGAATTAATTTCGAACGAACTCAATTTCGAATCGAACTTTTTTCAAACTTTTTCGAATCAAACTCGAATCGAATTACGAACTACGAATTTTTTGTGCAGCCCTAGTGTTAACTTCACTAATTGACCAATTATTCATTTCTCTATATACCTTGTTGCTATGGGACGAAATTCAATGGTTTCAAAATTTTCTTTTTTTGAAAGGTTTGGTAGTGAGTAAGGACTAGGGCTGCAAACGAATCAAACCAAATCAAACTTATCCCAATTTGAGTTTGGTTTGAATTAATTTTGAACTAAGTTTGGTTTGAATTAATTTCGAACTAAGTTTTGTTTGAATTAATTTCGAACGAACTCAATTTCGAATCGAATTTTTTACGAATTTTTTCGAATCAAACTCGAATCAAATCACAAACTACGATTTTTTTGTGCAGCCCTAGTAGTGACTACCAACATGGTTTCAAAATTTTCAAAAAAAGAATAATAACAATACATGAAATTTTGTTTCCTTTTGATACGGAAATCATGCAGAGCAGGTTGGATTGACTCTTCAAATTTCATAAATAAAAATTTAGGGTCAAAGCAACAACAAATGTATGTTTAATATTTACAAAAAGATGAATAATTCATCTTAAAAAAAACTTGAGAGTAAGTTACACAAATGGCCGTTAAAATATCACTCAATTTGTGTTTTTATCTTGAAGTTTTAAATTATCATTTCGGCCCAAGTATTTTCAACTTCAACAAAATTAGCATGTTTGGAAAAAAAAAATATTTTCATCTATTACATCGTCAATTTTGTATTAAAACTAATGTAGTTAAATGTAGCTGCACAAAGAATACATGATCTCTAATATAAATATCTGTCATTTAAATTAATTAAAATAATTTTATATACATCTTACCATATATATCATTATGGCGTGGATGCTAGCTAATATCAATTTCCATCTAATTTTTTGTCCGGTGATAATAATAGAATGAATTTGATGCAAATTAAAAAAAAATTGAGAACCAAAATAATACTTCAAAAATAATAAGGATGAAAATGACATAAAATACTTAAAATGACTTTACGTGTAATTTATCAAAATATTCTTTCACGTCTATATTTTTAAAACAAGCAGCTTTAATAATTGAGTTGTTTTTGTTTCGTAAAATATATCAGACTTATTATTTATGCACGTGCTCCAGTCCGACATTTTTATTAATATCCAAAGTTTAATATAAATTATTAATTATGCCCAGAATTCGACCCAATATCGAAAAATGTCCAAACCGGCCAGAAAATGGCCGGTTTGCTCCTCCCCTAAACCGGCCATTTTCCGGCCGGTTTACTCTTTTTTTTTTTAACCGAAAATAATCTATAAAAACGCACCCCCCCTTCAGATGAAGGCACACACCCCGAGGATTCTGCGGAATTACTGTTAAGGTAATTTTTTTTATTTTTTTATTATAAATTTTTATTTTATAGAATAATTAATTATATTATTAAAAAAATTAAATTTAATTGAAAAAACCCTAAACCCAAAACCCTAAACCCAATACCCAAAACCCAAAACCCAAAAGCCAAAACCCTATACCCTAAACCCTAAACCCAAAATCCAAAACCCTATACCCTAAACCCTAAACCCAAAACCCTAAACCCTATACCCTAAACCCAAAACCCAAAACCCTAAACCCTATACCCTATCTAAACCCTAAACCCTAAATCCTAAACCCTAAACCCTAAACCCTATACCCTAAACCCTAAACCCTAAACCCCAAACCCTAAACCCTATACCCTATACCCAAAAAAAGTAGTAACCTGTCAATTGTTTACTATTTAGTTACCTGACAATTGTTTACCATTTAGTAACCTGACAATTGTTTACCATTTTCTAAAATGTAGTTTGTTTACCATGGCCTTTATTTCATTACACTATGGTGGGAAGATGCTTACTAATGCACACGGGTCTTATTACAACAAAGATGCAGCTCATTCATTAATGATTCCAGATGGCATCTCACTTTTAGACCTCAAATCCATAGTTTACACACACACCGGTTACAACCCAGAAAGGTGGGACCTAGAATTGGCAACCCAATATTGCCATCCCTCCAGCGGAAAATGGATGGTTGCGAAACTGGTAGATGAGAGTACGTGGAGAGGCATGTTCGGTTATTTGAGGTCCGAAGGGAATTTTCTAATAGAAATATTTGCTAGAAGAATTCCGGTAGAGTCCGGGGTTGGAAGTTCGGGCTCTGGATCAGCGGCACCACATTATACCCCATAACCAGAAACATACATACGTGACTCCACCTTACCCCTCAACGAACCTGACCCAGAACCCTACAACTACGTCACTCCACCAGCACCTCAACGAAGACACTCAGTTTCATCCCCACCTAGACACCATCAAGGCAGACCAAGACACTCAGTTTCAACCCCACCTAGATCCGTAAATGTGGCTCATTTACCGTTACCTCCAGTATCACCTTACCCCAGGCCTGCACCAGTGATGCAACCTGCCCGGACTTTGAAGATATTAATGAAATACCGGAGGACGATCTGAGGAGCGGGGATGAATTTGAGGGAGAAATATGGGGGGATTCAGATCACGTGGGCGGTTGCGGTGAAGACGGCCCGGTTGAAACAACTGAAGGGCCGCTTAGTGGCCGGACTGATACGCACCCGTTCCCAAACCTCAATGATGTTTCTGAGTTTAGAGAAGCAGATATTGGTTATTACGGGCAACGGATTGGTACAAAGGTGAGCTGACTGCACACCAATATTTTAAAAACAAAGAAGATCTAATGAAGAAGATCAGAGAGCGCCATATAACTAAGAATCAGGAGTTCAGATAGAAGAAAAGTGACAGGGATCGGATTCATCTGGTGTGCAAGGACCCGAATTGCCGTTACAAGCTTCGGGCAAAGCTGACGAGATGTGGAGACGCATGGGTTATAACTAAGCAAGACAGGCCTCACACATGTAGGACTGAGCACATGAGGGACGACCACGAATGTCTGACGGCATCACGCATTACTGATGCCATTGAGAACAACATTAAAAATGACCCGTGTATGAGCATCCGGACGGTGGCAGACATTGTTTTGGCTGTGTACAACAATGTGACACCTAAATACAACCGACTGTGGAGGGGCCGTGAGCTTGCAATAGCCCGACTATTTAGAAGTTGGGAGATTTCATACAGCTTGCTGAGACCACTGTTGATGGCAATTTGCCACAACAATCCCGGCTCGACCCACCAATTTCTTACCAGCTCGGTACGGAATAAGGAAACAGGACTAATCATGCCAGGTGTTGCCCAGTTCAGAGCCGTAGCATGGACGTTTGATCCATGCATTGCAGCGTTCCAGTACTTGAGACCAGTGATCAGCATCGATGCCTGCTTCTTGTCTGGGCGATATGATGGGAGGCTTTTGATAGCTTGCGGCTACGATGCCGAGAACCAATTATTGCCTATTTCATTTGCAATTGTGCGACAGGAGGATACTGAGAATTGGGATTTTTTCTTGCAGTGGTTGAAGAATGAAGTACTCGGATGTAGTAAATTTGTATGTGTCATATCGGACCAGCACAAGGGGAACAAAGCTGCACTGACCGCTGAATACGGATGGCCTCCCGAGCTTTTTGTGCAGGTATTGTATGTAGCATGTTGCTGACAACCTGGTCCAGAACTGTGGAGGAGACAAGTGGTACGGATGGAGGTTCAGGGAAGGAGCAAGGAGGAAGAAGCCGAGAAGGTTGAAAGAGATGTTCGAAGAGTTTGCTCATATATGTCTAACTTATAACATTTCGTTTAATTATTTGATAAGAATTGTATAAAAATGAAATAACACCCCTTTGTTTTTGTGCAGCTAAATCCGCAGTGTAATGCATATTTGAAGAGGGTGGGTAAAGTACGTCCTAGTGATGCGATGGAGCCGTCCAATTATGAGAAGATTTTTCAAACCTATGACGGAGGATACCGGTTTGGTATCATGACAACAAACGGCTCCGAGTCGGTCAACAATGTCTTCTGAACGAGTCGTAGATTGCATGTTTGTGCCATAGTGGAGGATACGTTCTACATGTGCAACAGATGGTTTGTTGAGCGGCGTCAGCGAGCAATGGAATTACAAGACAAGGGACAGGTTCTTTCTGACCGGGTTTTGCAAAAGATTAGAGCACGTTGGGTGAAAGCTGCAAAAATACGGTTGGTGCGTTACACGCAGGGCCAAGGTCAGTACCAAGTTTCATCTCCAAATGAGTACGTTCCTTGCACCCGTAGCGACATGGGCAACATGGAACCCACTCACAGGGAGTTCATGTATATTGTGACACGCGGTCCCGACGGACAAATGAAATGCACTTGCAGAGGTATCTAATTAACTTCTATTCCGTGCGCTCATGTCTTAGCTGTTTGCCGTGACCGAAACTGGCAAGAGGACGACTTTGTTGCAGACTGGTATAAAACGAACTATCTTGTGAGTACTTGGAACCATGTGTTCATTCCAATTGGCAATATGGGAGACTGGCCTCCTAATACTGAAGATAGAATCCTTCCGAGTTGTGGTTGGATTAGGAAGGGGAGGCGAAAACACACCCGTCATGTAATGACGATGGATGAAATGGAAGGTAGACGAAGGGGGCATCTACCTCGCCGTTCCACTTCCGATAGGCAACGAAGAGGTATGTAACATTCATCCAAAATTATTTTTCTTTTCAATTTATACCAACTTACTAAGTAACACATGCAAATGCAGAGGCAAAAAACGCAGCAAATGCGGCAGAAAATGAGCGAGTAATGGCGTCGGAAAGTGGGTCCGGAGGGTCACGGCGTAGCACAGCTACGAGCCGTTTAGATGCAACTGCTATATATGCCGAAGCAATGGGAGAGGCGGTTGCCATAGGAGGAGAGGCGGTTGGGGTGCAAGGGGAGCCATCTGTGATCCAACCGAGGATGTCCGCTACTAGACGCACAACAAGGGCATATACAAGCCAAGCAGGGCCATCTACAAGCCAAACAGTGCCATCTGGAACCCAAGTCGGGCCATCTACTGAGCAACCAGAGCCATCTGCTAGGCCATCTCGTAGGGCATCTTTCGCAAGTGGTTTACTTCGGGGATTAAATTTTAGACGTGGTAGTAATATGTGATTTATATGCATGTTGTAAAAATTGTGTGGACTCTATTTACAATTTGTGTGTACTTTATTATTTTGTACGAAACTACTAAACAAGAAGTAATGAATTAATTATTACTCAAAGAAATTACAACATAATCCATCCAACTACAATAAAATACTAATTCTTAGTCTTTTTATAGAGTTTTTGCGGTTTTAAAAAAAAATAGTAAGCCGGCCAGAAAATAGCCGGTTTAGGGGAGGAGTAAACCGGCCATTTTCTGGCCGGTTTGGGCATTTTTCGATATTGAATCGAATTCTGAGCATAATTAATAATTTGTATTAAACTTTGGATATTAATAAAAATGTCGGTGCTCCAGTTGCTGGCTCTCTTGACATTTGACATAAATATGACTTAATGCAATAGATTGAAAAAAAAAGAATGGGCAATGATGAATGGATTTTTATTTCTCAAGATATTTTCTTGCGCAAATATATAAAAAGTAGGGGTGGAATAAAATAAAATAAAATAAAAGATCAGATAAATAAATAATATGTAATTTTATTTTATGAGTAGATTAAATAGTATATTTTTTATACAAATTAAAAAGTTTGTATTCCCACAACCTACTTCCGCATCTAATGAAAAGACAATAGATTAAGACAGTACATAATAATATTTATATTACAAATCCAACAATCCCAAAAGTAAAAATTCTCAAATACATGTGTTGATTAATTTCATTTTCCTTGGAATTTCAACATGAGAGGTAAGTAAATCGAATATATAATTCCATTATTACTGGAATTTGGAATAAAAACAAAAAAAAACCCTAATACTAGTAGTAGTCAAACGTGGAAATAAATCTGCTGTTATTCCAAGGGATCACAGAACTTGTTATTCTTATCACAACCGTTCAAAGTTTTTCATGCGTGAATCTCAAGAAAAATAAAATTTGTGTCCGAATCTCAATAAAATTCAACAGCTGGAATCGGAATAACAGGATCCTGTGATCTATTCAGAATAACAGCAGATTTATTTCCCTCAAACGTCGGCACTTACCTCACATTTTCATAAGCACTTAAAGCTACCACGACGGTCGACAGCGCTACTTTAGTAAAAATACAATGCATGGTGCCATGGTCCTTACAAGCATGGAAAGCATGGAATGGATAGGTTCAATGTTTCTCCCGACTGCGCACGTGTCCAATTAAGATTTTATTCAAGGCGGCAGTAACAAAATTATCTGATCCGCCATTATCCGGACAGCAAGACAGCAAGTCACACCAACAATCTTGGTCAGGCCACTTATCTGTTCACAAAATGTTAATGTTACTTTTATTTAATATAAAATTAGGGGCGTAATCAGAATAATTAATTGAGATAAGAATTAATTAATGAACATGTGTCAACATATGTTGTTCCAAAAATGTTGAAAGCTATCTTATTCAAGGCCTTACAGGTGTAAAATCTTCCAAATACAATAATTATACGAATAAGACTAAATTAGTGCTATTAGCCTATTACACATTTACATTTACACTGTGTTAATAAATAAATTGTAAAACACCGCAGCCCCGCACAAGTGTTACTACTATTCTCCGTTGGCCTTTCAAAGTCCAACTCTTTTCCACGCCGAAACTTCGCGCGAACCCGCTCCAAATCGGTTCGGTCCCACCGGAGCCTCCTTTTATATCCGTATTTATTTAACCCCGACCGCATCCGATAAGATACAAGGAGAAAAAGTTAGCTAGCATTCATACTTGCCTAGGAGGATCGAAGAAGAGAAAGAGAGATAAATGGCCATGGCGAGGAGAGATGCGGAGGCGGAGCTGAACTTGCCTCCGGGTTTCAGATTTCATCCGACTGATGAGGAGCTGGTGGTGCACTACTTGTGCCGCAAGATCGGTGGCCAGAGGCTTCCCGTGCCGATCATTGCTGAGGTCGATTTGTACAAGTTCGACCCATGGGATTTGCCAGGTTCCACATTTAATTTTATATTTCTATTGTTTCCTTACCTTTTTACCAAAATAAAAATTCTGTTTTGGTAAATTCCGAACCTTGATTTTTTTTACCCATATTTTTTATTTATGAAAAAGTAAAATCATAGAAGTGTTATTTAGGACTAAGTTAGTTGGTGCATAAACGTGTAATGTAACTTAAAATATATTTGAGAAACTTATATATTACATTCATTTGTATTTGATTGATGAATACATGATTTTAATTGCACTAGCTTAATATGCTAGTACGTTATTTATCTGAATAATAAATAAGACAAGACATGTAATTTCAGTTTTACTTATGTAAACTTTTGTTTAAATATTGTTATATTCAAATAAAATTGATGGTAAATTATTGCTATAGTTCCCATGAAATAAATGCATTAATTATAAATCTGCAATTTGAAATATGTGAGTCCGCCAATTCAATTGGTGACCCAATATCTGGTCCGCCATTTGAATTCGCAACCAACCAGTTTTGGGTTGCCAATTGAAATGGCGGACAGGGTAAATGTCCAATTGTGGAAAACAGGGCTATTTGGTTTATTTTTATTTTTAAGATGGTAAAAATAAAAAATTTAGATTTTACTGTATATATAATCTGTACTTCTCCTAAGATTCTAATTTTGATGTGTTTTCATTTCCATTAATAGTTCTGGGCTTTCTTTGGTATCCATTTCACCTAAATAAAAGAAATTTTGTGATTGTAGCAAGGTTCATATCCTTTTTAAAGAAAAGCAAGTTACATAAATGAAAAATTCCTTTTTACTAATTTTGGAGTCAGATTTTATCATCATCAGTTACATCTTAAAAAAAATAGTTGATTTATTTCGAAAGAAGAATATTTGTTTTTACAAATTGTAATGTTTTTAATTGCCTTGCTAGACATCTTAGTGAGGTTGGTATTAGGAAAAACAATTTTACATGAGCAGTCTCCAAAATTCTTAAATTTCTCGTTCATTAACAAGTTAATTTTTATGAGCAGAGAAAGCATTGTTTGGGCAGAGAGAGTGGTACTTCTTCACACCTCGTGACCGTAAGTACCCAAATGGATCGAGGCCAAACAGAGCAGCCGGGCGAGGCTATTGGAAGGCTACTGGTGCTGACAAGCCACTTGTACCTAAAGGGACTACCAAACCGGTCGGCATAAAAAAGGCGCTGGTGTTTTATGCCGGGAAGGCACCAAGGGGAATTAAAACCGACTGGATCATGCATGAATACCGTTTGGCCGTCGATCACCGATCCTCAAGCAAGAAAGGAAACCAAAGGGTATGTCATATTTTCAGAATGAACTCTGTATTTATTGTATTCAGTTTTGAAGTGTACTTGTATAAGACTGCTGATTAAAATGAACTATGGTAACAATAGTTTGATGAAATAAGCATATGTGCAAATTTATTTTGAGAAATAAAATAAATAAAATGACAAGCTAACATTGGGATTTTTATCTACTGCAGTTGGATGAGTGGGTCTTGTGCCGCCTATACAACAAAAAGAACAGTTGGGACAAGAACCAAAGTCAGAAGTTATACTTGCCAAATCAGAATGTACATGTACCAACAGTCACTGACGAGGGATCCTTCGGTGAACCAGGTGATTCCTTTGGAGAAATAGACAGCTTTCATGAGTCGGGGATAGATAACATGGTAGACCAAACCTTCCCTGACTATGAAAGCATGGCCCATTTTGCAGTTTATCCGACCAATCAATCACAAGCTGCGCAGACATGCATTGGTGAATTGCAATTTATGAGAGGCAACCATACTGCGCCCAGGATAAAAGAGGATAATGAGTGGTTTCCCGATTTGAAACTAGATGATTTGCAAAACTCTCATATGAATTTCGGGTCCGGTGCAGTTGGGCCCGCTCCAATAGAGGTGCCTGGTCAGGAATTGTACTTTTCAGCTCTTAACTCTCCTTTTTATAAATTTAATCAGATGCTTGAAGATGTATATAAGGAGGAAACCAAGGATAGGAACAAATTGTTTTAGATTCGAATAGAAGTTTTAGTATACGTAGGATTCAAATTGTTTGATTCACGGATTCAATTTGGTAGAAGAGTTCAATACAATCAGTCTGTTGTAATAATGTATAGGCTGATGTACATATATGATGAAACTTGCGTTTATTCATCCCTACCAGTGTTCTAGGATGCTCCCTTGAAGAAGATAAATCAGATATTTGTCTCATGCAAGTACTCCTGTAAACACTCATTTCGTGTTCAATTTGAACCACTTAGCTTGATTTGTTCGAACTCGTAAGCTTGATTCATTTTCAGCTTAAGCTCGATGCAATCAAGTTAGAGATAGAATCAGGCTCGTTCGAGCTTGTTTAGCCCTAATTGTGCATGTGCATACATGTGAAAAGAATTAAAGTTGCTGTAGATAGAACCGAATAATTTAATGATGTATAGTTAGGTGTGAGAAATAGAAAGCTAACAAATGGATGGTAAAGGTATGGATCTCAATGTTAATCATGAACCTTTTCCTCATTATAGTACCGAATGGATGTGACATATGATTAGGCAACGAGTACCAATGTTTAGTGCATATTGATGTAAACAACAGAATGATAGAATTATAATCTATCATGGATACATATAAATATATATATGCTTTCTCTGTTCTTTCTGGTATCTGATTTATATAGAGCTGCCACACGATTTAAATCTAACACTACAAAAAGGAGAAAAGAAAAGAAAAGGCTATTGTAGTCGAAGAGCCTATACCACTTACCACACTCGGCATTTCTGGACGGGACATTTCATCGAACACCCTAGCATCACTTCGTATCTTAGCCTTACAAAATGCTCTTATAAGCTACTCTCTTCCATCATTTTCATCTTCTATTTGCAAGTGTACAAAGAGCCCGTTGGTTCTTTTAAGTCTTTGGTTTACAAAAAAACAATTAGTAGGAAGTTTCAAACGGGAGGAAGCCATTGATATGAATATGCAGTTGGAGTTGATTTTTTTTTTTTTTTCAAAACCTGGTTTTCAGTTGATTTTCACTTTTGTTTCCTTAGATTTCCGTGATTAGAAGTTGCAAAACTAGATTTCTCAAAAGTTCACCGAACATGCTTAAGGTAGAAAAGGTATTATAGCTTTTAATGCAGAGCTCCGAGCACCAAACTAAGAGAGCGAACAGGTCCTAAATCACAGCAAGCTAGACCTTCCTTTTTGGGTTCTAGCTCTATTCCATTCTCTTAATTTCATTTGATCAAATATTTTTAGAAGAATAATTATATTCATTCCCGCATTTCAGTCCCCCCTCTGTCCCAGCAGCTACACTAGAGGAAGGTTGTACTATGATCCTCACTAATTATATTGTCCCCCCTCTCCCAATCTCTGTACTTGTTCCCGCGTCAACCTTCATAGGTATAAATACTTGAGTAATAACAGATTAATACTTGCAAAGTAAGATATTAATAGTTGCATGCGTAACTTGATATGCTGATCTCCCTTCAACAGTTTCTCAATGGTCCCGCATCAACCTTCCTTTAATGAAGTAGTGGTGACTTCGTATCCCCGCATCAACCTTCCTATAACAAAAATAGTTGACCTCATAAGTATAAATATTTCAGTGCATAGGTATCAATATTTGCAAAATAAAATATTAATAGTTGCAAAATAAGATATTAATACTTTGATGTGTAACTTGATATGATCAAACGCCTGAAGATTAAACTTTGTACAGTGTATATACATATAAATACTTAAGTGCATAGGTATAAATACTTTCAATACTTGATATTAATACTTTCAGACGCCATCCAGCGTCATATGTAAAAAAATATAAAGTATTGCAGTCCCCCATATAGTTATGACAATATTGATATTTTTAGAAATGTGTATGGTCCCCCTCTCTCATTTTGTTTGAATGGCCCCCCCACAGGTATTTATGGTGAGAGGACAGTTTGGGAGATTTGGTTGGGAAAACAATTATTTACATAAAATACTTTCGTGCATAGGTATAAATATTTTCGTTCATAGGTATTAATATTTTAAAAATTGTGCGAGGACGATACAGATTATATAAGGAAATTGTGTTGGGACGGTCTCTTCAGATTAGTTGCAGAAGTTATGTGCGGAGACAGAAGTGCGAAAACAGTTATCAGCGTTCTTTTTAGAAATCTTTTGTATTCCAGCTTTTGAGTAAAACAAGAGATCATGCAACTGTTAACAAAAGGTCCTTACGAATATCTCTCAAACGCATGTTTCGCCAAAACGCTTTGATTTAACACAAATTAATCATGATATTGATCGAGCCGTCAAGTACAATTTCAAAGAAAATACTTGTTGGTGTTCAACAAGCTCTACTTAAGAGTCTTTAAAGAGTCCTTTAGACTCCTTAGTTTCTTAATCTCACCGGAATTTTTTTCCTTGGTCCGAATTAAAAATTTGCTCAATTAAATTTCGTAAGCTCCTTTTATCCGGATTCTTAACATACCAATTCTATTAGATTAAGTCTCTTTAGCACTTTCTCTTAATCCGACTTTACCGAATAAGTACTCATTAACCTCATTTAAAATTCAATCACCCATTGTGCCGAACAACCCTAGTCATTGCATAATAACCAAGCCCGTGGCAGAGTTCGGATCCTCTGCATTACCTCACCATTTGAGTTTAAATTCGGAACTTCTTCTCCTTGGTCCGAATTAAAATTTGCTCAATTAAGTTTTCTTAGCTCCTTTTGTCCGGATTCTTAAGAAACTAATTATATTAGATTAAGTCTCTTTAGCACCTTCTCTTAATCTGACTTTACCGAACAAGTATTCATTAACCTCATTTATAATTCACATTGTGCCGAACAGCCCCATTATTATTGCATAATAACCAAGCCCATAGCAGAGTTCGGATCCTCTGCATTACCTCGCCATTTGAGTTTAAATTCGGACCATCCGATCAGAATTCGAACTTGAGTTTAAATTGAAGTATAAAAAAAAAAAATTCAGTGAGAAGGTTCAGATGTTTCAGGACTTACTTGTTCTATTCATTGAATAATGTATATACTTATCTATTAACAGAAAAATGAAGTTTAGCATAGAGACGTGTGGGTTATGTACTTATGTAGCCCAATAAGAACAAAAGGAAAAGAAGAATTTTAGCAGGAGACGCCACATAGTGGGAAAAATGGCACGGCGGAGCCGGCTCCGGCACGGAACGGCACGGAACGGCACGGTTACGGCACGGCACGGCACGCGTGTCATTCACGTGCCGTGACTCGCGTGTCCCGTGCCATGTCCATATTTTAAAACTTTCGGCATGTGAAAGATTTAGTTACGACACGGCACGACACGTAGTCACGTGAGTCACGTGTAATTAGGACCATTAGATATTGATTTAGTGGTAAATCTTGAATAAACTAACCTAAATTATGATTAAATGGTCATGCGAGTCACGTATGGTCATGGCACGTTTAGGCACGGCGTGACCATTCGCGTGTCGTAACCACCCCTTGACATTTTGGTCACGGCACGACACGTGAAAAATTAACTTGATCACAGCATGACACGGCACGAAACCAAAGTCACGGTGTGTTAGTCACGACACGGCACGGCACGACACGTTTTTCCACTCTAGCAACATGGATTAGGCTAAAGAATATTCGTGCATATACTCAAAAAGTCAAAACTAGTAAGAAACCCGCTCAATATGCGGGCCCTTCTATTTAAAAACACTAGACATTATACAGTAGTACCAGCCCACCTTATATTTTTCAATCTGGCCCCAAATATGTGTAACAATGTATAAAATGATCACAGTTAATTCATCTATAGTAAACAAAAAGGTGAATTTACCTTGTTATCATTGAAATTTATGTCTCAAGTCTGGTAATCAACCCAAACAGGTAAGTTATGAAAAATTTCAAGTTGGGTTTGCGTTGGTAGTACCCAAAATCAGATAGAGATACCCTCTCCATTTTGCAAGTTAGCAGTATGATTATAAATAAACCGAGACTCATTTAGGTCTAAAATTGTGAAACTGAGCCTTCGATCAAAATTTGGACTCATTTAGCCATTTAGGTCTAAATCCATTCATTATCAATGGATCCCCACCACAATAGTGTTTGATACGTGAAATAAGCCTAAATCAAATATGGGCTTTGGCCCATTGAACCCTTGACGGAAACCATCTCCGAATAGAAAAGGAAATTGAGAGAGAGAGAGTGGGTGGGCATTGATGTATTACCAGTAAAAGGCTGTGCATAGAGTGGGAAAAACGTGCCGTGCCGTGCCGTGACTAACATACCGTGATTTTGGTCTCGTGCCGTGCCGTGCCGTGACCAAGTTAATTTTTCACGTGCCGTGACTAAAATGTCAAGGGGTGGTCACGGCACGCGAATGGTCACGCCACGTGAGTCACGCCGTGCCTAAACGTGCCGTGACACGCGTGACTCGCGTGACCATTTAATCATAATTTAAGTTAATTTATTCAAGATTCACCATTAAATCAATATCTAATTGTCCTAATTACACGTGACTCGCGTGACTACGTGCCGTGCCGTGCCGTGCCAAAGTTTCAAAAGATGAGCACGGCACGCGATTGGTCACGGCACGGGACACGCAAGTCACGGCACGCGAATGACACTCGTGTCGTGCCGTTCCGTGCCGTAACCGTGCCGTTCCGTGACGGAGCCGGCTCCGGCGTGCCATTTTTCCCACTCTACACATGATATTAATAATATATCAACCTTAGCAGCCGCCAGTTAAAGATTTAAAAAAAGAGAGAGAGAGAGAGAGAGAGGGGGTGGGCATTGGGCTAAGCCTTCTTCTTCCAACTCGTTCTAACATATTTCTCTCTTCTATCAATTTACAAAATGCACTAGGAAATTTCAAATTAGTGCATGATATAGTAAGATAGTGTGAAAAAAAATGTTTTTGGTTTGTTAATCTCTTGTGATTGTAAAAACTTAAAAGTATAGTAATTTTGTGCTTCCGTAGTTTTCTCTAATGAAGATTTATACATAAAATTTTTGTATCTCTCTTTTATTTTCTTGTGCTCAGTTATTTGTTGCGGTTGTTTCATGTGTTTTTCATATTTCTCCATTTGAATGAGTATTAGTGTGTGCCCGCAACATGTTTGACAAAACTACTACTTTCACATCTACTCTGCAACAACATAATGTTTGACAAAACTACTACTTTCACAGCTACTCTGCAACAACATAGTAACATTAAGCAACTTCAAAGTTCACTTGCAGAAAAAGAAAGAAAAAGATATGTTGTAATTAAATATAGTGATCATTTCTTACCGGACATCACAAGGGGTTTTGAGTGAGACACCATATACGTTGTAGAAACTGACAATATCTGGCAATTGAGCGTTGTAAGTAATTTGTGGGTTTCACGTAGGGATAAAAATCCGTGTTATGCCGTGATTAGTCACGCTGTGATCGTATTGTATTTAGAGGTGCTATTTTTATCTAATTATCTGAATCTGATTCGGAACCGAATCGGAACTGACAGATCCGATTAATTTGGATAGGGTATGGTTTAAAAAATATAACCAGTAATTATGGATACCGTTACAAAATTAATAATTTAATATTCTATTCGGATCTGAACCGGAACCGATATTGTAATGGATAGGATGTGGATTTGATTTAATTATCCGACCCATAACCGAACCCAACCCGATACCCATATAAATACCCGATAAAATGATAATACTATTCTTTATAATTATTTAATATAAAAACATATATTAATAACTAAGAAAAGACTATCATTTGTAGTATTTTTTAAGAAACAAATCATAATATATATCATATCTAGATTAATAATTAATTTTTTCATTTGTTTTAAATCAAATGGGAGTGGCATTCCTTCATTTGTTTTAAATCAAATGTCACGGCATTCACATTTTGCCTATTAATTTCTTGAATGAAAATTATTGCTCTCTTCGCACATATTATTGAAATCAAATGTCATATTCACGGTTCACATTTTGCCTATATATTTTCGAAGCTAATTAATTCCTTTTTTTTATCTCTTTGTCTGCCATATATCTGCCTTTCTGCACATATCATTGAAATTTATAGCTCTCTTTGCTGATTGAAATAAATTGGTATTAGTATTTCATTCATTGATTTTGGAACCATAGAAAAGGAGATCACTATCTCCAATATTTTACTTTTAAAAAATTATATCTCTCCTTCAATATTTTACTTTTCAAAATGCTTTTGAATTGTGACATGTACCCATCTAGATTCGAACCTGCCCCGGATCCGAAACAGACCCGATAATCCACAAACAAGTTATGGGTATCTATCTATCCGGAACTGAAAGACCGAACCTGAAATATCTATGGGTAGATAGGTATTCGGATCTGAACCCGACCCGATTTGAAACTAATAATTACATGGATCGAAATTCGTACTCGAACACTTTTAGAGTACGGGTCCAAGTATGATAGTATCCGAACCCTACCCGACCTGACCCGATAGCTCATCTAGTTGTTATGTGACCGAGTTAAGTTTTCATGTATCGTGCCATGATCAAAATTACGAAAATAGTCACGACACATTATTCACGTAATAACTTAGTCACACTGTGACCAAACGTGGCATTGTTGGTCACATACAATCACGCTGGTAAATATATTGAATATTCCATGGCTTAGAATGTAGCAGGAAAATATACTGAATATCCTACAGTCTCCTCCGGCATCCCTGTCGATAAGATACTTAGGATTACCACTGACGATTAAGAAGCAGAGAAAAGTTGATTTTCAACCGATGCTTTCAGCTGTCCATAGTAGGATAGAGAGTTGGACCTGTTAGTGTTGTGATCTAGAAGCCAATCATAGGATGATTGTTTTCTAAGTTTTGTTTATATAATTGAATAATTATGTTTATCATTTTGTTCCTTGAGTATTTTATTAATTATAGATCATTCAGGTTGAGGACATGGAATTATGGAACTCTATAAGAGAGTTAATAAATACTCTAAAGTGTCTCTAGTCTTGGTAATTAACAAAGAACATTAATTACCAGCATAATATTAGCATTTGGATTAGATGATGATCATGTTCTGCAGATCATGTGACAAGGAGTTGTCAATCTAATCAAATGGATACCTGATGGAGATCAGGGAATTGTATGTGACCAAAATAAAACATTTAATATGGATTGTGTTTGTGTCATTAATGTTTTATTTGTGTCTGGAATTCTAAGGTATGAGATGATTGTTTCTCTCACATGAGAATACATATTCGTGGATATTATCTAACGTTGTTCGTAACTGACAGTCATACATATTATATCTCAGTATGTGTCTCTCATGTGGAGAGATAGTAGTTATCAAGAAAACCAATGTCCCTCATGTAAATGAGTGGTGACATCACTGAGCCCCTTGATGAAATAATACAAGTATGTGCACATATGATTAAAGAGTTAATCATAATTACTAAATTATTTGGAAATTAAGAAACGAGTAGATTTGCAAGGATGACATGTTCCTACCTTGGATCTATTCATGATATCATGAGACATGGAATTGACACGAGGCAATTGTTTCTTAGGGGTCGTGATACGGTATAGTACTTATCATCTGTGTTATTTGGGTAACTACAATGCATATTGCTAGGTGCCACTTGTAGTTTATGGAATCGAAAAGAGTTTCAGATTTCATTGCCATGTGACATAGATCTCACTGGGTCACACCAATAAGAAATTAATTAGAAATGCTTCTTAATTTATTTGACATGTATGACATGACAAATAAATTAGTTTCTCCACCAAAACATGAGAAATATAATTATTTGGGATAATTATATATGATACTACAATTAATTAGATTAATTGTATTAATTCAAATAAAGAAAAAATAGAACTTGGCCCAATAAGCAAAGTTCAATGGTAGTTGTTAATTATGGCCATGTTTATTAAGAATTGTTTCCAAAATTAAAAGTTTGCCCAAAATAGTTTAATTGTGAAGTATCTATATTTGGGAATAAACTAGGTTAACTTATGCTTATGGTCTAAATAGCTAGGGTGAATGACTTAATTGTGAAATCCGAATTATTTAGGCACGTCATTAATTCACGAAAGTGACCCTTTTTTACATATGAGGATTATAAACTCCATAATTATAAACATGAATTTAGAAACCAATTAAGTGTAGATTTGAACTAAGGGATTGTATGCCGATAGCCTCTAGACTCTTATCTATTTGAATCACAAAACTCATTTTATTTATTTGTTTTAAATTGCTTTGTTTAAATTCAACTCTCAATCGGGTACTGAACCCACAAAACCAATTTTACAACAAACCCCCCATCAATCTTTGGATCAATACCTATTTTACTACGAGGATATGTTGTATGCTTGCAACCGACCTATCATTGTGTATTAAGGTTTTATAAATTTTAAAAGTGAAAAAGCGTATTAATTTGTCTCATATTTCAATACCTAAAATAAACAACAATATTAAATAAAATGTTAGATTAAATATAATATGATATTAATTTATTAATTTAATGTAATATAATATTAGTGTAAATGCTAAGTGTTGAATGTAATATAATATTAGTTTAAATATTAGATTAGTATTAAATAAATATAATATCATATTAGATTATATTAGTATTAAAATAAAATATTATATAAAATATAATATATTAGTTTAAATATTAAATGTAATATAATATTACTTTAAATATTAGATTAGTATTAAATAAATTATTTGATTAAATATAATAGAATATTAGTTTAAATATTAAATGTAATATAATATTAATTTAAATATTAATTGTAATATAATATTAATTTAAATATTAAATGTAATATAATATTACTTTAAATATTAGATTAGTATTAAATGTTAAATGTAATATAATATTAGTTTAAATATTTAATTAGTATTAAATAAAATATAGATTAGTATTAAAAATATTAATTTAAATGTAATATAATATTAGTTTAAATATTAAATGTAATATAATATTAGTTTAAATATTAAATGTAATATAATATTAGTTTAAATATTAAATGTAATATAATATTAGTTTAAATATTTGATTAGTTTTAGTTCAAAGTTAGCGTTATTCTCAAACCACTCGGGTTAGCACTATTCTCAACCACTAACTCAAAAATCACTATTCTTGCATTAATCCTTGCACGATGCAAACGTACCCTTAGTTTATATCAATCTCTCTTTGAAATGGCCCTCCAACTTTCTACTGCAAAAATGTGGTGATCGATTAGTCTTAAATTCACCATACCATCAAGTGAAAATATGTTGTAGGCGTATCTGAAGGTCGATTGAAACCTTTTTTATAAGATAAAAAATGGAATTCAAGCTCTCAACTTTAAATATTAATTCGGGATCCTCCAGTCGAATTTTCGATTGCAACCTAGTTACGCGATATAAAGGACAATTGATTCCAAGTTTATAAGATCCTCTTATTTTTTTTACACAGTAACAGACCCACTCTGAGTTTTAGAAACATGAGTTTGCTTCACGAGTGAGTATATGGTACTATGCATAACACGATTTGGTTATCGGTCGATCCAAACCGTTCAACATAATTTTCATATGAATATGTACTTGCAGACCAAATTTTATATTTTTTAGAATTTTTTTACTACTTTTTAAGATAGATAGAAAATCATTGTATTTGGATGGTCCAGAATTTTCAGATCAAGTGATTTTTTACCTATCTTAAAAAATAGTATAAAAAATATAAAATTCGGTCTACAAGTACATATTCATATGGGGATCATGTTGAACAGTTCGGATCGACCATTGAAAACAAAAATATTAATCCATATTACAGACCAACATGTGATATGCACAGTACCATAGACTCACTCTTGCTTCACGAATACAAGTTTAAATTATCAAACACTAAAAAATGTCTTTAATTTGTGTATTTTTTTTTATCTTATGAAAATTTTGATTTTACTTGATTATGGTTCTGTTGGTTGATATATTTTTTTTTCTTTGAGTGAGGTTATGGTAATATGCATATAATGAATTAAATCGTACTACGAATATCTCTATTTTGAAAGTTAAAATATTCAATTCGAACTGTTAAATATTGACCTTCATATAAAAACGTACTTGGATACCAAATATTCTATGTTTTGTAGAATTTTAATAGTATTTTTAATATAGATAAAAAATCAATTGTTCTAAAATTTCTGAACTATCCTAAAATAACAATTTTCTATATATTAAAAGATATAAAAAAATTTAAAAAATGTAAAATTTGATCTCCAAGTACAATTTCATGTAGATATTATATTTAACGATTTCGAATTTTAATAAAAGAAATATAAATTCATAGCATGGATCAATCCATATCACCTGACACTTGAGCTTTGGTGCTTATGTACAATTCTTGGTCTTAACTTAGAGTAGAACTAGGGTGTTCTTAAGCTCGTCAGGTTCTTTGGTAAACTTAATTTCAAAACTTATCGGATTGACTTCAAACGACAAATTCAAACTGTTGAAATTGATCTATTTAAGTAGTAATACGTTTACATGTCAAAATTTTAATTTTTCAAATTAATTTAGTACAAAGTCAAGCGGTAAAAAAAAGTAGTTTATAAGTTAAACTTAATGTATTTATTTTGAATAATTAAATGAATCCCCCTTCCCAGTCCCCTCAAAATCCCCGCAGCAACTTTCCTTTAATAATGTACTATGGTCTCCACTAATTATATGACCTCCTTTCCCAGTCTCCGCACTCGCCCCGCGTCAACCTTCATAGGTATAAATACTTGGAAAGTAAGATATTAATGCTTGCAAAATAAGATACTAATACTTGATATGATCATCCCCCTTTTTCAATTCCCCAATCGTCCCCGCGTCAACTTTCTTCTAACAAAAATAGTCGACCTTATAGGTATAAATACTTCAGTGCATAGGTATAAATATTTGCAATTAATAATTGATATTAATACTTTCAGACGTATGACTTTGACGATCTCTCATCTCTAATAAAAACAGTTGACCTTATATGTATAAATACTTGGAAAATAAGGTATAAACACTCGAAAAATAAGATGTTAATACTTGAAAAATAAGATATTGATACTTTGATGTGTAACTTGATATGATTAAACGGCTGAAAATTAAAATTTGTACAATTGACACACACACACACACACACTTGCAATATTTGATATTAATACTTTCAGATGTCATCCATATGAAAAAAAAATATTAAGTTTTGCGGTCCTCCCAAATAGTTATGGCAATATTGATACTTTTAGAAATGTGTATGGTCCCCTCATGATACTTTTAGAAATGTTTAGGATTTGGTTGAGGAGATAATTATTTACTTAAAAATTATTTACCTCATAGGTATAAATACTTCCATGCATAAGGTTAAATAGTTGAGAATGACAATATTAATACTAGTAGGAAAAAATTCAGTGCTGGAGTTTTTGTGGTCTCCCAGGAAGTTATTTTGGGAGTATATTAGTGCGGATACTATTATCACCTTCCATTTTTTTTCATCATTTTCTATCACTTGACTTTTCACTTAATTAATTCAAAAATTTATAAATTTGATATTTGAACACATGAAGTAAATCAGTTTCAACGGTTTAAATTTATTGTTTAAAACAATCTGATTGGTTTGAAGTCAAGCTTACAAAAAAAAATTGGTGAGCTTAAAAATGCTCTAATTCTACTCCGTGACTTGTATATCTGACAACTAAAGTTTATGTGTGTGTGTTCATAAAACTATCGAATATGCGGTCTAATTTTTGAAACCCGCTAGTTAATACAAAAAATACGTACCAAGTTCGGTGCAAAAAAAATATCATCAACTCGATACAATCGAATATGATTTGAATCCAAATAGATCCAATTTGAAAAGATTAGTCGTGTCCTTGTGGAATTTAAGGATGCTGAAATTAAATTAATTGAGATGTGCATCGGTTATTGCAGATAGATAAAATTTCAGGCTAAATTTGTTTGTACGTCGGAATAAGTAACTTTTTAAAAAATATATTCATTTCGTTATTTTGAGCATATCAGGTTAAATATTATACTTTTTTATTATGTGATTAATTGTTTAAATTTCTTTTGACGAATTGAACTCAAAAAAAAAAAATAGAAGTTTGTCTGTCTAACAAAGAATAAGAAGATATAATGGTTTACTCTTTAATATAGATATATTGAGGTCATTTTTTAAAAAAATCTTGTTTTGTCCTTACCAGCATATCAAGTTTAATTGTTGTATGCTTTCTTTTTGTGAATTTGGCTTTTGTGATTTGTAAAATTTACAAATGTGGCAGAAAATAAGTATAAAGTTCCTTTTTGTATCAAATGATAAGTATCAATACCTTCTTTTTTTTTCTTGAAATTTAAGATCATAATAAGAATGAGGCTACGGTTCTTTAGAAAGCGCGGAACATTTCATGCTATAGATCAATATCTTTGTATAAAAAGTCTAAACATTCCATCCGAACCATTCAAAATGATCTCTATGTAAAAATATACTTAGAGACCAAAATTTACATTTTTTAGAATATTTTACTATTTAAAATTACGTGATCTAAATATTTTGAATCATCCAAAAGTAGTGATTTTTTACCTGTTTAAAAAAATTGTAAAAATTTAGAAAAAAAATGTAAATTTTGGTCTCCAAGTACATATTCATGTGAAGATTATATTGAGCGGTTCAGATTGACTGTTTAGACTTTAAAAACAGAAATATGAATCCATAATGCGAACCGATCTGCACTCTAGGGTCATGTTTGGTTGCGGATTAAATAGTGGAATAAGAACTTTAGGCCTGACTTATTCCATCAAACGTGGTTTAATTGAGCCGAACTAAGATGGAATAAGCCGACCTTTAGGCCGATCTAAATTGGCCTAAACTCACCCACATCTCTAAGTAGTTTAATTTTATTTGAATATGAGACCTAATTTTTCATTGTTTTTATTATTTTTACTCACATTTTAAGGAATGTAAAATAAGCAATTAATTTTGTTTCTATTTAATTATAAAGGAACATATAACTTTATCAATTATAAAATCAACAATTTTTTTTAAATGACATAACTTTTTAAATTAACAAAACATGCAATCTAGAAAATAATTAATTAAATAGGGCAAAGCGACACGAATCTTGGACTCCAGTTCTAAAATTAGCCTGAAATATATATATATATATATATATATATATATATATATATATATATAGAGTAGAACTAGGGTGCTCCTAAGCTCATCAAGCCCTTCGTGAGCGCGACTCTAAAACCTATCAAATTGACTTCAAACGATATTTTCAAACCGTTAGATGTTCAATCTATATTAAAATGTGCTTGGAGACCAAATTTTACATTTTTCGGAATTTTTTTACTATTTATTAAGATGGTTTGAAAATTGCTGTTTTTATTAAAATTCTGCACCATTGGAAAACAGCGATTTTCAAACCATCTTAATAAATAGTAAAAAAATTCCAAAAAATGTAAAATTTGGTCTCCAAGCACATTTTAATATAGATTGAACATCTAACGGTTTGGAAATGTCGTTTGAAGTCAATTTAATAGGTTTTAGAGTCGCGCTCACGAAAGACTTGGTGAGCTTAGGAGCACCCTAGTTCTACTCTCTCTCTCTCTCTATATATATATATATATATATATATATATATATATATAATTGCTAATATGCTATGCATAACATAGAGGGCCTCCGTGCTACGGCTCAATATTTGAGTTTTCAAAATTCTAACAGTCGATCCAAACCATTCAACATGATCTCCATATGAATATGTACTTGCCAACCAAATTTTATGTTTTTTAGAATTTTTTTACTATTTTTTTAGATAGGTAGAAAATCACTTGATCTGAAAATTATGTACCATTCAGATCAAGTGTTTTTCTACCTATCTAAAAAAATAGTAAAAAATTATAAAAAATGTAAAATTTGGTTTGCAAGTACATATTCATATGGAGATCATGTTGAACGGTTCGGATCAACTGTTAGGATTTTGAAAACTCAAATATTGAACCGTAGCACGGAGGCCCTCTATGCTATGCATAGCACCATAGCCAACTCATATATATATATATATATATAGAACAGTGCTACGGTGCTACGCGTAGCATAGAGCCCTTCGTGCTACGGCTCACTTTTTGAGTTTTCAAAATTCTAACGGTCGATCCGAACCGTTCAACATGATCTCCATATGAATATGTACTTGCAAACCAAATTTTACATTTTTTAGAATTCTTTTATTATTTATTAAGCCACTTTGAAAAAACACTAATTTGTACACAACAGTAAAATCTGCTGGACCATTGGATCAGCGATTTTCAAAGTGGCTTAATAAATAGTAAAAAAATTCTAAAAAATGTAAAATTTGGTTTGCAAGTACATATTCATATGGAGATCATGTTGAACGGTTCGGATCGACCATTAGGATTTTGAAAACTCAACAAGTGAGCCGTAGCACGGAGGGGCCCTTATATACGCGTAGCATATTAGCCAGATTTTATATATATATATATATATATATATATAGAGAGAGAGAGAGAGAGAGAGAGAGAGAGAGAGAGAGATAGATAGATAGATAGATAGATAGATAGATAGATAGATAGATATAGTTCGTTCACTGGCCGTGACATTATCACATGGAAATGGACGGCAAGTGGGCATTACACGGCGGGATCGATCTATAGATTGCTCATGACGGGGGGCAAAATCAGATTTGAGCATGCTTATCTTTGGCGTTTACCGGTTCCGCCAACGGTACGTATTTTCTCCTACCTTATGTTGCAGGACAGGATTCTAACGGGTGAGGTGATGCTACGAAGACACATGGGTTATAGGCAAAATTGCTTGATGTGCCGAAATTGCCCCTCAGAATCGGCAATTCACTTATTGTTCCTCTGTCCTGATGCGGTTCAGATCTGGTTCGGAGTTTCGGCACATTTTGGCTTCAGGGTAATGATTCCAAAACCAACAATAGATGAAATTGTAATTGTCTCACAGCAGCAGGCAAGGATGTCTGGTGAAGAGTGTACCCGGGTGTGGGATTCGCTCTTCATGTGTACGTGTTGGATGCTGTGGAAACAACGTAACAACCGTGTTTTCTCCGGAACGCTGACACCGGCTGAGGTTGTGGTTAACAGAATTATTGATGAAACACGACTGTGGATGAAGTGTTGTGCTCCGAAGAAAAACAAGAGAGATCATACATTGATTGAAGAACCGGACTAGATGGTTACATATCAGTTTGGGAGGACGTGCGTGCATGAAAATGATAATAGTGGTCTCGGTTAAGTTGATGGATTTCTTATTTTAGGAGTTCAATTTTCTGAAGTGTCTCGATGTAATTAATTTTTCATGCATGACTGATGAAAAACAAAACACTATTTACTTTCTAATACAATTCTCCTAGGCAGCCACTGCCAGGAATTTTATCAAAAAAAAAGATAGATATAATTCGTTCATGCGTCGAACTACTTAACCAAGAATGTGAAAGAACAATGCCAACTACAAAGTCAAGCGATGATTTTAAGTATACATGCACCAACACACAAATTCCATAAAGAAATGTTGAATCTCGTGAAAATAAAGCAATCAAATAATACTAAAATTGCATGTGAACCAATTATCTATAGGTTGTTTATCTATAGGTTTAATAAAGACATAACTATAAATTTACTTTTCAATTTTCAGTTTTATTTAAATTTCTTATAATATCATTATCAAAATTGGCAAAATACTCATTGTCGAATCATCTTTCCTCAAATTTATAATACCATGCAACAACAAGATTTTCAACTATTACCTATTTCACGGTTAGGCCCATATCTCCTGCCTATTTGGTGTCTGGGACGGTAAACAACTTGAATCATTGTAATTTGTAAAAACAAAAAAGTACACTAAGGAATTGTTTCATATTTCTTGTTTTATTTGTCCATAAAAAACTTGCAATATTTGTGTAAAATAAACGAGGAATATGTTGATTTACTGCTTTAGATAGAGCTTGTAGTTGGAACTTGGAAGCGGAGAGGACAAAATAGTTAGCTCGGACTCCACTATGGGTAAATAATTTAACAGAGCAGTTCAGACTTCATACAGCGCACAAATCATATACAGCGTTGTTTTAGACCTCGCGGTCGTGATCTGCATGAAGCCAAAACTACTCTGTTAAACCTCGCGGTCGTCCAAAGAAAAAAGGCAAAAGAACCCCTAGAGAAACTGAAAATCACAGCCCTAATTCTATAAACATTTCTTCCCCCCCTCACCCGTTCCTCCGTTTCTTTCTCCCCCTTCTCTTCCTTTCCTCGTCGCCCCACGAACTGGCGAAACCACTAGCGTCTCTTTTTCCCCCACTCGATTCGACAGCGACATCTCTCGGATTTGAGCAACGGTTTTATCAGGTATCTTCCTCTTTTTATCCCTTCCTCTCTCTTTCTCTCTCTACTTCGAGGTTTTGTTCCTGGCGAGCTAGGGTTCGATCCAGAAAAGATCTATTCACGAATCAGAATTTAAACATTCTTATCTATGGTACTGTTTAGATCGTTGTTGTCTGGCACTTCTGAGTGAGAATCGCCATTGTTCGAGCTTAGTTTGTTCACCTCGCAAGCTATTTCTGCAGTCTGAAGCAGTACACAGTTTTTTGTGCTCTATGTTACTAAATACTCCTGATTTGCTTACTGTGTTGACCTAAATTTGCCATCTCGTGTTACTGAGTGAAGATTATTTATTATGTACTTCTTTATTGTAGTTTATCCTTCTATTGGAATTTACAATTTCTATTTCAGAACTAAGAAAAGCCATAGCTTTTCTTCATTGGTTGCATATTTTCCCAAGTTACGTGGCTGATGAGAAATCTGAATATTCACTGAAAGTAAGTATACAGTGGAAGAACCAGATTTGTGTGCTTCATTGCAGAAAGCGGTGTAGCATTGAATATGTTACTTTGTCATAGAAGCAGTTTTACTAATGGAACTCGATTTGGAGTCTTTCTTAACCTAAGCATTTTGTGCTGTGCTTCAGTCAGTTTCGTAACAAAAGAGGATTACAGGATTAGTTTATATTAGACTTTGATAATCTTAGTTTTACCATTACAACTCTGAATTTGTCAATTAATTCCTTCTCTCTTTTTTTTCCAGATTGAGAAGAATTAAGAAGGCATGTTGTCTTGTTGGAGATATTTTGTTTGTCATTGTTAGTTTCTGGTTAAGATTTCTTTGTCGTCTACAATATGTCAGGGCTTCTCAATGTACTTTTCCAACTTCTCAGTCAATATTTCTCCTCTAAGTTGCATAGATGTTTGTCATTTTCATGCGTATTTGAACTCTCTTGTCTCCTCTTTTGGTTATTAAAATGAAAAGACAATGGAGAAAAGCGATTCATAACACATGATGCTAATTCTAATTGGTCAAGGTTTAGAAGTAGTTTCATATTACATTTTAATTGAAGTGTTTATTTGAACTGAATTCAGTTTAATTACAAATTCAACATCGTTCATGAATCCAGCATCAAGCTTAAGGCATTCCGTTGATCAAGTTTCATAATTTAAAACTAATTGTTTTAATCTTTGAGAAGCATGTCTTCTTTTTAACTTGTGAAGTATTTGATGGCCATTTTTGTATGCCTATCCTTTTTAACCATGTAAAAAAGCCTAACATGAAGCTGGTTACGCAGACAAACCTTAATGGGGCCACTTCCAATATTCCGGATTCAACAGGAAGGCCCTACACTGCATCTTTTTCAGCACAAGCTGCAAACGTTCCTAGCTTCCATCACTCTGGTGAGAAGAATAAGTTATTTTTATCTAAGAAAAATTTACAGAAACACACCTCATGAGCCCACATATTGGTGTGGTGAAACTGTTTACATAGTAAGCTGTAGGCATTTTCTGTGTTAATTTGTAGTTGTGTCCATCTGTTCCGATGCAAAGTGGTTTTCAACAACCTTTTGCTTTTACTCTACCATAAAAATTGTCTGTGAAGCATTTTTGTCCCAAATTTTCACAGACAATTTTCTCAATTTTCTGAGAAAGCTGTATTGTGATGTGCATGTCCAGAATTCCCCAACATATTGCCTAAAAACAAAATGTTCCTCAACCTCAACCTCTTCCTCTTCTTCATCTTCTTTTTCTTCTTGATACTGGAGATTCTCTGTTTGATATCTTCCTTTTGTCCATACCAACCTGGAGATGGTGCTACTAACAATGCAAAACCGTTGACCAGTGTTGTATTTTTTCTGAAATGTGCAAGGTCTGCATAACATTCATGGAAATTTCAATCTTCCAAATATGGCTGGATCGATGACACCAAGGAATGCGGCAATGAGTGGTATACCATCCTCGGGTGTTCAACAACCTGGTGGAAGCATTTCTACTGGCCGATTCACTTCAAACAATCTTCCCGTTGCCATGTCTCAGGTTAGCAACAAACCTTTACTACTTTCCCTTTTCTGTTCTATTGGAATCCCACCAAAAAAGGTATATTGGATTCTGACTTGCTGAATTTCAAGTGAACCAAAGAAGTAATTATCCTGTATTTCTTATATCTAAATTTTTTCTGAAACTTTGTCCAAATCATCAACCTTCAGTAAGATTTGTTTTCTGACACATAAAATGAACATTTATTAAGGCGTTATTTATTCCTACCGACATTATTTGTTCCAGATACCGCATGGGCATACTGGTGTATCAAACAGAGGAGGCCTAAATATTGGTGCAAACCCTGCTTTCAGCAGCGGGTCAAATGCAATTGGTGGATCAATGCCTGGTATGTCTAACAACATGGGGACTGGAGGCAATAGGAGTAGTGTACCAGGAGGCATGACGGTAAATACAGTACTGGGCAACATGGGCCCGCGTATCAATAACTCAGTTGGTAATATGGTGGGGACCGGCAGTGCTGGTATGGGAAGAACAATAACATCAGGAGGCATAAATGTACCTGGTATCACATCTCGCATGAATCTAACTGCTAATGCTGGGAGTGGCAACCTTAATGTACAAGGATCAAACCGACTCATGAGTGGTATGCTTCCACAAGGTAATATATTTTGTGGGCCTGCTATATCGATAGACAGTTTTTTTTTAAACCATTGGCTATGGACGCAATTAGAATCTAACTCTGATAGATTAAGTTTTGAATTGAGTTGATAGCACAAGTAATGGTGCATCTTGATAGTATGCAATACATTCTTTTGCCATTACTGGAGTAAAACATTAACTGTTTGAAATTTCTGTAATTGATTACTGCATCCTCTGTTGAAGATGCTGCAACATACTTCACTAAGTTTTGCTACAAAATTAATTAGGTGGTCCACAGTTGATTGGTATGCTTGGAAGTTCTTATGGCTCATCAGGTGGAACATTATCACAAAACCAAGTACAAGGAGGGAATAGTGCTTTAAGTTCAGTTGGAATGCTACACGATGTAAACTCCAGTGATACATCTCCCTTTGACATTAATGATTTTCCTCAGTTGACTGGCCGTCCCAGTTCTGCGGGCGGACCTCAAGGGCAATTTGGTAATTGATTATTTTTTTCAACCTGTACTTGTGGTCTGTCTTTTGTTGCAGATTTCAACTTATGCTTCGTAATAATTTTAGGTAATATAAGAAAGCAAGGTGTTGGTGTTAGTTCAATAGTCCAGCAAAACCAAGAGTTTAGCATCCAAAATGAAGATTTTCCTGCTTTACCTGGATATAAAGGTACCTAGTTTTAACTTATTTTAAAGTAAAATTATGTTTTCTGATTTCTAAATGTTAGTCCAGTATTGTAATGCAACATTTAGAAAGGAGATCTTTGATTAACTTTTCTCATTGCTCTTTTTTTCTTTTGAAATAAGGGCCCCATTAACCCTGGCATTCTTTGGATGCCTCTTGCGGGAATTTAAATGCATCTCTTTTAGAGAGGCGAGATCCCTCATCTGTTCTAGAACTGCTTGTGACCTTGAATGTTCCTCCTGCTCTAATTAGTTTTATGTTTTGTTGTTCTGTTTTATTTTATTTTTTCAACTTGAATTTTTTTTTCCAAAAAGCAGGAACAAGTGCCGATTATTCCATGGATTTGCATCACAAAGAACAACTTCATGACAACGTGTCGATGATGCAAGCTCAACACTACTCTGTGAGTTTCAACTTCTGTTGTGGTGATAGGAAAAATGAAAATAAACACAGAAAGCTTATTTCCTTACATCGTTTTGATCAGGGCATTGGTTTAGTGCAGAACTCCTTAATGGATCTACCCTTCATGCTTTTCTTTGGCGCTTTAAATTGTTTAAGATCTCAAATTCTTTGTTTAATTTGGACAAAAATCTGCTTTCTCTATAATTAAATACAACCCTACGAGACCTAATTATGAGGAATTAAGTAGTTTATATTTAGGAGAAATTAAATAGGCAATTAATTCTTATCATGGAAATTCCAGTGGAAATTTTCAAAAACAAAGATTATGAAATATTTAGAATTTTTTAAACACAAATAGATTATTTTTGGATGTTCTGTACTAAAGCAATGAAAGGCAAGTAGTATGTTCTTAAAGAAAGGGTGGCAAATGAGGTTCATAATGATTGTGTAGATGCCGAGAACTTCTACTGCTAATTTCAACATGGGAGGGAATTACACGACGACCCGGCAGCAGCACCAACAGGGTGCCAATGCAGTAAGTAATAGTGGCATCTCCTTCACAGCAGCAAACAATCAAGACCTAATTCATATGCATAATTCGGACCTCTTTTCTTCTCAACATGGCACATATCACTCTCAGGTAACAAATTTCTGTTTTGCAAGTTTGAAAATTATGAGTTATGATAATTAGATTGTTTAATGAAAAAATCGCAAAAGTATTTGGTAGATTGAATAATGTACTGGCAAAAGGATCCAATAATTGATCAACAAAACGTGTTGATGAATTATAGGAAATTTTTTCCATTGATATGTTGAATGCTGATATTATTATTGTCCATCTAATTTTGTATTCTTTTGTTCCTCTCATTTGCAGGTCCAATCTAGTCAAAATATGGGGCTGAGACCACTAAGCAACCCAACTTCATCCATAGGCAGCTACGAGCAACTGATACAGCAGTACCAGCAACCACAGAGCAACCAATCTCCCTTCAGGTTGCAACAGATGTCTTCTGCCATGGGCCAATCATACCGAGACCAGAGTCTGAAATCAATTCAAGGCCCCAGTTCGCCTCAAGATCCACACTGCTTGCTAGGTCTCTTACCTCTTATAAGGGGGAATGAACCAGATCTCGCAACACTTGCACTCGGCATAGATCTCACCACTCTGGGTCTGAACCTGAACTCTAATGAAAGTCTTTACAAGAATTTTGGTTCTCCCTGGTCAACTGATACTGCTAAGGGTGAGCCTGAGTTTCACATCCCTAGCTGTTATTGTGCCGAACAACCACCTCCTCTTCAAGTAAGCGTTATTATTTTTCCAGTAATTTTAACACTTGAATAATTCAATTACTTATAGTATGTGTGCCTAAAAGTTAAAAGCAGGATGTTTAGAAAAATGTCAAACTGCTTTTAGCAGTTCAGCCTCTTGAGCAGTTAGTTATCTTTCCCAAATTAATGCTGTTTAGGGTAAATGAAAATTAGTTCTGTAACACTGAAAGTCATCGGAGTTTCTGGAAATAAAATTAACCAATGCACTCTCTTTATGATCTTGGTATTTATTCATAGAATTCTGATTTTCTATATGCAGACAATACACTTTACGAAGTTCCAATCAGTGACACTATTTTACATCTTTTATAGGTAACTATTATATTCACTTGTCAGTTTACCACTGTAGTTATCATTTATGACATATTCCTGTTGTTCTAATTTCTTTCCTTTGTTTTCTGTCCCTCTTTCAGCATGCCAAAAGATGAAGCTCAGCTATATGCTGCTAACGAATTGTAAGCATCAGGGCATCATCTCTATTTTACTCTTTGTTAATTAGACTGAACTCTCCTTGTAAGGTACCCATGGCCTCCGACAGGCACACATACACACACTTATTCAATGGATGATGTACCTTACAGGCTTTGTACTGTATAGTCATATGTTCAATTCTTCTCATATTTCCCAAAGTATTGCAGATTTGCAGTCTTGGCCTGTATACTACATTCTGCTAGTACGCAGCAGTAATAGACCTCACGGATTTTGTGTTAACAAATGTTACTTGTTAGTAGGCCTGTGTCAATCGGTTGTTGCTTTGTTTAAAAAAAGCTGTGAAGTGTTTTCTTCTTCAAGAAAGTATTAAGTGTTTTTGCTATAATTCATATGTTGCATTGTTTTTCAGGTACAACAGAGGGTGGTTTTACCACAGGGATTTGCGAGCCTGGCTGACAAGAGTACCAAATGTGGAGCCGGTTGTGAAGACCCAACTGTTTGAAAGGGGTTCCTACTTTTGTTTTGATCCAGCTATTTGGGATACTATTCGCAAGGTTTGCCAGAAAACTTTAAGTATACCTTCAAATATTACTATAATCCTGGGAATGCAAAATTGTAGTGGGATGTGATTTGAAAGCTTTGCTGGCACAAATAAGGAATAAAGAGGAATATCTAATCCTGAGTTGGAACAATGGAATTTAGCCTGGATCTCAAATTTGCTTTTCCCTGCTACCATATATTGTCACTGTAACCTTTGTTTCTTTATACAATTAAGTTGATGGTTACTATGCAGGAAAGTTTTGTCCTCCAATATGAGTGCATTGAGAAGAGACCTGTTCTTCAGTCTACTATTGTATCTGTTAGATAAGCATTATGTAGGTCAGGACTTTTGCATTTATTTTCCTTTCTATCTTTTAAGATGTGCCCTGAAGGTCAGGTTCTTGCAGTATATATTTCGTGTTTTAGTGTATTTGCTAATACTTTTTTGTTCTTTTAAAGGATGTCTGTCAGTTGTAGAACTTTTTTGATTGAATTGGAATTTAACATGCCTTGCATCGATGGGGAGTGCCAAGCTGTTGGTTTCAGGTTTTCACTTCAGCTTTTGCATTGTGTTACTTTTCATAGATAATGAACTTTCATGAAGTAAAAACACAACATTGAACTTACGAGAGCTATTGCTTTCTGGTGCAGAATGGGTGAGCTAGGTAAACGCCTAAAGCAAGCTCTTGAAGAAGCCAACAAAGCAGCATTGGCCTTGGTATTTTCCAGTAAATAGAGTGGATAGAATTCTCAACTTTGTTGGGTGTAATGGGTAGTAGAAGAGCCTAGTAGTTCCTTTTGTAACTTTTTCTTCTCAGCAGCTCCCGAGTTGGAGGACTTGTACATCATAGCTTCCTTTTTGTGGTTATAACTAGTGATGTTAACATTGAGTTTTATTCTCTCTCATCTGAAATGGAAAATGCCTTTTATTGTTTAAAATCCACCTGACCCTGAGAGAATCCTCGGGAAACAAGTCATTCTGGGTACCCCTTCAATTTCCCCAACACCTAAAATTTAGTTCATAATGCCTCAATAGAATTATTCAGATGGGCTTGCCAAATCTGGAATGTTCTTTGTGCTGCTGATGTTTCTCTTTTTGTTGCTATTCTTTTACTTGTATCCATCTTTTAAGATTGGGCAGTGCATGCAATTGTGTTTGGTTATTTTGGTAACTGTTATACAGAAAAGAATAAGTCTTGCTATGAAAAGAACTCAAAAAGTCTCAAATCTAAAGCAAGCTCTACCAAAGAAAGATGAGAAGTCTGGTGTTGAAGTTGTCTATTATAATCAGAATTATATAACGGATTTGGTGCTTCTCTCTAATCTGCAAGCAGCCGGAATGTCACTATCAATTACTCTTTGTGACGAAGAAGTGCATTGTATCACCTTCATCAAAATGAAGAACAAGTATTACATCTTGCTGCTTTAAATCACCTCGCCTGAAACTCAAAATTTGAAGATTGAAAATAATCTATTAGTCTCTTATCTGATTACGAATACTGGTGAAGGAGGATCTCAATTTAGGATTGTCAAGCATTTTGAAATTAAGGGTAATATGGTCATTATAGTTCTTTACTAATATTAAATCATGTTTCTAATATATATAAATCCTCTAAGTTATGATGGACATATATATATATATATATAAATTCTCACCTTTGTATCCATATTGTTTTGTTCAGACCTCTATCTAGTCTACAAGTTTTCTTTTTCAAAAATATATATAGAGAGAGAGAAAGAGTTGGGCCATGGCACATTGCAATGTATAGATCCTCTTGTACATTGGACTATAAATTGTTGGTATTTAATTCAAAACAACTGATTTAAACCGTTCAATTTGATATCCATATTAAAATTTGTTTGGAGACCAAATCTTACATTTTTTGGAAATTGTTTGTTATTTTTAGAATTTTTGAAAATCACTGTTTTTGTATGGTCCAGAAATTTCTGAAAAACAGCGATTTTCAAAAATTCAAAAAAATAGTAAAAAATTTCCAAAAATATAAAATTTGGTCTCCAAGCACATTTTGATATGTAGAACATGTTGAGCCCTTTATATCGACTATTTGAACTTCGAATCCAGCAGTTTGCAGTCCAATATACAAAAAGGCATATACATTGTAATGCATCATAGCCCAACTCTATATATATATATATATATCAAAGAGAGAAGAACATAGAAGAACAAATTGTAATTTGTATGACGTTTAATCTCTGGGTCAACGCCCAATCAAAGCTCTGAAACGCCCAAAGCCATTCGGATATATATTTGCTTCGATTTGGGTTACTGGGTTTCAATTTGCAGGGTGAAACTAGAAAATTTATATTAAGATGGAAATGTAAAATGTATAATATAATTTTTGAAACATGAACTACAATTTTTACAATTACAAAGTAAAATTTTAATTACTATACTACAAGCATATATTTATTATTTTATAAGAAAGTTGAATTATATAAATACTTACAAGAATTAAATTAAATTTTAATATATATGATTTGAAAATTTAATCATGAACGTAGGTAAGTATTTGACTATAGGTCCCTGTCAGTTTGGAGTTCAGACCATGTGCAATACTCTATCATGTAGAATGAAATTTGCCTTATTCTTTTTAATCTGGCACAAATTTTAAAGCAAACTCTAATAATTCAATTGAGAAGAGTTCAAATGTCTCGTACCTTTCATGTTGATTTTTTTATAATTTTTTAAGATAGGTACAAAATCATTATTTCTTGACCATTCAAAAACAGTAATTTTGTACCTATTTAAAAAAGTAATAATTTTTTTATAAAAATATTAAAATTTGATCTACAAACATATTTTAATATGAATATAATGTTGAGCGATTAATCAACAATTAGAATTTTAAAAGTGAGATATACAATAAGACATAAAAAAAATGAGGTATCAAATTTAATTTGATTCACCCCATTGAATAGGCATCAAATTTAATTTGATTCACCCCACTGAAAACTCACTTACGTTCTATGCGGGACTCCAGACTTTAATATGCACCCGTCAGTTTGGAGAGTTCGGATCTTCTAAAGTAACCCAATTTTTTGAGTTTAAATCCGGACTGTCAGATTTATCGGGCCATCAGATTAAAGTGGCCCCATGCGCTCCACCTCGGATCAGATTGGTCTGGATTTGAATCGGATGGTCCGGATCTAAACTCAAAAGTTGGGTTACTTTGGGGATCCGGTTGGTAATAGTAGAGTGGTAACGGGTCAGTGGTATTGCTCTTCTCTTGACCGGGTTCACAAGAGAGAGATTCGGATCCGATAATCCGATAATCCGAATCGACGAATTGTTCATTTTTTTTCCAGTATAACTCTTCTACCTTCTCTTCTCTTCTCCTCCTCCGCTCCGATCGCCCGTTGAATCGCCTTGCATTTGTTGGTAGCTCCACCCCCCAGACCTCGCCTCTCTCTCTCTCTCTCTCTCTCTCTCGCGATACAATTGATCTACCTAATTTTATCATTTGGAATTCCTGTTTGCTTTCTTTTAATGCGATTTGTCTTGGAAGCTAAAATAAGCTATTGCTGAACTGTAAAGGAGGCTTTGGATTTTGACGAGACGGAGTGAATTGAAGTACTATGGCGAATATACGATCTCTTCTCCTCGGGTGAATCCCTATGCTCTTGTCAAATTATGTTCTTTGTTTGTTTGTGGTGTGATCCATTTTAAACCTGGATTCATGAACTTTTTTAAAATAGCCACTGAATATATACATCCAGCGTGATTATCTAAGTATTTGAGGAGTGGTAACTCACTCAGATTTTCAGAGCTTTCGATGATAGTTGTCTCTAGTTGATTCAGTGGGACTTCTGTTCAAAGAAAAAATACTAAATTGAAAAATATATGCTTGTCTGGACAAAGAATTGCAATAGTTTAGGAACTAGTAGCCTCTCTCTTTAAGTATTGCATTTATAACTCCAATCTGAGGGGTAAACTTTCATTTGTCAATAGAAGATTCAACAGCATGGTAATTTTGGTACAAACACTGTCGGTATAATTCATTGAAGAAAACTGAAAGGACAAAGGAAATTGCACAAATTTCAAGGCCAATCAGATTATCTGTAAAACTTGATTTAAATTTATGATGAATTTTGGACAAGAAAAATGAGACAACACCATGGCACCATATTGTGTCTCCTATAGTTTAAATATCATGATTCAGACTTTATTGCAGCATCTTGCACTTACTTTATTCCTATATAAATCTGCAACATGTAGGCTGTCTCGTGGAAGGAATTCATTGATTGGTATTACTAGATGCACTACCATCAGGCATGCTTCTATCTTAATTTCCATTTTATCTCACCAATCTTGCACATAGTTGCTCCAGCCCACCAACATACTATATACTAAGAGCTGACATTTTGAAATTTGATTTGTTTTCCTTGGGACAGACCTTTAGCATCTGTCACTGTAAATGGACCAGACCTATCAGCATACAAGGTAAGTGAAAGAATTTGGTTTATTCCAAAAAAAAATAATAATAATTTTTTTTCATGTCCTAATCATTTTTTCTTAGTTGGATCTGATTTAATTTTTCTGATGCAGTTTTTTCTTCAAAGTCGTTGTTTTTCATCAACTGGTAATTTACCTCTTTTTAAATATTCTTCTTAATATTACAATGTGTTGTTTTCTTAAAAAAATAAGACCAATGAAAATATGCAATTTTCCAGGTCTCCCTTCACACATGGTTCTTGGGATGCCAGCTCTCTCTCCAACTATGGTGGGTAACTTTTAGTTTTCTCTCTCTCTCTCTCTCTCTCTCTCTCTCTCTTTGAGGAAAGAACTTTTAGTTCTCTCTTAGAAACATCCTACTTTTAAGGATGGCATAGTGTACATTTTGACGAGGATGAATTAAAAGCCTACACTTTAGTGCTGCACCATGCCCCAATCATGCTAAGGTGTTAATAACCAAAATCCAAATCCCAAAATGAGAAGTCTGTATTGTTGATCTTTTTCTATTTCACGAGCAACATATTTAGAGTTCTTGATGTACAAGATCGATAGTAATAAATTAGACGCTAAGAACATCCTCAGTATAAAAGGAGGAATCAAATACCTAACTTTGGTGTCATATCATGCCCAAATCACACTTAGGCATTAATCATTCAAAATCCAAATTCATAAACAATCATTATGAAGTTTAAGTTCACATTCTACAAAATCAAGAGGCCACCAAAATAATCGGTACTGTTGTAATTCGGTGTATTCCTAAGACTCCTTACCTGTGTACCGTTCATTACTTGTTAGGGCTAATGTGCCTAGGTTAAGGGCTTTTGACTTATGTGATTAGATGTTTCGGCCCAGGTTAACAAGCATTGGTATTTTAAGTCACTTAAGTGCATATTCTATTAACAATATATTTTGAGAAATCGATTGTACAATTCTTTTCTATCAAGTGAGTGAACAGAAATCACAGGAGCCTAATTGAACAAACAAAAAAATTCAGTGGCCTAAATGAATGTAATGCGGAAGTCGAGCCCTAATTTGACTTCTTCTATTAAATATCAGCAACCATACTGGAATGTGTGAAAAACATGACAGATAATTTATAGCTAAAAGAAATGCAATTGCATTTCTGATGGGATTCTAATATGTTAAGAAGCTAACTTGGCTGTCTGTGATATGAACAGAATCAAGGTAACATTGCTAAGTGGAAAAAGAAAGAAGGGGATAAGGTGAGGAGCACTAATTCTACTTTAAGTCCCAACATTTAGATATGTTTTGTACTTTTGATTCTCCTATTTAATTTTATTTAATCTATATGTTCATTTTTTTTTATTACTGTTTGAATTGCTTTGTAGATAGCAGTTGGTGATGTGTTATGTGAAATAGAAACAGACAAGGCTACGCTTGAGTTTGAAAGCCTCGAAGAAGGGTATTGTTGTTTATTTTTCTCCTAGATATTTTTTTTGCACATGTGGCAATACATATTGCACAAATTTAATTTGCCTTTTTTTTCCTCATGTGTAGTTATTTGGCAAAGATATTAGCACCAGAAGGTTCAAAGGATGTGCTTGTTGGACAACCCATTGCTATAACAGTACAAATGACCTTTTTGTCCTTATATTTTATTATTTAAAAAAAAATTTAACTGTCCTTTTTTTTCTCATTGTCTTAACTTCTTAATGCTATTTCTGAAGGTCGAAGATTTAGAGGATATTAAAAATATCCCAGCCCAGATACCCAAAGAAACTGAGTCAAAGCCAGAAACTGCTTCAAAGGAAACAACACAAGAGGCTGCGAAAGCATTTACTGGTAAGTTACCTTCATTGCGATATAATAACTTTCCTCATGACACCATTTCTGAAGGAAATCTAAATAACATGCAATTGTCAGATCTCCCTCCACACATGGTACTAGGCATGCCAGCGCTTTCTCCAACTATGGTATGTAAAAGGATTTTGAAATTGTGAAAAAAAAATAATCATCATCTTATTTTGTTTAGAAGGCGTACTTGTGATGAGCTGTGTTCTTACTTCATAGTATAAGCTAACTTGGCCTATGTCTGCTATCAGAATCAAGGCAACATTGCAACATGGAGAAAGAAAGAGGGGGATAAGGTTGGGCATACATTTTCTTGCCATCGGATATTTAGAAATTACAAAATTGTATAGAGTTAGTATTTATTTTTATTAGTATTGCTCTATTTTCAGATAGATGTCGGTGATGTGCTTTGTGAAATTGAAACAGACAAAGCAACACTGGAGTTTGAATGTCTTGAAGAGGGGTAATACTGTTATAGTTTCACGATTTCTTGTTTTAACACCGGTCTTAATAAAATGTCAAGTAAATATACTCTTCTGCTCTCTCTATCAATTTTTTTTTTCATCACAGTTTTTTGGCCAAGATATTGGCACCAGAAGGTTCTAAGGACATTCTTGTTGGACAACCTATTGCTATTATGGTACAAATTAACCTTTCTTGTAATATTCTCAAATAATTTTAGTCCCTTCCTGGAACTTTATTTATATGTATTGTTTAACTTTTATATTTCCTGTTTGAAGGTTGAAGATCCAGAGGATATTGGAAAGATCCCTGCTGATATAGCACAAGAAACCAAGTCAAAGCCTGAGACCACAACAAAGGAAACGACTCAGAGTCAAAAAGAGGCTAACAAAGAGACTGATGAAGGAACAAAATTCACTAGGATAAGCCCTGCAGCCAAGCTGCTCATAAAAGAGCATGGCATGGAAGAGTCATTGCTTAAAGCCTCGGGCCCACGTGGCACTCTCTTGAAGGGTGATGTGTTAGCTGCAGTAAAATCTGGATCTTTTGTTAAAAAATCCGACCGTTCCGAAGAAAAAGTGGTAGTCAAAAAAGAAAGTCCAGTGCAAACTAGCAAGGATAAACTTAATACTTACGAAGATCTACCTAACAGCCAGATCCGCAAGGTAGGGTTTTCTGTGACTAGTTGATGTACAGATCTTGGCTGGTTTGCAAATTATTTTTAGATATTTTTAAAGTTGGGTCTACAAGGGTTAATATGGGGGATTAACCTGGCATGTAATGGTAAAATATTTACTGAGTTCGGACTAAATACTGGTATGCAATACTTGTATTTCTCCATACTGACTAACATTGCACATCTTGGGTTTCACTGAGCCTAATCTGAGAGAACCTGAAGTTTGATTTTTTTTTGTGCTATAATTTTATTGAATTTCAATTTCTATATCCTAATTGTCCAACAAACACATTGTAAATATTATTTCTTCATTTTAGTTAATTAATAGTAGGTAATTAATTGCTTACTGCAAAAAGAAAAAAAAAATCTCTCAATCCTATTGTCTCATAAGAAGTTCTTGTATCACATTTTAGGCTAACTGATGCACCAATTTTTTTTATTTTTTTTGCGAAGATCATCGCAAAGCGCTTGATAGAATCAAAGCAAACCACCCCACATCTCTATTTGTCTAAAGGTACGTGCTTGGATATTTCACAAGCTAATATAAAAGATGACATTTAGACTTTCAGTGTGTTTTAGTTGTATGGCAACTGAAATATCAAATTAATTGTTGTGATGCCAGATGTCATCTTGGATCCACTCCTAGCTTTCAGAAAGGAACTTAAAGGTGCTATATATGTTCATTCCCTTTCTTTTTTTTAATTTTTAATCAATGGTGGTGTTGCAGTGCATGTTTTAATTCATGGAGGTTTATTGTTGTTATGACTCAATACATGCAGAGCAGCACAATATGAAAGTTTCTGTAAATGATATCGTCATAAAAGCTGTTGCCCTTGCATTGAGAAAAGTGCCCGAAGCTAATGGTATGCTCTCTCTCTCTCTCTCTCTCTCTCTCTCTCTCTCTCTCTCTCTCTCTCTCTCTCTCTCTGGAGAATAAATCAGAGGTTGCTTTATGTATTGAATCATAAAAATAGAATTACATCCTATAGTTTGTTTACCATTTCCTAGTGACATTTACATCTATAAGCTAATGGTATGCTCTCTCTCTCTCTCTCTCTCCTTTCTCTACTGAACTCTTCCTCTTTTTTCTTTTTGGGACAATTTCTAATCCCCCTTGAGAATTGCATAGCTTACTGGAACGAAGAAAAGGGAGAGGCTAGCCCGTGTGATGCTGTTGATATATCCATAGCTGTTGCTACCGAGAAGGTTCAGAAATCTAGATTTTATCTTTGTTTACTAATTTGATTTGATTTTTTTTTTTTGCTTACTTTGTTAATGCTTATTATTTTTTTTCAAAAGGGATTGATGACTCCTATCATCCGCAATGCCGACCAGAAATCCTTATCGACAATATCATCAGAGGTACAAAACTATGCTTCTAGTTATTTATGCACATATGTCGTTGCTATATATAGAACTAGTTGAGTCCGGATCCCCTTAAGTAACCCAATTTTGAGTTTAGACGTGTACGGTGCCTATTCGGTGGTAGCGCAGGGGGCCAGTATTATTTGTGGGGTCCATGTTCTTTAAGATTCGTGTTAGAGCACCTTGGACGGTTTGGATCAAAACTCAAAAATTGGGTTAATGCACTGGATCTGAATTCGAACTAGTTTCCCCCCTCTTAATCTGTTATTACGACATCTGGATGGCATACCCTCCAACATTACCAATAATGTTCTTCCCTTTAACTACAGTTTATTTCAATCCGAGTTCATTAAATTTTTGTTGAGCATGTCAGAACTGCATAAGGAATTGCATTTTTTCAGGTAAAGGAGTTAGCTGAGAAGGCAAGGGCTGGGAAACTTGCCCCACATCAATTTCAAGGCGGCACTTTCAGGTGACTTGATGCTATTTCTTAATTTCATTTTTATTATACCCAGTTGATTTCATATATTATTAAAGGCCTTGATATCATGCAGCATCTCAAATCTTGGGATGTATCCTGTGGACCACTTTTGTGCTATCATCAACCCTCCTCAGGTTCCTGTTCTACTGTTTATTTACTTTTTACTTAGTTTCCTATTGTATTAATTATTGAAGTTATTTTACCTGCTTATTATCAATTATTTCCAAATTTCACCATGCAGGCAGGCATACTTGCTGTAGGGAGAGGTAATACTATTGTTGAGCCTGTGATCGGCAGTGATGGTATGTATCTGCACTATTTTAACTATATCCTTAGTTTTGCTAATTTATTCAAGTTGTTTTAACTCATTTTTTTTCTACCATCCAGGAGTTGAGCGGCCTGTTGCTGTTTCAAAGATGAAGTTGACCTTATCTGCTGACCATCGCATCTTTGATGGACAGACATCAGGTAAGCTATAAAAATTTAATTCAAGAAAACACTGATACAGATAAATTCTTTATTACATTTGCTTTGGCAGCCTGCTGGCCTCTAGTATTAATACTTGAGATAAGTACCTCGTGAAACCAAAAATTCTCATCTTAAGCACCTGATTAAGGAGACAATAGACATGAGACCAGTAGGTCTGATTTATGGCAAAAGAAGTTGCAAGGTTTGAAAATTATAGTTGACAACATTTCTCTTGATCACAGGTAAGTTTCTGACTGAGTTGGCATCAAACTTCTCCGACATGCGAAGGATGCTGTTGTGAGATATTACAAAGATGCTTCTTTGTAGGACCAGCTGCGACATTTTTTTATTTTCTATTGCACAATCAAAATTTTGAGGGACTGATTGTTAATTGAGGTGATTCATGTAGCCATAATAAAGTTGTGTATCTAATACGGTGTCCCCCAGGAGATAACAAGGAAACTGTGAGGCGAGGTTTCTCCTCCAAGGATTATTGTTTTCCTTGTTTTTTTTGCCCCTTATTTTTCTTTTTTTCTTTTTTTTGCCTGTCAATAATTTTACATTGTATCCGGATCATTGCTTCATGCATTTAATCAGTAAATGCTTTTCTTAACAAAAATTGGTATTGAATATTGTTTTACATATTCGCACGAATCTTAATGGGCCCAGTGGATTACAAGCATGGGCTGGATTGGTCCAGATCTAAACTCAAACGGTGCATTAATGCATATGAACCAGACTCTTGCTTAGTTTAATTAAGCAAACTTAGCATTGAATCCACACTCAGTAAACTTAGCATTATCTAGCCCAACGATCTGTACATTGCTGCTACTATCTGTACATGGTATAATCGTATTTTTCTTGTGCTTTTTTGGTCAATGTCCCGTTTATTGAACGTAAACGCGCACTACAAATCACCTTATAAATACTGATGTTGCTCAATTTTTTCGAGTAAAAGAGAGGAAACGAAATTATTATGAAGTCTCCAAGTTAGTCCGATAAACAACAAATGAGTTTGTTAGCAAGAACTCTATACTATTTCTAACTGCAGGTATTACAAACAAGCATCTGGAATATAGTCATCTATTCTGTGCTACGCTCAATTCGACTCTCAAAACTACAACAAAACAACTGACACCAGATGCACTACCCACACAAATAATAGCTTCTCTTAAAGCAAGCCTTCATGCATTCAAGCACATGCATGCAGGAAAATGCAAAGTGGAAAAAAAAACAATCCTTGACCCTCTCATTTACAAGAATTACACAGGCAAAGGGTAAAGTATTAACTACTCGGGCACTAAAACGATCTAGAATGAATCCATAGCACCGCTACTTTTTAGCCGCTCCATCCGGGCTTGTAGTCCAGAGAGAGCCCTTTCATCCATGGGAGGGGCACTCGAGTGCTGCACTTGGACTTCTGAATTGGTCTGTTCGGTGACATGATGCGCACCGCCATTCATGTTCAGATTGGCTGTTAGTCGAGCCACACCATCCATGTTACTCATAGCAGCTGCTGCTTGCATGCTTCTCATCCTCTCTCTAAGAGCAAGGACACCGGAAGCTGTCTGACCTGATTAATAATGCATTTACACAAGTCTATTTTGTCATACGAGATACGGCATTAAAATTATCAATTTCGTATTCCACTTTTTTTTAAAATCGACTTTGAGTAGAACCAAGATGTTCTTAAGCTCACCAAGCTCTTTGGTGAGCTTAGCTCTAAAATGTATCGGATTGACTTCGAACGACGAATTTAAACTGTTGAAACTCATCTGATTCACGAGTTATGCATTTACACATGTTAAATTCATAAATTTTTGAACTAATTTATGATGAAAATTGAACGCATTAAATTAACTTATAAACCTTCTTTTTTTAATCGCTTGATTTTATACTAAATTAGTTCGAAAATTCAGAAATTTGACACGTAAAAGCATCATTCGTGAAGTAGATCGGTTTTAACAGGTTTGGGTTCATCATTTGAAGTCATTCCGAACAAGCCCTTTCATTTTAGTTCTACTCGATTGGCTTTTGTCCCTCCATTTAGTATATTTCCAAGCAAGCCCTTTCATGTCCTTCTAACAGAATTAATCAGCCAGGACCCAGAAATTTTAACAAAAATAATTTAACTGGGGAAATACCTGCAGAAAAGTCAGCCTGTACTCTCAAGGGAGAAGCGGTGCCATTAGCGTCATCCTCTGCATATGCATTATTGTTGTCAGGCCTAGTGTTTATTGTTTTTACATGAACAGGAGACATGGGTGCAAACTTTGGTGAAGTAACAGATGCTATTGGAGGAGGCGTTGACATGGGAACTGCAGATGTTAATCTCCCTGCAACCACATTCTTCTCCATCTGCAAAAGCCCATGTGCCAAAAATGCAACTTAGATGCAATACTCTTTTACTAGAAGGTAGTAGGGACTATTTTTTTTGGGGGTATAAAAGAAACCTGGGCTAGACCATCTCTGATGTAGGTTCTAAAAGCTTCACTTGCATTGTTAAGCTGAGCAAAGATATCAACCTGCAAAGGTTCCAAAGACAAAATTTCATATCGTTTTCCTTTTATCTTCGGTGATACTTCTATTGGTACATAATATTAGCACTTGCAACGATCTTGAGTAATAACTATTTTTGTTCTCTAGCAAACCTAAGAAATATCAAACAACCAAAAGAGAAATTTACCTGGGGATATAGTTTAGTAATCCTGTAGAGCTCATACAGACCAATCGTGCATGTCTGTTTGTCTCCAATTTTCTTGAAAACTGCAGCTAGCTCTTGCTGTTTTTTAATCAATGCAAATAATAAACCAATAGAAAGGTTAACATAACCAAGTGCAAAAGATATACACCATGAAACAAATATCCAAATGTTGATTTCCATTAACCACTTCCCTCAAGTTTCTTTTTTGAGTGAGGCTATGGTACTATGCATAGCGCAGATTGATCCGTACTATGGATCAATATCTTCATTTTCAAACTTCAAATAGTGGATCTGAACTGTTCAACATAATCCCCATATAAAATCACTACTTTTTAATGGTCTAAAATTTTTAGATCAAGTGATATTCTACCTATCTAAAAAAATTGTACAAAATGTAAAATTTGATTTACTGTTTGGAGATCATGTTGAACGGTTCAGATCGACTGTTTGGACTTTGAAAATGGAGATATTGATCCATATTACAGACCAATCCACGCTATGAATAATAGCCTCACTCTTTTTTTTTAACAGACAGGTTAATAAAAGTATAAGATCAAACGTAGAGAGACAAAAGTGGATATGAAAAACTGCATAGTGTTGTGGCACCTTCAGTTGAGCTTCGGCAGAATGTGCTGTGGTGCTGGGACTGTTTGAAGCGGTATCACCCCAGTGGGCTTGACCCATGGGACCCGATGGAGTCAACATTCTTGCAGCCGCTAGTGTCTGATTTACAAAGGACCAAAATAATGAGTACTAATCTTGCAGATAAAATGTGCTAGCACAGCCAATGCAATGATTCTAAAACCAAACTACCTGAAGGTTAAGGTCAATATAAGCCAGAATTATTGGCTGAGGCTCCATATCTATAGGAACCATTGAGAGATGCCCCTTTATTGCCGTCCCTCGAAGCTTGACAAGTTCATGGAGGACTGTTTTGACCATCCTTAGTGGCTTATCATCAGCACCCGCCCTAGATATCACATAGAAAAGAAATAAAGAAAAACATAGAAGGAAATTAGTATTGGACCAAGTTTTCAGTGTCAGCACCATCCTAGCCATGACTATAATAATTGATCTTTTTGGAAGTACAGTAGTGATAATTGACTAATTTAGTGTTATGGGTAACTTCATATCTCATTGCTTCCAGTTCTCTTACTAACTGGCAAGCCATGCAAACTTTATTGAAAACATCCTCTCAAATATTCCACTATACAACTTTGTTTTGAAAAGACAGGTACCTTCTTCTGATCTCCTCCATTCCGAGTTCTTGCAAGTACAAATGGATGCCCTGGAGAATTCGGTCGAGGTCGACTTCATTTATTGTTTGTTGCAAAACCTGGGATTTTGCAAGCACATAAATCAGAGTTTCAATAATAAGAACCCAATCTTAAAGATAAATAATAAGCAGTATCATAAACAAAGGAACGCACCTTGGTCAGCTTTATTAAGCATTTAACAACCAGATCAGAGAACTTCTGATTTTTGGTGGGGAGAGCCTCCGGTGGTGTCAATGCAGGCCACCTTGCAGGGTCCAGTGGTCTCAAAAGGTTTATGAGCACAACAAAAGATGAAGTTCTCTCTGCATTATCCTGATAAAACAAAAGATGGAACTTGTTAAAAAAGAAGAAAAATGAAGGCTGATAATGATAACACTGAACATTCGAACATTCAAAAAGGCATGCTAACTTAAAAAAGCTACAGTCTAAGAAAAAGGTATACTGAGCCACAAAGGGTAGTTTAAAAGGAACTAGAACCAGTTTTATGGCAGCATCCCCTTTAAAGGGGGAAAAGGAAAACAAAAAAAATAAAAGAATAAATAAAATGAGCAGGATACCAGAATTTTAAGCATCAAGACATTAAGGGCTTTAAGCAGCTGGCTGCCATCATCCATCATAGAGACCCTTTCGTCCAAAAGCCAAAGCAGTAGCTCTGTTATTAGGTTGTCTAGGGTTTGCTCTCTTACAGCATCAGCAAGTCTCTTTATCTGGAAGGTCTGCATCAGAGTGTTGAGGACATATTTGCAAGACCGTGAGGATGCCCCAGAAAGGCTGAAGTTGAATGACCTTGGGACCTGCCAAAGCAGCATTGTATATTAATAATATACAAAACTACTCCCAAAGAATTCTTAAATCTTTCTCCCATAATAGATAAGATTAGTTATTACCATTGCTGCAAGGCAGGAAACCAATTTATCAGCTTCCTGGACAAGATCTTCGACAAAACTGCTTTCAGCATCACTCGTTGCTTGTGTCAGCTCATGGCAAATAACTTTCATCCCTTCAACAGACTGCATTAGAAAATATGATGAGAAACAAAGAGTTTATCTTTTAACTTACAAGGGAAAAGGATATTTATCCACTGAAATGTTTACCTGGTCGGGTTGACCCAATGCAATGATTTCAAGTGCTTCACGCCAATTAGTGGGGCCCATTGGTACAGGTTGATGCCGTGCCATCATAGGCCTTTCCATGTGTGTATCCAAATATCCCGTGTGTTCCCTATGATAGGAGGGGATAACCACAATCAATAACAACTATTGATGCAAGATAATTAGGAAATGGAAAACTATGATTTTCAAAGTATAATGGATTTTACCTAGCCACTGATGAGAAGGAAATAGAAGATCTTTGAAACGCTTCACCACTTTGCTCTGCAGCTTCATACCTAAAATGCACACACCTTTTATGTGAAATTCAACTGATAGGCACCAGATATATAATTTTGCATATGAAGAGAACATAAGATTACCCATTCTCTCGGACAGAACGCCTCAAAGCAGCTCGGGCATCACCGGGCCTGCCTTCTCTCCTCTTATCCATTTCTCTTGCCTAATATTAGAGCAGAATACAATCTTCAGACTCACTTTACACAAAAAGGAACGGTCTCTATTTTCCGAAGTTTTGCCAGTTATTTTCCATGTGTTATACATTTTTTTTTTTTGAGAAAGCTTGTGTTATGCATTTTAAAAGTAATAGTATTTAATATATGCAAAACATGCCTTATCGAAAGATTTTAGAAGTTGCAGTATTTCCATATCAGTATTGTGTCAGCTATGATGCTACTGTCCATAATGTAACATAGCCTACAGCAATTTATTTATATACTAACCTTCCACTTGAACCTATCATCAAGCATACTTCTCTGAGCATCTGAAATCTTTCCAACATATTTCCATACATCTTCCCCTGAAGAAACAATAAATAGCATAAGTTGCGGCATTCATATTCTCCAAACAATTTCTGGAGATAAGTGTCATCAGGATAAAGTCAGATCCTGCTCATATCCAAGCTTATTTAGGACTTCAGAAAGCAGGCAAAAAGAACTATTCGCTGTTAGTATGGAAGAATAATACAAACCGATATTTTTGTACGCAGTGGCAAGAGTATTAAGGGCAGCTTTCCTAATTTCACCATCTCGCTCACCCGTTAGCGCAGCAACAGCTTGCAAAGACTTCATCTGCCCAATTATCTGGAATAATTAAAAAGAGAATAAAATTAATCCACAGCAGATCATGAAACTCAGTGATACATTGTGCTGACTGCTGAAATATCAACATGGCCAGATAAGTAAATCGCGCTGACTAGTAAAATGCCTACTAATAGTAGGAGTAAATCTAGAGAACTAGCAAACCTAGGGGCCATTTGGAAAATTAATCTGGCTGCTATAACTCGATTGAATAGACAAATATTCAAGGCATAAACCCAACAAAGATAATCCAACACAAAACTAGTTGAGTTTTGGTATCAACTCTTACATTCAATCACTATATCACTTGTTACATTTCAATACTCCACATGCAGAACAAGTCGAGCTTGTTCATTCAAAATCCATTATGACAAGGTGATTGTACTACAATTAATAGTGTACCTCAGAACCATGATTGTCAATTATATAACCCACAAGATCAGCGCACTCTATTCTTGTGCGGTTATTCTTTGAGCGGATTCCCTCTACGACAAATGGAAGAAGCCTCTGAGCAGGATAGATGCCAACTGTTTGTTTTATTAGCTCTCTCATCTTTTCCCTAACTTTTTCAATGTTATGGCCAGACTGCAAGCAGAGGAAGGTTATGTGCTTCAGTTAATGGTTTCCTGAAATGGGACTGTTAATGAAAAGATAAATAATATTTAGAGCTGCACCTTCTCTATTAGGCATGGGTAAAACTGTGAAGCTTCTGCTTCAGTCAAGACGTAACCCTGACCTTTTAGAATATCAAAGAGCTCAGGAAGAAACTCCAGAACCTGATTGTGCGCGAGAAGAGAAAAAAAAACAGAGAAGGTTGATTAGCTCTGAATATATTTACAAGGTTGTCAAAAACTCAAAAATTAAGTAAAAATATCAAGAAATGAACTTACTTTCAACAAAACAGTAGTATTGTTTTCACAAAACCGGAGAACAAACCACCTCAAAAGCACATCAATAAGTTCAATAACTTCTCTTGTACTACCTTGCAAAGCCTATACAAAAGCGAAAATCAGGTGAACCACTAGAGATTTTATTTTCAAGTATGAAGAGCACAAATTGCACTGACAAAAACAATGAAGTACCTTGTGCAATATTTCCAGGCCATCCACTTGCTTTTTAAAATCAGTGCTGAGAAGTCGCCTGCTAACATCTTCCCTTATATGCCTTAGCAGATCATACTAAGAATGTTTCAAGTAATATTAGATTATGTACCAAAAAAAAAAAAACAACATCAATAAATATTATGCAAACCTCCAAGTCTTGAATCTGCTCAGGACGAGGATCCTCATATTTGAATTTGCGTGCAACGTATCTCTCCCTCTCATCCTGGATTTGGAAACAGAAAAAATAAGTTAAGAACCAAGCCCTGTAAAGATAACAACCAGGTGCATGCATTATATGAAAGATACTGTTGGTGTGCTACCTTATTGGAGTCCTTGATGTTAAACAAAGGCTGTGATTGATAGGTGAGATCTTGAACAGAAATCACTGCACTAGATGCCCTTGTAGGAGCCGCCCTCTGTGACCAAGTTGGACGAAAAGCAAATTTCATAAATCTCAAGATATTGGAAATTATAGTCTCAGGTATGATCCATCAGTTTGCTTTTAGCAGTTTTATTAAGAAACAGTCATATGAAAAATCTAATTGAGCCAGTCATCTATTTTTTTTTCTTCTTTGGTAAACATATAACAAAAGAAGACACCATGAAAATTGTATATCTATCTGATCAAATCAATATGGACAGTATAGGAAAATGAAGAATCAGGGTATTTATCAAAAAGGAAAGTTGCAAAACAAAATAAAAATTACATACCGATGAGACAGTTCTACTGCCAGCCTTAGATCCGCGATCACCCATACTACTTACTGCTTGTTTCCCATTCTTCAGGCTGGGTTTTGCTGTGACGCTTGTGGTGATCATCCTACCAGCATCAGAGAAATCTAGTACATCCAAACAAAAACAAGTTTTACAAAGGATCGAGCTGCTTTAAAATTTAAAAAAAAAGGAAGTGAAAAGAGGGATATGTACAGAAGACGCACCATCTGGTATGCAATTCAATTTGAGCTTCTCCGCTACTGTAGTCAAAGTGGGCCCCGGTAGGTCTTTCAGACCCTTGATTACCTACAGACCCAACTTTTAAACTAGTTAAGCACATTATTAAAGCCAAAATATGCATAGTTGCATTAAATGTTTATTGTTGTCTGCTGCATTTATAGAGAGGAAGACAGACATACCGCCTCTTGGCCGCAAGCTTTTATGATTTCACCTAAAAAGGACTCGGCTCCTTTACGAACTTCTGCTGATTTATCCTTTCCAATGAAAAGACAGGTTATAAGAAAAGTTCAAGACCAAAAAGACGAGAGAACAGTAAGATAGTAATAAACAGAAGTTCTTACCATCAAAGCAGATGCAGCTGGCTTTAATAAAAGCAATGCTTCTGACGAGTCATTCAATTTTGGAATTTGCTTAGCTAACCAATCAAAAAGGTCTTTTCTCCCTTCAGAACCAGTTTTGGGATCAGCCAAAGCAGCCGCAATGTATGGGACCTAATTATTGGTATCAAATCAGTTTTACCAAAATTTGCCTCTATTTTGCAGAATATATGGTTACAAGATTCATTACCGTCTTATCTAGATGAGCTGCAGCAATCCATGAATCTAAAGTACTCAAGGTGCATTCTCTCATTTGCTTCTTATTATCACCGAGGCACTTCAGAACATCGGCCAAAATGCCCTGATACAGATAATAATTAAACAGTCATTGCAAAGAATAAAACTGATGATAAACGAGATTAAAATAGAATAGGTGTAAGAAAATACTATAATGAAAGAAATTTAAATAACCTTGCTTGTTTTCTCAACAGCAGGACCCATAGCAACTGCAAGGGCACCAATAGTAGACAGACTTGCCATTACTATGTTTTTGTTACTGTCTGATAGTCTCCCTCTTAAAGTATTGAACAAGTCAACTGTATATTTGGATGAGGAGATTTACTTACATCAAAAAGCAGAAGCAAACTTCCTTATTAATATTATACACAAAAGAATATGCAAAAGCTACTTACTGGTGCCATTAGGCTGAATTCGTTTATGAGCCTCCTCCAGAATTTTATTCACGGACTCAATTGACTCCATGCGTACCTGCCATATTGTAAAAAAAGGAAAAGAGAAATACTTTTAGCAAAATAAAGTTTATAATGCTTCAATAACTAGGTGGACAAAAATGGCTTTAAACCAAGATGAGAAAGCCAAGGCTGCAAATATTACAAAGTGCAAATATAAAGTCAAAAGTCAGATAACATAAGATGAAAGTGTTAACATGACCTTCCAGTCTGGGCTCCCGATATTTTTTAGCAAGGTAGGTCCTATCTTTGAGCTGATGTCTTCACGAGGCAGACCATCAGAACCACTTGCAGAAGCAGATGACATGGCATCAGCAGCCTTTATAGTTCTCTTGGGAGCCACAGCAGGACCCTGTAAAATAGTACTCCATGCATGAAATTTATATCAACCGGTGAGAAATAATGGAATACATGTTATCCACCAAGGACAATAAAACATACCTCATATGGGTTTTTCTCATACTCTGCATCAAGAGCACTGAGTAGTGCTGGTTTAACATCAGTTAAGAAGCCTTTGATGTCTGCAGGAATGGTTCTCTTGGTCATTACATGATACTTCAACGACTACTTAAAAAATAATGAATATGGCAGAAAGAATTAGAAAGACCACCTGGACCAACAAATTTATGTAGCATCCCAATAAGCTTAATTGTTGAGTTTCGTGTTGCAGCAGCACTAGACTGCAGACCAGTGTCCTTGCAAAAATCAATCAAATCCTACAACCAAATAATAGTTTAACCGTTGTCAATTAGCTATATGAGGATACCATCAACAAAGGAGTGCAAACTAGAGATTATTGGAGACATTTTGTACCTTCAGCTTTATGTTAGAGATACCAAAATCTTCCACAGCTGAGACCATCCACAGTATACCCTCACTAAGAACCTTTGGGTTCTTATGCTCTTTCATTATCTTGTATAACTGAACGTATAAAACGAAAGAAATTGCACAAAGTCACAAAATGTAAGCAACCCAGCATGCATGCACCTATAACATCTTTGTTGTTCGACACAAATGATATACATGCATTGGCCCCAGAGTATCACACTCTATTTATTATCCCCCGCAAATGAGTTTATCCTAGAATATAGCACACTACATGTAATCTAACACAAGAGCTCCTGCCAACAATCACTACTGAATATATTATCTCTATCAATTACACAAGGTAGATACTAGCAGCATAGCAACATATGGCAATTAAGCATTTAAAATTACCTAATAACCTTTAGAGTCCCCGGCAAAACATGGAAACTAAGAACAAATAACATGGAACTTACTCTATCAAAAACAAAACCAGGACCGACTGCCTCAGAAAAAGCAGTCAGGCACTTCATTGCATTAGCACGTGTTTTGATATCAGCCACTCTTTCACTAATACCTGCCAAGGTCAAAACACTTGTCATAATTCATTTAATGCACCTTGAAATATTGCAACACTTCAACGACAAGTGATGGAAGGAAAATGTCCAATTGAAATTAGAGAGTTCAGATCCCATAAAAAACTCAACCCCTGTTATATAGAGATGTCAATCCATAGTTTTCAATACTCCAGTCAAAATCAGATGGTAGGGTGTGAACCATCAAAAGTCAGGTTCATCGCATAGGCAGATAAAAATCTAGATGTATGTGGGATACAGAACAGCAAAAAATGCATACCAAGAATACACAGAACAACACATCGTTTAAGGAACCGCTTGACAGTTGAAGCTATGTGGGCAATAACCTCAATAATCTGTTGCTGAACCTGTCACATAAAAATGTCATCAAATAAATGGTTTACTAGAAAAGAACAGAGAGAAAATGAACAGAAATTTATCTCAAGTTGTGAAAACATACTTGCACATTTTTCTCACTCCAACTGGGGACAGCACATAATAAACGAACCAAGAGCTCAGCATACTGGTCAAGTTCTGAAAGGTTTTCAACCTCTTCTTTCAACATTCCCATGGCTGCGAAGAAACAAAATGGAGAATATTCAGGCAAATGTAAAGCAGAAACAAAAAAAAGAAGTGCAGCATATATAGTCCAATAAACAAGACGTGGCAGCACTCTTAGGTCTCCTATCCACTTTTGAGGAAAGAAAAAAACATCATGTAACAAAAATTCAGTTACCTTCTAAACGCTCTTTCCAAACACTACTCTTTAACTGAGTTATTGTTTCAGCTTTAATGACATTACTTAGTCGCTCTTCAATTTCTTCCAAACTCATATCGCTTGGCTGCAAATCATTGATAACATACCAAATCAAATACCACATATTTCAGTTAAGGAAAATGTATATGCATTTGTTTGCACTTTTGCACCAACCTCAACATCTTCCATTGCAACAGGTGCAGAGGCCTTAGGTGCACCACCACCATCAGCCTTTTTAGAATTAACTGTCTTTCCTGTTCCACCACCTTTCTTAGCAGCAGGCTGCATGAAGATTAAACAATTAACATTATTACCTAAAGAAAGAATTTCTAAAGTTCATACAGATAAATACTTTTCAATAGCATTTCCAACACAAGCAGTTGGTGCCAATAAACTACCGAATTATCACTTTGTGTTGCAGATAAAATAAAATAGGATAGAACTGGGAACATTGCTTGGCATTGCAAAATAAAGTAGAATAGAACTAATGCTGACCGCTGCTTGAACAGGCCTCTTCCCACTAAGCATACTTGCTGCTGATCTTCTCACCGTTGCACCATTATCAACCTAACAAATAAAGAAAATTATAGCATTGTTTCCAATTAGGGTCCTTTATTATTATTCTGTTGGAATAACATCCTAGTTGATCATTTTCTGTCAGACCATGAAATAAAGAAGAATAAGTAAACTCCAAGTCTCCAACCAATTCCAAGGTTCCTAATTCCAGGAATCTAAGACTTCCTTAACATAAATTAACTTATTTTTTTCAAATGAGAATGAGAAAACTAAATTACCTCATGATTGGAGCTGCCACCGCCGCCAACTGATAATGATACAGAGCCTGGACCAGTTCCAGAACTGGGAGCGGCAACAGCACCAGTACTGCTAGATCCAATCATATCAGATAACTTCTTTTTTCTGACATCATCAAGTTTCTCCAACGATCTTTCTAGTGGCTTCATACCAACCATCTAAACAAATCACAAATGTCACATTAATCGACAGATAAGATGTGCTTATTGGAAAAGAAGATCAGTTTTATGTACAAGGGAATAACCTTAGCAATGGAAGCCAAGACAGAAAAAGCTGCATCTCTCACTTCAGGCGTTCCATCATTCAAGGACTGTCAAAAATGTAAGAAAAGCATCCAAAAGAAAAGAGTTACTAGAGGGGTACAGAGTGCACCCAGAATATGATGTATTATGTGTAAAATGGAGTAGTATAATCCATATACCTCCATGCAGATAGGCACATATTCCTTGTGCAGCTTAAGCACAGTAGCCTTATTACTTGTCTCAATGCAAAACGTCACCCAGTTAAGGGTTAGAGACCTTACAAGGGGAACTTTATTCTTGACAGCGACCTTAACATCTGCGACAAACACAATCACATATAATCATTGATAAGGTGCTAATGTATAACTGTATAATTCAGAAGAGCTCGGGGATGAAACTTTATTGGACCTTTACAAATCCTATTTCTTTTCAGAAAAATTGGCTCTGTTTAGTCTTTATGTTGTAATTTAGGTTCCATCATTAAACTAATGTTTTACAGCTTTGCTCTATGTTTCACATGTTTAATCATCAGAAGAAAAAAATTCAACATCTATCAAAACAGTGGAAACCAGACTATAATGGCATTCAGAAATATTGACAGAATGTTATGATTGATCAGTGCACTAGAAGCCAGCTGATCCTGACATTGCCTTTCCAGGATATGTTGACAGAACATTACTTAGATAAGGACTGTTAGGACTTGGTATAATTATAAGAACAAACTTTTACCTTCAGTTACATCTATTAGTGACAAGCACCCAGATTGGTGCATGGCTTGAAGAGTTTGAGATAAGGCATCAGTCAATGTAGGTTTTTTTTCTTTTAATTTTTCCTGTAAAAATTTAGGAGCAGATAACTCAAGTTATTTTACTGATCAGTGGCACCCAATCATTCAACCTAACAATATTTCAAGAAAAAAGGAGTACTTACAAGTAGTACAGGTAGCAGAAACCGTGAGTTGCTTGCAAAATGGCTCCTTAGCCCCTTTGCTAGGTTTCCAATAGCTTGTACTGCCTCAACTGATACAGCCAGATTTACATCAGTGGCAAGCTGCACCAAACAACAAATTCATGAAGGTGTTATTTTAACTTGATATAAGCTGCATAATTGCAAATCCACGTTAGTGGCAAGTTAAAAACAATAAGGGTATACAATGTTTAGAACAGTATGGTTTGCGGGAAAGTAGGTTTACAACTCCATTGCAGGTCTTTTTACCATAAATTCTCGAGAAAGATTTTCATAAGCAAAAGGGAAAGGACCTCACATAATATATCATTAATTTAAAATTCTGAGAGGATAAAATTTAACCTTTTTAAGGGTCCGGCAAACTTCAGAAAAATCACCGGTAGCGATCTTTTTAGTTGAGGCAAGTTTTGTGAGCTCTGCCACAGCATCCCTCCTTTCAGACCATTTAGTAGCTTTCTATAATTATGAAAAGGACAGGATAATTAACTGAACAGCATGGAAGTGTTATTGACCCAAAATAACAAAACACGATCCATTTGAAATTAGGAAAGTAGATAGGAATACTTACAACTCCATCCCAAAATCCAGATTTATCCAAAGGTGTTAAGATATCAACAGGGTCAACAAGGTCATATTCATCTATAACTGGGGCAGCTGCAACAAGAAAAAGAATTATAACCCAATATGGCATTATATAGAAAAAGAACGGAGGACAGAAGGGAGTGAAGGACAGGTTACCTTCAGCTGTCGATTCTTCTGTTGGACCGGCTCCAGATACCTCCGGAGCAGCTTCAATCTCTATCTCCTTGTCTTGCTCAGCTCTATGAACAAATTTTAAAGACATCAAAAGGTGTACCTAATTACATCTGAGCACAATTGTGTAATCAAAATATGCTTTCAATGTATAATGAGGCTATAGTATATCATAAAAATAAAAAAAATAAAAAAAAGCATCCTAAAACCTTATTTTTCGGGTGGGCTTTGCAGTTCCTGTGACATTTGCAAGTTCAGCCTCCAACTCTTTTTTCTTTAAAGACATCAAAAAAAGAGAAGACTATCATTTCAGTATCAATTCATAGCATGATAAAACTCCAATTTTAATATAACTCGATCATACCATTGTATCTCTCATTTTCTCGAATAAAATTGATTTGACAGGCTCCTTGCCTATCCATCGGCACAGCTCGAGAGTCAGGCCTTTAGATGATGCACGCACGTTTTGATCTGGGTGATCAAATAGCTCAGGAAGCATCTTGAGAATCCTTTTAGGTGGCACAACCTTGCTGCCAAATTCACTGCTCGGAGTGCAAGAGACATAAATTAGATTTAGGATTTTATCTTAAGACGGAATAGCAATGAAATTTGATATAACGGCAACAAAACCTCAAGGCTTGAAACATAACATCAATGGCTGGTACAACCGCCTTTGCAACTTTGTTTTTTATGCCCTTCTCCATTGCATCCTGACGACATCACAATGCAACCAAAACATCATGTCATTGTGAAAAATTTGCATACTAAATGGAGTAGACGAGATGACTGGGTATATATTACTACATACCCAGACAAACAAGATGACTGGGTAATTGCTTCGACAAAATCTTAGTATTGCATCAGTCATCATAGTATTTGGCACACTATTAAAAACACTGGTATTGTAATGGGCCTTGAGCTATGCAGCACGGACACTGACATTTGCATCCCAGTGGACACTGAATCGAAAATAATATATCATATTGGGTCATGTCATGCTGGATACTCGATTCCGGGGCAGTGCTACATATGCTTTTCTTCACTGACAACTAGGAAATTGTCGTTCTTAAGATCTAACTAAGAGACTGATTTAGTAAAACCAATGACGAAATAATTATAATTAAGCAAAATTAAGACTGTAGAACAGGACGATGCTTCCAGAACTCATATCTTCCCAATACTAAATTAGAAGCTAGGAAAATGACGTGGCTGTGGCAAATTCCAGAAGCAATTCAACAATTATTCACGTTAATATTGAATTCAAAACTAAAAACAAAATAAGCAACATTGAATAAGCATGTTACTGACCAAGAACACCTCAGCTGCCTCTAATTCAACCCAGAGCAGAAATGCTGCTTGGGCCTTCTCCACAGTTTTTGGCCTCCCGGTGAGGCACTTCGCTACAATTGAATCACAGACCTCCTTGGCATACCTATTATAAAAAACACAATTTCAACTGATCATATTATGATACACGGGAATAAATATAACATGCATTTAAACAATAAAACCTCCCTTTTACCGTAAATCGTACCTGGAAGCATCCGCATCAGCAGCTTTCAAAAATGCAAGTAGCGCATCCAACGCCTTCTCCTGGACGGGAGCGTTCGAATCCGCCACAGTTTTCTTAAACAAAGGCGCTGATTGAACGACAGATAAAATCTCAGATCTAAAAGGGATTAAAAGAGCAGACAGATTGCAAATTCATCAAAATAAATGAGAAAGGATTGTATATCTCACCGAACTCTTTAAGGCGAGAGTCTTTTGGATCCATGATGCTATCGCAGACCGATGCGAGGTCGATATTAGCATCATTTCGCACCTTCCAGTTCTTGTGTAGAAGCCTCTCCTCCCAAGGTAATTTTTTTGCTTCTTTCAAAAGCTTCTCGTCCTCCGTCGACATTTCTCTAGCGAGATCCTTCGTTTAGTATCACTTGGAAGTTAAAATAGTTTATAGACACGAATTGCTACTGAAATCCCAAATGGCGGATCCGATCGACTGGATTGGAATCCCAGATAAATTTTTAAGTAAATACTGTTTCGATTTTTCCCTTGTTTAATGATGCGAAAAATGGGTAGGATAGGGGAAAGAACAAAAAAAAATAGAGGAGAAATGGGAAATACAACAAAAAAAATTAAAAAACACAGAAGAGAGAGAGACGAGTTTTGTTGAGGATCTACACCGTGGATCAGGTCTATGAGACAAAAGATATCGAGACAAGTGGGACCCAATACAATCGAATTAGTATGTTGCACATGTCAGTGGAAGCGAATTCAAACATGTCATGATAGAACGCGTCCAAGATATGATTTCTTCGATTAGTTAGGGTCCGCACGGGAGAGACGGTAGGTTTCGGGTCGGAATCTGTAATTCGGTAGTGACAAGGAGGCGGATATGTCTGAACCGGGTTCGTTTCGTACAAAATGCGATGAGATGTCAGTCCAGTCCTCTGGGGCCTCTGGGCTCGGCTCGATTTTGAAATTTTTTGAATAAAGCCATAGAAGATGGAGACGTTGTGCTTTTGCCAGCTGGCAACTTGTGATTGGGTCGATGAGAATAAAAAAAGTTAACGCTGCCGTCTGATCCAAGGGAGCGGGGCAGGATACTGAATAGTGAATAGTTTCGGTGGGTTTCTCTATGGCAGTAATCTACGTAAAAGATTTGTTCAATATGCTATTCCGCTAAACTGTGTGGGTCCATTGCCTTGTCGGATTATAATTGTGATTTTTTATGTTAAACTTGAACCCGACATTTTTATTAATATCCAAAGTTTAATACAAATTATTAATCATGCCCAGACTTTCAAACTTTCGCTAAAAATACCAAAATGGGCCAGAAAATTGCCGGTTTACTCCCCCCTAAACCGGCCATTTTCTGGCCGGTTTACCCTTCTTTTTTTTTTTTTAAATCCGCAAAACCTCCATAAAAGGGCACCCCCTCCCTTCATCCAAAGGCACACAGCCTGAGGCAGCAGCGCACTGTTAAGGTAAATATTTTTTTTTATTATTATTTTTTTATAGAATAATTAATTATATTATTAAAATTTTTAAATTTAATTAAAAAAACCCTAAACCCTAAACCCTATAACCCAAAACCCTAAACCCTAAACCTTTACCCTATAACCCTATAACCCTAAACCCTAAACCCTAAACCCTAAACCCAATACCCAATACCCTAAACCCAATACCCAATACCCTAAACCCTAAACCCTAAACCCTAAACCCTAAATCCTAAACCATAAAACCTAAACCCTAAACCCTAAACCCAATACCCAATACCCAATACCCTAAACCCTAAACCCTAAACCCAATACCCAAAACCCTATACCCAAAACCCTATACCCTATACCCTATACAAATGTGTCAATTGTTTACTATTTAGTAATCTGTCAATTGTTTACTATTTAGTTACCTGACAAATGTTTACCATTTAGTAACCTGACAATGTTTACCATTTTCTAAAATGTAGTTTGTTTACCATGGCCTTTATTTCATTACACTATGGTGGGAAGATGCTTAATAGTGCACAAGGGGCGTATTACAACAAAGATGCAGCTCATTCATTAATGATTCCAGATGACATCTCATTTTTAGACCTGAAATCCATAGTTTACACACACACACCGGTTACAACCCAGAAAGGTGTGACCTAGAATTGGCAACCCGATATTGCCATCCCTCCAGCGGAAAATTTATGGTTGCGAAACTGGTAGATGAGAGTACGTGGAGAGGCATGTTTGGTTATTTGAGGTCCTCAGGGAATTTTCTAATAGAAATATTTGCTAGAAGAGTTCCGGTAGAGTCCGGGGTTGGAAGTTCGGGCTCTGGATCAGCGGCACCACATTATACCCCACAACCAGAAACCAACAGACGTGACTCCACCTTACTCCTCACCGAACCTGACCCAGAACCCTACAACTACGTCACTCCACCAGCACCTCAACGAAGACACTCAGTTGCATCCCCGCCTAGACACAATTGAGGCAGACCAAGACACTCAGTTTCAACCCCACCTAGATCCGTAAATGCCACTCCTTTACCGTTACCTCCAGTATCACCTTACCCCAGACCTGCACCAGTAGACGATGCAAGCTGCCCGGACTTTGAAGATATTAATGAAATACCGGAGGACGATCTGAGGAGCGGGGATGAATTTGAGGGAGACGTGTGGGGGGATTCAGATCACATGGAAGGTTGCGATGAAGACGGGCCGGTTGAAACAGCTGAAAGGCATACTGATGACGGGGGGCCGCTTAGTGGCCGGACTGATACGCACCCATTCCCAGACCTTAATGATGTTTCTGAGTTTAGAGAAGCAAATATTGGTTATTATGGGCAACGGATTGAGTACAAAGGTGAGCTTGCTGCAAACCAATATTTTAAAAGCAAAGAAGACCTAATGAAGAAAATCAGAGAGCACCATATAACTAAGAATCAGGAGTTCAGATCTTGGAAAAGTGACAGGGATCGGGTTACTCTGTTGTGAAAGGACAAGAATTGCCGTTACGAGCTTAGGGCAAAGCCGACGGGATGTGGAGACGCATGGGTTATAACTAAGCAAGTCAGACCTCACACATGTAGGACTGAGCACATGAGGGACGACCACGAATGTCTGACGGCATCGCTCATTGCCGATGTCATTGAGAACGCCATTAAAAAGGACCCATGTATGAGCATACAGACGGTGGCAGACATTGTTTTGTCTGTGTATAACAATGTGACACCTAAATACAACCGACTGTGGAGGGGCCGTGAGCTGGCAATAGCCCGATAATTTGGGAGTTGGGAGATTTCGTACAGCTTGCTGAGACCACTGTTGCTTGCAAATGCCACAACAATCCCGGCTCGACCCACCAATTTCTGACCAGCCCGGTACGGAATAAGGAAACATGACTAATCATGCCAGGTGTTGCCCAGTTCAGAGCCGTAGCCTGGGCGTTTGGTCCATGCATTGCGGCGTTCCAGTACCTGAGACCAGTGATCAGCATCGATGCCTGCTTCTTGTCTGGGCGATATGAGGGGAGGCTTTTGATAGCTTGCGGCTACGATGCCGAGAACCAATTGTTGCCTATTGCATTTGCAATTATACGGCAGGAGGATACTGAGAATTGGGGTTTTTTCTTGCAGTGGTTGAGGAATAAAGTGCTCGGCCCGTGTAAATTTGTATGTGTCATATCGGACCAGCACAAGGGGATCAAAGCTGCACTGACAGCTGAATACGGATGGCCTCCCGAGCTTTTTGTGCACAGGTATTGTATGCAGCATGTTGCTGACAACCTGGTGAAGAACTGTGGAGGAGACAGATGGTACGGATAGAGGTTCAGGGAAGGAGCAAAGAGGAAGAAGCCGAGAAGATTGAAAGAGATGTTTGAAGAGTTTGCTCATGTATGTCTAACTTATAACATTTCGTTTAATTATCTTATAAGAATTTTATGAAAATGAAATAACACCCCTTTGTTTTTGTGCAGCTAAATCCGCAGTGTAATGTATATTTAAAGAGAGTGGGCAAAGTACATCCTAATGATGTGATGGAGCCGTCCAATTATGAGAAAATTTTCCAAACCTGTGACGGAGGATACCGGTTTGGTATCATGACAACAAACGGCTCCGAGTCGCTCAACAATGTCTTCCGAACGAGTCGTAGATTGCCTGTTTGTGCCATAGTGGAGGATACGTTCTACACGTGCAACAGATGGTTTGTTCAGCGGCGTCAGCGAGCAATGAAATTACAAGACAAGGGACAGGTTCTGTCTGACCGGGTTTTGCAGAAGATCAGAAAACGTTGGGAGAAAGCTGGAAAAATGCGGTTGGTGCGTTACACGCAGGGCCAAGGTCAGTACCAAGTTTCATCCCCAAATGAGTACGTTCCTTGCACCCGTAGCGACATGGGCAACATAGAACCCACTCACAGGGAGTTCATGTATATTGTGACGCGCGGTCCCGACAGACAAATGGAATGCACTTGCAGAGGTATCCAATTAACTTCTATTCCGTGCGCTCATGTCTTAGCTGTTTGCCGTGACCGAAACTGGCAAGAGGACGACTTTGTTGCAGACTGGTATAAAACACCCTATCTTGTGAGTACTTGGAACCATGTGTTCTCTCCAATTGGCAATATGGGAGACTGGCCTCCTAATGTTGAAGACATAATCCTTCCGAGTAGTGGTTGGATTAGGAAGGGGAGGCGAAAACACACCCGTCGTGTAATGACGATGGATGAAATGGAAGGTAGACGAATGGGGCATCAGGCTCGCCGTTCCACTTCCGATAGGCAACGAAGAGGTATGTAACATTCATCCAATATTATTTTTCTTTTCAATTTATACCAACTCACTAAGTAACACATGCAAATGCAGAGGCAAGAAACGCAGCAAATGCGGCAGAAAATGAGCGAGTAATGGCGTCGGGAAGTGGGTCCGGAGGGTCACGGCGTAGCACAGCTACGAGCCGTTTAGATGCAACTGCTATGTATACCGAAGCAATGGGAGAGGCGGTTGACATAGGAGGAGAGGCGGTTGGGGTGCAAGGGGAGCCATCTGTGATCCAACCGAGGAGGTCCACTACTAGACGCACAACAAGGGTATCTACAAGCCAAGCAGGGTCATCTACAAACCAAGCAGCGCCATCTGGAACCCAAGCCGAGCCATCTACTGAGCAACTAGAGCCACCTGCTAGGCCATCTCGTAGGTCATCTTTCGCAAGTGGTTTACTTCGGGGATTAAATTTTAGACGTGGTAGTAATAGGTGATTTATATGCATGTTGTAAAAATTGTGTGGACTCTATTTGCAATTTGTGTGTACTTTATTATTTTGTACGGAACTACAAGAAGTAATGAAATTAATTAATACTCAAATAAATTACAACCTACTTCATCTAACTACAATAAAATACTATTTTTTAGAACCAAACTCCAGATGGTGTCCTTTTATGGAGGTTTTGCGGGTTTTTTTTTAAAAAAAAAGAGTAAACCGGCCAGAAAATGGCCGGTTTAGGGGGGGAGTAAACCGGCCAATTTCTGGCCGGTTTGGTATTTTTAGCGAAAGTTTTGAACTCCGGACATAATTAATAATTTGTATTAAACTTTGGATATTAATAAAAATGTCGGAACTTGAACCATGCATATACTTATCTAATATCTTTACTCTTGAAATTTTGGTAATAAGCTAAAAATTATTAGATGTAATTTATATGCGTAAAAAAATAAATTCAATTTTTTTATAGAAATTAATAATATAAAAATCAATATCTTAAATTATTTAGATCGGTAAATTTTTACAAGATATTGATGTTGATCAAAACAAGATCGAAGTATCGTAATTTTCTCACGTGAGCGTAGAGAAAAAGATATACATGAAATCTAACATAGTTCTAAAAACCGGTGCTTAATGATGTAATCAAAAGGGGAGGGAATTAAATCATCGTCTTATTAAGAAGATATATGAGTTTCCTTAATAAATTTTTTATAGCTTGATTAAGATTTCTAATCAAGCAAATTTTATTTGCTTTTGTGTAATTAGGTCGCTTTTTTGTAACATCATACCTCTTTGGTTCGCCATAATGCAGGGGCTTGTTCAACAAGCCAGAAAAAGGGAAGATAATAAATTACAATAAAATAGTTGCAAACATAATTAAAATTGAATAGAATTGTAAGGAGATGAAAATGGTGAATTTTGTTGAAATTAGTAGTTACTCTCTGATCGAAACGCGGAGCAAAACAAAGAAATTATAAATGGAAATAGAATTCGTGACGTCCAGCTAATCGAAAGCGGAAAAGTGACGAGAAACGATTTCAATTGATGGGATTTCAGAGAGACCAAATCGCGTGAGAAATTCCTTCCCAAATCAATGAGATTTGGCGAGAAATGTATTGAATAAAGTGACGGGGCTGAAAACCCCTTCTCCTTTCTTTCTTCTTCGTTGGATTGTTTAGAGTTTTTCCTTGTTGGTAGAGAATAACTAAAGCGCCGACTGGATTACTATTTCTAAGGTGATCTCTCTTTTCTCCGATAATTTGTTTTTTACATGTTTTTTCTTTTAATTCTGCTCAAAACTATAAACCCTAGTCGATGACATGAATGGTAAATTACAAGAATTATTTGATCTTTTTTAAGTTGTATCAAATGAATTTTCATTTCCTCTCTAGTTTCTATTATATTCGAATAATATAATTTATTTCATAAAAGGAATGAAATAATGAATGACCAAAAAAGAATGCCACCGTTTTTTAAGCTGAAAAATTATCGTAGTGAAGAACCAAAAAAGAAAAAAAAATGTTGGCGTGACGATTAATGAAATTTAAACCTCTCACGGATGCAACTGCTTTCAAAACTCGAGTTGGCAAAAATATTCATTCTCATTTCTATTATGAATTTGACGGCTGTAATCAATTGCTAATTAATTTAGGAACACAAATGCTCTAATTTCATAATTTTCTTTTTCATTTTTACCCAATACAATATTGAAATAGTGTAATGTAGAAGTCCATTATAATTTTTCACTTTACTATTTTTCTTTCTTTACCGGACAAGTTCTAAGCAGTGTTATCAAAACTAGACGGGACCATCAGTTAAACCGAAAAAAATCATAATCGGTGATCTGTTTGGTTCGATTCTTTTAAAAGACTGCTTCAGAAGTTGAATACCGATTTAATCAGTTGAGTTTTTATAAAACCGTCGAACAAGATCTATAAAAAACCCGGCCAGTTCAAAATTGATTTCTTGCAAAAATCACATATTTCTTCCAAGATACTCCAAATTGCTTACCTTTTTCTCAAATCGCTAAGATGGAAAACCATTGAGAATTTGGATCTCCTTCCTCCTGCGACCTCTCAAGTCTCAATTTGGTTGTTCTTCAATATGCTTGATCTATTTATATGCATTTCACAGTGGTGCACTATTATTCTCAAGGATTAGCTTGAAACGAAATCACAAAAAAAGTTGTCAATATCAAATACTGTAAGTTTATATAATCACTAAATTTGAATTTGTAAAATACGTGGAAGGCTTTTATTGTATTGATGCTTGTTTTTTAAGTGTTTGATGAAATGTCCAAATCAAAATAAAATCTAAACATCTAGTGCGCAAAAAGACAATGCCCACATAGAGGGCATGTTTTTTGACAAACAACTTTTACAAAACAACAATATACAATTTTTTGTGTTAAGAGAAGCGATGTAAAAAATATGAAAAATGCATATTAGAAATTCCAATAAACCTCACAAAATTGCATGGAATTTATTTCACGACTTCTTTGTCACCACTAAATCAATTTAAATCTCAAATAACTAAAAAATTGCATGGAATCCTTCATTCATATTAGTATTTTCAGCTTTGATTTTATACTTCTAATTAAAATTATACAAAAAATGCATATCTATTATAAATAAAATGCAGACCAAACATAATTCAATTATAAAATTAAGTCAAACCAACTGTAGATCAAATGTAGATCTATTGCAAATCTCAAATTCCTGTCAAATTTATAGACTAATTGTAAACTAAATGTAATAGCAAAAAATTGACAAACACATCTGAGGTGGTAAAAAATAAAGAACAAATATTTATTGTTAAAATAGTCAATGATACAAGATAAATGTTGGAGGCAACTCACTCAATCCTTAGAGTCAGCTCCTGACGAAGGAACAGAGGGAAGGGGAAGGGAGGGAAACGAAAAAGCCCCCTGATCGAGCATGACGAGAGACGTTTCCTTGCTCCATAATCAAAATAATTTAAAGGGAGCGAATGCGAGCGGAGGAGAGAGATAGTGAACTGTGTATATAATTTTTGTGATTTCGTTCACTCCCAATTTGAAATGTAAAGAAGGTAAACTCACTTCCTCTCTTTTTCTTTCTTTTCCTTTCCATTACATACTTTCTTTCTGGAGCACACCCTCTTTGGCTGTCCCCTTTCTTTAATTGACATTTTTTTTAAGAGGGATGCTTCTATGGGCATAAGGACCTATTTGTAAAATGAACATATTTTTATTTTCAAAGTTCAAACAGTCGATCCGACCGTTCAACATTATCTCCATATTAAAATGTACTTGGAGGTCAAATTTTACATTTTTTTGAATTTTTTTACTATTTATTAAGTATTTTACAAAACTAGTCAAATTCAGACCATTGAATTTTGTACCCATCTTAATAAATAGTAAAAAAATTCAAAAAAATGTAAAATTTGACCTCCAAGTAATTGTAATATGGAGAAAATATTGAACGGTCAGATCGACTGTTTGAACTTTGAAAATGAAAATATGCTCATTTTACAAATAGGTCCTTAGGCCCATAGAAGAATTTGCCTTTTTTTTAATGTTATTTTTTTGTCAAAGCTGACCACATATTTCTTATTTAAATTTATAATTATGTGCTCAGACTCGTAATCAATGCACTTTATAAGAGGCCAAGGCCCAAGGGGAAGGGCCTTTTATATTTATTTGATGGAAAAGAGAAAATTGCCGGGTCAGTATGATAAATTATGAGGTAAACCATTACTCTAAAATTAATAACAGACATTTATAGATTTAATTACTCTTCTAACTTAACGATGAAGAGACATACATGATGTTAATAAAATATTTATTTGACAGCATAGCAATAGCATAGATGAATACTCATGAATTGAATGTCAGAGATATTAATTAATAATTATATATTTGTGAGTGATGGTTAAGACAATACAGGGTTAATAAGGACCGACATTTTTATTAATATCCAAAGTAATACAAATTATTAAGTATGCCCAGACTTCCAAACTTTAGCTAAAAATACTCAAACCGGCCAGAAAATGGCCGGTTTACTCCCCCCATAAGCCGGCCATTTTCTGGCCGGCTTACCCCCCCTAAACCGGCCAGAAAATGGCCGGTTTAGTCTTTTTTTTTTTTAGAGACATTATGAAGAGAAAAAAATAATGAAATCTAACACTGAAAATTTGAATTTTGTGTTTAAATTATTTGTTAGATTACTTCTTTTGATTTATAATTAGCATATTTATACTAAAATACACTAGATTACTTGAAATTATGTTGAATTATACTATATTACAATAAATTATGTTGAATTACACTAAATTACGTTAAATTACGCTAAATTACAATAACTTCGCTAATTATGCTGAAATACGGTAAATTACGCTAAAATAAACCGATTCTGTGCCATCTTTCATGAATCATAAAAAATAGTAAAAAAATTCCGAAAATAGTAAAAACTGGTATTCTACAAGTTTATTATGTAATTAATTTACTGAGCTACTTGGATTGAATAATAGAAATGAAAATCTTAATCGAAAACTTCAACTCAAGTTCTGAGGTTCTTCCCTTTGTTTTTTGACGATTCTGAATTTTGGAATCTGGCATTGCTAGCACGGACGCATGCGCATTTTCGCAAGCTTTCTGAAAAGTGGTCATTTGCTGAAATCGGACACTCGAGCGCTGTTTTATGACCGTTTGAAGTTTCGTCGTCGTTTTTCACCTTTTCAGTGAAGATATCGTCTCTATTCATATGTAATTTACCGTAATTTTACCGTATTTTAGCGTAATGTAATGTAATTTTGTGTAATTTAACTTAATATAGTCTAATTCAACATAATTTCAAATAATTTCGCGTATTTTAGTATAAATATACTATTATATATCAAAAGAAGTAATCTAACAAATAATTTAAACAGAAAAAATCAAATTTTCAGTGTTAGATTTCATTATTTTTTCTCTTCATAATGTCTCTAAAAAAAAAAAAAGACTAAACCGGCCATTTTCTGGCCGGTTTAGGGGGGAGTAAGCCGGCCAGAAAATGGCCGGCTTACGGGGGAGTAAACCGGCCATTTTCTGGCCGGTTTGGGTATTTTTAGCGAAAGTTTGAAAGTCTGGACATAATTAATAATTTGTATTAAACTTTGGATATTAATAATAAGGACAAAGACAGATTTCTATGTTGAATGGATGATTAATTTAGCTAACTTTCAAATTACTTCAATTTTGATTAGTAGACGGTTAATCTAAATCATCAAAATCATAATTAGCGGCTACTTAATTAATTTCTCTATAAATGATGTCGCCATTTCAGACAGCCTAAACAATCGTACCTTGATTTGTTAGACAATTGTTTTATTTAATTAGCTAATTCATAGGTATGTCGTTGAATAATGAACTTTGCATTTGTACGAGAATATGTTGTTCATCTTTTTATTGTTTAATAATTATTTTTTTATTAATCTATTTTTTTTACAAAAGTATATCATTTTGTATGAAAATTATTTTTCTCTTATATTATGTCTCTGTTGCAACGTATAAATACCATACTAGTATTTATCTAATTATAATGATGAATAGTATTTTTTTTTCATAATATATATTAAACTATATAGTATAGATAATTCAGAAGGATATTCAAATATTGAATATCTATATCTAATTTTTTAAATCCGAATAAAATACAGATCATATATTATCCATTCCATTTTCAATCCAAGATGAAACAAACTGAAGTAGCGTTTCTCCTGAATTTTTGAGTTGTTTAGAATTTTTTTTTTAAATGCTGCAAATGAAAAAAATATCGGCAGATAAATATTTCGGACGGAGTTGCGCGAAAAAAAGATCTTCACAAGGGTGCACTCGCAAAAAAAACAGTAACATTCCGTTCGAGAGCGCCTCCGTCTCTTTCGTCTTAAGCGCTGCCGAGCCGAGAGATCTTTGAGTGGGTTTCTTGATCCAAGCAAGGCCGCAGAAGAGAATCGTAAGTTCTTCTCAGATCTCTGATTCGTATTTATGATCCTTCAATTTGCTTCTAACAATTGACCATGTTTTCGAGAATTTCGATCTGTTAACTACAAAATCTTCGTTGCTCTCTTCCTCCATTTTGGTTGAATTTGGTTGATTTGTCTTTTTCCATTGCTATTTACACAGGATTGAAATTATGGCGGCTCCTGGCAGTTCCATGATCTATTCCTCTCTGCTGTTTACTGTTATTCTCTCCCTTATCCAAATGTATAAAGTAAAATTCGCCTCATCAGAGCTGATGACCATTGTGGGAGGGTTAATCTGCTCACTTCTCTTCCTCCTGATGCTAACTGTAAGTTCACAATTACCATGCATCCAATTCCAATCTACGTTTGCAATCAGTTTAGAACTCATTCTGTACTCATAAGCATATGATTCATGTTATATCAAATTGCAACTCCTTCATGAATCATGCAGCTGCTGATTGCTTTAAATTGTATGATCTGTTTTGTTATATTGAAACATTACAATAAAAAAGAATCCAGAGCTGATGAGACAGTCATTTGTCAACCTTAATAAGTTACATTCAGTAAATTATTTCCATCATTCTTTATTGATATAGTTGCTGTTATCTCTTTAATAATGCAAGGTCATTTTTTTCTCATTCAAGGGCAAAGTTTACAACTATAGCAATTGAAGCTGGGAAACAGACAGTATTTTCTAGCTTTAGAAAGAAATTATAATAGTTAAGGTGGAAGGTTACATAGCTTTTTACCTAGCTTTGAAAAAGAAATTAAGATCAATGTCTTGTAAGCAAATCATATCTCTTTCATTGTTATGTTAAAATTGGAGCATGATTTGTCGGAAGTTACTCTGTACTTTAAATTATCTTTTACCCATGTTACTTTTGTTTTTATGAACTGCTAACTATAAAAGAATTTTACAGTTCATCGGGAACTACCAAGAATTATCCGGCATGAAGACGGGCTGGGGTGCTGGTAATTTCTATTTATCATTAAAGATTTGTTTCTTTAATGCGTAACCAATACACTAATTATTGTGTTCAACTCTTCATCTTTCTTATTTTGGTGCCTTGCAGTTATATTGGCAGAAATTGTTTCTCTAATTGTTGCTAGCACTGTGCACCGTGTCTGCATCACGACATGGTACGTCAGCTCCAGTCATAATATATATTGTTGTTCTTTCTTTTATGTAGGTTGTGCTGGTTTTAGATTAAAACCAAGGCTGTCAAATTCAGGATTCTACCTAGAATCATTTGTAGGCAGAGTTGACTGGGATTGTACAATGGTATCTAAAAATTGCCAGATCCTAACATGTAAACACTTGTCTACTGCAAGAGTTATACTGAGTTTGCCTAACGAAAAGATGCATCGATAACAGATCACAAACTAATTATTCCTATGGTTTGCCTAATGAAGCAAATACCAAAATTACATTGATCTAGCACATTTGAAGAAGCTAAGAATAAAAATTGCCAGATCCTAACATGTAAACACTTGCTACTGCAAGAGTTATACTGAGTTTGTCTATTGAAAAGATGCATCGATGACAGATCACAAACTAATTATTCCTATGGTTTGCCTAATGAAGCAAATACCAATATCACATTGATCTAGCACATTTGAAGAAGCTAAGAATTATAAGTTGTCTATCACAAGCCTTGTATAACCCAATCCTACAAATTTTACATCATTGTACGACTCAAGGTTGCTACCATGAATTTTATGGAACTAGGATCCAAGTCACTGTCTTTCTATCTCAAAGTTATAGTTTTACAGCTTTAAAACATGATACCTAGACTTTCATGACCTTGATTGAAAATGTTAAAGAATGGAAATTCAGTACTGATTCAGTCTCCATACTAGATTGTCAGACAAAGTTGCATCTGACACCTTGATCCCTGTTTTATGAAATAGCATTGCTAACTTGTTTTATTTAATGTAGGCAGTCTTAATCCACAATTGCAATGTGTATGGTTATATTTTAGTGTTTTTTCTCTATTAATGGATGTCTCGCATGATTTTTTCACAAAACGCAAAAGGAAAGCACTGCCTTTACCAACATATATGTAAAGAAATCGATGTAACGCGTGATGCAGAAGAACATACAATATATGAAAATCCTTTCTCTCTTTGTAATATAAATAAACCATAATGCACGACTAAACTATTATTTGCTTTGTCCCCTTGGTGCAGTTTTCTGTTTTCAGCAGTACTTCTGTATGAAGCTGACAAGATTTATGGAATGATTCTTTCAAAGAATGACTCCAAGGCAAGGCGGTACTGACATAGAAGCCCTTTACCTGTGTTTCCTGCTAGATGCTTAATTTATCCATCAATTTTGGAACCTTTTGTCGTTAGCCTTTTTTCTTCTTCTAGCATTTAAGTCTCCGGAGGGTTATTTTCTTCTTTGTGATACTTGTTGATTTGAACTATAATTCAGCTTTGACTTTTTGTCCAGTGTTTCCGCTGTTAGTGTTGCTTTTAGCTTCGTTCAGACCTTTTAGTAATAAATAAGATAAGTAGCATTCACATGGAAGTAGCACAGTAATACCTTCTTTCGCAAAATGTTTCATCCTACTCTACAACTGCATTTTGATGTGTGGAAGTAGGGAATTTTGTGTTTGGAAAGAAGCAAAATTGAAAATAGCAATGGCTATTTCATGAATTGATTAACTGTTGCTCAAAGTCTCAGACAGTAGACCTGAAAACTTTGCTCTAGGCTTTGTGAGAGGAAGGAGTGCAGCTTCTCGTATCATATAACTATGTACTCCGGACAGCATCCCGACCATCCTATCAACGTAAAGAGTAGAGGTTTAAAGAAGATTCCATACATAAATCCTGCAATTACTTTGTTATGATCTGACACCTTTTAAATATCAATTAATATGATCCGAGTGGTTTTGTGCTGAACGGCATATTTTGAGGTTTTGAAGGGACAATTCTTGGAATTAGAGTTTTCGGAAATGGCTCGAGAAGAGGGATGGATTTGTGATGATTTTGTGCAGGCTTTGATTGATGAAAAATATGATAAAAGATAATACTGATCTATTTTTGTTTATATTTTTGTTCCTATTTTTAAAGGGGAGTGCTATTCTACACGCACCAATTAAACTTTTCAGCGCTGAACTTAGTAAATTCCAGTTTTACCCTTACTCTCTCATTCTGACTTAATTATAAAAACAAGCGGGCTCCATTTCGTCCTTCCACCTTCTCTTTCTAATGCAATTAATAAACCAACTAATATATAAACTTAATAAAAGAACTAATAAAATAGGAAAAGTTCCCTTCTCTTCCGACCTCCTTCCTCTACTTCATCTCCATCACCCTCTCCTGAAACACGACAGGTATGTATCTGCCCATTCTCTTACTTTGCTCCTTGCATTATAATTTTGTGATTTTGTCTGAATTCAAACCCTCCTTCAGAAAATATATAAATGAGAAATTATTAAATCATTTCTTATTTAATCAACTCGTGCTCGACAGTTCTTGGGAACAACCCTCTTAAAATTAGATGTGAGTATTAGTTTACTTTATGTCACTTAAATGGGCATCTGAAGTTTGTGCTAGAGTACGTACTTGTCTGAAATTTTGGTTATTTTATGTAGCACTCCAATATAATTGCCACAGTTTAATGAAAAATTATTTCCAGTTGTTTGATATATGTTGGTTCTGATTTCTCATTGTAGTTGTTGTCTGAACTAGATTTTGTTCATCAAATATTCTTGGAAGGATTTCTACATTTTACAGTGTAATTTACATATAATAAAAAAAAACTGGACAGTAGCTTCAGTGAGTATAGAAGAGGTTTTCTGTTTCAAGGAAATTTTATGCATGCCGAAGTGGAGGGTCATTCGATATACTCTTTAAGTGTTGAAGAAAGTAACAGGTACACAATTCTGTCAGATTGTAAGGTTTTGGTGGAAGCAATACATGAGAACCAAAAGCTGGAATTACCTTCATGGAGAGCAGCTGAGACAGTTGGCCTATATATGTGGGGAAAATTATAGGGATAACAAGCATAGAATCAAGATATTACATGTTGGAAGAGAGGCCTTGCAGACACCACATCTGATTGCGAACACAGGTGGCACACTTAAAATTAGATGCAGTTTTAAATCCAAAGTTCTTTCAGATAATTTAGCCAATGTATTGCTCAAAGGTGTTAGAATTGTAATAGGCTATAAGTGTAGATTTCACCTTTAATTTTACAATGGAGTAGGCTAGTTTAGGTACCAGTGTTTTGTGCCAGTAAAATGGTAGCAGCAACTAGGAGTTGTTATTTAGCTTTTAGTTTACTTTTATTTAGCAGTGAACAATCTTATGTAATGATGTACTACTTTTCATAATTTAAATGCATGCCTAAGGGCTTTTTATCAAAAAAAAAATTCTTAGTTTTATTGGTTTCCTTTATTGCTTCTTTTATTTATTGTGTTAGAAAAAGGAAGGTTGAAGGACAATCAGGTCCGCTTGTTTTATTAGCTGTCTTCTCTGTTTTTTTTATCTAAGTCGGAAAGATATAGTAAGGGTAAAATGGGAATTTAAGGAGTTCAGCACTTAAAAGTTCAATTTGTGCGTGTAGAATAGCACTCCCCATTTTTAAAAGATAACAAGGATAACATGATTTAATAAATTATCTACTGTATTAATTGCTTAATTAACTCGCACGAAACAAATACATATGAAGATAACAAGGATGGCTATGGTAATATGCATATTATGGACCAGACCCGTGCTATTGATCATATCTCTATTTTTAGAGTTCAAACAGTCAATTTGAACCGTTAAACATAATTTTCATATTAAAATATATAAAAGATCAAATTTTATATTTTCTAGAATTTGTTTATACTTGTAGATAGGTAGAAAATCACTGCTTCTTTTGAATGGTCTATATATTTTTTTTAGATCAAGTGATTTTCTATTTAACAAAATAGTAAATTTTATAAAAAATATTAAAATTTAGTCTCCAAGTACATTTCACAAGAAGATCATATTTTTACTGTTCGGATTGACTATTGAACTTTAAAAATAAAAATATGAATTCATAACACGAGTCGATACGGAATATGCATATTACAGTAGCCTCACTCAATAGTCAATACACATTTAGGAAATACTCTGCTAACACGGCGAACACTTCCCATTACTGTACCACCAACACAACTCATATTAGCATAACTAGAATCCAAAAAATAACACACAGAACTCAACAAGTCATCATCTAAATAACTTTTAACAGACTAATTAAATAACAGTCCATTACAAGCTAACTTTAACCATGATAAACTCCCGAATCTAAAAAAAATGTAAAACACCAAGGTTGTAGCTTCCGTCGTCTATTTTTCAAAGCACTTCAAATCATGTGTATTGGAATTGTAATAAGAAACTTATGATTAAAATAATTACTAGAGGTCATTTTGAAATCTGTTTATTGTGTGCCGCATTCTTTTCTCTAATTTGAGCATGTTTTCTACACATTTTATCCGTTCGCCTTCAAACTTGTCCTGAAATTTTTTGTGATATTTTTGGTTTGAGTGGTTGTCACGCGGATTATAACACTCCGTACATACATTTTGACTATATGTCTCTGAAAATTGATAGATAATCGCAGTCTGAAAAATATTACTATAACAAGAATAACGTATTACATGAAAATATCAAAAACCATCTTGCTGCTAGCTAAAGACTGCTTTTTTTTCCTGCAAAATTTCTGTAGTACAAAACTATTGCTGCAAATCTTCTGAGGTGCCACCGAGAAAAAAAATGTCATGTACCCGTACATTGGGATGGACCAAATTGCCCTGTTGCATTTCAAGCAGATAGCCAAGATCTGTCATCAACCGTTCACAGATTGTCACAACTGTAGTCAATACTGATCTGCATAAACAATTTTTTTTATAAAAAAATAGGAGCACTTAAGAAAACTTGTGGGTTGCTGATAAGAAAATTCGGTACAAGTAAATGTACATGAGGCAATAGACAACAGGATCTCCAACCTGGTGTTTGATAAACTCATGCTTTTTCTTTTGCATCAGAGAGAGAGTTTGGCAATGTAACTTCTAATGCCAAACAAAAGGCAACAAAGAGTTGCCTATCTGATGCTTTGTTCTCCATTTTGGTGTTATTGCATATGTTGAAAATATACTCTTAGATTATCATTATTGCAGTTAAGGAAGAAGCATTTTTTTTTTTTTACATGAAAGCTTAAAAAATACACCTTTTCCAATCTTTAAAAAGTAGTAATTCCTTTAACGTTTAGAACTGAAGAGCTCCTCTTCCTTAGAATGAGTGGATGTACCGTGCCAGAACCTGTTCTTAGAATATCAAAAATAATATATTCCAAGCATGTGTAGTTGTGCTTTCAGAAAAGCATCTTGTTAGCTTTGTAAAGTTGCTATATACTTTGTGCGGTAATCCCTAAGAATGTTTTTCATCTCTCAAAGATGACTTCAGTTACCTTGTAAATGAGTCAATTGACACCTTTCAAGGACTGAAACAACTCGAGTTCTTTGGGGAAAGTGCATGGCCTGCAGAGAAAAAGAAAAATAATTTTTTTGAGAGATTTTAGATTTTCCAAGCTTTGTATTCTTTTCTTCTGAAAGATACATCTACTTGCATTATCTGCTTCTGGGTGATGCTTACTTTGTGCTATGCTTATTATTACTTACTCCAAGCAGGACCTACCATCCTAAGGTACCTAGAAATACACCAAAAATTACCAAGTTACTAGATATACCTCACAATACAGAAGGGTATTTTATGTCACGTCCTCTAAGTAGTTTGACGTGCCTTTGAACCAAACTAATAAAAAAATAAGTAACACTGGTATCAGTTAGGGTTAATATTTGGTATACACAATGTGCAAGAGACAAACAGACGCACCAAACCGAGAAATTACGGTGGGATTGACCCAAAATTGATCACACCTCTAACCAATATACTCCAAGTAATATATGTTGGAGTGATCCCTTTAGTCAGGGCCTCGTCTAAAAGCTTGGTTGCCTCAGCTATGCTATTTAAAGAACAAAGACCCTTTATTTGTATATTATATGATATGATATCGGGTTCTAGACCAGCATCCAACATCTTTGCCCACATATCTGTTGCCCGTTCTAACATACCTGCCTTATAAAACCCATCCATTAGAGTATTATAGGTCACTAGGTTTGGATAGCATCTCCTTTCTTCCATAACCGAGAAAATGCACATTGAATTTTGTACCTGACCTGCCAAACAAAGGCCATGTATTATTATATTATACATCCTGGTATCAATCCTCAATCCCTTATCTACAACATAATTCGAGATGGCAAATGCAGCATCAAATTTGCCATCTTTACATAGACCATCCATCAGAGAGCTGTAAGTCCCCTTGTCAGGTTCGAAGCCTTTCTCGATCATTTTCTTCATGAAAATAGATGCCTGTTGAAACCTCTCAGCCTTGCAGAGACCATCTATAAGTGTATTGTATGTCACAATGGTAGGTCCGCAGTTGTTCATTACCATTTGATTAAACAAATTAAGTGCTTTTGAGATTAAACGGCTTTGGCAATAACCACTTATTAGGGAATTGTAAGTGTGAGAATTTGGTTTGCAGCCATTTTTCTCCATTTGGTCAAAAAGGGATATTGCCTCTTTAAGCCTCCGATTTTGGCATAACCCATTTATCATCGAAGAGAATGCAAACGCATCCAACTTGGCATGTCCATCTATTTGTGCATCCTTTATAATACCCAATGCCTTGCTAATCAAGCCATTCTCACAAAGCCCATGGATTACAATGCCATAAGTCACTGAATCGGGGAAGCATGTTTTATCCACCATCAATTCTTCCCAAATTGATAATGCTTTGTCTACCTTTCCATTATAAAAGAGACCGCTTATTATTGTATTGTAGCTAACTATATTCTTAGTTGCGGAATTCAAAACTGAGTCCCATAATTTCAGAGCCTCATTCACCCAGCCGGCCTTACAAAACCCTTTGATTAAAGAATTACACATGACAGTATCAAGAGGGAAACCAATCTTAATCATATCTGAATACACTCTTGAAGCACCATTTATGTTACCAGAGTTACACAACCAATTCAACAAGATTGTATAGGTAAACAAATCAGGACGGTGTCCATTTGTGATCATCCGAGCCCACATGTCAGTGGCCAACTTGAACTTACCAAGCTTACACAGTCCATCAAGCATCACATTGTATGTGCCCAAATTCGGGCTCAACATACGATCACTTATCAACATCTCCCAAACCTCCATTGCTCTGTCCAACTTGCCTTTCTTGAATAGCCCGTCAATAAGCAGATTGTAGCACACCACATCAGGTGACACCCCTCTCTCAAGCATTTCATCAAACAATTTGAGGGCTCTCTTGAGATCTCCCAACTTCATACACCCACCAATGACAGTGCTGTAGGTGACACAATTAGGTTCGAGCCCAGAGCTAGGTGCTTTGTGAAGAATCTCACAAGCACGATCAATCTGACCCTTTGAGACCAACCCACGAATTAGAATATTATAACTCTGTATATTGGGCCGCACAGTGGCGTTATTACAGAAGAAGGAGAAGAACGAGTCAGCCTGGTCACACCGACTGGCACGGACAAAAGCATCCAGAAGCACATTATGGGATCGAACGCCGGGGTCACAGCCAAAGAGAGATCTAAGATTTTTAAAGGTGGATAACGCAAGGTCGGGTTGGAGAGAGCGAGAGAAGGCCTTGAGAGGAATAAGCGCGGTGGGTTCCGAGAAACGGGGGCGGCGGGGAAAGGATGCGAGAAGGCGGAGTAGGCGGGGGAGGTGAAGGGGTGCGGCGGCGGAGAGGCGGCGTATGAGTGGGAGGAGGAGGGGAGGGGAAGGGGAGAAAGTGGGGTAGAGGGAGGCGAGGGATTCGAGGTGAGAGAGAGAGGTGAGAGGGTTAGGAGAGTCTTTTACTAAAGAGAGTAAGTGTTGGATCGGAAGAGGAGAAGAAAACGAAGGCGAGGCGCGGTGGTGGCTCTGCTCTGGTTTTGCCACCGGCTGCGCATCTGGCATTTTAATTTAATTTAGGCCACTATCTACGGGCGTTAGTTAATTCACAAAAGGAAAAGAAAAAGAAGAAGACAGAATTAGGTCGGATTGTTTGTGGAATATCAATTTTTAAACGGGCTTTTGTGATGGGCTGGGGCCTTGGATGAGTTTACTTTCGGAGAGCCTGCCATGGCCCATGTCCGAGTCGAATAATTAAGCAAGCCACAGCCCACAGTACAGGAGCAGCAATAAACAACATTGTAAAATAAAAGGAGTCACAGCGACACAGCCTCATAGGATACCGATAGGATCATAGGAGAGTAGAAAAAATCACAGTAGACTCTTTCATCGCATGCTCTCGCTAACGCTAAGACGCTGATGTGCATTCACATTGCAATTTGAGCTACACGACACTACGACAGTAAAAGATTAGTCTTCAGCTTTCAAATTTTTGTGCATGTCATTGGTCATGATTAATTCTTGGTGGTTATTTTTTATTGCAATTTACCAAATCTGAGGACAAACTAAATTCACGCATATATAATATTAAACAAGGCACCGAGAAAGACTTTTTGACCAAGGCACCGATTACAAATTAAAAATTAGGTTTAAATTAATCAAAAGATGTAACATATATTATGTAAATATGCTCATTTTTTGTTTTTTTACAGAAACCTAATAAAAACTTCCCAACATTTTTTTTTAAATATAATTACTGTAAAATCATTTAACGGAACAAGCCTCTGCGTTGTTGAATTTCGGAAACTAGTCTCCACCGATCCTAGGGACCGGTGGAGCAAAAAAAATCCAATCTATACCGGTCCTAGGGACCGGTGGAGCCTGTTTTACACCAGCCACACCATTACACGGAAGACCACACGAAAAACACCCTGCACGATCCTGTGAATCGGTGGAGCTTCAAAAATGCCTCCACCGGTCCTGTGGATCGGTGTAGGGTAGGTTTAGGGTTTAACCCAGCCAGCCGCACCTTCTCCTCTCTTCTTCCTCCATTCTTCTCTCTTCTTTCTTCTTTCTTTCATTATTTCGTTTTTCTCAAATTCTTAGAGGAGTTGCCATATGAACAGATCGTCACCACCATTGTACTCAGCATCATCTTCTGATTATTATTGTGAGTTTTTTTTACTCATCTGTTTATATTTAGTGTTGTAAAATTGAAAAATATTTGGTGTTAATTTGGTGTTTGAATTTTGTTCAGCAAAATGTCCCTGCTATTAATCAATGTGTATTATGGTGGTAACCTCCAAAGCACTTCAACAGGTGTTGGTTATGACATAGGGGCTGCATTTACCTTTACCGTATCTGATTCTACCAGTTTTGCTATTATAAGACGACAAATATACGTTGGACTTGAATTGCTTCCAAGTCGAGTCAAATTGACAATCAGGGTACGTATGAACACAGCACAACCCGGATCGTACCATTTCTCACTATTTCGGATAGAAAATGAGAAAACTTGGGATGTCATTAAACAAACTGCAGCTCAAGTGGCTGGATTTAAGGTTATAGAATTGGTAGCTGAGGCACACCAGGGTAGAACCCAAATCAGTTATGATCCGTGTCCAGATAGTTTGCCTAGAGGTAGTAACACACCGTCGGTTCAGACCGGCTTTCATCCTGACTCGGGCAGTGTACCTGTACCCACCTACACACCTCCGGTTCAGGCTGGTGATGACCCTTGTGAGCAATCAGATCAAGACACAGAATCTGATACAAGTTCTTTTGATGATGACGATTCGGCTGAAGCATGGGACGCAGATATGGACGAATATGAGGCTGAAATGAACGCCCGAGAAATATTGAAGGATTGGCACGAGTCGATCCCATTCCTCAATCGAGGACCTAAGCATCCATGTTCATCATTCAACGATGAATTGCCAATGCCATACAAGGATCGTACATTTTTTGCGAACCCCCCAGGTTAGATGAAAAATTTGCTGAAGGTCAAATGTTTGAATCCAAAGCTAAACTAAAATCAGAACTTGCTGATTTTCACCTACCCCGAAACACAGAGTTAGTCGTGCTAAACAGCAGCAAAACTAAGTATAGAGTTAAATGTAAATCTTCTAAATGCCAATGGAAATTGTATGCAATTGTAGTACCAACATGTGCATGGACAATTTCCACCAACCCGTTTATCCACACATGTTTTGGAAGTGCTGAAAGGTTGGATAGTCATCAAATGACTGCCAGAGTAATTGCTGATATTATTAAACCGGCTTTGAAAGATGATTGGAGTTAAGCATTAAAGCGGTCAAGCATATGGTTAAAGTTAAATTTGGGTCAGTAGTGCCCTCGTATAACAAGTTGTGGAGAGGTAGAGAACTTGCAATTGTCGACTTGTTTGGGAGCTGGGAGAAGTCTTACGAGATGCTGCCATCGTTGTTGGGTGCCATCAAAGCATCTAATCCAGGTACACAGTACCTACTAGAACATGAACCATCAAACACGTTTAATACCAATATTTTCAACCGGGTTGCATGGGCATATGGGCCATGCATTGAAGCATGGCCTCATCTTCGACCCGTTATCAGTGTTGATGCCGGGTTCTTATCAGGAAGATACAAGGGTAAACTTTTTATGGCTTGTGCTTACGATGCAGAGCAACAACTCTTGCCACTTGCATTTGCAATTTGTGAAAAAGAGTCTATAGAAAATTGGGGTTGGTTTATGAATTGGTTGCGTACCAATGTTGTCGGGCCAGGAAGAATATGCGTTATCTCGGACCAGCATGCGGGTATACGAGGGGTGTTTGAGGCTCCTAATCTGGGATGGTGTGAGGAAAACGGTGAAGCTGTCCACCGACTGTGTTCACAGCATATTTGTGAAAATATTTGGAAAAAATACCCTGAAAAGTGGATCAAAAAGGTATTCAAGAAATATGTTGAGAAGAAAAAAATCTGGAGATTTGAAGAGGGGATGGAAATAATTAGGCAAAGAGATGCAGACATATATGACTACATTATGAAATTTGGTAAACGGCTCCGCAACTCTGATGCAGAGCCTTTGGCTCTGCATAAGTGGGCACAAGTGCATGATGGATATCTCAATCGATGGGGTATAATGACAAGTAATGGCTCTGAGGTACTAAACAGTGTATTTAGGATTGCCAGACAACTACCTGTGTGTGCAATTGTTGAGAAGACCTTTTATAAGTGCGTCGACTGGTTTGTAAAAAGGCGGGAGGCCGCGATTGGATGGGAGGCCTCAGGATTGGATTTTTCAATGCACATTACACTGCTTTTACATCGTCATAATGAGAAAGCAAGGAAACATGATGTAAGACCGATGTATTATGGCCATAACAACTATGAGGTTATTGATAAAATGGAATTCTTGAGACAGTAAGTCAATAATTCGATAAATATAATTATTTACTTTCACGTAATACATTTGATGTAAATTGCATTTTTTAATTGAAGGGTGTTCGGGGCGAAGTGAAGTACAATGTTACCTTCCCTGCAGAAGGAATGCCTATATGTGTGTGTCGGAGACCTCAATTAACAGGAATCCCATGTAACCATGTTCTGGCAGTTTGTTTCTTTAGGAGGCTAAATCCTAACGACTATGTTAGCCCATATTTCGGCTTACAAAATTATATAAACACTTGGTCTGGTCGTTTCAATGGATATGGAAATAAACGGAATTGGCCATTGGTTGATGGCCCCATTATAAGACCAGATCCGGATAAGGAAAAAATAAATAAGGGTAGGAGAAAACACAAGCGAAGAATAATGACTATGGACAAAATGGAGGCCCCTGCCACGAGGCGGAATGCTCGACAACATAATCAAGAGTCAACTACAGCAAGACATTCAGGTATAACAATTTAAAAATTCAAAATATAATTCGTTTGTCATTTTATTTGAACTAAGTTGTACTCATTTTGTAACAGGTGCATCGACTCGATAAACTCGTAGGATTTAGGGATTTCTAATATGTTGTACTCATTTTATTTGAACTAAGTTGTACTCATTTTCTAAGAATTTATGTTGTATTCTAAGAATTTATGTTGTATTCTAAGAATTTTTATTGTATTCTAAGAATTTATGTTAACATTTTTATTGTATTCTAAGAATTTATCTTTGACATTTTTATTGTATTCTAAGAATTTAATCAAGAAATTATGCTTCAGTGGTGTACATACATGAATTTCAAATATGATTCAAATAAGCATAATTTAAACAACACATTTATGAGCGAATGAGAATTAAATTTATAAGCGAATGAGCGAATGAGAATTTATAATCTAACATTATACCTCCACCGATCAGAATGAGGGATAATTATGTTACAATAAACATTATACATATAAATTTATAAGAATTTATAAATGCTACAATTATGTTAGAATGAGAATTCAAATAAACATTATACATCACACATTTAATTAAATTTATAATCTAACATTTAAACAACACATTTATAAATTTCAAATATGATTCGGAGATCAAGCCTACGGATCGGTGGAGGTATAATGAGGGATTTTCTGTGGCGAAGGTATCGGCTGACCTTCGCCTGGTGCAAAACAGGCTACACCGGTCCCTAGGACCGGTGTAGATTGGGTTTTTTTTGCTCCACCGGTTCCTAGGATCGGTGGAGGCTAGTTTCCGAAATTCATCCCCGCAGAGGCTTGTTCCGTTAAATAATTTTAAAGTAATTCTATTTAAAAAAAAAAATCGCCTCATTGGATACCGATAGGATCATAGGAGAGTAGAAAAAATCACAGTAGACTCTTTCATCGCATGCTCTCGCTAACGCTAACACGCTGATGTGCATTCACATTGCAATTTGAGCTACACGACACTACGACAGTAAAAGATTAGTCTTCAGCTTTCAAATTTTTGTGCATGTCATTGGTCATGATTAATTCTTGGTGGTTATTTTTTATTGCAATTTACCAAATCTGAGGACAAACTAAATTCACGCATATATAATATTAAACAAGGCACCGAGAAAGACTTTTTGACCAAGGCACCGATTACAAATTAAAAATTAGGTTTAAATTAATCAAAAGATGTAACATATATTATGTAAATATGCTCATTTTTTGTTTTTTTACAGAAACCTAATAAAAACTTCCCAACATTTTTTTTCCAAATACCAAAAAAGCTAAGTTGATGGGTTATAAGTTGACAAGTTCTTTAGTTTGAAATTGTTCAGTCATATCAATATGACGGTAAACAAACTCTTGTTAGGTAAGAAGATGTGAATAATACATCATATAATGTTATACAAAATTTTGTGGTCCTATTAGCTTTGTGACCAGTTTAGCTATCACCTCTAAAATTTACTTTTAATCACGTTCAGACTTGATGTAATTTAAAAAAAAATTATGTTTAGATCCGGACAATTCGATCAGAATTTACACGAATATTAAAGAAGTTTCATACATTTCAACTTGTATTGAATTGGTCCGTATTCTAATTGAACGGTCCAATCTAAAATACTAAGGTTTGGATATATACTTCTTTTAACTAAAATACACATTTCAAATTTCTAACAAACAAAGAATCAACATTTGATCTAGTGACAAATACACACGATTTTCTGATGTGGAAGATTATAAGTTCGAAATCCGAATGAGAAAAATCATTTGTTGTAATAACATAAGTACGAAATTTAGAAACTTGATCTCCATCTTTCTTTTAAAAAAAAATCCAACAAATAAATTATAGGCCATCATGCACACTTTTTAAAATAAAATGTACACTTCTTACAATTGTGACGAACATTTCTTGTAAGTAAAATGCACATTTTTTTTACACATACACTTAGTATTTTCGGTAGGTATAATTATTTCTAAAATAATAATTGGAGGCGACTTTGTCAAAAGTGTATGACATAAATCAGGTTGAGGGATGGCAATTATGTATTATAATCCTATTTATTATATCAAGCATTTTCGTATTCGTATTTTTACAACCTTATTCAGTACATTCTTTTTGAAAGTTAGTCGGCGATGATAAACCGACGAGTTTATTAAATAAAATATATGCACCGCAATATATTTTATTTTGCTGTAGAGCAAGGCAACGGGAATTTGTAATGCGCAGATAGGTACGTAATGTGGATTTATACATGTGTTTTTTCAATGAAAACAGTCGATCTGAACTGTTCAACATAATCTGCATATGAAAATATATTTAGAAGTCAAATTTTATATTCTTTTATATTTTTTTTATTTTCTAAATAAGCAGAAAATTATGTTATTTGATAGTCCACAAACTTTAGATCAAGTAATTTTTATCAATTTAAGAAATATTAAAAAAATAATAAAAAAGAAAATAAAAAATTAGTTTTTAAATATATTTTCATATAAAAATAATGTTGAACGGCTCAGATTGACTGTTTGGATTTTAAAAAATAATTTATGAATCTATAGACAATAAGCTGACATTGAATTTTATTTATTCTTTGCAACAAGTTTCATTCTCTTATGGTGCCGAAATTTTTATTTCTAACATTTAAAAAAAAAAGATAAATCAAATAACCATCGTTTGGTGGAAATTCGAATTCTAGCACGGCCGCACTGGCATTCTGCGGACCCATTTCAGCGGGGCCGCAGAACCATTCTGAGGACCAGGGCCGCATTTTTTTTCAAAACTTTTGAGATATCTCAGATGCCTCGATATCTGTGCAAAGTTAATAAATATAGTTTTAAAAATTCAATAGATTCATAAAATACCTCGATATCTGTGCAAAGTTAATAAATATAGTATTAGAAAATTGAATAGATTCATCAAAGTTCAATATAGTATTAAAAATGTTCGATATCTGTGCAAAGCTCAATATAGTATTAAAAAAGTGCAAAGTTCGATATCTGTGCAAAGTTAATAAAATAGATTTCTAAAATGAGTCAAAGTTCGTAAAAAATTCAATAGATTCAATATAGTATTAAAAAAAAATGCGGCCCTGGGTCCGCGCGGCATTTTGCGGTCCCGCTGAAATGGGTTCGCAGAATGCCGGTGCGGCCGTGCTAGAATTCGAATTTCCACCAAACGATGGTTATTTGGTTTATCTTTTTTTTTTTTAAATGTTAGAAATAAAAATTCCGGCTTATGGTGAACACAAATAAAACAATAAAAGGCTGAAAAATAACTTCTTCTACATCTTAGCGATGTAAAAAAGTCATGATCGGATACGTCACATCATGACACAGTTTCGTCAAAATAAGGCATGTGTCGTGACTTACTCCGTACCGTGACCATTCTTCGAAAAATTGACATGGCATGACACACGAACTTGTCCAGTCACATCGCGACACGTGGTCATGCGTGATCAGATTCATTAGATCTTAATATAATGGTGAATTATGAATAAACTAATTTTTTTTTTATAAAAGATGAATAAAATAACTTAAATAGTGATAAATGATCAAATGTGTGGTCATGAAGTGACTAACGTGTTGTGACCATTTGCATGCCACAATCGTTCATCTCAATTTAATCACAGTACAATACGTATAAATCTAACCTGATCATGTCACGTCATAGCACGTACTCCAAATCACGGTGTACTAGTCACAACATACATCCCTAGCACGAGTCGAGCTGGATCAAACTATTGAGCGAGCTAATTTCGAGCTTTTTCTGAACAGACTTTCAATCTCCACGGCAACCCGTGGCCGGCACTTAACTAGTTAATAAAAAAATATAAAAGGACAACTTAGTTCCTTGTGGGGATTAGGTAGGACAAATTGGAATCAAATCTCCTGCCTCCTGCGGGTAAGAAATTTCAGCACAGAGGATTCATCAATTCAAACATTTCATGCTTGTTTCAATTTGAATGGTCATATTTAAAGTATTGATAGTGTCTTTTTAAAATTCAAATGTTTTTTATTCTTTAATTATAACTGTTCAGATTGAAACAAACATGAATTGTATGAATGGATAGACTCTGTGTGCATAAATTTTCTGCCTAGAGAGAGGTAGGAGATTTGGTTCCGGACAAATTACGTCCAAATTTGCATTTTAAAGAGCTAAATATTTTATGCAATTTTTTCCATCACCTAAAATTTCTTTTTTTGTTAATTTAGAAAGCTCAGTACCAAATCGGATGTCACTCACTAATACGCATCACTATCCCATCCTGTGAAGTGCGTTTTCAGGTCAACATAGACTGGGTCAAGACTTCCTCGTTGGTTCGGAACGCTGTTCGCTGTTTGGAATATCAGACGCACATGCTGCGTAAAAGAAGAGTTCTAATTGATTATCTGAATCATTTATTTTAGATCCAATTGTTCTAATTGATTATTTTTGTACGACAGGTTTTCACGGATTGCCAAAGCAGCTATCATTATCAAAGCTCCAGAAATTGCCCTCGTAAGCTCCGGATAATCACGCACGTTTATATTCATAGTAATAAGCAACTTGTATGTTTTTGAATTTTTCTATACGAAGTAACAAGAGTTGATGATTGGCTACTGAATAGTAATAAATATTTTTTCAATATTAATACTATAATATTAAAAATAATTTTTTTTATCTGTCATTTTTTCTATGTTTTATCTTCTTCTTCTTTACAATCTATCTGAAATATAATTTTTTTGATAAAGATCTTTTTCATTATTAATACTATAATTAAGTTTATCATCAGTAATATCAAATTTTCTATGTTTTTTCCTTGACAATCTATCTGAAATATAAAAATAATCCATAACGTTACTTTTTTTTTAATTTTAATAATCACTGATGAGTTGTTTTATCAATATTAATTATCATTATTACTTAATTCCTATCTTACATCATCACATATATATACATGAATCATGATACATAGTTCCCTGCAAAAAGGAATCAATTAAAAATTTTAAAATCCTGAAAGCTGGAAATATCTAACGCCTGGCAGCATTTATGACTAAATCAAACCCGCTAAAAAAAATAATTAGCAGGGGTCCACTGGAGGCAACCACTCTCCTTATAACGGCATTAATAAATAAGCAAATGGATAATTTATATCTTTGAAATTTCAAAACCATTAATCTTTTTGAATATTGATCTGTTCAAACAGCCTGGTTACAGGCCTATACCTATATCGCCCCCTCTTGATCCCTACCTCTTATCTTCTTCCGTGATTACAATTTTTTTGTTGATAAATCTCTTGCTTACAACTATATCCAGCAATTTGGCATATGAAAGTCAAACAAATATTGAGCTAATTCATACGCTTTCGCACGATACAAAGTTTGTTCTCTACTAATTAATACGAGGAAATATTGCCCAAAAAAGGCAGGCTTGGATTCTCTCCTAAATCAATGGCAGGTTATCGAGAACTTGCCGGTGCTGACATGGCAGGCAAGGGTACAATTCGCCTCCTGCTGTTGTTTTTGTGTGTAACTAGTCTTCAAGTGGCGTTTGGTGTAACCAATTCTCAAGATGGTTAGTTGTTTATGGTTTTCTGGTATTATGGATGGTACCTGCTTGTACCAGTTTGATTTCAATTACTTTCTGTTGCTTTTCCGAACATCTTCCTTGTACTTCATTGAGCAGATCAAGGAAAATATATAGAGTGATTATCCAAAGACAACTTGAATGATAACAGAGATTTCAAATTAAATTTATTTTTGTAGCTTCGGCATTGAAATCATTAACAAGTCAATGGCAAAATTTGCCGTCAAGTTGGAAGAAGTCGACTGATCCATGCGACAATAATTGGGATGGGATCCAATGTGAAAATGGAAGAGTATTAACTCTGTATGTACTTCTCACTATCTCAATTTCCTTTTTCAAAAGAAAATTGGTACTATATCTTTTGCCTTGATTATAAAAAGTTTGTCAGGAAACCTCAGGAAACTAGCCTCCAATTTTGACTAATATTAATTATTAACATTGTATGGTCATGGTGTGCTCTTTTTGATCTAGTCTATTATAGACTTTTGTACTTTGGTTTTGTTTACACATCCCTAAATATGATTTTGTTTTCTTATTTTGTAAACTTTTCAGGTCATTGCCTGGTCTCAACATCAAAGGCAAGATAAGTGATGACATAAGCCTACTAACTGAATTGACATCCTTGTGAGCTCACTAAATTTGTCTGCAAATTAATCTCCAAATGAAATTGCAGTGATTTGTAGTTAATTTTTCAACATATTTGGTTTAAATGATAGTTCAAAATTCAAAATTACTCGATTTTTGTTTTCAGGGATCTTTCTTCAAACCCCGACCTTGGTGGCTCGCTACCAGATAGCATTAGCAAAATACAAAAGCTTACAACCCTGTAATTACTATTTTAATACATAACAATATATTATATTACTGGATTGAATTAAAATACAAAGATAAAGGTGAAGGTCTTATGTATTTATACTCTTGACTTGTGTAGGATACTGCAAGGTTGCAGCTTCACTGGCACCATACCGACTACAATTGGGAATTTGAGAAATTTAATCTTTTTGTAAGAATTACTGACCATTGATTAGCTTGAATATTGAAAATTTTAATTCAGATTTTACAGTAATTCATATTTACATGTTGGTCTTTTATAATTTGAATTATCATAAAATTGCAGGGCCCTTAATTCAAATAAATTCAGTGGAAGCATACCTCCTACAATTGGTTTACTCTCAAATCTGTATTGGCTTGATTTAGCTGATAATCAGCTTTCGGGACCCCTTCCTATGTCAAGTGGCACATCTCCTGGCCTGGACGATCTCGTAAACACAAAACATTTGTACGTTTTAATTTACAATTTTGCCCCTGAATTTAATGCCAATTTTGTTTTAATCCTATTCCTCGAGTTGTTCAACATAAGAATTTGAAATTTTAATTTTCATATGTAACTAGTCTGGGCTCATTATTAGTGATATATATATATATTTTTTTTTTTGATGTAGGTCTAAGCCAACTTTACACTTTTATTAAACCAAACAAAAAAGAGGCTAAAACATGCCTAGAACATTAAGTAACAATTATCTCTCCGAGAAAACACCAGTAGTGACATAATTACTTTAAATCAATTTTCTATATCTAGTAAAATAAAAACTAACAAAATTTCTTAATAATGAACAGCCATTTCAATAAGAATCAGTTATCTGGTACAATCAGTGCAGCCCTTTTCAGCTCTAAGATGACTCTCAGACACATGTAAGCTTCTCTTGTTTTTTAATCTTTAATAGATCGTCACTTCACATATAGACTTCTTTTGATTGTAAATATTTTGGCAGGATATTTGACAACAATAATTTTACTGGCTCTATTCCTGACACAATGGGGCTCGTTACGAGTTTAGAGATCCTGTAAGTCTCCATATTTCCGATGGCCCAACAATCTAACTGCAAAAAGTTTATTATTATTTTTATTATTATTATTATTACTATAACTTTTGTTTGTTTGACCTTCTGCCACAATCAAAACAGCCAATTGGATAACAATAACTTGGGCGGCAGTATTCCAACTAGTATTACCAACCTAACGAATCTCTATGTATTGTAAGTTATCAATTTTATCTCAAATAAGAAACTTCTTTTATTATATTTGCAGATATTCAAGATCGTCCATAATGTATCTTTTATTATATTTTCTTTATTTCTTTGCAGGAATTTGGCAAATAATAAACTGACTGGAAAAATACCAGACCTTAGTGCATTTGGCAAACTCAACTTATTGTAAGTCTTTAAATGGCCCCTTCCAGCTCCTTTTCTTTGTGGATTGCATTGCAATTTTCACTGTAATATATATTACCTTTCACTGTTTTCTCAGGGATTTAAGCAATAATACTTTTGCCTCCTCGACTGCTCCAACCTGGTTCACCACGCTTACTACTCTTACTTCACTGTAAGCTTACACTTATCTCTTGCTGGCATCACATTTATCATAAAGTAGTTCGTACTTAACTATTGTGACTACTTGTCCAGATTTTGTGTGTTCCTCTAATAAGTACAAACATTGAATTTAATGTTTTTCAGTTAGCTTACTTTTCGTTTAAATTTATAGGGCAATGGAGAATGGAGGGCTCACTGGAAATATTTCACGAGATTTGTTTACTCTTCCCCAAATACAACAAGTGTAAGCTATACCCAACAAGTTACTAAAGCTTCTTTTTAGTGTATCCTTGAATTAAATAATGGACTTCTGTGCCAACTCCTATCAAGCATAGACCTTGAAAATTAGATTAGTTTCAACATCTTTCTTATAATATTTTGGAAGTGAAGAAATTATCACTTGTTTTTTCTCATGATGGTACTTCTGTTAACTTTGATTTGTAGGGTACCAATAGATTTACTCTCATTTTGTAGGGGTAGAAGATGTAATTTGCCAAATGTTTACAACAATACATTTTGTTTTAACAGGTTATTAGATTCAAATAAACTTGATGGTGAACTTGACATGGGTAGCAACATTGGACAAGATCTACAGATAGTCAGTATCCGCAACAATAATATCACGGCTGCAAATATTACATCGAGTTACAATGGATCAATTTCGTAAGCTTCTTGTTATTTTTAAGTTTCATAGTTACCCAAGTTTCTACCAATATGCTTTATATCATATTTCTTTTCATTTCAAATTAGACCTTTCATTTTGTTGTACATGCAAGTAGAATTACACATCTGTCATATTTGCAATTAATGTATGTTAGTTCGGATAATATATCATTGCAAGTAATTAATAAGTCAATTTATTGGTTTTCTAATATCATTCTCCTTTTTTTTTTTGCATCTCCAGTCTCCTAAACAACCCTCTCTGCCAAGATGCCAAGTACTCTAACAACTTGTACTGCCAAAACAAACAATCAAACCTACCTCCTTACACCACAAGCCGTGCAAAATGTGGGTCACAAGCCTCCTGTCCTGAGAATCAGCAGTTAAGCCCGAGAAACTGCACATGCGCCTACCCTTTTTCAGGCTTGATGGTATTCCGGGCCCCACGGTTTAATGATATTTCAGACATTGCCTTGTTTCAAGATCTCGAGTCAAACTTAATGATCCAGCTTTCACTTGCATCAAACTCGGTTTATATATCAGATGTAGTCATAACAGGTAGTAAGTATATTGAGGCAAATGTGGCACTTTTCCCTCCTTTTGGGATATACTTCAGTACAGGTGAAGTTATAAGACTGGGTTTTGATCTGAGCAATCAAACGTTTAATGCACCCCCAATGTTCGGGCCCTATTACTTCCTACAATACCCATACCAGTTCCCAGGTAATTTCAAAATTTGAGTTGTTAAAATGCAAATAAGAACTCATATAATGTTAAAATGTTGATTCTCATTAAAGTAATCTCTCTCAGGTACTGGAAGTAGGGGTACTTCAATTAGTACAGGTGCGATTGCAGGAATTGCGGCCGGTGGTTGTGTTATTTTGATTGCACTTGCTCTGGTAGCAGTTTATGCTTCAAAACAGAGAAGAAAAGCCAGAGAAGCAGCTGTGCTTGCCAACCCTTTTGGTAGAATTTCAGATCTATATCTACATTTTAAATAATTGAGCAGCCATTATAAACAATTCCAATATTTCTTAATGAGTTTTTTTTTTGTGCTTCAGCCTCATGGGGCACTGGTGGAAAAGATGACGGAACCGCACCTCAACTGAAGGGTGCAAAATATTTCTCTTTTGAAGAGCTCAAAAAATGCACTGGTAATTTCTCAGACAACAATGAAATTGGAGCTGGTGGTTATGGAAAGGTACATTAAACTCCTTAATTTTTAACAATGTATTGAACATTGTAACATTCTGTAAAGAATTATGTTACATTCGGGTTTATTTATAACAGGTGTACAAAGGATACCTTACAAATGAGTTAGTTGTTGCTATAAAACGAGCAGAACAAGGATCCATACAAGGTGCACAGGAATTTAAAAATGAGATTGAGTTGCTCTCTAGGGTTCATCATAAGAATTTAGTGAGCTTAGTAGGGTTTTGCTATGAACAAGGGGAGCAAATGCTAGTGTACGAATACATCTCCAATGGAACATTAAGAGACAATATAGTAGGTATGTCCCTTGGTGGTATCTTCTCATTTACATCTTAGTTTTCACTTTGACTTTTCCTTCTATTCTCATTACAGAAATAATTTTTATGTAAGGCTTTCTTTACAAGAGACCCAGAAACAAAAGTGATGGAGATAATTTGAAATCAAAATTGATTTGCTTAATTAAAAAAAATATCATTGAAACGTCTATAAAATGCTTGCTTATTCTGGCCAGATAATCATTTAACCGCCTCTTTGTATTAAGCCCTTAAAATCATCTCTGAGTTGAACCGGCGGTGGACTAGTCAATTGTACCCTTGCTTTATTCATAAATTGCTATTGCTACTTATTGCAGGGAAAGGTGGTAAGTATTTGGATTGGAAAATGAGGCTACAAATTGCATTAGGTTCAGCTAGGGGATTAGCGTATCTTCATGAACTTGCTGATCCACCGATAATACACAGAGATATCAAGTCGACGAATATTCTATTGGATGAAAATCTTAATGCAAAGGTCGCTGATTTCGGTCTCTCAAAGTTGATAGCCGACACGCAGAAAGGGCATGTTTCTACCCAAGTCAAGGGAACACTAGTGAGTACAAGAAATATTTCACATAATTACAATTCAATTTAAAATATTTTATCTTGATTTTCCAAATCTTATCTAATCATTGGTGTCACAATGAAATTAAAATGTATTTAAACCTAGAAGATACTGCCTCCTACTTCTCTACAACACAAAAATGAAAAAAAAAAAGAAATGAAAGAACCATCAAAGAGACTAACAAAGAAATAACACATACACTAATTTTCTTTTTGTTCATCTACCAGGGATATTTAGATCCAGAGTACTATATGACTCAACAACTTTCAGAAAAGAGTGATGTATACAGCTTTGGCGTGGTCATGCTAGAGCTGGTAACTGCCAGATTGCCGATTGAAAAGGGCACTTATATAGTGCGCGAGGTCAAGGCAGTCATTGACCAGTACGACCAAGAGTACTACGGTTTAAGAGAAAAAATGGATCCTAAAATTGTAAATCAAGCGAAAAATGTGGGCCTAAGGAAGTTTGTGCAATTGGCACTGGAATGTGTGAAAGATTCCGCAGTAGACCGTCCATCCATGAATGAAGTTGTGAAGGAGATAGAGATAATATTACAAAATGATGTCAGTACAAGAACAAATAATGTGGATTATTCGGATGATTCTACAAATGCTACAAATCTCTCAAGGCATCCCTACAGTGAACACGATCCAATAATAAGAGATACCAGCAATTCATTTGACTCGAGTGGTATGTACCCATACCAAGCAACCATTGAACCGAAGTAGCAGGGCTTATGTTAAGTTTGGATTTTATTTATTTGTGATTAATAGTTGGAGCCTCTTGGGCTGACACATACTGTAAAATTATAGGAAATATTCTTTTTTTTTCTCATTCTTTTTGTAATTCAATGAATTTTGATCTCTGTAGTTTCTAAAGAGCAATTGTGATTGTGATTGAAAGCTCTCTACTTATTTGGTGTTGCCTCCTAAGACAAAACAATTGTAAAATGTATTAAAAGAATGCCATATTCATTTTCTTAGTATACAATAGATTGATAATTTTAGTTTCTTTTTTTATATCAGTGGATTAATTAGAGCCTAACATCACATTTGAGTAGAATTTGATTTAAAATGGAGAAATAGTTGGTTTCATTTCAAACAAAATCATTGTTAACATAAGATCAAATCCATAGGAAGCACGCATCTATTCTCTGAAAAAGAGAAAGCAAAAGGAAAGAAACCTTTTTTTGGTTAATTTCTGGCTTTTGTTAGAACAATTAAAGAATTAAGGAGGAAACATAATACCAACAAATTAATTAGGCCTTACATATTAAATTGGGAACAGAGTTTCTGATTATTTGCTTTCCCATTACTTGATCTCAAGTTATAATTGACAGTAGCTTTTTTTACTACATACAAAGGATAAACAAAACAATACTTATATAAATCCTTTCACTTCATTTCGTCCAAGAATTTTATGTTTAGACTCATATATAGTGGATTTTAATATATATGTTTCTTTTTCTTTTTACGAAATATAAAGAAACAAATTTGTTCAATACATATATAGCCAATTCAGTATAATTTTCCACTGATATATAATTTGTTGGTACAGGATGGGGCCAGGCAAATGGACTCCATTATTTTCTATTTTTCTGTAATTTGTTTGTTCAATACATATCGTAAAATATATTTTTTTCGATAAATTATTTTCTGTAATTATTGATTTTTATTTTATTAGTTCCTTGAAGTTTGTATATAAGTTATTTTGTGAGGAAGAGGTTATCAATTAATATAAGATACTTTCTAAATGAGAATTTTGAACCTGTCAATGCTAATTATTCTTCGTCATTTGATTTACATCACTACTACACCCAATAAAAATTGAATGATCAAGATTTATGTTTTTTAGACAAAAATATCAATAGAAATTATTTTATGTAACATATAGTAATAAAATGATAAATGATAAAAAAAACAATAAACTATAATACTCTATTGCAATAAGACATCACAAAAAATTGGCATACTAATTCTATCAAATATCTAGAGATATTAGCGAGGGTAAAAAATGACTATTGCTGAGGGTAAGCCGACATAAATTGTTATTTCCGAAGTTTCACTAGTACTGGCAGGAGTATCCGCGAGGATACCGATTCACTTAAGCATTTTTATTCTCGCAGATACTCACAGATTATTGTAGTAGGAAATATAACCGACATTTTTATTATATCCAAAGTTAATTACAAATTAATAAATTTACTCATGATTCCCGAGTTTTTCCAAAAATGTCCCAACCGGCCATAAAATGGCCGGTTTCCTCTTTTTTTTTTCTTTTTCTTTTAGAGACACTATGAAGAGCAAGATAATGAAATCTAACACTGAAAATTCGAATTTTTTGTTTAAATTATTTGTTAGATTACTTCTTTTGATTTTTAATTAGCATATTTATACTAAAATACACTATATTACTTGAAATTATATTGAATTACACTATATTACATTAAATTAGGCTACATTATGTTAAATTACGTTAAAATACAGTAAATTCCGGTAAATTACTGTGTGTCTTCATAGTGATTTATAATTAGAAACTATTTTTTGTTTATCTTTTATCTTCATAGTGATTTATAATTAAAAACTATTTTTTTAAGAGACATTATGAAGAGCAAGATAATGAAATCTAACACTGAAAAACTGATTTTTTTTGTTTAAATTAGTTGTTAGATTACTTCTTTTGATGTATAATTAGCATATTTATACTAAAATACGCTAAATTATTTGAAATTATGTTGAATTACACTATATTACATTAAATTACGGTAAATTACATTACATTATGCTAAAATACTATAAATTACGCTAAATTACATATGAATAGGGACGATATCTTCACTGAAAAGACGAAAAATGACGACGAAACTTCAAACGACCATAAAATGGCGCTCGAGTGTCCGATTTCAGCAAATGACAACTTTTCAGAAAGCTTACGAAAATACGCATGCATCTGTGCCAGCGACAACGATGCCAGATTTCAAAATTAAGAATTGTCAAACAACTAACGAAAGAGCCTCAAAACTTGAGTTGAAGTTTCCAATTAAGATTTTCATTTCTATTATTCAATCTAAGTAGCTCAGTAAATTAGTTACATAATGAACTTGTAGAATACCAATTTTTACTATTTTCGGAATTGTTTTACTATTTTTTATAATTCATGAAAGATGGAACAAAATCGATCTACTTTAGCGTAATTTTGCGTAGTTTAGAGCAATTTACCGTATTTCAGCATAATTAGTGAAATTATTGTAATTTAGCTTAATTTAACGTAATTTAGTGCAATTTAGCGTAATTTAATGTCATATAGTGTAATTCAACATAATTTCAAGTAATCTAGTGTATTTTAGTATAAATATGCCAATTATGAATCAAAAGAAGTAATCTAACAAATAATTTAAACAAAAAATTCGAATTTTCAGTGTTATATTTCATTATCTAGCTCTTCATAGTGTCTCTAAAAAAAAAAAAAAACCAGCTGAATTCGAAATCGTGAAGAGTAGATTTGAACGGCTGAATTCGGAATTTTAAAGATTTACAAAATTACTGTTCATGAATCTCGAATCTCAGCATAATTAAATTCCTAGAAGATAGCATGCATCTTTTTGGGCCCACATGCATATTCATCAATCACGGTGCTAATCTATTATTTTATTTGTTTTGACTTTACTCCAGAGATACACGTGTATATGCATTATATAAATTAAGGGCATACCTCAAGACATTGTCCTTTATTACGTGCAATTAATGCCTTGAATCAAGCATCACAACTCATTAATGCTCAAAATAATAATAAATGCCATTGTAATTGAGGAACAATGCTTATTTTCTGGTTTCCTCCGATGAAACTTAAACGGGAAAAGTTGCTTTAGGAGAGTAAATATATACAAATAATGAATTTTAGTCTTGTTTGTATTATATTATCATCAATTAAAAAATAATCTTATCTGAAACACTTACATATTATTAGCTCCTAAGATTAACGAATAATAAATAAGAATAATTATCAAAATAAATTGACAACATTTACAATTTAATAAAAAAAATTAGCAAACAAAATATATATTACTTTGAAATTTAAATGCACCATGTACATAATATCATTCAATATTAAAAACAATTAGTAAAATAAAACTGCGTAAAATGTTGTATAAACTAATCTTGTCATAAGTTATTAAGAATTATAATTATATAAAATATTATATTAATCTATCCTATCATAATAATAAATATTATATAGTTAAATATACACATAAAAATATTATATATAAATTTGTATTTTTCATTTATTTAATATAATAATGGATACAAAAATAAATACATTTTAATCATTATTTTATAAGTTAAAATAGAAAAAAAAAATCGTACCCATATCCTTTTTACTAAATACAATACGGATAGAATAAACGAGTAAAATTTTCAACACGGATAAAATAAACAAATAAAGAGATGAGTTTGACTAAGGTGCTATGAATAACATAAGACATTTCATACTATTGTCTCGAAAATCTATTAAATTGACTTCAAACGACTAACTAAATCTATTAAAATCGATCTACTTCGTTATTGATGCATTTACATACAAAATTTATAAGTTTTTGAATTCATTTAGTATAAAATCAAGCGGTTTATTCATTATTTTCTGACCGCTTGATTTTAAACTAAATGAATTCAAAAATTTATAAATTTTACGTATAAACACATTAATTTCAAAGCAATAACACATGACATCTTACTAATTTGATCCTGAAAATTTTGCAAAGTAATTTGTTACACTTGGAGGGCCTTTCTGAGCTACTAAGCAGTAACTAACACTCCAAAGTCCAAAATCCAAATAACATCGCCGTCCCTGCCTCCCTTGCGAGCGCACACTGGAAGAACCTCGCCTGCGGGTCTTGGAAGGAAAAAGAAAAGAAAAAAAGGCACCGACTATCTTGCAAGATTGTGTTTCTATCAGATAGAGAAGGAAAGAATCATTGCCTGTTTTCTTCTCTTGACTCTTCATCTAGGTGTAAGCGAATGTAGCACTAAAGCTGGAGCTTGGGAATGTTACATGAAGACTCACGGCGCCGTCCCCTTATCTCCGGTGAAGTGGCGGTGGAGGTGGTTTTTGGCGGCCGCCTTGGTCGCTCTGGTTTTCTTCTCCCTTCTCGTCCCTCTCTTTGTGCTCCTGGGCCTCCATAACATACTTCCTTACGGTCGTGCAATCCTTTCTTATTATTAATTAAATCTTTAATTAAGTTTTTTGCATTTTGAATATGCATTTTTCATTTGGTTTTTTTAATTAAACAAATGTTTGTTCGTATTGCGCAGGACATTTCGAGCAAAATCAGTTGTCCCAATCGGTGAGTTTCTTTTTTAAACAATTAATTGAACTTGAACCGACTCTGTTATGTTGCATTTTAATGTTCCCTTTTGTTCAATTCTTTTACAGTGTTCGATTATTTCTCAGAAATGATAAGGTGTTTAATTGTGGACCTATTTATTGGCTGATAGGAAACCAACCTTGGATTATATGTGAGCTCCAGCGGTAGCTGGGAGACGAATACTTCCCAATTTCAGGTTGTTTTCTTTCTATTTTTGTTCTTTTCTACACACATTTCAGCTTATCGAGCATCCATTTTTGGGTGAAACAGATAACATGATAGTCACTTTATTATAATTGAGATTAAATTCAACTGTTGATGTCCAATTTGTTACTCTACAGAGCGACAATTCAAGAACTGACAACCTTGTCAACAATTTTACTACAACATTTGTTGAGGTTTGTGCTCTCTTTAATAATCATTTAATTGGTTTTTTGTGCAATTTATGGTACTTGACTTCTTACATAGACAGGAAAAGGATATCCCAGTGAAATTACCAGTCATTATCAGCTCATTTTTTTTACACAGTATGTTTCCTTTTGCAGGAATTGAAAGGAAACTTGACAGGTCAGTTCAGAGAAACAAGCAAGATAAATGGCAGCTCAGCTAAAGATGATAATTATACCACTCCTTATCAGAGTATTTTTAGTGCCTATTACTTGTTCTTTAACTTCTCTTATTAAATTTTTTTATTACTTGTTCTTTAACTTCTTTTATTAAATTTTTTTCCTAGTGCTTCAATTATCATCCTTTCAACCTTTGTTCTTTTCTTTTGCAAAATTATAGGGCCTTTGTCCAAAATTCATACTGTAACTTCAGAAGAATTGTTATTCCAGAACAAAACTGTGAGTTACTCTCCTATCCTAGAAACAAGAATTAATAATAACTTCAGAGTCAAACTATTATTTGCTTATTTCTGTGTCAGGGAACTGAAAGAAATGAAAATGGGATGTATCAACAAAATGTACCATCTAGTGATGAGAATGTGAAGTGTTATCAGGTTGAGTTCGGGAGCTATTGCATATGGTCTGAAGAGAACAAAAAAATAATGAATGATTCTACAGTAAAGAGAATCAAAGATCAGTTGTTTGTTGCTAGAGCATACTACCCAACCATTTTCAAGCTGCAGGAAATGAGCAAACTTGCACTTGACATGAAACAGAGGATACAAGATTATGAACAGATGCTCAGTAAGGTCACATCTGACCCCGACCTTCCCAAATTGTAAGATTCCTTCTCTTTCATTTTGGTATTTGTTTGATTTACTGCCTTGTTGCAACACAATTATCTGGTATTTTATTGAAATACTATGGGTTTCATTTCATGAGAGAATGGTTGTTTTTCGACCATTTTATTCTGTTCTGGCATACAAGGACCTTAACCTTATACTGTGAATTAGCTTAACTAACACCGCTTGACTGTTACTGTACAAGATTCATACAGTAACAGCTGAACTGAACTTTTTTGGTTTTATGGCAAACTCTTTGGCCGAAAGGTAAGTTAGGAGTTGTACTTTTACTCCTCCAGGGCTCCAGGCCATGAAACACTTTTACCAGTACAAGAGTAGTTGGCAAATAAATTAATATAAAAAATAGCAAATTTAATTGTACTGGTAAAATCAAATTAGCTTGCTCTAGTAACTGCTCAATTGTTAACAAAATCCATGTGAAAATTAAAAAGACATACCTACCCTTGCAGTGTTGGTGAAATGATTGTGAAGATGGATGAGACAATTGCAAAGGCAAAATCATGTAATGTTGATTGCCTCAATGTTGACAAGAAATTAAGGCAATTGCTTGACATGACAGAAGAGGAGGCGCACTTTCACATGAAACAAAGCGCATTTTTGTACCAAGTTAACATCCAAACACTACCTAAGAGTCACCACTGTCTGGCCATGAAACTAACAATAGAGTTTTTCAATTCCTTGTCTGAGGATTTACTGGTTCTGGATTCTGACAAGCTTGAAGACCCTGAGTTACGACACTATGTTGTGTTTTCTAGAAACGTTATCTCCACATCTGTCACTGTCAATTCTACTGTGATGAATTCAAAGGTACGGAAACCATCTGTTCCGCTCATTGATTTGATTTAACCCCTCTTTCTTCAATTTTGCATTATTGTTTTTGAATTACAAGAATAAAAAATAAGGATAGATTATCTTTATTGTGCTGTTAGGAGTTCTTGATTCTAGGCTTATAGGAAATAACTGAGGGTTATTTTGAGGTTTTATCTTGCTGAATCAGTGCCTTACCTGTCAGGTCCAGTAGTAAATTATATTATGCACTTGCTTTGTTTTGCCATGTAACACATGCCTTGTTTTACTTATCGCTTCTCTTGGTAGTTTTTCAGGATCCAGAAGACATAGTTTTTCATCTTGTTACTGACCAACAAAATTTCTATGCTTTCAAGAGCTGGTTCTCTAGAAAATCATACAAAGGTGCATCATTCCATATACTCAACATTGAAGATTTTCAATCTGTATCCACAAACAGTAACTTGGGTGCCCAAAAATTATCCTCATCTGAGGAGTACCGCATTTCTTTCAGCCGCAATATTAAAAACACTCAAGTTGAGACAACTGAGTATTTGTCAGTTTTTGGTCATTCCCATTTTGCCCTTCCTGACTTGCTTAAAAATATTTCAAAGGTGGTAGTATTAGATGATGATGTGGTTGTACAGAAAGATTTGTCATCACTGTGGAACTTTGACTTAGGAGGTAAAGTGATTGGTGCAGTTCAATTCTGTGAGGTCAGATTGGGACAAATCAAAGAGTATGTAGGTGAATTTAGCTATGATGCTAATTCATGTGCTTGGATGTCGGGTGTGAATATTGTTGATTTGGAGAAATGGAGAGAACTCGATATTGGTTCAATCTACCATGGGCTACTTCAAAGGGTTTGTTATCTCATATGTATATTTTTATCGCTTAAAGTTTGTTTGTATGATGAGAAAATAATTAAATAAAAACTAAAGAACCACTGAAATAATTGCTTGTTTTATTCTTTTACAGTTTGAGGGTGTGAACGAGGAATCATGGAGAATTGGAACTCTACGAGCAAGTCTACTAGCATTTCAAGATCTGGTACAACCCTTGCCAATTGAATGGATCCAGTCTGGATTAGGTCATAATTACAGAATTACCCACGGTCGTATAAGAAAGTCTATGGCACTTCATTTTAATGGAAACAGGAAACCCTGGCTGCACCTCAGCATTCCACGATACAAAAAGTACTGGAGGAAGTACTTCCCTCGTGACGAGCCATATATGGCTGAGTGCAACATAAATCCATAGAATAAATGGCCATGAGAGACAACTGTGAAACTTGAGAGAATAAATGGCCATGTGCGCGAAAAATTTCTTATGCAAATGAAAGGCAGATAACGGATGGAATTTTTATGGAGATATCATGGCCGCAAAAGTGCCCCTTCTTTTTTGCATATATACTTCCCTGTTTTTTATGATTCTTTTTTCTTTGATAGTTGGGGATTGTCTCTTTTGGGATTTGTATTTTTCGTTTCCTGGACATTGGAACTTAGGCATTTAGATATGTTTTAGTGAACAAAAAGTTGTGTTCTTCAACCAAACTAAAGCCTCTATTGATTTCTAGCAAAAGGTACAGAAATTCAAGTTGCTTCCTGAAGATGGTTGATGATTAGTGCCGAAATTTTTATCCATAATATAAAAAAAATTCAAACATAACATCAGATTTTCAAAAGCTCGAATCATAATACAATCGCTGGCACTCGTACCGCTTGCCAGAGGTACCATTTATCTTTATGGATATTTCTTTACAAAACATTGATGTCTTTACAATAGAACAAAGATGTTTTTTAACGAAACATCGATGCATTGTTTTCAAACTTTAAACGGTCATAACTTTTGGTAGGAAATTTCAATTTGAATGTTTGACCACAATTCAGAAAGCTCACGAAGAGATAAAGGATGTGGTGTGAATCCGAATCCTCTCAGGTACCTGACTCAAGCAAATTGAAACGGATGGCCCAAATTAACTCAAATATATAGTTTTGATCGGGCTTTTGTGGGCTCAGAATTGTTCGAGAAATGAGAATTCAAACAAGTTACAATTTTTGAAAATAAAACTTGAGATCAACTCTAATATAATTGGAGCAAAGATATAATAAGACAGCCGTAAATGTAATCGTCCTGTTTGAAAGCTGCAGTAGACAGTAGCAGGGAATTAAATAATGCTCGGTCTACTGTAGGATTCTGGGGCGACGACTGAAGAGGAACTTGTCCGGAAATGCAACAGTTGAACGCTGACCCACAATTACTTTTGTCTGGGATCTCGATCGTCGCTGTCGACCTAATCTTCTTGGATTTGGTCTAAACAAGACTTTCATATTTAAGGATCAGATCATGAATTTCAGTTGAGAGCCACAGCCACCTCTCTATGGAATAATGGAATTTTGACTAATTCGCTCTGGCCATTATCCTTATCCAACTAGTTCTTTCTTGTAGATTCAATTCTTCTTTAGATTTGAGATTTGAGACTTTCACTCACGTTGTCAACCTAATCTTCTTGGAATTTAGAATTGTATTTTATGGAACTGGTCATGAATTTACCCCGACTGACTGCTCTTTCAATTATCCAACTAGTTCTTCTTTAGATTTGAGACTTCCCAATTACTCTTTCTCCTTTTGGCGGCTGGAGACTTTGGAATTTCTCAAGTTTCTCACCCAAAAAATGACACTAGAACAAAGAACAATAAATACATAAAGAATACTAACCAAAAGTTGCCAAATGCTAATGATAGTATAAAAATCATAAATAAATTTATATGACAGTAAATAGACTTCCCAAATAATATTTGGTAGTCATACAAAACATGCCCTTTCTTCCCCGCCCCGGCACCCCCCTCCTAAACCCAATTAGAAGCAGCTTTACTGCTGTGACAAAAGTATGGTCAATACAAGCAAAAAAAAAAAAAAAAAAAAATTATTAATCTTCGTGTGTAATCAAGGAGTAGCATTAAACCAGCATCTGATAAAATTCAGACACACAGGTCCAACTGTATACTACCTTTCCTACTCTCACTTGTGAAGGGAAAGATCATGGTAAGTTGAATGCGAACCATCACTTCCCGGAAAATGATTTTCACGGCACATCTTTTCCCATGGATCATTGCAGCACTTCTGTAACTCCAAATATTTCTCCATATCAAATCCCTGCTTCAGCATCAATTTTTTCTGCCTCTTAGTGAACAGCCTTTCCATGAAATCTTGGTACGTCGGATCTCTTGATGTAATCAGAAAATACGCATATCCAAGCACTAAACCAGTTGTGGTGGTGAAAAATGCAATCGGCTCCATGACATCCCAAGAGAATTCCCAGAAGGTGAGGCGGAAAAAGAGACCGACCTGAGCAATTAAACCGCCCAAACCGGTCCACAGGATGCGACGCACCTGTTTGTGTGCAAGTTTGTCGATCTCTTTTTTCTTTCTTATTAGTTGATTCAGCTCTTCTTTTCTTGGGTCATTTTCCGGTGCCAGTGCAAATGGTACGACTTTACTCACTGAATCAACAACCTAAGCATTTGTCAAGGTCAAAGTTAGTTAACTTACAAATTTGAGTTCCAATGTTGGATAGATCATCGATATTAACGGATAAGAACATAATTGAATACAATATGATAATTGCCTTTTCAATTGGTCCCAAGAAGCACTGATGTTATTGGGCGACATAAGAATATCATGCATTCAGGCCATTTTCTTGACATTATGGTCAACTACATTCATTTCTTAATCAAAGAAAACTGTCTTGATGAATTCGTGGACCCAATGAGATAACTAAAATAAGAAAAATAAATGGCATATTTGAAAGACCAAATTATTAACCATATGTAATTAAGTAGAACAAAAGCAATGTTCATAGTCATAGGGTTTCTAAAGAAAGAAACCGCAACTTAAACAATTAAAAAATGCAACAAGCTCAATTAATGAGAACAAACAGAATCAGGTAGTTTAATGGAACTTCTAACATTTTGAATTTCTTAATAAATTAGCAAAATTTAGTCTAAATGCTTAATTTTTTTCAAATCGTCTCATGAGCTATAACCAGCTAAATCTCCTCCAGAATTGTTAAAGCATCTAACAGTCTTAACCTCAATTTTATCTCACAGAAATGAATATTACCTTGAGCAAACAGAAAAAAGGATAAAAAGGAAACAAACACGTAATAATTAAAATGCCAAATAAAAAGAAAAAGAAAAATATAATGGATGGGATAGTTTTCAAGAGGATCTCTCTTTGGATAGGGGACCATGAGATACAAGATACATTTATTAAATTGACATTTTAAAAGGGTTAACCAGAAAAGCTCCCAAAACAGAAGCAGTGAGATAGCCAAAAATCACCTTGTCGGGATGGAGGTAGACTTTATCACGAAACAGCAGGACAACTCCCGTCTCATCAAGTGCACGTGCGAACGCGACTGCCTCGTCGGATGTGCGAGTCACGCCCATGGACTCGCACGTGCGGAGCAACTCATTGTACGGAATAACCTCTCCGCCACTTTCACCAAGCTTCTTCTTCAACGCATCCACGTTGACAAGCCGCATCAGCCTCCTCGCCTCTGATACGGTTACCGCCGGTTCGCGCACATCATCGTGCGCTGACTTGGTGGTGGTGGTACAGGGTTCCGGTTCCGGTTCCGGTTCCAGAGCCGGAGACGGGGATGGGAGGGAAGCGAAATGGTGGGACCAGATCCGGAGTGCCTGGGGGTGCCATAACCGCCGGTGAGGGGAGAAAAGCGCGCGTCCGAGCATATTTTTGTTTTCCCTTTTCTTTTTAGAGAGATGGAGAAAGTTGTGTGGGGCGGTGGAGGTGAATTCCAATTTTTAACGGGAAAAAAAAATTCCAAGCGTGATGGGAGAGGATGAGAGAAATTTGGCCTTTCCAATTGAACAGAGCCAAAAAGTACAATATTTTGTACGAATGTTAAGGTACAATTAAACAGCGCCACGTCGCTGTAAGTAGATTTTGGTAGAAACATCTCTCTGCTCTGATTTTTGTGGCAGTATTTCCTTTTGAAATGGAGGCTTCACGATATGAAGGGTCGTAATTTGGTCAACATCTAGGACAAGTATCCTCTCCATTACTGTAAAAGATCCCTTCACTGTACGGTTTGAGATTAACTTTCAGGTGCTTTGAGATTCGAGCTGACGGAGGGGCAGTATTATTGGGCTTTGAGATTCGTGCCAAGTTAAAAAGAACGGTCCAGATCAAGTAATTGTAAAAGATTCCCTATTACGGTACCGGGGATGATCTGAATTCCAACATCTAAGAACACGGGATGACTCATAACGCCGTTAGATTAGGAATGCTGTGCTTTTCCAACTTTTACCTGTAAAATGTCATCGGTATAATGATCTTGACGAATTTAAATATGAGTGAGGCTACCGTACTATGCATAGCACGGTTTGGTTTGTGCTACGGCTCAATATTTGAGTTTTCTTAAAAATTTTAACGGTCGATCCGAACCGTTCAACATGATTATAAAATGAATATGTACTTACAAACCAAATTTTACGTTTTTTCGAACTTTTTTACTATTTTTTTAGATAGATAGAAAATCACTTGATCTGAAAATTCTGGACCATCCAAAAACAGTGATTTTCTACCTATCTAAAAAAATAGTAAAAAATTTCGAAAAAATGTAAAATTTGGTTTGCAAGTACATATTCATTTTATAATCATGTTGAACAGTTTGGACCGACCGTTAGGATTTGAAAACTCAAATATTGAGCCGTAGCACGGACCAATCCGTGCTATGCATAGCACCGTAGCCTCACTCTTTAAATATTTACCAACTTAGGCAGCAAAATACTATTGAGAGCTTGATAGATGAGGAATGAAATCACCTGTTATTTTTTTAAAAAATATGAATATGTTTTTTCTCATTCAACATTTGATTTTTGTCGAGATTCGTGCATAAAAAATTGAACGGTTAGATGAGAAAAAACAATTTCATGTTATTCCAAAAGAATAATAGCCGATTCATGCTCGATAGATGATCCAACTAAAATAATAAGGTGATATCTACGTCTTTACGTGTAATTCTTACTTATATTGTATATGTGTTGATATTTTTTTCACGAAGTATTTATATTTGATGGCAAAAATAGGAAATAAAAACTCTGTTGTTACAAGGAATAAGAACTTTGAATGTTGTATTTTTATATGTTTGACAAAATATTTAACTTCAACTTTCTTATATATTACGTTCTGAATACTTATGAACTCAGAATTGAACAACTTGAATGCTAAGTATAAATATTTTTGGATACAAATAGTTAAGTGTAGGAATAATCTCTCAATAATAAATTGATTTTTAAAAATTTATTGCATAATTTGGACCTGTAGGAATAAATATTTTCGTAGTAAGTGGTTAACTACCACTTCAATGCTAGCCGTAGATTCAATCTATTTTTTTTTAAATTATTAGTTGATATAATATCTATATTGAGAATTAAAACACTATCAAGGATTGACAAATTTATGCTTTCAAAATAAGAGTCAATTGATTATCATCTTTATTTACTTTTTTTTAATTACAAAGTTAAATTAATTGTATGGTATTTCTCTATCATTTTAATACAAATTAAAAAAAAAAATTCAAAATGAACTCCTCAAAACTTTTTATAAAAACTTGTTTGTTATAATCTTTATACTTGTAGAGATAATTGATTGAAGTTAGGATTATAATATAAATTTTGTAGATTTGTGTTGTCAACTCATATGGAGAAATTTTCTATCTTTGCTTGTGTTATCAAATAAAAAAATGCATATTCTTAGTCATGATAGTTATTGTTAATGAGACATATATCTTATTTATAATTGTTTTATTACAAAATGGAACCAAGTATCTAAATATGTTTCTTTCATTTTGAGTTATCATAATGATTATAGGTAATTTCATTATTGTAATAAATAAGTACAAAGATATAGTCAAATAGTATTAGTCAAAAGTTATTTAGGAGCAACAGTAGATAGAGAACTCCAGGTAGGATAAAACCTCGTTAAATATTTTCATTGAAGACATTATTGTTAAGGAGGGATCAATGTATAGTTGTGTCCATTGCTGATCTATTAATATTCGTAATAATTTAAAACTCAATAAACTTAAGAGTTTATTTTACAAAAATCCAAAATTGAAAAAAATTCAATAAATGAAATGAACCAAAAAACTTGGGTTGTAATTGGTGTTGCCTATCGGCTGCATCCACCAAATCCTTCCACAAACGCCGTTAAATCACGGGGACTTGACGGAGGTGCAGTAAATCAAATAGTCGACCTACTCGAGTATCTGCCGACATTTCTATTAATATCCAAAGTTAAATATAAATAATAAATATATTCAGCTTTTTTGGATTTCGATAAAAATATTCCTACCGGTCATGAAATGGCCGGTATTCTCAATTTTTTTTAGAGACACTATGAAGATCAAGATGCTGAAATCTAACTCTAAAAATTCAAATTTTTGTTTAAATAATTTGTTAGATTACTTCTTTTGATGTATAATTAGCATATTTATATTAAAATACGCTAAATTACTTAAAATTATGTTAAATTACGCTAAATTACAATACATTCGCTAATTATACTGAAATACACTAAATTACACTAAATTACGCTAAACTACGCATTATTACGCAAAATTAGGCCAATTTTGTGCCATCTTTCATAAATCATAAAAATAGTAAAAAAATTCCAAAAATAGTAAAAATTAGTATTCTACAAGTTCATTATATAACTAATTTACTGAGCTGATAAAAAAAATAGAAATGAAAATCTTAATCGGAAACTTCAACTCAAGTTTTGAGGCTCTTCCCTTTGTTTTTTGGCAATTCTGAATTTCAAAAAATGACAAAGACATTATTAATATATGCGTATTTTTGCAAGCTTTCCGAAAAGTGGTCATTTGCTAAAATCGGACACTCGAGCGCCGTTTTATGGCCGTTTGAAGTTTCGTCGTTGTTTTTCGCCTTATCTGTAAAGATATCGTCCCTATTCATATGTAATTTAGAATAATTTATCGTATTTTAGTGTAATTTAACATAATTTAGCGTAATTTAGTGTCATTTAGCGTATTTTTAGTATAAATATGCTAATTATACATCAAAAGAAGTAATTTAACAAATAATTTAAACAAAAAATTCGAACTTTTAGTGTTAGATTTCAGCATCTTGCTCTTCATAGTGTCTCTAAAAAAAATTGAGGGTACCGGCTGATCAGAGTCAAAATAATAATGATTTACGTAGGATTTTGGCTTAGGTTTTGCATATTTTCTCACACTTATGTTTAATTAATTAGAGAAAAAGGCTACTGTCACCATTCTTTATGTTTTATTACAGAAAATAGGTTTTGAGACTATTTTACACCAAATGGAGCTAGAATCGGGTCAATCGGATCAGCGACGCTCATCGACGAAGTCTTTGTTACGGCCCGTATTGCCTAATACGGACCAGACCTAGCACAGACCAAAAGATAGCGCTGGAAGCATTAAACCCTAACCGTCAAGGCCCTAATACGGACCGTATTGCCCAATACGGTCCGTATCCGAAGGCGTCTCTTGGGGAATAACTGCCGACAGCTATTTCCAGATCAGTTTCTTAGCCCCTACTCAATCTCCAGACGTCCCTCCACTCCTATATAAGGCCCCTGGGCAGAAGAATAACTTATCTTTGTAATTAGGGTTAGATTTGATTAAAGTGAGAAGAGAGGAGTGCTTGTAACAATGCCGTTCCGCGGCTAAGTTTCTTTTCTTAGGGCTAGGCAGTAAATCTTGTTACTCTTGATGTTTTGATATATATATATATTTATGTTGATTATGATTTCTTGTTGTTCAAACAAAATGCTTTTGTGATTTACTATCTCTTCATCTAATTTCAATGATCTAGTTTGAGTCCGTTAGGGTAGTGACAGTACTTTAATGGTAAGAGAAACTATTTGTATGAATTAGCCTCGTTGAGATCTATTAGGTTTATGTGAAGAAAACCTTAGAGGAGAAACCATAAACCAGACCAACAAAACGCGTACCAAATTCCATCACTTGCGTAAAGTAAATCGCAGTGATCTGTGTAGTAATTTGGGATATTTGAGAGATCAGACATTTGCGTAAGGTAAATCGCAGTGTCCTATGTAGAATCTCGGTGAAAGATCTGTCATTCTTGCGTAACATAAATCGCAGTGACCATGTGGTGTCTTTCATTAAACAACAACAGAAAATCAGAAGCAACAGGAATATATTGTCAAGGCGGATTGAGTGGCAATGGTGTGCCGAAATCCTAGGAATTCTCATCTCTATCTTTATTTTAATTACTTTTAATTGCTTCCTAATTTACATTGATCAAAACAACATCTCACAATTTTCAGATTTCTTCTAGCCTTTCGAAAGATTGTGATTCGATCGCTCAAAGCATAGAACCAATATTCCCTGTGGATCGACCTCGAATATACTACTCGATAGGATTGTGCGCTTGCAGTCCGAACCGATAGCATTTCCGAGTTTATAAATATTAAAAGAAACATTGCTCTCTTTTGAGTGATCACCGGCCATTAAATGACCGGTAGACAAAAAAATTCAAAACCAGCCATTTAATGGCCGGTAGGGATATTTTTATCGAAACCCAGAGAAGCTGAGTATATTTATTAATTTCTATTTAACTTTGGATATTAATAACAATGTGAAGGATAAAAAGCCGACATTTTTATTACTATCCAAAGTTAATTAGAAATTAATATTTATGCCCAGAATTCCCGACTTTCGCCAAAAATGCCCAAGCCGGCCATAAAATGACCGGTTTACTCTTTTATTTTATATATATATATATATATATATAAATTTTTTAGAGACACTATGAAGAGTAAGATAATGAAATCTAACACTAAAAATTTGAATTTTTTCTTTAAATTATTTGTTATATTACTTCTTTTGATTTATAATTAGCATATTTATACTAAAACACAGTAGATTACTTGAAATTATGTTGAATTACACTATATTACAATAAATTATATTGAATTACACTAAATTACGTTAAATTATGCTAAATTATAATAACTTCGCTAATTATGCTGAAATACGATAAATTACGCTAAACTACGCAAAATTACGCTAAAGTAGATCGATTTTGTGTTATCTTTCATGAATCATAAAAAATAGTAAAAAAATTCCGAAAATAGTAAAAATTGGTATTCTACAAGTTTATTATGTAACTAATTTACTGAGCTACTTAGATTGAATAATAGAAATAAAAATTTTAATCGGAAACTTCAACTCAAGCGTCGTTTTATGGCCGTTTGAAGTTTTGTCGTCGTTTTTCGCCTTTTCAGTGAAGATATCGTCCCTATTCATATGTAATTTAGCGTAATTTACCATATTTTAGCGTAATGTAATGTAATTGATGTCCCGCTATTTTGTCCATATTCGACCCTACTTTGTGTTAAAACCTGTGCCTAAAACTCTTAAGTCGTGTTTATTTCATTGAATATCTATAAGATGTGGTACTGCTGCGCTTTTATTTCTTATTTTGCAGAAAACGGATGAAACAGAGGAAGAATATGGATTCCGAAGGTTTATATTGTTGGGTTTTATGGTACTTAAGGCAGCGGAATTTCAAAAATTTTGACAAGAAAAGTACCAAAAGAGATCATCATGTGTGATTGAAATCAAACTAAAATCAATTTCCAAATCATTAAACATCATACATTTAGTTCTTGTCTCCAAACAAGAAATGAAGGTCCTTGAGATGTAGGGTTGTAGCCTCCACCTCCTTGTTGATGCTAATGGTGGTTGATGCCTTGCAGCGCCTTGGTGGTTGATGTGTGCGTGACCTAGAATGCCTTGCACTAAGATGAGACTCCAAAGTAGAAGTCCTCCACGGTATCCACCAAGAAATTAATCAGAAACCAAATATTCCTCTTGCTAGCGAGTACTAACTTGGTTGCTCCTTAATCCCTATCCTTCAAGAGAACTAGATCTTGATCTTTTAGGGTTTATGGTTTCTCAACACATGAGATATGAAACAAGAGAGAAAGAGAGAGTTCATGGCAGAACCTTTTCTCTAAAAACGAAATCACTCTCAAAAGGAATGAGAGGGAAAGTATATATATCAAATGAGGAATGTGAATTCAGTTTCCAAAACTAACCCCACATTCTCCCACGTTTTTCATCATGATCTAATTCGAATTTGGTTTCCCTTCAGAAGACAAAGTTCTAGATCTTTCTCTTACCTTTCCAGAAAGATATAGAACTCCAAAAACCGACTTCAGATGAGGGAGATATGATCAAAATAAGAAACGTGTGCGGCAGTTTTCAGAACATGGCGGTCCAGAATAACCGCCACGTTCTACCACGTTTTTAACCACGATTTAATTCGATTTTGTCTTTCCTCCAGAGAGGCAAAGTTTTAGATCTTTCTTTTACCTTTCCAGAAAGATATAGAACACTCAAAACCGACTTTGTATGAAAGAGATATGATCAAAATAAGAAATACTGCGCAGCAGTTTTCAGAAAACGTGGTAGTTATTAAGAAAACAATTCACAAACATGGGCCACAATTAACAACAGCCATTGGACTTTGTTTATTGGACCAAGTTCTATTTTTCCTTATTTGAATTAATACAATTAATCTAATTAATTATAGTATCATATAATTATTCCAAATAATTATATTTCTCATGTTCTGGTCGAGAAACCAATTTATTTATCATGTCATACATGTCAAATAAATTAAGGAGCATTTCTAATTAACTTCTTATTGGTGTGACCCTGTGGGATCTATGTCAAATGGCAATGGAATCTGAAACTCCTTTCGATTCCATAAACTACAAGCGGCACCTAGCAATATGCATTGTAGTTACCCAAATAACACAGATGATAAGTACCATATTGTATCACGATCCCTAAGCAACAATTGCTCGTGTCAATTCCATGTCTCATGATATCATGAATAGATCCAAGGTAGGAATGTGTCATCCTTGCAAATCTACTCGTTTCTTGATTCCGAAATAATTAAGTAATTATGATTAACTCCTTAATCATATGTGCACATACTTGTATTATTTCATCAAGGGGCCCAGTGATATCATCACTCATTTACATGAGGGACATTGGTATTCTTGATAATTACTATCCCTCCACATGAGAGATACATACTGAGATAGAATCTGTATAACTGCCAGTTACTGACAGCGTTGGATAATACCCACGAATATGTATTCTCATATGAGAGAAACAATCATCTCATACCTTAGAATTCAAGACACAAATAAAACATTAATGACACAAACACAATCCATATTAAATGTTTTATTTTGGTCACGTCCAATCTCCTGATCTCCATCAGGTATCCATTTGATTAGATTGACAACCCCTTGTCATATGATCTGCAGAACATGATCATCATCTAATCCAAATGCTAATCTTATGCTGATAATTAATGTTCCTTGTTAATTATCAAGACTAAAGACACTTTAGAGTATTTATTAACTCCTGTATAGAGTTCCACAATTCCAGGTCCTCAACCCGAATGATCTATAAGTAATAAAATACTCAAGGAACAAGATGATAAACATATAATCCAATTACATGAACGAAACTTAGAAAACAATCATCCTATGATTGGCTTCTAGATCACAACACTAACATATATACGGTCCGTGTACCTTCTTATGCGGACTGTACAACCCTCTGCCCGACCACAGACACGACCATGACACAATCCACACGACCTGTATATGATGCTGAAATTTCAGCACCTGAACTTAAAACAGTCATAACTTTTGACTCGTAACTCCGTTTTGAGTGTATGACCACTTTTCGGAAATCTTGCGAGAAGATCTACACTCTGAGCCCAGAGACACAGGCACACGGTCCGTGTACTATTTCACACGGACCGTGTAAGGCATTTCCGGAAACAGAATTGATTTTTGGAAATAGTGGCCGATTGGGGGAAGGTCGCGAATTGGCATTAAAGGGGGCCTCTCTGTCCAACAGGGGGCTCATTTTGGATCTGAGAAGGGAGACCTAGGATTTGTGCTTGACGGCTTGGCTTGGAGAAGAAGAAGAGAGGTGAAAATCGAGAGATTTGCGACGAATCTTCTTACTACTTCGAATTTTGCCATGAGCACTATCCTTATCATCTCTTTTATCTGTTTTAGAACTATGTTTGAGTAGACTTTTTAGTTTCTAGGGTTGTGATGTAGTCAAATGTTTTGTTTTGCATGCTAGTTACTTGGATCTTGTGTTGAAATTTGTGTTTGCTTGATTGTGTTTGATTTCAATTGCTTAGATTAAATTGATTGATTCTTATTGGTTTACCACTAGATGAATGGCCACATCTAGAAGGTACTTTGGCCCTTAAAATCTCTCAACCAAACTAAGTACATGAGGTAGGATTAGTGATCCGAAAGGTGAAACCAAGTAGTAGCCGACATGTGAACATTTCCTCATATCGACGGATAGAGGTTACCTTTAGTATACCAAACAAGCAACTAGGTAATTCGGACCAATATACGACAGTTGAGGTCTAGAACCCGAAGAGGGCATATATTGCAATTCCGTACCAAGTTAATGAACCAACAAACGACAGTTGAGGTTTAGAAACATTAGGTCTGGTCGGTAGAACCCTACACAAAGGAACAACACACAGAAACAGTAGCTGCTGCATTCACTCAGGGACCACACGGACCGTGTACGACAGTACCCGGCCAGTGTACACTGGACACGGCCTGTGTAGGACACTACACGGACCGGGTACCTCGAGACAGAACTGAGATGAAGTCATAACCCTAGAAACGCCTTTTGCCTTTGATTAAAACCACTTTACTGTTTTAAATCTTCTTATTACATCTGTTAGGAAATTAAACAACCAACAACAACCTTTGCAGAACTTCTAGAACTTTTATAAACTAAGTAGAGTCCAGTCTGGTTTCAACCGTCCCTGTGGATTGATACCTGATTATACTGCTCGATAGGATTGTACACTTGCAATCTGAATCGAAAGGTGTACCAAGGTTTAAAAGGTATAGCTTGCTATACTGAAACTTTGTGCATACGCTTCCGTGTGAACAGTAATTTAGTGTAATTTAACTTAATATAGTGTAATTCAACATAATTTCAAGTAATTTAGCGTATTTTAGTATAAATATGCTAATTATATATCAAAAGAAGTAATCTAACAAATAATTTAAACAAAAAAATTCAAATTTTCAGTGTTAGATTTCATTATCTTGCTCTTCATAGTGTTTTAAAAAAAAAGAAAAAAAAAGAAAAAGAAAAAAAGAGTAAACCGGCCATAAAATGACCGATTTCTGGGAGAGAAAACCGGCTATTTTATGACCGGTTTGAGCATTTTTGGAGAAAGTCAGAAAATCTGAGCATAAATATTAATTTCTAATTAACTTTGGATATTAATAAAAATGTCGGATAAAAAGGCTACATCCAGGAAAATGGGTTTACTACTTAAATCAGTATTTCATCAAATAGGAAAATTTACTAAACTGTAATATAGCGTCCTCTCACCTCTGCTGAGTGCTGAGTGCTGAGTGCCTGAGTATCGTCATCTCATTTATTTCATGCGTCAGTACTTTTCTTTCCATAAATCGCAACATCGCCTCTGAGCTCTGACACGGAGACGTGGTTGCCTCCTCTAATCTCTATTTCCTGTTCCTGCTGCGCTACGCTTTGGTTGGCGGAGACGCGGTTCTTTTACTTAATTTTATTTTTGCAACTTGGCACAGTTGGTGGATTGATCTTGAAATATTTCTGTCTCGTTTATTTTATTTTATTTTTGCAACTTGGCACAGTTGGGTAGGAAGACTGGAAGAGTAGTCTCCAATTCATATCACTTTGAAGTTATAAGAATATTTCTGTCTCGTTTCATCAGAATCCAAACGAATATTAAAAGGAGCGCGCATTTTGATCTTGATCTAAACAAAAATATTATGATGCTTTAGAGAGAAAGAATTTTGTAAAAAGTTCAATAATAATTAGTAAATAATTTAATTTTTTTTTACAAATGATTCAGGAATAATTTATAAAATTGATAAAATCTATGACTATAATACTAAATAGAAATTGAGGTGGCCGAATCCATATATGTTGGTTTTCATATCTGCCCTCTAGAATTTGTTTATTACATACACCCGCTGACTTGGTCGATTTAAATGGTTGGATTTGTCATGTCAACATCCAATTGTTTATGTCATGTGAGAAATGACAAACATTTAATAAAGTTCAGTGATTGCTTTCTCAAAATTGTTATAATTATGACTATTTTACACATCATAAATGAGTCTAGCTAGTATAACATCAGTGCTATTTCAGCCTATATAACACCAACTCTAAAATCTATTAAATCGACTTTAAACGGTGAATTCAAACCATTCAAACCGATCTACTTCGTTAGTTGTGTGTTTACATGCAAAATTTATAATTTTTCGAATTTATTTAGTATCAAGTCAAACAGTCAAATGTGTGAGTTTTTAAGTTAATTTTAATACATTCATTTTTCAACATTTTTTACCGCTTGATTTGATACTAAAATAACTCGAAAATATAAATAATTTGCATGTAAATGCATCACTCATAAAGTAAATCGGTTTGAACGGTTTGAATTAGTCGTTTGAAGTCTATTCAATAAATTTTGAAGTTAGTGTCATATGACACCGATGTCATACTAGCCGGACTCATCATAAATCGCACTAAAAGATTTAAACAAGTTAATGCTGGCCATAAGATCATTTCCCTTATTATTTATTACACACTGTTTTTAATCCCATTATTTATTAATTGATAAGATATTATTGATAAAATTGTAAATGCATGAGTACATTTATAACATATTTATTCCAGCATATTTCTAAAAGAAAGATTTTATGGTTACATATATATGCTGTCTGTTTCGTCAGAAATATTTTCTAGGCGATTTTTGCTAGAGAATAGAGATAGTTGGGAAATACCTACTATGTATCTGATCTGTGGATGGTACGTATTAGCATAGGAATGATAGTAACATAGGAGAAAACAACTTGTTTCAGAAGATCTTAATTAAAATTAGCAAAGAGAAAAAATGGTGATCATCCACCTATTAGGCTATTACATCATTATTCAAGCTTTATACAAAAACATTAATAGTTTAATTGTAAGTTTAATTATATTGTAGAAAACTTAACTCATGATATTGTCAATGAATGACAGTAGTATATTTTCAGAAAGAATTCCTGGTAGTAGTTGAAGTCCGAAATTTTTATTTATAACATTTTAAGAAAATCAATTAATAAAATAACCATTGTTTCTGGTCAATTCTAAATCTAACACGGCCGCAGAATGCCGGAGCGGACCCATATGGGGGTACCGCAGAATGCCGGAGCGGACCCTCATATGGGTCCGCAGAATGCCGGAGCGGACCCCTAGCCTATATAAGGGGCCGCTAGGTTCCGATTTCATATCATTTCATTTCAAGTTTCAATCCCTTCGACCTCGGGTAAGTTTTCTTCTTCTTCTCTAGTTTTAATTTTTAGTGTAGAGTAGTAATTATATTTAGGTTTAGGGTTTAGGATTAGGATTTAGGTTTAGAGTTTAGATTTAGCATTTAGAATTAGATATTAATTTAGGATTTAGAATTAGAATTGTACCCAAATTTAATTAGATTGTACCCAAATTTAATTAGAATTGTACCCAAATTTAATTAGAATTGTACCCAAATTTAACTAGAATTGTACCGAAATTTAATCCGGACTGTACCCAAATTTAACTAGAATTGTACCGAAATTTAATCCGGACTGTACCCAAATTTAATTAGAATTGTACCCAAATTTAATTCGGACTTTTACCAAACTCTCATATTTGACCAAAAATTATCCAATACAGCATGGCATCCAGTAGAGATAGACCATCCTCCAGTAGGGGTACACAGCATGGCCCTACAACCACGCCATACGAGATGTCTTAGTACATCGAGATAGCATTGGCGGATGTTCCGGGTATCCGGAGTCGCACCGACAGGGTCAGCGACTTTTTGTGGTACCCGAATGCGGAGCATCGGATTTTAGAGGCTGCCACTGGGGTAAGTAAATTTGTCATATTTATAAATTTGTCATCTCGAATTTTTGATGAATGAACTTGATCTGATTATTTACTTAAATGCAGGGTTTGGATGCGGTTACGGTTCGTCACAACCGCAGTCATCTACGGTACCAGCCGGCGTACGGGGGTGTTTTACGCTCGATGGGATTGTACCAGATATCCCAGATGGCCGAGGAGAATGCTGACGAGGGTTTATCTTCTGGCCTCGTTGAGCGATGGCGTCCCAAGACGCACAACTTTCATCTCCCCCATGCTGAGATGACAGTCACCCTACAGGACGTCAGTTGCCTGTGGGGTATGACTATTATTGGGGAGCCGATCACGGGCGTCGAGTACGGAGACTTCCGGGCATTGTGCTCGGAGCTGTTGGGGATCTCGCACGAGGATCTCCAGAAAGAGAAGAAGAGAGGTGAGAAGACCGTGGTCTCGCCCAGCTGCATCAGCTTGGCAAAGCTGCGGGCGAGATTCAAGGATTTTCCGAATCGACCAGATCAGGTATTTGCTTGTACAAGATTTAATTTAAATAGTATTATATTTATTTTCTTGTAAGTAATGTTCTAATTTAAATCTATAACAGGTGGTTATTGACCGATACCTGCGCGCCTATATTTTGGAGATGATCACCTGTCGGTTGTTTCCGGATTCGCATGGAGATCAGGTACGGCTGTGTTACCTCGAGCTTCTGCGCGACCTGTCCACTGCGGGCAGGTTCAACTGGGGAGGTGCCACGCTGGCATGCCTATATAGGTAAGAAACACCTTCTTATAAATATTTTCAAATAGTATACATTGTACTGTAGTAACACTGACTTTGTAAATTGTAAAGGGGTCTTAACACAGCCTGCTTGAAGAAGAACAAGACCTTCATTGGACCGTGCATGTTACTACAGCACTGGTCCTACGCACATCTGATTGTCGGCCGTCCAGTCCTGGCCAACAAGACAGATGTGCCGGAGTGGGGCAAGCCCGAGCCGGACAACTGCCCTGCATTTGCCGCCAAGTACTGCTATCCCAAGATTTGGGTGGGTGCAGGGCATGACGCGTCTCTCGGTATCACATTCTGGAGACAGGAGATCGAGCATCTCAGAGATGATGCCGAGTTTGTGACTTGGGAGCCCTACAGAGATTATGTAAGTTTACTTTTATTTTTATTTTTATTTAAATTTTTTTCCAGTTCGAATTGATATATGATATTAAATCTATACTTCCAGGTCGAGGTGGATGGCGCACATCGGTCATATCTTGAGATATTGCCGGAGCGATGTCGTCAGCAGGAGCGTTTCTGGCGTGCAGAGGTGCCGCTCATATGTTTTCAGGTACCGTAATTTCTTTATGCTAGTTATTTACACAAGCAACTTAATTTAATAAAAAACAGTCTAACGTATTAAAATATATAGATCATCGAGCACCATTACCCCGGACAGGTCATGAGACAGTTCGGGATGCGCCAGCTTGCTCCGCCCCCGGCACCGATCAGCGAGGAGGTCTGGCGAGGGCTGCACCATCCCAGGGAGACCACTGCAGGCAAGGACTGGGGGATTACCCGTGCCGACTACGTGTTCGAGGCAGGAGCTGCAGATCCCCCATTGGCCGAGCCCGACCATCAGATGGATGTCGCGCCAGTGTAAGAAATTTTATTAATTCAAAACTTCAACTATAGCTTTTTGATTGGAATATCTAACATTTGTTGTAATTCGTACAGACCTTATAGAGATTGGTACCAGGATCACGGCGTGTACACCATATTTATTGAGGGATACATCGCCGACAACCCGCACGAGCGGGTACTGAAGCCGAGGGATAGTAGAGGACGGATCCACAGTATTATCCCCGCCGGCGCACCTCTCGCAGTCACGGTATTTTTATTTGAAATTTCAAATTCAAAACTATTAATATTTACAATTGTACAACTTCTTCATAATTTTTTCAATTTTCAGGCATTATATCTTGTCAAGAGTTGCGTCATAGGGGCTACGATGGCCGTCACCAGGGGATGGAAGAGGCTCGGGAAGGTCATCCTCAAGCATAACGTACCCGCGGTGTGCCAGTGTGGGTACATGGCGCGCCTCGACTCTCTACTGAGGTGCGCTGGCTTGGGCGGTGTTGATGCGGTCGACGACATATCTGACGAGCCCGATGTCTATGTCCCCTACACTGGTGATGAGGACGTGTTTGCACTCGTCCATGATGCTGAGACGGTCGGTCAGGCGTTTGACCGAGGTGCCGAGTTGATGCGCCGAGCCTCACATGAGGCCATGGGATCCCAGTCTAGGATGCATGCCGAGGTATAATTTAAATTAAAATACGTAACTGTGATTCTTTTCTTATTCAATACATTATCTAATTTGTAAGTTACTACAGGGTGGACACGAGGAGGACCTGGGCTTCGATATCTCCGCTGAGTATGGCACAGAGGGAGATGGACTGTATTCCCCGGGTTACAGTCCCACTCAGACAGCACCTCCTGCCTATCAGCCAGGGTATGTTCAGACAGAGCCCATCCCGCTGTTCCCTGGCCAGTCCTCACAGCAGGTACCTCACCCTTCCCTCCACGATGACCCCATTGCCAGACAGGCGTTTTTATTCACGCAGGCTGAGTCTGGACAGACCACAGTTTTTGGTCCTGGGGTCCAGCAGACATTCGAGATTGAGGAGGTTCGTCAGGAGCCGGTTCAGTCTACGGATGTCCAGGCAGACGACTCTACATCCTCAGCAGAGGCTGACGAGACGCCACTCTGCAGGCGGGGTCGGGGGTATAAGAAGAAGAAGGCGAGGACGGTGTTTAGTCCAGAGCCGTAGATTTTCATTTGTTGTACTGTTAGATGTTTTGTTAGATTTTTATTTGTAGTATTGGTAGATGTTTTGTCAGATACTTATTTATTTCGTTGATTAGTTTCTTATTTGTTTGATTTTGTTGTTATTTATTTATTTTGTTGATTTCATTATCTCAGAGTACACAAAAGAATTTCAAAGAAACCACATATCTAAAATATCTAAAATATTTCAAACCAACGACATATCTAAAATACGATACGACCAAAAATCAATTTAAACCACATTCGAAACTAAATAAATAACCCTTAACAAATTACAATTTCGTATTTCTAAAATAAAAAATAAAGGGTCCGCTCCGGCATTCTGTGAACCCATATGAGGGTCCGCTCCGGCATTCTGCGGTACCCCCCATATGGGTCCGCTCCGGCATTCTGCGGCCGTGTTAGATTTAGAATTGACCAGAAACAATGGTTATTTTATTAATTGATTTTCTTAAAATGTTATAAATAAAAATTTGGGAATTGAAGTATGAGACAGAATTAAATAGGTATTTGAGCTTAGAAAATCTTTAAAAACCAAAAGAGGTTCATCAATGCCAACGTACACTGAAGGTACTGTTATCATAGAATAGAGCCCCAAAGGAAATTTGTTCTTCACCTGAAAATATAGATAATACAAGAAAGAGTTTTGTGAGAAAGAGAATGTTTTGCTTGCTCCTTACTAATCCTTCTCAATTCTCATAATTATTTCTACTATACATTCAACTTCTATGGTACATCTAATTCTTATGGTATCAAATTTGAGTCATTCATCATAAAATCATTATTATATCCTTAAATTTTTTAAATTGTTTGATAAATGGCTAAAGATCTTTTAAATCAATTCAAGCTTGATGCATGCGCTATCTCAATAATTGAGAACACATTTACAATTTTAATTTGGATAATATTTCAAATATATTTAACATTAAAGTTAGATGTATATATGCTAGTATTATCTCAATTCCATTTCATGATTCCACATTGATATCAATGTAATTGATACCACTTTTTTTACAAAAAGAAGAAGAAGAAGAAGAAGAACAATGTTTATATAGTTCGATTTTAACAAAGAAAAGTTGCATACTTTCATGAAGATATACATGTATAAAGAAATATACAAAGAGAAGAATCCTTGCAACCTGAAATGAAAAATATTTAACAGCATGACTGAGGTGCTAATATTAATGAGTGTGCTATTTTCTGCTAAGCTTTTACAATGAAATTTTAAAATTAATAAAGGAAAGAACTTCCCACAGAAAAAATGTGTTCCGATTCTTTTAGTTACATGAAATAAAAAATCCCAAAAAAAATAAAATATTACAACATTCATTTTGAGACGGCGTCTCTTCAATACCGGCTGGTACATGGTAAATTTGCAAGCTAACCCTCCAATTCTTTTATAATTTGTCTTACTCACATTTATGTTGATTTTTGCAAACCAATGGTTGGTGAATTGAGTGCTCAATACACGCTCATCACCAGGGCTTACCAGCACTGCAGCACATTGGAAAGGTCCTTTATATATAAAAATGCAATTACCCAGAAAGGATCCGACCGTTGATCCCGAAATTTTTATTTATAACATTAAAAAAAAAAAACCAAATAACCATCGTTTCTAAGAATTTCGATTTTCACCACGGCCGCACTGGCATTCTGCGGACCCAAATGCTGAGGACCGCACAGGCGTTCTGCGGACCCTTTTTTGTTTTTGTTTTATGGTTTAGGAATGTGTGCCACCAGCGAGATATCTCAAATCTTTTGATTTTTTAATATTTTTTGGTTTTCTAGAAATGTGTGCCACTGCTGAAATGGGTCCGCAGAATGCGATGTAGCCGTGGTGAAAAGGTTATTTGGTTTATTTTTTTTTTAGTTATAAATAAAAATTTCGGCCGTTGATCAAACTGCGGTACCAACCTTTTTTTTTTTTTCTTTTTCTAAAATTTGAACAAAACAGTGGGCCTCATGTTCAATCTAAACTCAGTCTAAAATAAATATAAAGTTGGTACGGCAATTACAAACTGCCTGGTAAAAATGTAATTACCCAGAAAAATGGATTTATTGGTTAAATTTTTTTTTGAAGATGGTAAAAATAAAGCCTATTCATTACCCGTAGCAGCACATTTTATTCATTTTCATTTTTATTATGCGTGCTGGTTGAATGATTAAGGGAGAAAGAAGATACAGAGATAGAGGAAGGAGAGAGATGTGAGATCGGAACAGATTTTTTATTCCATGGGAAGTTCTTTCTTTTATCAATTGTTTTCTTTGTTAACTTTGTATTAATTGAGATAGATAATGAAGAGAGAGTAAAGGGTAAAATAGGTATTTGGTGAAAAAAAATTCTGTCGCCGCTCAATAATGTAAAAGCTTAGCACTCCCCAATATTAATTGCAATGAAAAGAACATTGAAATATTAGGACTAGTTAGAAAAGAAAATCTTTGCAATTTTGTTATTCAAAAAGCTTATCAAATATAAATAGTGATCCCTTACCAGCCATACAGAAAACATAGCCAAACCATTGTACAAGTAAAGGGTTGAGCTTTTCTTCCCAGTAAGTTCCAAGTACCTGAAAAGAAAATAATCAGTATTAACTCCATTAAAGCTACCTTTTTATGAAATTTAGTGAGAGATTTAAAAAGAAAAATAATGCCTTTTATGAATTGGATAGAATATTCAAAAAAAGAAAAAGAAAATTTATCCTTTCGTCAGTTACCAGTATTTAAGAAAATTTGGTTGTTCTCTCAAAATTCAGGTTGAGATAACATATTCTTCAAATAATAATATGTGGACTGATATTATTAGAAAAAATGCTTAATGTGCTTAAATTGATCTAACAAGGGCTGATATTAAGAAGTGCTAACATAAGAGAAGATTTTGAACTTTGAATTGCTGTCCTTTTATTTTTTAAAATTCCAGGCCTTTTCAACTGATACTGGTACTAGTACAAGTCTGCAAACTCAAACCTGGAGACAAGTGGTTATCGTGCGTGTTGAAAAGTTTCTGGAGAGATATTCTCAGACAGTAATTTCAATGGTGCATTTTATCCTCTTCACTTGCACAATGATCCAATGAGGGATCTCGTTGCAATTTTTAAGTAAAGAAGAGCCCTTCCTTTTTCATACAATAGTTAATCAAACGAGAGGCAATTTTGTCATATGGGAGGTTTCCATATTTTACATTGCCTACTGATGAAGTGATATGAAAGTACCCTTGGAGAATTGGTTGGCTTTATTGTTTGATCACATGCCAATTAATGTATACTTCTAAAGTCTTGAGGGTTATTTTAGTAACTTTCCCTACTGTTCCAGACTTGAGATGCTAATTAGGAATGGGTCATATTGGAAGAACAAATGCAATTGGTTACTAGATTTTGCTGAGATTTATATTTCTTGAGAATTTTTTCCATTTATGACTGCTGTCGAATTCGCCTTGGTTTTCAGTATCTTCATGCTTATTAACTTCATTTTCTAAAAGGGTACTTTGGTAATTTCCAGGAGCTAAGCTTCATCCTTTCACTCAGATGTCGATTTGAAGGTTTGACAAAGATGTCTTTTCTTCCATTAATTTGTCAATGTTTTGCACAAGCACACGTATGAGAATTGTTTTCTTGTTGAACGAAAACTGGTGTCTTTTTGAACTGAACTAACTAGGATTAATTAAATAAATTAGTTTGTCATTAGCACATATCATCTGAGGTTAACAAAGGGTGTAGTTGCCTCTGTAAGAAGTAGAGAATTGTGTGAATATCGTAATATTGAATGAATGTTTTTACAAGAGATTACAGCACCTTCTTATAGGCTCTTTTGGTGATACTAGCTGTTGTTACTTCTTAATCTGTTTTTGCTAGCTGTTTGACTAATTGCTTAATTACAGGGATTTGTATAATTCTAAGTATGGTAATTTACAGCTTGGTACTCAATATAGCCGTTAGGCTTAATTGCTGGTGAGTTGTTGGTTATCTGTGCAGATACTCTTAAGGTCTGGATTGATCGATGATGAATCTTCTCTGAGATCTTTTGATATCACAATATTTTCTTCAACACTCCCCCTCAAGTTCGGTTCATATATGTTAATTGACCCCAACTTGAAGATGATATTTTCGAATGGACCTTTGTCTAGTGACTTAGTGAAGATATCTGCTAGTTGATCTTGATTTCTAACAAACGGTGTCTCGATTTGTCCGGATTGGACTTTCTCTCTTACAAAGTGGCAATCCACTTCTATGTGTTTGGTTCTTTCATGGAACACCGGGTTTGAGGCAATGTGTCTTGCTACTTGATTGTCACAGTACATTTGCATTGGCTCATTGCAAGGAATCTTCATGTCTTCAAGCACCTGCTTGATCCAAGTCAACTCACTTGCAGTTGATGCCATAGCCCTGTACTCTGCCTCTGCGCTAGATCTTGCAACAACACTTTGCTTTTTGCTTTTCCAAGTCACAAGATTTCCACCTACAAATGTGCAATATCCTGTGGTCGATTTTCGATCATAGCTACCAGCCCAATCTGCATCAGAATAACCAACAATACTGTTAGTATTATTTTTCCTCATCCATATGCCTTGACCTGGAGATCCTTTTAGGTACCTAAGTATCCTATCTACGGCCTCTAAATGAGTGGTCTTTGGTGCATGCATAAATTGGCTTACTAAACTAACGGCAAATGCAATATCAGGTCTGGTAACAGTCAGATAAATTAATTTGCCAACAAGTCTTTGATATTGTCCTACATCTTTTAATGGTTCACCATTTTCGATGTCAAGTTTTTTGTTGGATTCCATTGGGGTACTGGCGGGTTTTACACCTAGTTTACCTGTTTCTTTTAATAGGTCAAGAACATATTTTCTTTGTGAGAGGAATAAACCTTTGCCTGAATGTGCTATTTCAATACCCAGAAAATATTTAAGTTTTCCTAAATCTTTAATGTCAAATTTATTTTTCAAGTAGTTTTTGACATTTTCTATGTCTTCCTTGTCATTTCCTGTAATAATGATATCATCCACATAGACAAGAACTATCGTTGTTTTGTTGTTTGAATGTTTAATAAACATAGATGAATCTGCTGAACTTTTAATAAAGTTATGAAGTAAGAGAAAGTGACTAAGCTTGTCATACCATGCTCGAGGAGATTGCTTAAGCCCATAAATCGATTTGTTTAATTTGCATACGAGATTGCTGTCAATTTCATTCTTGTAACCTAGGGGTAATGACATATAAACCTCTTCTTCTAGGTTACCTTGTAGAAATGCATTTTTGACATCCATCTGACACAAACTCCATCCCAAATTAACAGCAACAGATAGTAAAATTCTTACAGTATTCATTTTTGCAACTGGTGCAAAAGTCTCTTGGTAATCTAGACCATATGTCTGAGTGAAACCTTTCGCTACCAATCGTGCTTTATATCTTTCTATTGTTCCATCACTGTTATATTTGATTTTGTAAATCCACTTGCATCCTACAACTTTTTTACCCTTTGGTAGAGGCATAAGTGTCCAAGTTTTATTTTTCTCAAGTGCTTGGAGTTCTTCTTTCATTGCTAAGCACCATATAGGATTTTTATTGGCTTCCCAATAATTTGTTGGTTCAGTTTCTTTTGAAACCGATGTCAAGAAGGCTTTATATTGTGTGGAAATATTGTCATAAGAAACATAATGCTGGATAGGGTAACTTACCTTGTAGGTTACAAAGTCACGTAACCTGGAAGAAGGCTGAGTTGAGCGAGTTGATCTTCTAGGCTGATCTTCTTCTGCTTCAGCCTCGACTTCTGATATTCTAGGTTGAGCTTCTTCTTCTTTAGCCTCGAATTCTCCCCCTGAGCTCAACTCTTCTTCATTTGAGACTTTGTTCTCGAGAGTAGTTGTACCTTCAGAAATTGTTAGTTCCGGAAGCACAAGTTTGCTACTAGGTGACTGCATGAAATCTTGTTTATTTATATCTCCTTTTTCTTTGTAAAATGATTCGTTTTCAAAAAAAGTTACATCTCTAGAAGTATAGAGTTTTTGATTAGTAGGATCATAGCATTTATATCCTTTTTTTGAGAGGAGTATCCTAAAAAAATAGTTTTGACTGCATTTTTATCTAATTTATCATGTCTTTTAATATGTACAAAGCATATACATCCATATACTCTAAGGTGATCTAATTTTACTTTTCTTTTATTTAAAATTTCTAATGGACTCCTATTTTTTAAAATCATGCTTGGAAGTCTATTTATAAGATGTATAGCAGTAAGAACAGCTTCAGACCAAAATCTTTTTGGTACATTTGTTTGAAATAACAAAGATCTAGTGACTTCTAAAATATGTCTATTTTTTCTTTCAGAAATTCCATTTTGTTCTGGTGTATTAATGCACGTGGTTTGATGCAAAATTCCTTTTTGTTTTAAGAAATCAGAAAATAGTTTATTAACATATTATGTGCCATTATCGGACCTAAGTATTTTGATTCTAGTATCATATTGAGTTTCAACAAAGTTTGTAAATTCTTGAAACTTTAAAAATACTTCATTTTTTGTTTTGAGAAGATAAATCCAAGTAGTGCGTGAAAAATCATCAATAAAAGTAACATAATATCTGAAATTATTATATGAATCTATTGGTGCAGGTCCCCAAACATCAGAGTGCACAAGCTCAAAAATTCTAGTAGTTTTGCTATTTGATAAAGAAAATGGCAACCTAGTTTGCTTTGAAAAACGACAAATATCACAATTGCTATTATTTAAATTTGTCATAGACACCATTTTATTCAAAACATTGTCAGACGCATGTCCAACTCTCCAATGCCACAATTTATTTTGTTCTAATTTATTAGCCGATAATGCTTTATTTGACATATCTAAAATATAAAGTCCATTTTCTAATCTTCCTTCACCAATTATCTTCTTCGTTATTCTGTCCTGAAAGACCACATTGTCAGGTGAGAAAATTACATTACAATTTAGTTCTTTTGTTATTTTACTCACAGATATTAGGTTAGATGCAAAAGTTGGTAAATATAACACATTAAATATTTTATTTGATAACATGGTAGTTGTTCCTATTTGATCAATAGGAACTTTAGAACCATTTGCTACTGTAACGGGACTCAATTTTTCTGCCTTAATTTTAGTTTCTAATATATTCAAATTTCCAGTCATATGATCAGTTGCACTGGAATCTATAACCCAATCTTTATTGTTAAAATTTGAGAAAAAATTAGAGCAATTACTTGTAAATTTACCTGACTTTTGCAGCAGACCATTTAATTGAGTAATTAGAGTTGAGAGTTGGGCTTGGCTTATTGGGCCTGAACCGGTCGGTTCAAAAATAATGCTGCTGTTTTCTTTCCCTCTGTCCGGTTCACTTGCTTCTGCCGCAAATCCCTTTCTTTCTACTTCTTTCGATCCGCCGCCTCTCCTGCGATTATCACCGCCTCTCTCCCCCTTTCTCTTCGGCCGGAGGTGCGGGTAGAGGAACCAGCAGCCATCTCGGTTGTGCCCCTCCTTCTTGCAATTATCGCATCTAATTTCTGTGGTTGCTCCCCGCTTCTCCCCCTTGGGGTTAGGGTTTCGGTTGTGCACTGAGAAGGCTTGGCCGTCCGATTCAGAGGTGAATTGAGAATTCATACATGCTCTGCGGGTCTCTTCGCCCAATATCATGGCTACTACGCTCAAGTCAAACAAAGGTAATTTTCTTGACAGGGGATTTATTAATTTATTTCAATGAAATAGACAATTAAGTAAGAGCTAGTCACCATAATAGAGATTTCAGACTCTGATACCTGGACGGGAAAACTCCCTGGGATCGGATCCCGCACTTGGGTTAGAAGGGTCTGGTCTGGAGGACTACCTAGCTGACCGGGTTGTCTACGATGAGATTGATCGAGCTGCTGGTTGCTTCCTCCAGCTTCTGTTTCTCCCTCTGACTTTACTTCCAACTCTTATGATTCCAGCTCTTTTGATGATGATGCATTAGTTACTAGTCGTATTGATAGCAACTCAGTGTTGTAATAGCTTTAGTTTTACTATTTGGTTATGCTATGCTAGCTGTTATGTTAGATGGATTTTCTAGACTTAGTCTTTTGATTAGCTGTAGAGGCTGTGAATTTCCCTTTTTATTTGTATGAGGCCTATGCTTAATTAGTGTCAAATTTTGTAAATGAACTATTATGTTTTGTAATGAAACTGGTGGATACAACCCACTTTTGTCAAAAAAAAAAAATGTGATATCAATTACCTAGGTGAATACCAGAAAACTTATATGCGAACTTAATACCAAGACAAACAAAAATGCTTTTGATTAATAGATAAGTACCGAATTTTCAGGTGAGCCAGTTATAAATAACTGAAATATGGACTAGTCTTCCAAAAAAAGAGAGTGAGAAAAATGTTTTACTCATGGAATTTTTTTTTCTTGTACACCCTACAAAACCTCAGAATATTCCCACATCAAATAATTACCATAAGAAATAAAATAAAATGTCGGTGTAATTTGTATTTCTTGTAATACTTACAAATTTTGCAATTCTCGTCAACAAAAATGAAATATTAAAAAAACGACGGAACATGTCTTTGTGTTGTTTAAAAAAATGTAAATCATATGCCATCAGTTCAGCTATGACATTTCTGCTGAATAAAATGCCAGCCCCTTGAAATAGAAAATACTTGCACAGACCAAGGATATATAACGGTTTAGGTTTTTTTTTGGCATGTAATTGTTTATGTTTTTAAAAGAATTAATGAATAACTCGGACTACTACTAATTCCATCTTTTATTATTTAATTTCAAAATTAGACTCACATGTACGTTATAATTTGTAAATTTGGATTTTAACCAATTTGTATATAAGTCCCCGTAACTTGCATATGATACTATTTATCTTTTTCCCTTCTCATCTTCTCAGGTTCCCCAACATTTTTCACTACTATATATCCTAAATTTACTGAGTTTGACTGTCTATACAAGTTTAGCAAAAGATAGAATGGTGAAAACTTTGGTGAAAATCACCAAGAGAAAGGGGAAAAAGCAAAAAGGAAATATCTGCAAGAAGGAGATCATAGAGCTATCACCACCTCTCTCCATGTAATCAATCTTGAATTTTCAAAAGAAAGATGGAAATTGCTACAATGATGCATCTAAGTAAGAACGAGAAGTTGTCGACAAACATGGCGAAAAATGTGGCACATGTAACTTTTAACAATAATTCAGGGGTGATATGCTACTCACCAATGCTAATCTCAACAAACGGTATTTGGAAAGGAATCAACCCATTGGATTACTCTCTCCCTCTATTCATCCTACAAATGACGATTATTGTCGTGATGACTCGCATCCTCGTTGTCCTCCTCAAACCTTTCCGCCAGCCCCGTGTTATTGCCGAGATCATGGTATTTTATTGTAATTTTGCTCCAATTTGGTTGTTTCTGCTTAAGCTTTCATCTTCCTGAAAATCATTGTTTTGCTATACTTATGGGAGGGGTGAGGGGAGAAGTATTTAATCTTCTTTTTACTTTTCTAATTTTTTACTTTTGTTTCTTGTTTTCATTATGATGAAAAAATCTTTGGTCTAAATAAGATTAAGATTGGAGTTTTATGTTTGAAGTCAAGCGTATTTTGTTGAGATATTATTTTAGCTATTATTTTTTAAGATAAAAATGACTTTTACTTTTGATTATCTACATGAGATTTTTCAATTGAATTTCAAACTTGCGGCCTTTCATGTAGAGAACATTGTTTTGGCCATTAAATCAAAGGCTTATTCTTATTATTTCAGCTATTGTTGTAATATGATTTATTATTTTCCATCAATTGTCACAAGAGGATTTAAGTGTTATCATTCTAAAATGAGAAAACGTTATGTAATATATATTATGTAGTTTTTGTTATTCAACTTCCACCTTTCAAAGTTTTTTTTTTCTTTTTAATTTATATAAGAGGCTAACTAAATTGCACTAAAAAACTTACAGTATAATTCAGGGCCAAAATAGCATTCATATAACATACATTCCTTTAAATAGTAGTTACAGCACAGTTTAAACAAATATGTCAATCATGTTTCCATTAGACACCGATTCTGGTACAGCTTAATCAAAGTAACTCATCCAACTTCATCACAAAAACATAATAGACACTATACTGGCAAGAGATCCTGAATGGTACAATTTTGAACCGTATAGTTTCAATTTAATACCTCCAACTTATGTGCTAACTAATGTTGACAAGCCTCTTTAGGCCGGTGTGATCCTGGGGCCATCCATCTTGGGCCGCATCAAGAAGTTCGGTGAAATGGTGTTCCCACAACAAAGTTTCCTCACGCTCGAGACCGTGGCCCACCTTGGCCTTCTCTATTTCCTTTTCCTAGTTGGAGTTGAAATGGATGTTGCTGTGATTCGCCGTTCAGGGAAAAAAGCATTAGTGATTGCAGCTGCTGGGATGGCGCTGCCATTTTGCATCGGCACAGCTACCTCATTTGTGTTCAGACATCAAATCTCAAAGAACATACACCAATCTGCCTTCCTACTTTTCCTTGGTGTTGCACTCTCTGTTACCGCTTTCCCTGTACTGGCACGTATTCTTGCAGAGACCAAGTTGCTAAATTCAGATTTGGGTCGTATTGCCATGTCGGCTGCTATAATCAATGACATGTGTGCATGGGTCTTACTTGCACTTGCCATTGCAATTGCTGAGGTGAAAGGAAATGCATTCTCCTCCCTTTATGTAAGCTATGTTTTTCAACTAAAAATTCTTTAATTCGACAAATTAAGTGATTATTAACTGCTGTTGACACCTCAAGAGTCAAGGCTTTGTAATTAATGGCGATACAAATACAAATGACACAATTATAGGTTGTTTTGATATTGTTGTTTCTCGTTATAGGTTCTCTTTTCAGGACTTGGTTTTGTCTTAGTGTGTTTCTTTTTGGTACGACCTATCATGTGGTGGCTCATGCGACGCACTCCCGAGGGTGAAAACATCAGTGATGGACATGTCTGTCTAATCCTAGCTGGTGTCATGTTCGCTGGAGTCGTGACCGATGCTATTGGCATTCACTCAGTTTTTGGTGCATTCGTCTATGGCCTAGTCATCCCGAATGGACCTGTTAGTATAATACTAGTAGAAAAATTAGAGGATTTTGTTACTATATTATTACTGCCGCTTTTCTTTGCTATTAGTGGGCTCAGGACGGATGTGACAAAATTGAGGGATCCGATCACGGTTGGTCTGCTGGTACTTGTATTTGTGCTTGCAAGTATTGGGAAGATTGTCGGCACTATATTGATAGCTGCCCTTTATGATACTCCATTTAATGAGGGACTCGCGCTTGGTTTTCTCATGAACACTCGGGGGCTTGTAGAGATGATTGTGCTCAACATCGGTCGTGACAAGCAGGTAAATCAATTTTATCTTTTACTAATTAGTTTGGCACATAAACCGATCAAATTGTATGCACTTTGACATATAATTAAGACAAAAATATGCTACGTACTTCTTAAATAGGTCCTAGACGACCAGTCCTTTGCAACTATGGTACTGGTCTCTGTGTTAATGACAGCTTTAGTGACACCTGTTGTGACGGGGATGCATCGTGGGTCCCGGCGTATGATTGGATACAAGCGACGCAATCTTCAACTTTCCAACCCCGATAGTGAGCTCCGAATGTTGGCATGTGTTCACACACCGCGCAATGTTCCCTCCATCATCTCTCTCTTAGGCATTGCTAATCCAACTAAGCGCTCTCCTATATTCGTATATGCACTTCACCTTGTCGAACTAACCGGCCGTGCCTCCAACATGCTTATTTTACATAGTACTGCCAATTCTACTCCGCTCTCTTCTCGTACTCCTCACAAGAGCAACACCTCATCCTTCCCTCATATCTTCTCTGCCTTCGAGTCGTTTGAACAGCATGCCGGTGGTGTGTCGGTACAACCCCTAACAACTGTTTCGCCCTACTCAACCATGCATGAGGATGTATGTGTTTTAGCAGAAGACAAACATGTGTCTCTAATTGTAATTCCTTTCCACAAGCAACAAACGGTCGACGGAGGAATGGAGGCAATGAACTCATCAATCAAGGATCTAAATGAAACCATACTCAGCACCGCACCGTGCTCAGTTGCAGTTTTTGTCGATCGCGGCCTTTCTTCATCAACTGTGCGTTTGGCAACCTCTCGCCACGTAATGCTTCTATTCTTTGGTGGTCCAGATGACTGTGAGGCTCTAGCCTTTTCCATGCGCATGATTGATAACCCATCCATATCTCTCACAATTCTTCGATTTCTACCATTAGAGGAACAACAAACTGCAGTCTCTTCATCATCAGCCGTGAACAATTATCCGATGGCGAATGCAAATTCTGCAGAAGGCTATCAACGCATGCTCGATGAAGAATGCCTTCATGAGTTTCGTGTCAGGTATTAAGATATCTAACTTACTATTTAGACAATTTGTTGTACTAAAATATAGGCAGTCAATAGTAAATATATTTTGCTTACTATTTTATTTCTTACGTCAGGACTGTCGGACGTGATTGTGTTAACTATATCGAAAAATTTGTAAGCAATAGTGAGGAAGCAGTGAGTACAATACGCAAGATGGACAGCCGCCACGAGCTTTTCATAGTCGGGAGAAGCTACAAAAACGCAAGCACTGAACTAACTACTGGGTTGAAAGAATGGACCGATTGTCCCGAGCTGGGACCTATAGGGGACATACTGGTTTCATCTGATTTCTCTATGGTGGTGTCAGTATTAGTGATACAACAGTATGTACCAGAAGGGGCCCAACCGGCACCGGTAACTGCCATGAGACAAGGAATGCAGAGCCCCATGAATAACCAGCCAGTGCAACAGTATCTAAACAATGCTAATGTGAGGATGTCAAATTTAACTTCTAGCCCTATTCAACCTTTCAATGTTGGCTGGAATTAATTGTAATAAGATATGTAGATTCTGATCTGATACAGTAGAGGGATCAATCTAACTTTGTAATTCTTTAATATTTGTTCTTTAGATAATTATGTGAATTAAGATTTTTTTAGTTTAGATTGTTAATTCCACCTCTAATTCAGCTTCTAAATATGGTGCTGGTAATTCAGAGAAATGTTTTTCTTCCAACTTTAGATTTCGCAAAGTGAATTTTATATAGGAGTTTCTTTTAAAGAATAGAGACTTTCATTAGTAGAATTTACAATTTACACTGTGTACCGGCACCAGATATAAAATCTGACTTATCCTGAATGCTGAAAGGAGGAATATTTACAGAAAAAACAAATTGAATTATCATTAAGAAGAGAAATCGATATCTTCACTGCAGATGGTTTGTATCAGGTGGAAGGATGACTTTTGAAAAAAAAAAAAATTTATTTTAATATTTAATAGAAAATGTCAACTAATTTGTTACAAATCAATTTTTAGTACCCATAAAAATTTGAATGCATGACCATTTATTAGTCGCTTTAGTAACTTAAGAGTTGAGCTATATTAAGTTATTAACCATTACTATTTGTAATTTTTTTTAGAAAGAGCATCATGTCTTCATGAACATAAAATTAATTATGATATGCAGTGTGAACATATATAATTATCATATTTACAAGCATTTTGTGTTGATAAAAGAATTGTAAGAACAGTCTCATTGTAGAAGTAAAAACAGAGGTATGCTAATTATCTCGGCAATTTTCATCCAGGGCTCACATGGTGGTTGTGTGCCTCTTTTACTGGTAATTCACTATCATGACATACTGAATTCAATATGTAAGTGTTCATTCTGAGCTTATTAAGCATAACTTTAGATGAGTTATCAATCTAAAAACATTTATGTGTAAACGTATGTAACTATGTGTTAATTACAAAAATTGAATTGTTAATTTTAAATAAACGAAGTCAAAGATCAAATATATTTTTATGCCAACCAAGATAATATTTTTTTTTTATAACAGTGGGAAAACCCACCGATTTCATTTAACAAACTAAATCATACAGAGTTTACTGGTACCGGTACCAAACCTCTGTTACCAAATAAACCAGAATACTATCATTACATAACATGCAAATCAAACAACCCTACTACAACCAAAAGATACTAAGCAATAAAAAAGTTCTAACCACATACAATCCAACACAAAAACACCCAAGGCAGTTATACCAATATAACCAAACAAGATGATATAACTGAATAAAATCTGAAAACATGAAATTTGATCGAGCCTGCTTTCTTAGGGAACCCTACCTTAGAAAAAAAATGTTAATAATTTTAGTAATAAATTGGTTTGTACAAGGCCGTTAGGCCATATATTCGACTACTGCAAGGAAGATAAACAATACAGCCCAGAGGCCCGAAATAGTTGGTACATCACTTTAAAATTTTAGGGAAAATTTCTAGTGTACTCATTCAAATTTTCAAAATAGCCAATTGCCTTATCAAAATATTGAAATTTTTTATTTCCCCATTCTAAATTGAAATTCTTTCTTATTTCCCCATGTGTTGATTAAATCTGAAAATTTAAGCTAAATTTATAATTTTATTATATTTTGAAGTTTAAATGTCTATTTTGTCCCTCTTTTTTTTGATGGTTGTCGACAATTGTCGGCAACGATTATATTGATAAGAAAATGAGAGTTTTAATTACAATGTATCCGGGTGTCAGGGACCACTATGCTCCCTCTCGGAAGCTATGTACACAGTCCCTAAAATCCCACAAAGAAAGAAGAAAATGTCCCCAGCCAAAGTAAATTAAAGTAAAATAAGTAATTTAAATAAAATGAAAGTAAATAGCGCTAAATACTCCTCCATCTTTCGATCTCCAGCACAGTCTCGCAAACCAGATAATTCGCACGTCGCCGTTTGTTAGAAAACAGCCTCTTGTTTCTCTCTCTCCACAATGCCCAAGCCCCTGCTGCCCAGACAACATTCCAAAGTGTTCGCTGTTGGGTTGAGAGAGGCCTGGCTATGCGCCGCCATATTTGCTGTATGTCCGCACCTGCTCGTGGTGTTATGTTATAATGGGCGAACAGGTCCGTCCAGAATCGTGCCGCATACGTGCAGTCCCACATAATATGATCTCTTGTCTCCTCCAAATCCCGGCCACACAGGTGGCACCCTGATGGTACATTGCACCCTCTGTAATGCATGACATCCTGCGTCAGGATTTTCCGATCTAGCATAAGCCAGATGAAAATTCTCACTTTCATTGGGACCTTCATTCTCCATAGTACCACCTGATATGCCGATAAAATCCCCGTATTATGCAAGACCCTGTACGCCGAGGAGCACGAGAAAACCCCGGTTGCCGTCCAACCCCATTTTTGAGTGCCCCCCTGAGTTTCTATCGAACATGCATAAAATGGTTTCAACTTGATAAGATCCTTTATGAAGAAAGACCCGCTATTCTCTAAACGGTCTATTTGCGATGCCGACGTAATACCATACAATGATCGAATGGTTTCTGCCCATAGACCCTCAGGGTTGCTATCAATAGCCCAAAGCCATTTTGTTAGTAATGCCTCGTTCTGGCAACTGAGATCTATTATACCCATGCCCCCGTTCTCTCGGAGGGAACAAACCCTCTCCCAGTTCACCAAATAATTAATGCCTTTGCAAACATCCTTCCCCTTCCACAGGAAGCTCCTTCTCATTTTGTCAATATGGTTGATGACTCCCACCGGAATCTTGAAAGCTTGCATATAGTGCAGAGGCATTGCTGACAGTACCGCCTTTACCAATGTAATTCTTCCCCCATAGGATAGAAAACCTGAGGTCCAGCCTTCTATCCGACGCTGCACTGCATGTAGCATTGGCTGATAGTCTATCTTATTCGGTCTCTTAACCGCTAGTGGCAGGCCCAAGTATTTGATCGGTAACCGCGCCCTGGGTGATCCCAGGATTTGCTCAATGGCCGGTACTAGAGTTTGAGGAATAGCAATAGGAACGAAGTTGCTTTTGCCTCTATTTATCCGGAGGCCGGTCAGAGTCGCGTACACCTGCAGCACGTGACTAATAATTTTGAGGGTAACCGGATGCGCCTCACAGATGATCAGTGTGTCGTCCGCATATTGAATCGTGCGTGGCTGTAGCCTGATTGGCTGTGGCACGAGAGTCGCCACATTCTGTAAGTGAGGTCTTTTAAAAGTGAGGTCTCATTTCTTTTAAAAGTGAGGTCTCATTTGTCCCTCTTTTAAAAGTGAGGTCTCATTTCTTCCTCTTCACTCCATTGTTGTTGTTACTCAAAACCTACAATCACATCAAGGAAACTAATGGTGTCACCAAGGAAACCCTTTTCAATCCCAGCAGAGCATTTCTCGAAAACATATAAACCAATAAATGAAATATGAATTTGTTACTTTTGTAGTTCATCTCAGAGACCTTAGATACCACGATGGCACAATCTGACCCCTTAATGGCTCAATCACTTAATTTGGCTTTTTTTTTTTTTCCGATTCTGTCAAAGTCCAATGTATGTTGGACGGACAATATTTAAAGTGAATTGGAGTAATAAAGAAAAATTTATGACAAATTGGACTACCATCTTATGAGTTTGGAGATATATTACAAAAGTAACAAATTAATATTTCAAAGCTGCTACAGAGTAGTTGGAAGCAGTAAACTTTATCCAGCAGCACTACCCATTGGTGGCCGAAGGGATAGCTCTGGGGCTGTGGAGCCATCTACCAAGTGCCACGGGTTAAGGACTGGGAAGGGGTTTTTGGGGAGATTATTGGTTTTTTTATGTGACTTTAGGTCCCGAGTTACTGCAGCAATGAGCTGAAGAAGAAAGGATCTCAGTTTTAGAAGAATGGCAAAATAGATATTTAATACCTTAAAGCAAAATTAAATTATAAATTCAGCTTACATTTTCAGATTTAATCATAATAAGAAAGGATTTCAATTTATAATGAGAAAATAAGAAATTTCAATGTTTTGACGGAAAAATTGGTTATTTTGAAAGTTTAGATAGGTACACTAGAAATTTTCCCCAAATTTTAATATGCTGGGAGGATGGCTATCGACTTGCTACACAATGATCACAGGAGGACTGTTTGTAGAGCATCCGTGTAGCTCTCTCGAAGCTCCTTGATCTCCGTGTCGGTCTCTCCAAGCTCCACGAGACATCCGATGGCGATCTCGCGAAAGCTCGATGCCTGAGCTCCTACCAAGCACGGAATTCAGATCACCCCCGGTACCGTAATAGGGATCTTTTACAATTACTTAATCTGGACCGTTCTTTTTAACTTGGCACGAATCTCAAAGTCCAATAATACTGCCCCTCCGTCAGCCCGAATCCCAAAGCGGCTGGGAGTTAATCTCAAACCGTAAAGTGAGGGAATCTTTTATGGTACCGGGGAGGATATTTGTCCCCAATCACGTTCCCTGGCAAAACGCATTTCTCTTTCCCTTTGCCTTCTCCAATGGAAGTCCTCTCAGTTTGGAACCTCTTGTCGGATCTCTTTCCATCTTCAGAGCCGAATATCGTGGGCACATGCATCATAGGCGCCGTTGTTCTTCTCTTCTTCCTCTCCTTTTCTCTATGGCGAGGTCTGAGTGGGAGGAGAAGGAAGCCGGTGAGAGTATACATGGATGGATGCTTCGACATGATGCACTATGGCCATTGCAACGCTCTTAGACAGGCCCGCGCGCTTGGAGACGAGTTGGTGGTCGGTGTAGTGAGTGATAAGGAGATCATTGCTAACAAGGGCCCACCTGTCAGCCCTTTATACGAACGGTTCACTTTTATTTTTCTATTGTCTTTCAAATTTACTTAATTTTAAGCTGAAATTCCGGTGATTATGCAATTTTAGAAACTCGATGGTAATTTCATAGTGCGATCCAAGCTAACCCACTCTAATTTGTGCAAAAAGCATGGCCGGAAGCGAACTGATAAATATCAGGTTGACCTGAAACTGAACCCAAAACCAATTGGAAACAAAATTTTACATAAGAGACTGAAAATGAATTGTTACTCAAGAGTCGAGACTCTGTGAATTTAAATGGAAAGCTGTCCTGTCTATCAATTTTCGTCTCTGATTTCTGTTAATTGAATTCTACGGTAGGAAATGACATTTGCAACACTCTACTTTTCTTTTATCGTTTGTGCAGAATGTTAATGGTGGCTGCAGTGAAGTGGGTGGATGAAGTAATATCTGACGCCCCTTATGCGATAAATGAAGAATTTATGAAGAAGCTTTTCACAGAGTATAACATAGACTATATCATACATGGAGATGATTCTTGCCTGCTTCCAGATGGTACCGATGCATATGCCCTTGCCAAGAAGGCTGGACGGTACAAGCAGATCAAAAGAACTGAAGGTGTTTCCAGCACTGATATTGTCGGTACGATTTATTATGTGCTCCTCCATTTCTTTTCAGTAAATTCTAAATTGTGAAGAGGGCAGTGTTATTTGTTGAACATTACCTTCTAGTATTAATGTAGTTTTAGTATTTCAAATGAGAAGAACCTGTCATTACTGATATAACCCTCTCTTATAGATTTGATATGTAGTGTATGGGCATTTCTGTCATGCCACTTAATTTTCTCACTGTTGAGCTTGTTGTTGCTTGTGTCAGTTTGCAAAGATGTCAAACAGTAGGTGTTCAAATGCCTGACAAGGCAAGGGTCTTGTTGCAAATCTCCACTTTCATTTATAAAACCTTCTCTTGTTAATGTGTATTAACAGGTCGCATGCTTCTTTGTGTAAGAGAGAGATCTACTGGAGATAAGCATGCCCATGCATCATTGCAAAGGCAGTTCAGTCATGGCCATGGCCAGAAATTAGATGGCGGCAGTGGTTCACCTAGAAGTGGGACCCGCATTTCTCGTTTCTTGCCCACTTCTAGGCGCATAGTCCAGTTCTCTAATGAAAAGGTTTAAATTTAGCTATATTTTCACATGTTGACTATCAGTTTAGTGTACTTCATCAAGGGAAAAAGAAAATTAGGGGTTTCGTTTTAATGTAATGCAGGGGGCAGGTTCAGAGTCTAGAATAATCTACATTGATGGTGCATTTGATCTTTTCCATGCTGGACATGTGGAGGTGCTCTCTCATCTAATGTTTTTTTTTTAATTCTAATGAAAGAAAAATCTTTTCCATTTTCTTGTTAATTTAATTTTATTCATCTTTTCTATACACAGATATTACGGGTTGTTCAGGCCTTGGGAGATTTCTTACTAGTTGGCATATATAGTGACCAAACAGTCAGGTTTTTTCACCTCCCTCAATGTGTGTGCAGCCGGCCCCACCTAAGACAAACAATTCCTATTTATTTATGCACTTCTGCTTCTTTTTCTTTTTTTTAATTTTGTTTCCTAATGGGTTTTTTTGCTGAATTTTTTTTTTCTTTTTTTTTCTTTGTATGCAGCTCGGTCCAAGGTGCACATCGCCCAATAATGAATCTGCATGAAAGAAGCCTAAGTGTCTTAGCTTGTCGATATGTAGATGAAGTTATAATAGGAGCCCCTCGTGAGGTTTCAAAAGATATGGTAGGTTTTAGAAATTGTAGATTCTGTCCTTTCATTTGCTTTCTAATTTTTGTGTGTTGAGCAATTTACATATGCGAACTTTCTTTGCAGTGCAGATCACTACCTTCAATATTTCCTTGGTAGTGCATGGAACAATTTCTGAAAATATGGGTTTTATGAAGGTAATAAATTTCATGATATAAGGATCTTTTATTTTAAAGATTAAATTTGATTTTTGTTTGTTTGTTTTGATATATGGATCGCTTTTACAGGAGCAACCAAACCCATATAGGGTTCCAATGGATATGGGCATCTTTAAGCAACTGGAGAGTCCATTAACTATCACAACCAGTACAATAATTAGGAGGATTGTTGCTAATCATGAAGCATATCAGGTTCATAGATTTCCATTGTTTTTTCTATCTGTTTGTTTTCTTTACACAGTGCCATGTTTGTTCTTCTACACGATGAATTTGTTAAGGCACTATATATTTAAATGTTGCATTTCTGGGTGCAGAAGAGAAATGAGATGAAAGAAGCCAGTGAAAGGAAATATTATGAGAACAGAACTTACATATCTGAATGAGCTATTAGGTGGTTTATCTACACAATTATGAAGCTTCACATTTTTTACTATTAGAAACACTTTTATTGTTGCACATATGATGTAAATTATGTAGAGAGAACATTCGAATTTCTTTTTTTAATCTTCTCTTGTTTTTTTTTCCCCTTTTTCGCATTGTTTGAATGTACATGAAAGATATTTTGCTAGAGAAGACTGAAGATAACTCTCTTGTTTTTTGCATGCAATTTGAAGGGTACGAGTCCGAATTTGATTCGTAAACTTCATTTTATTGTTTTCTTTCATGTTTTTTTTTTTTTCTTTCAAAGAAGCCAATAGCCCGTAAAATGGGCTGCGCAAGCTTTATATAGATATCGCATAATGCAGCAGGGAAAATAAAATTGGAAGTGTAGGGGTAAAAAACATGCTAGCATTACTTTAAAAGTTACATATTTTATAAAGATGGCTGATTAGCGAGTCTTTTGGGTTTATATTGTGAGATTTATGATAGACATACCAATATATTTTGTTATCAAAATTCCTTGTGATAAAAAAAATTCTTAGACCAATTAGAAAAATTTGATAGTTTTGGAAATGACAACAATTTTGTTGGTCCAACTTTTTCAGAATGTCAAATTTGAGATGGTGTTACCTCTTTAATTATCTTCTCCTCAAATTTTGTTGCATTTCTTCTACACGATGAATAGCAAGGAAAAGTAGCATCTACCAAGTTTTCACAAAAAAAAAAAAAAAAAAAATTGGGAAAAGCAGATATTTAGACTGAAATGTTAGGCTGTTTCAAATTAAGCAATTTGCATCTTTATTTATTTAACATTATTGTAATTGGAGCATCAATTAATGCAATTTTATCCGAAATCAATGCTTGAAACATTTGGATCTTAATTAAACAATAGGATAAAATATAAGTGTAATTGTTTTTCACCTTTTTTTCTTTTACTGGATGATATGTGCAAAGAAAAAAAATGTTTACAAAACAATCAAAATTAAGCGCAAACGAAAAGATATAAAGATCGAGGTGAAAAAAGACGCGTATGATAAAAATGATCGAAATTATTATTTCTGGATTTCTGTAAATTTAATCGGCTTTCAACTTGATTTATCAATGGAGAAGACCCATTTGTCATTCTCTTTCTTCTATCTTCCTTTTCTTATCGGGAGGTGCTATTCTAAGGGCAATAATTTTAATAATGAGAGTTGAGAGAATATTTCGTATATGAATACGTAATCAATATATGGATAACTAATAAGGAAATAATCTCAAATATCTTTCATCTTTTTTTGTACATATAGAATGGAAACAGATTCTTCCTAGCTAGTATATTCGCCATGTCATTTACAATATTAACATACTCGATTCTACAGCCATTGTCAAGAGTTTAAAAAAAAAATATACCCGATTCTATTGTTTGACTCATGATACAGTGATAGATGAAATGAAACCTAAGGCCATTTGAGTTGCAAAAAAAAAAAAAATTTGAAAACCAATCAAATTAAAATTTCATTTTAATCAACGACCTCATTATAAATATTTATAAATGCAACTCAAATGCCCTTAGGTTTACATTTCATCTATCACTGTATCATGAGTCAAACAATAGAATCGGGTATGTGAATATTGTAAATCTCAAATATCTTTCATCGTTCTTTTTTTGCAACTCAGATGTCCTTAGGTTTCATTTCATATATATTAGTGATTATAATTGATTTGTTTTGATACATCCACTCTTCTACTCCACCAGTAAATAAAAAAACAAAGTAGTATCATGAGTCAAACAATAGAATTGGGTATGTGAATCTGTAATTTTTTTATATTATATTATCACCAAAGAGTCATTACAGTAGTACATATCCAGTATAAAGTTGAGGCATGAAATAGCCCATGATTTTTATTAATACCCTCCAAACAATTAAAATTAGCAAATATGTCCTCGGATTTTTTTTTTAAATACCCTAACCGCCCCTTCACTGGGTGGTCCAGTTTCCCCACCAAACCACCCCACAGTGGGGCGGTCACCTATGCATACCAGACCGCCCTATGTTTGGGCGGTTTGGTTAATTTTTTTTTTAAAACAGACCGTCCCCTTCTCTCCCAACAGAACCCCAAACCCTCACCCCTGCCCCTTGCTGCGCTGCCAAACCGCCCAACCCCCTTCTCCCTCCCCACGGTGCCAAAACCGCCCCCATCCCCCTCTCCTTCCCTTTTTGCTTCCAAACCTCTCCCCCTCCCCTTTCCCCTCCCCTTTCTCTTCCTCTTTCACCGAAACCCTTTCTCGCTACAAAACCCGATACCGATCGATTAATAGGAAGGCGAGGCGAGACGAAGCGAGGCAACTCGGAATTGGAGCCGAACTCCTCCCTATACAAAGCACCAACCGGGTATTTCCAGGTAAGCCGTCACACCTCTTCTTCTTTTTTTAAGTTTTGTGCCTTGTGATGGCATTGGAATGTTGAAATGTTGCTTTGTTGCTTGATTGTTGTGCGATTAGGGCGATTAAGGGTTAGGGTTTAGGGTTCTTGAATTGGTTTGGTCGTACGGAGTTGTAGAAATTGAATTGTTAAATACCATGTGCGGGTTGCTGATTTTTCCGACGCGATTGATGTACGGTATTTTACCGGAATTATTTTTTTAATTTAGTTTGCGATAATAATTCTTATTAATTATTGTAAATTGCGAAAATATGTTATTTGAATTGAGAAAAGATCACTTGTCATTAGAGTTTAGGGTTTAGAGTTTTTTTGTAGGGTTTTGGGTTTTTTTTAGGGTTTACGGTTTAGTTTTTTTTTAGGATTTTTGGTTTTTTTTAGGGTTTTGGATTTTTTTAGGGTTTAGAGTTTTTTTTTAATGCATGAATTATGCCTTTTATTTTTTATGGTTTATTATTTAAATTAATATACATTATGCCTATAATCTTTAATGCATAACACATTTTTATTTTAGGGTTTAGGATTTTAAAAATTGTTAGGAATTGTTTAGCATGTATAGAAATCATCCAAAATTATTTATAAATTTTTAGAAATTGTTTCCAATAATATTTATTATTAATTAACGTAAATTATTTAAAAAATGTTAGAAATTTAGTAACCGGTTATTTTCAAATGTAGTATGACAAGACTCTAGACGAGGACGATCATGAGAGACTATGGAGACCGGGGAGAGTTCACATGCTCCGGCTGGAGAGGCTCCTAGTGTGGAGACCTCTGGTACAGAGGCTATCGGTGTAGAGTACATTGGTGTAGAGGCTATCAGTGCAGAGGCACTCGCTCATGCTGCAGACACATTTAGTCCTCTTCTGTGGATCCCGCATATTAAGCACCGTGTCGCATACGCATCTTTAGAGGTACATTGGTTTTTTATAAGTAATTTAAATAGCATTATTTAAATTGACATATAGTCAGCTGCTTAAATTGAAATCATTGTTAAATGCAGGACGAGACGATGTTGATAGTGAGACATGACCCAAGTTGTGGTACGTACGGTTCATACGGTGGTACATGACCCAAGTTGTGGTGCCCTAAGTTGTCATAACTCGAGTGGGGAGGCCCCGGGTTGTCATAACTCGAGTGGCGGGGCCCCGGGTTGTCATAACCTGTATTTTTCCTAGAAGTTCCAATTTCAGATTGACGCGGAACTCTCCTCGAATATAAGTCCATTACCGGGATATTTCTCGACTCAAATTGATTGTAAACATCCCTCCATAACCCATCATCTGTTATTGAATACCTGACAAAGTAAGGTCTATTACCCCCTTGGATGTGTCAATCCGAGTAACTAAGTCTATGTCATACTGGTTGGGGTTTACACCAATTTTTTCGTATACCATTTGCTTAAGTTCCATAAATGTGATATTTTCATTAACCTCGAAACCATAGGCTGCATCTTTCGTGTATTGTGCTCCCTCCGCACTCCGGACAAGTTTCTTGCCCACATACAGTGCAATTAACATTTTTTCTTTTGGAAACTACATTAGACAATAAACATTTATCAGTTATATATTAATTTAAAAAAATGAATTAAAAAATTTACAAATTTATTAAATTAAAAATAAAACAAATAAAACAAATAAAATAAAATAAATAACACAAATAAAACAAATAATATAAATTAAACAAATAAATTAAATAAAAAGTATACCTAAAACCGTTGCTGCTGGAGGAAGAGAGAAAGAGAGGAGAGAGATATTTTTGTTGGAATGAATGGGGTGAAAAACGGGAGGGGTACCCCCATTATATAGTCAATAGTGATGGGCGGTTTGGTATAGATAGTTGACTGCCCCACTGTGGGGCAGTCTTGTATGAACAGTGGACCGCCCAGTTGTGGGGCGGTCAGAGTGTTTTAAAAAAATATATAAATATTGAGGGCAGATTTGATATTTTTTATTTTTGAGAGGGTATTAATAAAAATCACGGTGAAATAGCCTTGAAACAAGTAGAAACATCATTTGAATGAAACTAATATTCAAAACACTAGCTGAGAATGAAACGATCAAGTCAAGTGCACACAGCAGCTCATGCCACACAGTTCCTGAAGCCCTCCATACTACATCATTCACCATATTGCATCCTTATCTCAAGTATTAAAACCTTCTATCCTTCCCAGACCAAATAGATCAAAGGTACACAATCCCAACCCAAAACTATGTACAATTTTCATTTAATTTAGAGATAAACTCAAAATAGGGGCATACATAGTCTTAATTGACATGGTTTGCAAAAGCAGGCCAGTGAATGTTGTAAATGACATGGCAGATACCGGTCAGGAAGAATTAGTTTCCATTCTATATGTACAATTAAAATTGAAAGATATTTGAGATTATTTCCTTATTAATTATCCATATATTAATTAAGAGAAGGGTAAAGTGGATATTAATATAAGAAATATTATCTCAACTCTCATTATTGAAATTATTGCATTCTAAGCACCTCCCTTTCTTATCTTGTTTCCTTGCCGTCTGGGTCCCAATGATCAGCGACACTTCTCCTGTAGGCAGTAGGCTCCTCTGGGGCGGGCCTTCCGTTTGTTTGTTTCGCTAAAAGCCCAAATTCTTCGGCCCATCTTTACTTTGTTTTTCCTCTCGAATGAGATTTCCCTTGGGTAGGTGCGGTACTTGAGAGAGGATTTGGATACTCAGCAGCATGCCAGCATCACATCTTTTGATCATCGTAGCTTAGGATTTGAGAAGCCAATTATTTTTTGTTACAATATTGTAAAGTGAGCTATGATATGAAGAGGGAGATTCTCCAATTTTTGTTGGTATCTTTGAAATTGCAGTATATATTAGTCAAAATGTGGTGCCTAGATTAACTCCAAACATTGTCTTATGAAGTGTCCACTTGTAGTTGTACTTAAAAAACCTACCCTGCCTTGCGTTTCTTTCTTTTCTTTTTCTTTTTATTAAAGCCTCTGTCCTTATCATTTCAAAATTACAGTACATTCCGCACCTTATTATTAATATTATGTGACTCATACAGCACTGGGCATAGTTGATCATCAAAAAAGGTTTAGAGGAATGTAATTTAGACACATTAATTGGCTTTATCATGCAAGCCCAAGGTTTTGACACGCCCAAAACAACATGGTAATATTTTAATTTCATGATTTTATATTAATAGTGCTATTGGGTCACTGTCTAATGGATCACAATTACACGTTTGATTTTTCACTTCATGATGGATTTGTCCATGGCCCATTGTTTCATCTAATCACATTTTTTAATTAAAAATATTATATTTTTCTTCATGGATGTATTATTTTCTTTAATTGAGATTATTTACTGTCTGGGACAAATTAAGATAGCACAACAACAATTTTAAAAGAATTTAGCTTGGTCCTCTTAAAAAAAGGTCTTATACTCTTATTTTCATCATTAGACAGTCTACACATGAGATTGACCTAACTTCTTATTGGGGAAAATTAAATTTATCTTTTTAATAATCTAATAAAAAAAATACTAACCATTAGATTGTACAAATTAGTAGAAAAAAAAATGGATCAAACGAACAATATTACATCTGATGATGTGACATATTTTAAGGAAATTGAAAACTCAAAAAACTGTTTTTTTTTTTATATATATTATACAAGGGCACCTTTTTAATGTTATACTAGAAAGGGCTTAGCTAGGATAAAAATGATGTTATATATTTATTTATTTGTGTAATACACGGTGGGATGCACATGCCATCATACCTGAAGGAATGAGATGATGTGGAAAGCATGAACTGCTACATTGGAACAGATAAGGGAACCAAACTTTTCTGAATTTTTTTTCTCTCTCCTAACTACTATTTCAAGTACCAACTGTTAATTAAGCATTTCTTTACTCATGCGTATTTATATTTGGAGTACACTGTGTATGCACATCCAAAATACGCATATGTACGTCAGCTAACATGCATCTGATGCATGCTCCTTCACCTAATTAAAGTTGTCATTGCATGCCTCATCTGCATGATTAGTTCATTACTTAATCAGATCTACATCAGAAATGGAAAAAATTGTTTCTTTAATAAAAAGAAACAATTAATTAACATTTAATATTGATACATCGATCAATCTAATTATTAACATCCCCATCTCCTAGTACATTCAGAGTGAAAGTTGTTTCTTTATTTTTCTAAATACTGTTAAGATGTAATTGATATTTATTTTCCTATTAAGTAACTAACATTGTATAAACCGCAGGCTTAGTGCAATGGCCGAATCCTCTCGTCTCTCTTCAGAGAGACGCAGATTCAATTCTAGATAATAACATCTAAAAGATGTTGGGGTGTACCGGGACCCTTTAATAAAAAAAGTAATTAAGGTTGTATTTCCATTTTTTAAAATGATTCACCAAAGAACAGTTTAGAGTCTGGCTAGTATGACATTGGTGTCATTTCAGCCTAAATGACACTAACTCCAAAACCTACCGGATATGCTTCAAACGATGAATCCAAACTGTTCAAACCGATCTACTTGGTGAGTAATGTGTTTACATGTAAAATTTATAATTTTTATAATTTATTTAATATCAAATCAAGTGGTCAAATGTGGAGTTTTTTTAAGTTAATTTTAATGCATTCATTTTTCATCAATTTTTGACCGCTTGATTTGATACTAAAATAATTCAAAAATTTGTAAATTGTGCATGTAAATGCATTACTCATGAAGTAGGTCGGTTTGGATGATTTGGATTTGTCGTATGAAGTCTATCCAATAGATTTGAAAATTAGTGTCATATGATATTGATGTCATATTAACTGGACTCAACAGTTTAAGCATGCATTCAGAGTGAAAACTGTTTCTTTGTTTATCTAAATACTGTTAAGATGTTTTTATTTATTTTTTAAGAGAAAGATGGGGTCAAGCCCCCATATAATTAATTATAGAAATGATTAACATAAGAACAATTTATCTTCATAGCTGTTAAGATGTAATTAATAGTTTTTTTTATTAAGAATGTATTTACATTCTTCAAAATGATTCACCTAATAAGAACAATTTATTTCAAAGCTGGTCAATTAGAATGCTTAATTTTTTTTCTTATAATGACTCCTTAATTATTTTTTTATCAAGTACACTTGTATATTGGCTTTCAATCAAGTTCTGATGATATTAATTAATGATTTTTATTTTTTATAGTCAATTTACTAATTTGAAGTCTGTACTTTAATAATTTAAGAATTAAGAGGCAAGGAAGATCCTGCATACACTTCTTTTACTTTCGGCCAAAGAATGGATAGGAAGTATCTAATTCTCTTACAAAATATGATTTTCTATAATTATATAACTAATTTTCTCGTTCCTTACAAAGTCCAACTTAGACATTCTTTGATAAAGTTGATATGAGATTCTCATCCTACGTAACCCCATTCAGAAAACCATCTATATTAATCCCCTTGCAATAACTTGTATATACCTTTTCTTTACTAATGACTTCTAATCCTCTCCATTTTGAAAAAAAACAATTAATGACATTTGTTGTTTTTAATCCTCTCCATTTTAAAGTAATTAATGACATTTGTTGTTTCAAAATTCAAACAAATTATATGACTTTGTCTAGGTTTAGCATTTTTCTTTAATAAAATGTGATATTTCTTTGGAAGTACGTAAAAATGATATTCAATTAACATATTAATAAATATTAAAGAGTCTAGAAAGCTTCTTAACATAATATATAATTATATATATTTCAATATCTTCGAATAAAAAGAAAGAATCACAATGGATGATTTTGATGATATCCTTAATTTTTTTGTAGAAAAAAGTTGATTTAGATGTCAAGGATTCCCATTAATTAGCATTTTAATAAATGGCATTCATCTCAGAAAATATATAATTAAGTTGAAGTTGAAGTCTCCAATTGTTGTAAAATGGAGAGAATGTAAACTTGAAATGGCAACTTTTTCTTTCTTTGAAAACTTGAGAAGCTCTGCTTAGCTATAAAGAGGGGGTAAACGCACTTGCGTATTCTCCATTCATTTTATCTTTCGATCTCTACACTTGAGCATTTTATTATTAACTCAAACACAAAACAAGATGAGCAGGATATATCCTACGGAGGCGAAGAATAATACGGATAATAACGCAGAATCATCGGCTTCGACAAGTAATCAACCGACTGTATGGACAGTGTGGAAGAAGTCAAGCATGTCATTTCAGGGAACCGACGGGTTCTCGATTTTTGACAGCCAAGGAAAACTGGCATTTCGTGTCGACAACTATTCCAGGCGGCATAAGTATCTAACAAGAGAGATTCTTCTCTTGGATGGGGGTGGGAAGGCTCTTCTAGCTCTTAGACCTCAGGTTTGTATCTTTAGATGCCTAGCTAGTATATACACAAAATTAAATTAAGGTGCTGCTTTTTCTATATCTCAAGCCAATTTTGTTTAGTGGTTCAAATAATCAGGATTGCTTCATTGTCTCCTTGTCTGATGCCACCGTATAAAAGTAATTATGTGGTGAAAAGAAAAGAAATTAGTTGTAAAATATATATAAGCTTAGACTAACCGAATTAATTTATCTTATATAACACTGCAGATTCTAAGCATGCATGATCGATGGAATGTCTACAGCACTGAAGAATGCACAAATGATGGATCAAAACTTCCAATTTTCTCTGTGAGGCGATGTGCTATTCTTCAAAACACCGACTCGTCACAAGTATTCATAGGTTGCAGCAACACTAACAGTAGCAAATTAAGACCTACTTTTACTATAGATGGCTGCTTTGAAAAGAGGTGTTGTAGAGTAATAGATAGCAATGGTAGAGAAGTTGCAAAGATTTCACGAAAAACAACGAGCGGGGACGTGCCAGTGATGCTTTCAGATGATGTATTTAGCCTTATTTTACAACCAGGTGTTGAATGTCAAATAATTATGGCACTTCTGGTAATCATGGATAGGATTTGCCACAAAAGTTTCTAATATTTTAGGATTTTGATCAGGTGCAAATTAAGCACTAGCTAATTATTTTCAATGTGTGTGATACTCTTATATTAAATATGATTAAAGCCTCTGCTTTAATTTTGTATATGCATTATGATGGATTATATAATACAAGTTCAGATGGAACATGGATTTCTTTATTGATTTGTTTCTTTTTGCTGAATTTGATAAATTTTAAGGTTTAATTGCACTCACAATAAAGTGTTGTTAGTATTACTTTACTGTTTTTCCTGAATTTAAAAATATGAACAGGCCTTGTTCAATTGGATTGGATCCATGCATGTAAGATTACAAAACTAAAAGGGAGGCAAATTAATGTGGTTCCAGATCCAATAAAATTAGTAATAACCTAAATTCAGATAGCATCCCTGTTAAACACAATCTTACCATTATTTTTCTTTTAAGTTTGCATTATCAACCAAATAAAATTGAATCAAATTGGAATTTGTTTAATTCGGAAAGCCTGTAATGGCTAGTAACAAATACGGCAAAACAAAACAGCTAGTGTGTCTATATAAATCTGTGCAAACTTTGTAAGCATTATCACAATCAGTTAATGAAATATTTCATTTTCAAATTTCATCTCAAATAAGAACCAACATTTGGTCTAATGGCAAAGCCAATGCCTTCTTAGTAGGAGATCGTAGGTTCGAAACCCAGATGAAAATCTCTAGTGAATATTAAAAACATTTGGGTGGTTTGACCCCAACTTCACTAAAAAAAAAAAGCCCATCTCAAATTCTAACATTGCCATTTTAATCAAATCTTGAATTGGATCTGCATCTTTTTTTTCTTTTCTTTTCATAATAAGATGATGGTATGCATGCCCAGATATTACAAAGCGTCTAAATTGTAAACTTCTTGAAATATTTGTCGATAAGACTTGGACGTTGTAACTTTTGTAACTAAAAATTTCAAAATAATTATCTTGTATGCATAAACGCCGCATTATTTTGTATCATAATCATTTGACAATACAAATTAAGCATACGTCATCCATTTGATACTTTCGAACAAAAGAAAACAAATTATATACGGTTTCCATTTTTTTTTAAAAGTGGCATATATCAAGTTTTGCTTGATTAGAAAGCCAGTTTGTCATTTATCAAACAAGTTGTAATTTGGCGGTTTACTTGTAACATCTTCTTAAGTCTTAACTACTGTGTAAAAAATTCAGGAATTAATGCATGGCATGTAAAGAGTAATATGTTTTCTTGTTAGATACCTAGGGCGTACCAGCACCCAGCCGCCAACCAGGGGCGAAGCTAGTAGGGTCCAGGGGAGGTATTTGCTTACTCCGGAGTCCGGACTTTAAAAAATATTGCCAAAAAAAAAAAAATTTCCATGTTTTTTTTATAGAAAAATTATAAAAATATGCTTGTGTTTAAGATAATTGTGCAATTATGTTTGATCCTTGAAATTGCTAGTTGAGCTCTATTTATGCAAGCCATTATTGTGCCTTATTGGCGACAATATTTGCTAGTTGAGCTCTATTTCTAATTTTTAATTAAAAGGGGATTCGCCATCATTTGGTGGGAAGAACCTTGTAAATAAACATTTTCTTTATATCAATATATCTGTTGGCGGCACTTCGCCGCCAACTTTAAAAAAAAAAAAGAATTTTGTCTCACCTTATTCTATTTTTAGCTCTTCCCCTATCGCTTGTGTTGTTATCACTTGGTTACTTTAAAAGTGTGAACATTGTTTTGCATAAAATGTAAAGTAGAAACAAACAATAACCAACTGCCGTGGCGCCGCATTATTGCCCCGAGCGATCGTTAGCGGCCATTCGACTTGATAATGATATGTGAAACTTTAATTACTCGAGATGTACTTTATTCCAAAGCAAAGCATCCTCTTTTCCTGTTTTACTTGTGTAGGAATTATCGCAGTGGTCCAGTAGATCCCATAGCAAGAAAGTCATTACATTATTTTCTGAAATAGTAAACCATAACATACTTATAATGCCAAAATTATTTCTTTGAGGCTACATGTTTTGATCCTCACCTTGACATCTTACATGCTATTGGCACTACGCCAAATTTGCTCTTTTACATGCTATTGGTATCACGCCAAATTCGTTGCGATACACTAAATATGCGTAAAAGCAATCGCTCATTCGGTTGCGATATTTTATTGCTACGTCGTTTTTACAATCAAATTATAGTTGCAAAAAAATTGGTTGCAAAAATGATTTTGATACAATTAAATTGGTTGCCCAAACTTGTAAATGGTGTATTGTGGTACAGTATGGATACTTGAACAATCCGGTATATATGCACCTGGTACAGATGTGGTCCTAACAATGTGGGAAGACCACGTGGCTAGTACGGTTGGCGTGCTTCAAGTGGAAGTGTGGTACCTGTTCTGGTAAAAAAAGGCTGTTTGGACCACTGGTACGGTATCAGTACAGGGCTTCATTGAGTCTAGTGCCTTTTCTACTCGTCTCCAATTTGTTTGAACCGGGCCCATACAGACATCCCTCCCTTTTTTCTTCTCTATTGGATGCTGACTAAACTATAAATTATGACGCCTCTGGTACCGTCTCTATCGGTTTCATTTCTTTCTTGCATGTCTTATGTTATAATAACTTCCATCTTTTTCTTTTAAAAAAAAAAAATACACGGAACTGGTAGTTTGCCAAGAAATTGCTAGGATTGTTGTAACATGCCAAGTTGAGTGCATATATATCCAATTAAAAAGTGTTGTAGTCCACTGAACCGGACAAAGGCACCAATCAGTAAGCAATAATACATGGAAGTGGTAAAAGTACTGTTTTCTTTTGGCATGTTTACCAGTTGCATCAAACTTTAATTTATGCACGCTCCTAGCTGTTATTTGACAAGCCTATAATAATTATATCCGAACCATCCAAATCTGACTCGGATTTCAACTGTGCAGTTCTAATCTGCATGCTGAACCGTCCTATTTTACAATAACAGTAAAATTGTTTTATCCAGTTGGAACTGCTTGACATTCTGACTGTAATCAAGTACTTCCTGAGTTCCTGTAATAATAACACTGTTGTGCCATCACAGTGTTGCAAGCATAGGAAAAGCATGGTAGACTCATAAATTCTACTCATACCTACAATACGTATGATTTTCAGAATTGCGAAAGACAGTTATAGTTATACAGTATGACATTTTGGTGTATATACAAAAGTTTGGAAGTAAGAAGTTATATTTGCATTTATCAATTTAGTTTTATTAAAATGTGATTACCACTACTTATACAACCTCTCTTGATCATGTACAAATTAAACATATTGAAAAGGTCATAAATTTGAAAATAATCTAGGATCAAAGACAATCGAGCATCAGAAATGATCTAAAACCGAACAATTCGAGACCCAAAATGTTCCAAAGTAAGACAACCCAAAATCCAATCAAATCAAATCCAATCATGAATCTAACAATGGTCCAAGACCGACCCGACCGAACCTAACTCGCAACTCGCCTCGTCCTATTACCACCTCTACCACCCCCCTCCCCCCCCCTCCCCCCCCCCACACACACACACTTTTTTTCCTCTTTTAAGTCCTTAAAAGAAGCCTGACCTTGAAATAAAAGCAACCCCACTATTCCAAGTTGCACCCTTTGTCCTGTCATCTGTCCTTTTATCTGTACTTGTGAAATGAATTCATCCAAGGCCACTACCATCTTTCCAATGGGCCCAATTTCAAGTTGGACCTTTTCCTGGCTGGGACCATTGTTTCCCACTTACCTCTATCTTTCATTATTAATTCAACAAATTTCATTTTAGTTACTAACTAATATATAACAGCATAACACATGATGCACTTGGACAATATAATCATAAAATACCAGTCTTGTACTTGCACTTGTGATCCTATATAAAGCTAGACTGAAACATTAATTAAATTATGAAATATATACCGTATATGCAAAGTTGGAACTAGGAATGCCTATGGGCTTGTATTAAAAAAAAAAAAGTTGGAAATATGAATGTATAAAAGTCACGACTGATCGGAAACCTTACGGCACATTTGCTGGTCACGTGCATAACTTGATTCACTTGTCATGTGTTGTAATTTAAGAAAATAATACGGCACGCGAACTAGCAGGGTTATGGAGCGAAACGACACGTGATCAAAACAACATAAATTTATACCATTATCTATTCCACACAACAATTCAAATTTCAGATAATATTTTTTTTGTACACACAAATATATTTGTACAACATTGTTCTTTATTTATAATTATGTACACATTTCCTACATTTTTGACATTTTTTCAATTTATTTCTTTCTTAAACAAACTTAAAATTTGAAAAAAAAAATAATAATAATAAAAAACTTGACATGACTAATGTGATCAAATGTAACCAATCATATCACGTTTGATCACGGCGTATCAAAATGCTTTGATCATTTTCTGCGATTTCTCACTTGATCATAATATGCCAGCTCAGCGTGATTTGTGATCTAAATCACAGCGTGAGTAGTGACGACAAATACAAATTTACATATCTCTACTTAGAAACTTGAAACTGATGCATGCACATGCGCTGTGGTTTTCTAAGTCCTCCGTGGCAAATACAAGTTTCCCCAAACTTAGTGATTTATACAACCAATTTCGGATGAATACAAGAGTAAATAAAAGAATGAAACGCGTTGGAATTATATGCTGAGATGGCATTTATTGGCCGGGTTGGTTTCACACCAACCAGACCCGATCTGAGGAGTACTGTTGTGGCCTGGATCGGCAATATGTATCGGGTGAAAACAGGAGCAGAATCATAAAATAAGATGGGGCCTACAAGAATATGATGTAATTAAATGTTTCATATAGTGTTGTCCAGTACGTATACAGAGTTCCCCATTTGGAATCTGTACGAATCGTGATATATGTGATTATTAATGTGATTAATTATTAACTAATAATCGAGAAAGATCATGTGGTTGGTACTGGTGCTTGTTGGTCCACCGCCAAGTGTCTAGTCAAAACATGTTAACCTACTTTTCTAACACTTGCTCATCTAATATTTAGAAAGGAAAAATCAACCATAGATTGTGAGAAATTAAACTCCATTGATTATGTTCTTGGCATGCCAAATCATGAAGAAAAAACAAGACAAGATCTTAAAAAATCGATTTCCGCTACAGTATTGATTTGATTCTCTTAAAAAAAAATTCTCAATGAGAATCGACATCTAGTCACATCAATTTTGGAAGTTTCTAGATTAATCTTGATTCTGTCTTGATTCTTGGGGGATTGGTATTATGGTATATGGATCTTGCTCTAGTCTAATCATCACCAATAAACATTCAACTTAATGATGTATTATTACGGACTAAATCGTGCTATGCATAGTACAAACTTAAGTAAACTATTCATATCTAATATGACCCTATCAGGTACCACATCAGATCTAAACTTCACGAATTTTGCCTTTGTATCTTGTCCCAAAACTATGATCCATGTCAAGTATGGAAACACAATTAATATCTTGTTCCACAACTATCAGCGTACCAGGGTGGTTTTCAAAATATGGCAAGTGAAAGCACCGCCCAGAATGCAATTAAAAACAAAATTCTCGTACACCAAAACCTACAAAAACGAGGATGGGAAATTGTGAGCATATGCAACCTGTGTAGGGAGGCTGTGGAGACTGGTAAGTACCTGTTTGAGGATTGTACATACCAGACTGGATTTGGGATGGTCAGACATACCAACAATAGAGATAACTACAAAGGAAAAGGCGGGTCATATGAAGCCACACGAAAACGGGCACGTTGATCATGCAATTCGTCATATGGAGGGAGCGTTGTGCTCGTAGCTTCGCGAAGAAATGCAAGGATACGGAGGAACTACTGCAAGAGGTGCTCTGGCATCTCAAGCTCTATGAATAAATAGAATAAAGAAAGGCAATTCAATGAGGTGGGAAAAGGAGGCGCTGGAACGGACAAGAGGAGTACCGGGATGAACTGGTACGCTGCTGGCAACAGCTATTTGAGCTTTTACCTTTTTTTTTTGTTTTAAAACATGTTACAAAACTTTTGTAATTTTTATCATTATCAATAAAATTAAATGTGGGCTTGATCATATTTTTTCTAAAAAAAAAAACAATTAATATCTTTCTCACTTTGTTCAATCCTCTCATTTCTCCTCCGTCATTTTAATATTTGTGCAAACTTAAGTTAAACTATTCGGATTTAATCTGACTCTATCAGGTACCTCATCTCATCCCACAACTATGAATATGATTGAGGTCGAATATGGCCTGGGACCCAGTTATTCTCTTTTGCAATGACCTCTCCTCTCATTTTTCCTCCGTTATTCTTTTCAACTTTCTGTTTCTTTATTTTATGACTTTTTCGTTTTGATGGAGAATATGGATTCTAGTCAGAGGAATATATTGATAAAAGAGATTCCGTATTTATAAGAGCTTTTTATCTTCAATTTGATATTTTTACTTGAATCAATCTGAGACTATTTGTAATGCTTACAATACCATTTTCTTACTTTGCAAACAACTACCAAATCATTTTTTAAATTATTACTTTCCATGTTCTGAATTATTAATTAGTATAATACAAACTTTTACTTGATATATTGTGAATTACTAAGAATTGTACGAATAATGACCTTTTTAAAAAAAGAACTATCTGAAAATCTTGTAATTCTAATTTTAATTTTGTTTGTTATTATCACATACTATGATGGGAATTATTGACTTTGTCTCAAAACTTTGTTTGAAATTTTGTTATATGTTTCGGTTGAATTTTTATCAATTTCTTTTTTTTTTTAGGAAAAACATGGGTCGATGCCCATATTTATTACATGGAGTGTAACTCCTAGTTGTAATTGTTTACAATTTCGGTTTTAATTCTATGTAAATTGATTATATTTTTATTTCAACTTCGTAGACATCCTTGCTCAATTTTATTTTTCATATTTTGAATTTTGGGATTCAATAAAATAATGAGATTATTTATAACGTGTCCTTGAGATAATAGAAAACGTGTCTAGAAAGAAGTCTTAGACAGTGTTGTAAATAACGGTATGCGATCGTTGAACATACATGGTACCGTCAAACGATTAATTGAGAATAATTAGAAATAATAAATCATAATCAGAAATAATCGGTTTATTAGTCGGAAAAATCCGTAACAATTTAATCGCCACCAATCATTAATGACTGATTAATCGGCCTAAACAGTCGTTTTTACAAAACTGGTCTTAGACGACCTACTTTCATAGAATGGATTAGACGCCTACTTTCCTTTATGAGAGCAGGTTGGGTCCGATCTGCTTTAAAATTCGTGCGCATGAATTTTAAAGCAGACGAGAAAGTTGTGGGCGCGAATCTTAAAGCAGATCGGACGGATCGGACCCAAATTGACATCTTCCTTTATAACCTCCATATTAATTTCAGAATTTCTAAATATTAAGTTTGGAGCAAAAAAAAGTTGGCGATTTAAATGAACTAAGTTATTATCAGTACTATTTTTTCAGATTTTGCTTTCATATGATTTGATTTTCGGCTTTTAGCTATTATTCTTAAGTCATATTTTTTTTAATTAAATACCATTCAATCTGATATTTACAAATCGAATCAAAAACAAAACCTCTTCTATAAACAATTGAGAATAATTCATATGTTTTAGATTAAATTTCTTTCAGGTCTAAATTTCTAAATGGCAAAAAAAATTATAATTTTCAGGAGTTTAGAGAGATTTTTTATTTTTAAAAATATATATAAAAAAATATAATTTCATTGGACAGGCTTTCGGTCTCTTTATTTTCATAATCACACTAACTATCACACTATTTGAAAAATTAAAGAAAACGAATCATTAATTTGACACATTTAATTTCTGTGAATTTAGGAGTAAAAAAATCTGTAAATATGATAAAGAAAATAAACTGTGACCGTGCTAGTAATTGTACCGATTTTTGTAGTTTTTAATATCCTAAAAAAATAACAAATCTGCCTCTGATTTTTTTTTAAATATCCAAACCGTCAAAATTCCTAGCGATTGAGCAAGTATCTGGATCCCAGGAATTCTGGCGGTTTAGTAGCTTTTTTTTAGATGTGTTTATTTTTTTTAAATGAATTGGCAATTTAGTGATAGAGAAGAAAGAGCTAAAACTGACACAAATAAAAATATGTTGGTTATTTTTAATATATTCAGAAAGAAAAAGAGCATGAGATTAGAAAATTTAGTATTGAATAGATAAGAGATCATTTTGAGTGCATAGAGTTGTCACAATATAAAAAAATAGAAAATTAAACAAACCAAAATCACGGTTTTATTTGATTTGTTCTTTCATTCTGTCATGTTTCATATTTATGACCAACTCTAGACTCACATACTTTTCCTTCTCAATATTTTAAAAATAATCGGCAGATTTTGAGTAGAACTAGGGTGTTCTTAAGCTCACCAGTGATGCATTCAAACCGTTGAAATTAATCGCAAGACGTACATATTTATAAGGACCTCAACCGCTATAAATTTTGATGGTTGGACATTTAAAAATAAAACGGATGCATGTTTGTTATATTTTTTTCTTTTGTTGAGAGAGAGTAGTGAATAATGATGCAAGACGACACTTGGTGGGTTCGGATCTCCTATAGTAACTCAATCTTTGAGTTTTGAATCGAGACTGTCTGATTCGAATTTGTCGCTTGAGATCGTCTTGAGATTTGAATTCATCGTCGAGAAATGTGTGCGTTCACTTCGAAATGAATTATTGCAGATTCGATTCAGACGGTGTCGATTCAAAATCCAGAATTCGCACTTGTTGTGCTCCGGTCAATTCTAAACTTTGTCTCATCTTCTTCACTAAATTGTGCGGTGCGCTCCGGTCAATTCTAAACTTTGTCACATCTTCTTCACTAAATTGTGCGGGAAAAAAACAAAAGATAGAAGAAAACGACAACAAGATGCCTTTCATTATCAGTGACTTCATAGGCGATAGTATTATTTTACCGACAAAGCATTGTTGACCTAACATTAACATACACAGATTCTCTAATATTATATTTTTCGACCACTTCAAAATTTACAACAAACTACATATACATCTAAATAGTGAAAACTAAACTGCAAAAAAAAAAAACATATTTCTTAAAATATTCACAATTAAGAAAAAGTATAGGGGAAAGAAAAATTCCTTAAAAGCTTTTTAAAAGCTATGAAAATCTGACCGCCCGGTCATGGATCGAATGGTTGTTACGTCCTCTTGACCTCTCGTGTGCTGAGGGGACCACCATGTGCAAATTGGCTTTTGGTCATCTTGATTTTCTGTGGCATTTTACAATGTACAAACTGCAACGAGTTATAATTTCAATCAAAATTACAAATTTACAATGGAGATTGGAAAGTGTGAGAGTGGAGACCACATGTGAAAGGTAACGACTGTCTGATCATTGAATCAGACGGTCATCATTTGCTCCAATCCTCTAGAAGACGCCACATGTTCGTTCGTGATTTGCGCGGGAACCGGCTGACGGCTGTGCCGTGACGTGTTTTCATATGGGATCTTCTGCGGCATTCCCGTGAGCGAGCGACCCGCTAATTTCTCACCCGTAATAATATTTTGCTTAACAATTCCATTGACGAATTTTGAGAAGAAAAAAATGTGGACCTAAACTGTTGTTATTGGTTGGGTAAGTCAGCTCTATACTTATCTGTAAAAATATCTTCAAAACAGGCTACGTAGCATATATATTTGCATATATAGAAGTTGATGATCAGATCAGATGTATAAAATACAGCTGTAAGGTGTGATCCCTTACCTAATAATCGTCCTTTTAAATTAATACAGGCTTAACTGTGAATCACCATTCACCAACCCTTAGCTAGCTTGTTCAATTTTAAAATTGCATTTGTGGAGAGTGGAGACTAGCAACTTGTAGCAAGGCATCAGGCATCTCAACTTTTTTAAATTATCATCTTTTCTTGTAATAAATTAGTCTCCAATAGTCGCCAGCCGACCAAGACTAATTAATTTGATTTTGATGCCACTTCCACCAAGCCGCCCAATGACTTGATCACTTGTGTATCTTTCATTAAATTTTTCAATTTGATTAGTCCCTTTCAACTTTTTTCGTTTTTAGGGAAACAAACAACCTCTTATTAATTAACAGTACCATAATCAAATTCTTACCTCACCAACACAATTCCTGGGGGTATTTACGTCCATAAATTGTGGGCGTGTATATACTATATAAGACCAAGTCATGCCATGCCATCTTCTTCAACTCAGCACCAAAGAGCCTCTAAAAATATCCATACCATATCAAAGAGCCTCTAAATTTTCATCCATCTTTCCAAAATTAGACAAATGGCAAAGGTTCATCCAAATGTTGTTGCACGAGCAACGGAGCAGCCGAGATTGGCAGTTGTAAGTGCTTCCGAGCAGCACCGGCACAATCCGGAAGTTTTAACCGTGTGGAGGAAATCCCTTCTGTTCAACTGCAACGGATTTACAGTTTTTGATGCTACAGGAAATCTAGTCTTTCGGGTTGATAACTATGCATCGGAGTACCGAGGAGAGATTGTGCTCATGGATTCATCTGGAAATTCCGTACTAACCATTCGACGAAAGGTATATATATAACTCAATGGATATATATTTATATGAAAAGGCCTTGCTAGAGTTAGATTTAGCAAGCATAGTGCTCAAAAGATGAGGCCAATTTTGCTAGGGAAAGGAGTACCCAAATTAAAGTTGGACAATAGTTAAGTGCTGGTCTTAATTAGGAGCTAATTTCTCTTTGAATCACTTCCACTTGGTCAATAACTAATTAATTTACTGAAGATCTATCTCGAATGTTCCCATAGCATACATATATACTTTTCATCAGTGCTGTAGCAATCAATTACTGGTGCATAAGGTCACAATTCATCCAAACTACTATTTTTAATTGAAAAATAAAAAAAGGTGTATTAATTAACTATGACTAACATCATCATTTTTGACTCTTCAAAATCCAGAAACTTAGCCTGAGTGATCAGTGGTTGATATACAACGGCGAAAGCGAGGCATGCACAAAGCCTCTCTTCTCCATCAAAAAACACCTAGCTATTCGTCCTACAAAAACCCTAATTTACATGGCACCCGCTAACTCGGGCGCTAACAGCTCGATGTACCGCATAGACGGTTCGTACCATCACCGTAACTGTACAATGTACAACCAGCAGGGACAGGTAGTTGCAGAGATTCTAAAGAAGGAGAGCAAAACCGGGGTGTCTCTTGGCAATGACGTGTTCCGGCTAGTTGTCCAATCAGAACTTGACAAGTGTCTGGCGATGGCAGTTGTCATTGTACTGGATCAGATTTTTGGGCCTGGGCCTTCTCTCCTGAGGAACTGGTCCTTCTAGAAGCCTTAGAGTAATTATTGTTTCAAATTGTCTTGGCCCAGATGTTTTAGTTCTGGGCTAAGATTTGGATCAGAGCCCTCATGTATGATTTCGAGGGTTTTGTAAATCTTGTTTCTGTATGGTTTTGCTTTTTAGATAAACCATGCATTAAGAAAATTATGCTGTCAATAAATGTAATTTAGCATATCATTTTTATTGTAAATTTTCTTCTTCTTTTTTTTTTTGGGGGGAACGAAGTTCACCTTGTCTGGTGAAATCAAGTAGTCCTTAATTTCTTATCTTTCTCCTTTTTTTACATAAATAATAAGCATTCTCAAGAGACCAATACTTCACACTTTGGATTGAATGAAAATATTGTAATAAGGTAAGGCAGCCATAAGAAAAAAAATGAAAGCTGGAAAAATGAGTAGGTACATATCACGTCAAAAGAATACTAATTCAGAAGGAACACATGTATGTAAAAATATAATTTTACCGTATATTCAACTTTTTATGATACATTCAAAAACTAGCATTTGGTCTAGTGACAAATGTAATGCTCTCCGTGTGGGAGGTCGCAGATTCAAAACTGATACGTCCTAACTTCGGAGAGATTATCGTGGTAAGTCTGAGCACGTCCTAATTCAAGAGGGATTAGTCCGTGCAGGTCAGGTGTGTATTTATTACGTGTCCGAGTTAGAACTGAGTGTAAATTCAACAAGTACGTAACTCTATCCTCTATGTACCGTGTATTCCTGTTTTTATTTTGAATTTTTGTAGTCCCTAAGCTCATTGAATTTTGGGATATCCCTATAGGTCGGTTTGGGTCTTGTACGGACATTCGACTGAGCTTATTTCGCAAGTGGTAAGTCGGTTCGAGTCTCGTATGGACTACTCGAACGGGCTTATCTCGCGAACTGGTAAGTCAATTAGAGTCGCGTACGGACAACTCGAACAGGCCTGCTTCTTGGACTTGTTATCTGGGCTTAGTACTCAGCTCATAATAGTTTTATGGGACTTTTAGTACTTGGTCCTATCAGAAACCTTTGTGGATATTAAATAGTTGGGTGGCTTGACCTCTAATTTTTGCTCAAAACTTTTATGACACATTCAATTCTTATTGTATATGTATTAGAATAAAAATTATAAAAAATTAAAATTAAAATTGTAGGTATAGTTTTAATTATTTAAATAGGGTGTGTACTAAATTTAAGTGAACTTGAAATTTAACTGATCGTTTATTATAAAGTCATTAAAATTCCACCGTTGAAAAATATAAATTGTTTGATAAAGCTAAAATTAAGCATTTTTTAAACCCATAATTTGCACTTGGATTACACGCAAAGGTTGTAATAACTAATAGGGTAAGGTAGCAATAAAAAATGACGATTTATTTTTTATATGGAAAAAAAAAAAGATAAAATGTTTCAAATAAAAACAGCAATCCCCAATGGATTTTTAGAAAAAGCAACTCTACTGTATTATTGGTACGGTGGAAAATGGAAGGGTCTTTAAACACCGTAACAATGATACAATGGAATAAAAGTAGGCATTATCATTGTTTTCTGTTAAAGAATTTATGAGATAGAAAAATATATGACCATATCCATAGAATACAAAATTAAAACGAACACATTTATGTAAAATAAAAAATGATACTACTAATAGTACGACAATGAACGCAACTTTCACGCATTAATTTTTCTATTTGGAAATGCATATACAAATGATGCGCATGATTCGTGCTCAACAGCTTAATGAATTATGAAATTTTCCACACCGAATAAAAAAAGAAGAAGATTATTTCCTGCAATCAAGATTCCACCAATTGAATCATCTTTTTTAATATGAAATGCGTATCTTTTTTTTTTTTATCTTTTCTTACTTTATAATTAACTTAATAGAATAAGAACAGTTAATAAAGAATAATCTTTATTTTTAAGCAGGACAATATCTATATCTATTTTTTTCAGGAAAAATGGAAATTGAAAACACAATATTTTGGCAGGATTTCAATTGAATTAATTCTGCGATATGGTCAATTCAAATCAAGGCTAATATAATATGTATCCAGAAGCCAATTTTAATTTCTAATTATGCTGACTTATTTCTTGTACAGGCCGAGCCTGATGTTTGGTTTTATATGGCCCCTTGTTTTCCTTTGTTCAAAATTTGAATTACAAAAATTGCTGGGAAAATGGAGAAAAAACCAGTAGGTCTCCTCTCCAGTACCAATGGAATATTCGTTAAATATTATGCCATTGCCACGTGACATAACCAAAAAAGAAGTCGCATCTTGTGACTTCGTTAAAGTTTGAAAAAGATTTCTTTTAAGTTTAGTTATATACTCCTGGCGTTGCATTAAATGTACTCCTAATATATCTATGGGGTCGAGATTTTGATAGACGGTTGTGTTAGAAAATTCCAACATTAACAAAACTGATAAAATAGTTTAAAACTGTATTATAATCCCTCACTGCTAAAAGTTGGATAGGGAAACTAACAGTGCCAATTATGTTTATGTGTTGTATTAGAATCTAGAGATCATTTTTTCTTACAATGCTCTCTAGCCCAACAAGTCTGGTTTTGGTTAAGTAAGAGCCAACTTATCATGGAACAGTGAACTAACTGGGATGATATATTTCAATACTCTCTTACTTTGCTTTCTTTTGAGAGAACTAATTTTCTAGTTGTCTTTAGTGTTGTGCTGAATTTTATAGAAACATAGTAATGATATGTGATTTAATGATTGTTCTCTTAAATCTGCTAGATCTATTATCCTACTAATTAAAACTATTGTTGCTTATTGGATAAGTAATGTGAAGAAGAAGACTAAGGAAGCAGCCAAGGTTATTGGATAGGTAATGTGAAGAAGAAGGCTAAGGAAGCAACCAAGGTTATTGGATAGGTAATGTGAAGAAGAAGGCTAAGGAAGCAGCAGAGGAGATGGATGCCACTTATTGAAGATGCTATACCACTAGACTGTATTTCCCCTAGCTTGGAGGTGGTGTTGTACCAGCCTCCACCTAATGCTGATACCAATGATGAATGAAAGAACAAGTCCTTTTCTGATTTTTTTTTTTGCCTTAACTTTATTCTCAGTCCTTTACTTAGTAGCTTAGTACTAGCAAATTTAGTTTACTTTTGGAATTTAGCTATATCTAAAAGCTGAATAATTTGTTGTTTACTTGGTTGTTTTGTAAATGATTTATATGCTTTTGTGAAACAACAACCCAGGGAGTTATTCCCCTGATTGACAACTGGTACCTGTAATTAACTATTTCAGAAATGAAATTGGTTTTTAGCATCTTTTAAAAAAAAGAAAAAAAACTGTATTGTAATTCTTGTCTATATTTTGTCAAAAATAAATAAATTATTCAACGGCTTTCTACAATGTTATGACTTTTATAATATTAATTAGAGAAATTATTTAATATAAAACGAACATATTTAAAAAAAAAAATACTACATGCTTATATGTATAACGACTAAAATAACTTGGAATATAATTATTGTTTTCTAAAAGTTATTTTTCAAGGTTTTCTAATGAGACATTCATTATTTAATTTGGTTGAAATGAAATAAAATTGTCTCATTAATTTTTTTTATCAAGATTGCATAACTATAAGTCAAATCAATTGAACAATTTGTTCATTCGAATTATACACAAAATCAAACGATCTGAACCTATTGTCTTTTTTATTTTAAATATTTCTAAACAAAGTGCAGTCTCAATCTCATCCAATATTGTTTTCGATGAAATTGATAAAACTTCCAGTTTTCTCATGAACATTTGTTTTAAGAAATTGTTTTTTTAGAATCAGCCTTTGATCTAGTGGCAAAGGCACATGGTTTTTATGTGAGAGGTCATGGGTTCGAAACTCAGATGGAAAAAATCTTTGTTGTAATAATAAAAATATTAAATAGTTGGATAGCTTGACCTCTGACTTTTACTCAAAAAAAAAATTGTTTTAATAAAAAAAATTATCATGCGATGTTACGGGCCTTTATCCAGAACATTGCCTTGTGTCCTGTATGGTTCAACTACTCAAAATGAACCAACTCCATGCCTCCATATATCCTTTATAAATAATAAACGGTTCGCATTCTCAGGAAGGATATTTTATCCATCTCTTTCATCATGAATCATGATGGTTCGAGATATAAATTCCTGATTTTCTTTCGGAGATTATAAAAAATAAAAACAAAAATAAAAACAATCATTATCTTTTTCATATAATTTAAGTTTTTATTTAAAAAAAATCAAAATCCCTATATCGTAGAAATCAAAGTTCCGGAGAGTATATATAGCCGCCATAAAATGAGATGGGGAAAGTGAATGAAAATGCTTTTATATTATTTATTAAGCTTGTTAGAGGGTAGAAGTGATCTCAGCCGTCGGATGGTGTGATGCACGACCGCACGCTTAGGATCCGAACGTCCGCTGACTTTCCTATTTTCTTTATACCCATTTAATTCTCTCGACGTAAGGATCTCATATAGTCACTCTTTCCCGTTTCAAACTATACCCTTGTGCAGTTGTGCCTGCCACGTAAGTTGTTTTGTCCTCAAGTTCTACAGCCTCCATTCTCCGATGGAGACATCATCAAATGGACGACGCTTGTAGAACAAAATTCTAAGATAATTAAAAAGCAAATTTAAAACTCAAATGTCCATATTTTTCACAAAGCAAAGCATAGTAGTACAAAATAAATCAATTTATGTTTTGTACATCCGTTATATCTCTATTGTTAAATGTTAATAATTTAAAATTTAAAACTCAAATGTCAAAATAAATCTGTTAAATTTGATCTATATCATTATATCTATGCAACTTTGTTTTGATCGGCATTTTAATTTTGTTTTGATCGGCATCAATAGCTTGTAAAAATATATTCATATGAATAAATTTTGAACGTTGATTTTTCAACTTATTGATTTGTATAAAAACAAAACCGAAAAGTGATAATTGTTTATGTACATGTAAAAAAATATAAATAGCATCTAACGATTTTATTTTGAAATATAAATATTAAATTTTTTATTTTGTAAAATTAAAAACAAAGACAATAATAGAGGCACGAAAAATAAAAACCTGAAATTCTCCTCATAATAAAAGATTCTTACAACAATTTAAAATTTGCATAACAATAATCACCGTAAAATAAATATAATATGTAAAAACATAATTTTTAAATTTATAAAAAATGAGATTATGTTATTGCTGAGGTAAACAACAAAGTAGAGACTTCCAAAAAAAATTAATTTTTTTTTTTCTGTCTATCCTAAAATTGGAGCGTTATCCTAGACGTGGACATCTCCAATTATAGATAAATGGAGAGGATAAACACTGGAGTGTACGGCCGAAATGGAGGGCGTGTATATAGCGAGACCTTGGTTTTATTATTTGTCGAAATCGCTTCTTCTTCTCCAAGCATCCTGAGCTCTCTAAATATCTCTCTATTCTTAAACCCTCTTCTATTAAATCAATCTTCAGGTATAACACACTGATTTCTCCATTTCTACTAACCTCATATCAGATCGTGTACTTTTTTTTAGATCTAAATATTATTCTGCTTTCTTTTTCCCTCTCAATTTCTTCGATCTACTTGTGGACTTGTTTCTCTTAATACTCACTGTCGTTTTAATTTATATTTTGTTTCAGGAGTTTCATTTGAAAATGGTGGGCTCTGATAACTCATGGAAATTGGCGGATCACCCGAAGCTTCCTAAGGGAAAGCCTGTGGCCGTCGTGGTTTTGGATGGATGGGGTGAGGCGAATCCCGATCAGTACAATTGCATCCACATTGCTGAGACCCCCACCATGGATTCTCTTAAAAATGTATTTATTTGAGAAAAAATTATTTGTTTACCAAACTTCATATATCTATTATTCTTTGACTTGACATTTGACTGTATCTGTATAGGTTTCCTTTAGTTATTGCTAGTCCCCTGAGTTGGCTTAGCTATTCAGTGAATTCTTTCCTTGCTAATTATACCAACTTTTATTTTTTTATGAAATCTGTTTATCAGTTCACTTTCAATGATTGGTTTTTCTTTCCTTGAGAGCAGTGTGGTGTATTAAACCTCTCTTGTTATTTTCTTATCTTGATCTGAGGCAAAATCATCCATTGAAGAGAATATATTTTAAACAATTAATTACCAAATTTTCTGGTTCTTACTGATTATTGGAGGGTGGGTAAGATACTTTTTTTTGTGTATAAAGCGCCAGTACTAACTCCTTTACTTGTAATTTTTCTCTTCTCAAGGGTAAGCCTGAGAGATGGACACTGGTAAAGGCTCATGGGACAGCTGTCGGCCTTCCCAGTGACGATGACATGGGAAACAGTGAAGTTGGTCACAACGCTCTTGGAGCTGGTCGCATTTTTGCTCAAGGGTACAATTCTTTTTGTGCATCGATTAATTTTATTTGGATATACTTCTTTTGGCACACTTTTTATTTGAACCTGCAAGTCTTGTTATATTATTTATGGCCCTGCATAATGGAAGTTTTCATATCAATCAAGGCAGAAAGGAGGTGTTTGTCTTTTGGGGGAAGGGTGTTAATTGGTTGTACTTTCAGTGCTGTCTTGAATTTTTTGTCTATCCCACTCCAAAAGTATAATAGCAATATATCTACTTTCATGAGCAAAATGATATTGTTGTTTTAAATTGAATTAAAAATATATTTGTTACTCTTTTGTTTTCTTATTAGTGCTAAGTTGGTGGATCTGGCACTTGCATCTGGCAAAATCTATGAAGGGGAGGGATTCAAGTATATCAAGGAATGCTTTGATCAAAACACTCTTCACCTTATTGGGTTGTTGAGCGATGGAGGTGTCCATTCAAGGCTTGACCAAGTTCAGGTAATAAATTAATAACAAAAATATCGCGCGCACACGTGCTTTTATCATTCTGAAATGCCAACGTCATTTATCAATTTTATCTTTTCTTAATTGTTCTTGTAGTTGCTTCTGAAAGGTGCAAGTGAGCATGGTGCAAAGAGGATCCGCCTTCACATCCTAACTGATGGTCGTGATGTCTTGGATGGTTCTAGCATTGGCTTTGTAGAAACACTTGAGAAAGACCTTGCTGAGTTACGTGCAAAGGGGGTTGATGCACGCATAGCATCTGGTGGTGGTCGTATGTACGTCACCATGGATCGTTACGAGGTAATTCCCGCTAAAAAATTAAAAGACTTTAATTTCTTAAGGTATTGTAAAATTAAAGAGCAACAATTCTAGAAATACTTTAATCATGGACTTCAATGGATAATTTGATAAAGTGCGTTACTTAAGTCCTTGTTCTGGAATCTTTAATGGAAAATCTGTGTGATTTTAGATGCACTACTCTCCTGGTAACCTTGGTTCTGTAATAGTAATTACAAGCAAGGAGATGGATGTGAGAATTGCCTTTTTTTTCTGAAGCTCTTTAACCTTATGGGCCTGTAAGGCAAGTGTGGAAAAGCAGAATAGAGTGGAATAGCGGTTCTATTCCCGCCGAACAAGAAAAGATTTGAGTAGAATTGGGTTTGTAATTTTGCGAGCAAACTCCTGTTTTTTACACTTTAATCCCTTCTCTATTCCTTTGTGAGCCGATTCTCTATTCCATGGGAATGGTGGAATAACAGAATTGTCCTTTTCCAAGAGATGGAATTGGCTCATTTACCAACACTTTTCAGTCTTCCACTATTCTGCTCTTCCACCATCAATCGAACACGACCAAAATAGTAAGAAATAGAAGCCCATTCCAAATTCCACATGTGCGTTTGGATGAAACATGGGTTAGTGAGAATAGCCACTAACCCGAGCTAACCTCCCAATCGCGAACCCAACATTTTGTTGGGTTAGTGTAATCAGAGGCGGATCCAAGTTAATTGAATGAGGGTCAATTGACTCCCATATGCCGTATGCAAATTTGATATGATTTGACCCCATTCACGTTTGACCCCCATAGCTTGAAAGTATGGCTCCACCCCTGAGTGGAATAGCCACTAACCCAATAGAGAGCGCACTTTGTGTGGTGTGCCCAAACATGGAATAGCACTCCGGGTTAGTGCTATTCTTGGGTTAGCGCTAACCCAAGCCCATCCAATCGTACCCCACACTATACTATGAGGCACTATAGGACTATACTATGAGGTCAACTATGTAACTCTTTTTCGTAATAATGTTCTCGTATTGCCTTTGCTTAGAATGACTGGGACGTAGTCAAGCGTGGATGGGACGCACAGGTCCTTGGTGAGGCACCACACAAGTTCCAAAATGCAGTTGAAGCTGTAAAAAAGTTGCGTGAACTTCCAAACATGAGTGACCAGTACATCCCTCCCTTTGTAATAGTTGACGAGAGCGGCAACCCGGTGGGACCCATTTTGGATGGTGATGCAGTGGTGACATTCAACTTCAGAGCTGACCGCATGGTAATGATTGCCAAGGCCTTGGAGTATGAGGACTTTGACAAGTTTGACCGGGTACGGGTCCCCAAGATCCATTATGCTGGTATGTTGCAATATGACGGGGAGCTCAAGCTCCCGAGCCACTACTTGGTTACTCCACCTGAGATCGAGAGGACTTCTGGTGAATATTTAGTATACAATGGAATTCGTACCTTTGCTTGCAGGTATGTTACTATTCTAATGAATCCAAATGTTTATACTGAGTTAGGTATTGTTCTCTTATGCCTTAAAGTTGCTCCTAAGGAGCAGGAACCATTAGACCTTGTTAAATCTGAACAATGCCTTTTTATGTAAAGGTTGGCCCATGTCTCAGTTAAGGAGGTAGGCGGACCCATACATTCAGTAACTGTACCTGCACCGAGTGTACCTTTTGCAGTTGTTTTCATAGTATTGACCTGAATAGGATTGATTTTTTTTTTTAATGCAGTGAGACTGTCAAATTTGGTCATGTGACATTTTTCTGGAACGGCAACCGGTCAGGATACTTTGATGCGACGAAGGAAGAATATGTTGAGATCCCGAGTGATTTTGGTATCACATTCAATGTCCGGCCTAAAATGAAGGCCGTTGAAATTGCTGAGAGGGCCAGGGAAGCAATCCTAAGTGGTAAATTTGACCAGGTATAAAAAATGCAGCATTCATAGTAAATTCATTTTGTTTTCTGTAGCCTATAAATTAACTGTATGCTTTTTTTTAGGTTCGGGTTAATTTGCCAAACAGTGACATGGTGGGGCACACCGGTGACATCGAAGCTACTGTGGTTGCTTGCAAGGCTGCAGATGAGGCTGTTAAGGTCAAAATCCTTGACTCTCTCTCTCTCTCTCTGTCTCTCTCTCGTGGACTGGTAACTCATCTTGTTTAATTTTTGTAGATAATATTGGATGCAGTAGAACAAGTGGGAGGCATATATGTGGTCACAGCGGATCATGGTAATGCAGAAGATATGGTCAAAAGAGGCAAATCTGGTGAACCCCTTTTGAAGAACGGGAAAATCCAGATTCTTACATCCCACACTCTTCAACCAGTAAGACAGCTTCATACGTTGAGTTTTTACAATATAATCAAATCTCAATTTTGATTTATACCAATCCTAATTGTGTGAGAACATTATAGGTGCCTGTTGCAATTGGAGGCCCGGGTCTCTCGCCAGGTGTCAAGTTCAGAAGTGACTTGCAGACTCCTGGACTGGCTAATGTTGCGGCAACTGTCATGAATCTGCATGGATTTGAAGCCCCGAGTGACTACGAGCCAACTCTTATTGAAGTTGTTGACAACTGAAAATTTTATCATTGAGATTGGTTGTATCTTTTGTTGTTGTGGCTTTGTTTAGTTAAAAAAACTGCCTTATTATTAAAATAATGTTGGAAAGGAATTTGCATAAATTAGGAAGAGCAAAAAGACAAACCCAGGAGTTTGAGAGGTTTTGTTTTCACTCTTTAATTATCTGAACATAAGCTCACATTTTTGTGCTAATGTACTGTTCTGATGGAATCTTTTTATTTCTTTATTTATGTAGGCTATATGGTTTAATGTTGGAGTAAGAATGGGTTAGGTAAACCATGTGGATACAATTTAACAATTTTCACTGCAATAAAAACTGCTTAAAATCTCGTGCAGTGCAGAGTTTTTCTTGAGTTCACCCAGATATTTTTTCCGTTTAACAGTGCTGTACCAAAAAAAAAAAAAAAATCTGCTCTATAGTAAAATTAAGAACTAAACTATGTTTGATGCTTTATTAATACTTGCTGCTGATAACATATGTCAAGCAAATTATTCATATCCGATACTTGTTCATGTATAGTCTATTATTCTGTCGACTAAAATTATTCAGTAAAACGCATGTATTTAATCAAATTCTAACTGTAAATATATGCATATAGGATGAACTACTTGACGAATATCGGCTGTGTTTTCCTGACTCGGTTCAGCAGAAGTTTGCTTAAAAACATAGTTGACATTTATAATACTGATGGATAGCATCACTGTGATGTAATGACAATGAACCGACAGTGAGGATATCCATCAGTATTATGAATGTCAACTATCTGAATGACAGTGAGGATATCCATCAGTATTATGAATGTCAAATATGTTTTAAAGCAAAAATCTCAGCTGAACCGAGTCAGGAAATTAATTAAACAGTAAATTTTGGACGTAATTTTCTGCTGCAATAGTGATCCTCTCGTTTAAATAATTTCAGTAGGCATTGAAACCACTTGTGTAAATGATTTCTGTAGCATTAGAACCACCTCTCGTATAAATGAAATTTTTGAACCACAAGTAAAATTAAACAATACAACAGATAACTTCATCGCTGCAGCTTCTTCCAAGTTGTATTCATCTGATATCGATACTGCATCTTTAATTAAGTGAGCTATTTGATGTCATTAAAAGCACAAGACGAATCAAGTCAACAAATCAAATGCCAACCTTTTTTTCTGTTCTGATTCTAAGGCTGCAGCAATCGAATCTTATTCACTTTTTCAAGAAGAAACTATGAATCAAGGTATGGTTAAAAACCAACAGAAAAACAAACTACAGTTGTTAACCCAAAGGAGAAATATAAACCAGCACCACAGATGTTACACACACTTTGAATTACTACTTCTCTTAAATAAGCTTTAGTACAAATAAATATGGGCAGATGAAGGTTCAGAGATGAATGGAAGCTACAACGAATGGTGAGATGAATTTAGTAAATGACTTAACCTCTCCTAAGTCACAACTTCATGTTACACACACAACATAGATGGCAGGTGGGTCCTGCCAATCAGTCACTGAACCAAAGGCCACCATGATTCAGTTTGACCAGACATGGACGAGGCCTTGGCGGTTGCCTGTATAGATCTCGTCACGGTCTTCATCATAGTACAGTGCAGTGATATCTTCTAATGCCTCGGCAACAGTGTTGTTGAATCGACTAGAGGATCCTTTTCTTCTGTTGTTATCCTTCGCTGCACCACACCCAGCTCTTATTTTGGCCAGGCATTTCCCAGTCAATATGTTGCTGATGTTAATCGATCCAGCTGTAATTAAACAAAGGACATTTTTGTCAGTGCTGCAAATTCAGAATCTCGTAAATATAATTCATGGTTTATAAAAGTTCTGTAAGGTGTTTATACAGATTGGTATGTTCAAATACTTCACCTAACAGGTCTGTCCATCAAACTTTTTGACAACTTCCAAGTTCATAAATAAAACAAGTGGTGTCTCTGTCACCAAGGGAATTTTTTATGGTTGAAAATTTGCATATCATACACTAAACATCAAAACCCTTTGACGAACCTGGCAAATTAAACCAATAGCAGAAGAACGAATTAGGTAAACAATCACAAAAAAATAAAATAAAACATATTACCATTGGCACGGGCAACAGCATCAGAAGAGGAATCATCAGAGTCGGCCTTGCAATAAGAAATTATGAGATCCTGGTCACTGGTGATGTAGATGTTGTTGGTATTGCAATCAGGGTGCCACAGAAGATGGTCTTCAAATGAGGTCACAAGCTCACCTCTGAAATTCCACACCGCCACCGATCGGTTGCGGAAAGTCAGGAACAGTTGCAATTCATACAGAAAAATAAAGGCTGATGGTGTCATGAACTCAGTACGGCTCACTTCAGTCAATTGGAAATTTCTCACCTACACATCACACAAATAAATAAAATAACAGGAAGTCATTAAATGTGTTTGGCTTCCAGATATTTTGAAGTAATGTTATTTAAGGAAAAAAATAAGAAAACTCAAATTATATGGATAGTAAATGTTCATTCTAATCATTTTCTGATGCAAGCACACAATGTATACCAAAAACATGTCAATTCTCACTTGTAGATAGCATTCTATTGGGAAGCATATTCATAAAAGAAAGGAAAGAGAAATAGGCAAAAAAATATTACATCAAGAATTTGGAGATTCTCGCCATCTTGCTTGACAAGAAGCTTCTCATTGAATTGTTCAATGAAATCTACTTTCTTATTCCGGTGGAGGAGATGGTTGAATGACTTTAATAGAGTACCATCCTCTATTGACAGTATTTTAAGTGGTACATAACTGCTTGTCCTTGTATATATTAGCAGCATTATACCAGGACTGCAAACAAACGAAGAGCCAAAAACAGTTTAATCAGTATATATAAAAATAGAAATTTTTAAAAAATAGTGTGGAGAGAGAGGGAGAGCAATGAAGAAGTGTACCTTATTTTTATTTCTTGAACATTTTTGTCTGAAATGGAGTACAGCAAGGTGTAGTTCTTCAAGTCAAATACCTTGTAAGTGCTGCTATAACAAATGATTAAACAATGTATAAGAATATACAAGAGAATAAAAACAGCCAAAAGATGAAATTCACATACCTATCCTGAGCGGAATAAGTAAGAACCTTTCCATTTACATCATCAAACTCAACAAATCCAGGCCATTTCAGTGACTCAGTTTCAAAAAGGGGAAATCCAGCATCTGGCTTTCCTCTTCTAATGTACCTTCAATAGCAATTGCAAAGAGAACTACTAAGCGTAAGAATGCAAGCAGGAAATAAGAGGGATAAAAATGGAAGTTTGGGTATCTCACGTACTCGATACGGGTGGTACGGCATCTTAAAGAGCTGAAATTCTCAGACCCGTACACGGATACAGTAATAAGAGACTCATTGTTTTTGTTGTAAAACAGGCTACGAATTACTTCATCTGGGCTTCCGTTAAGAAAGCAAATTCTCTCATTTGTCACTGTCAAACAAATGTAAAAAGAATAATTTAGCCAAGTTAGGATAACTCTTAAGGGCAAAAGTAACTCCTGTTCACAAACACCAAATCAGGCAACAATTAAATATATGACAAATCACAAAAGTAAGATGACATGTGTTTCTATTACGATTAAATATATGGCACAGGATACACTTTTATAAATGAACAGACAATGTCAACATACACCCGGTCTCTCTTACCAGTATGCACAAGTACATAACACTACTAATTCCGAAAATATAGATTGCGAGAGAAGCTCAAACCTCGGCTAAAAGCAGCACAGATGCCAGATTGGGCTAAAGCGAAGACAATGTCACGTGCCGCAACAATCTCTATAATTTTTGACCTCTTTCGCAAGTAAGGCAGTAGAAGACTGTTTTCCTTGGGGTCATAAGTATCAAACTCCTCCTGAATAATTTAAATTACAAGATAAGTAAACTCTGGTAATTATCCTAACTAATTATATAAAGTTAGTAACTAGGGCAAAATCATATAAGAACCTACTGTTTGTGTCAAATTGAAACATGCATGTTTTAGGAAGTAATTTAATCACCTATGAAAATGGCATGTCAAATGATTTTTCCGTGCCAGTGTTATTCTAGCAAAGTTAACATGAAATGCATTAAAGGCGTGCACCTTAACTCTAATTCTCCAAAACACGATATCATTTAAGAGCCAATCACTTAAAGAATAGAAACTGTAATCTGAGCTACATTGACCATAGACCTCAGGCACAAGTTATATTATAAATTTCTTTATTATTTATGTTAATTACTTTGAAAGTGGTAGACAATTAGGTTGCCTGTTTCCACTTCTATTAACAAACAGAAATGAGTTTGCAAGCCCAGACTCATCCCATATATTCCTAAATCCTTGTGAAGAAGCCCCTCACTATGTGGTGCTCCGCAGTTATGTCTGAATCAAGTGCAGTTATGAATTTCATAAACTCTAATCTGACCATTTTGAGCTTCATAAACTGTACTTTGACCAAACAAAGTGCAATAATGAGCTTTCTTCAACCAAAGGCAATAATACAATTAGATTCTACAACAAACTAAGTGACCGGAAAACTAAGGATATCATGAGAATTCAATTCAATTCTGGAGATCAATCTCAAATTATTTTCAAATTCTACTAATCACAGTACTATGGTTAATGAGCTTTCCCCACTGCTGACCAATTACATAATCAAACACAGTTACAAAAGAAACCCAAGATGGTTGCTGCACAAACAGCTAAAATTAAACAAAAATAACTCAACCTGGAGTTGAATGTTGCGAAATCTCTCCTGGGCATTGCTCATACTAAACGATCTATCTCTCTTCGAGCTGATCTCCCTTCGCATGAGCTTTTGCACACTATTTACAACCCCTTCCGACCGTTGCCTCTTCCTCGCCAAGATTCGCCGTCCGATACACGGCCTTGGACTAGCCGTGATACGCCTCCCCTCCATTAGAAAACTCTTCTTTTCGCGTGGAAGCCCCAGCCGTTCGAAATAGAAACCGGAGAAAATCAGAGCACGCTGGAATCCGACTGGAGCGGAGAGCGGTAGCACTGCCCAGTACGCTCGAAACCCTAGAAACCCACAAACCCTTGTTCGAGCTGGAGGGAAGAGAAGAGAAGAGAAGTGACGAGAAGCGAGAGGGAAGAGAAGAGAAGAGAAGAAGAGGGGAGGGTTTGGAGATATAATTTGGAGGTATATTTATTTCGTTTTCTGGTCGGGAGTCGGACTTGAAACTTGAAATCAATTCTCAATTGATAAAATTTGAAACAGAGGGCGTCCGATGCCTGTCGGAAAATATCACATCAGGTCGAAAATCTTGTCCGTTCGATTTAGGAAAATATTATTAATAAATATTTATCCCATTAATCGAACGGTTAGCACTGTTATTGGACCAACATTAGTACGATGGGCATTGAAGATTTTAAAGTGGACGCCTCGTCGCCTCCGGTCCTGTATTTGAGAAATTCTGAATAGATCGTCCAAATATATATATATATATATATATATATATATTTGAATAGAGAATCTCAGATTTACTCAGTGAATCTACAGTTCTAACATAGAGTGAGGCGGTGCTATGCATAGCACCGATGACTAGTGTACTACGGCTTAATATGGTACTTTTTAAAATCCTAACGGTCGATCCGAACCGTTTAATGTGATATCCATATATGAATATGTACTTGCAAACTAAATTTTATATTTTTTTGAATTTTTTTACTATTTTTTTAGATAGGTAGAAAAATCAGTGTTTTCTGAAAATTCTGGACCATCAAAATTCTACCTATCTGAAAAAATAGTAAAAAAATTCAAAAAAATATAAAATTTAGTTTACAAGTACATATGTTTATCACATTGAACGGTTTGGATCGACCATTAGAATTTTAAAAAGTACCATATTGAGCCGTAGTACACTAGCTATCCGTGCTATGCATAGCACCATAGCCTCACTCTCTAACATATACAGAAAAGTAGAACTACAGGCGACTAAATACGCTCTTTTTCCTGATGCATTTTCGTAAAAAAAAAAAAAGTCATTTATAAAGTGGCGTAAAGTTTCTAACAGCGATTCAAACTGTTAAACGTGATTTCCATATTAAAATGTGCTTGAAGCATTGGAGATCAAATTTTATATTTTTTATTATTATTTTTTAGATAGGTACAAAATCACTGTTTTCATATGATTATAGACCATTCAAAATAGTGATTTTGTACATATATAAAAAAGAGTAATTATATTTTTCATCATCTATTCATCATTTATTTCATCCTTCAACTAACTAATTTTCTCTTCTAACTATAATTATAAATTCTAACTACCTAATGGTCCCTACAAATTAATTAGCAAATTTTCTCCCTTTATTTCTTTCTTCTCTCTCCCACTCTCTCACACCTCCGCTTCCGCCTTCCATCTTCGCCTCCACCCGTCTCTCCCACCTCTACCTCTCCGCCTCCGCCTCCCACCTCTCCCTCTCCGCCTCCGCCTCCCACCTCTCCCTCTCCGCCTCCGCCTCCCACCTCTCCCTCTCCGCCTCCGCCTCCACCTCCCTCTCCCACCTCCGCCGCCCCCCTCTCCCACATCCGCCTCTGTCACTCCATCCCAATCAAGCACGCCTCCGCCGGGTCAGATCCATCACTGTCGATCGCTGAGTCAGATCCATCGTGTCTATGTTCCTCTTCCTCATGCAGTAGCAAGTTATTTGCAAAGAACAAAGTTTCATTAATGGTGAATTAGGCCAGTGCGTACTAAGTACTAAGAAATGACAGAAAAACAAATTTTGAAAAAATTAAAGGTGTATGAATGAATACTTGATGTCTTATGAATGAATACTTCAATGTGTATTAATGAATACTTGATATCTTAGGTATAAATACTTTAACGTATATATATATGAATAATTGATATCTTATGGATAAATACTTCAACGTATATGTATGAATACTTCAATGAAATATGTTTTGTTTCTTTTAAATATTGTTTTTTTTGTAACAATTCAATTACATGATTTGTAAAATTTGATAGATAATTTTTGTTTCAACAGTGAAACATGTGGCAACTATTTTTTATTTTCAAAACATAAAATTGAACTAGAAAGCAATAAAGCAATGTTCAATACTATTCGACTGCTCTTGTAAAATTCATCGAGGTATGCACATATGTTTGTAATACTCTTGATATATGAATTATTTACACTTACACGACGATGATGAATACTTGCTCGATGAGGTATGAATACTTGCATGACGAGGTATGAATACTTGTGCAATGGACAACTCGAAAGTATGTCATCATGGATCTCATTTAAAAGAGAAAAATGTGTAGAAGACGTTGGTGGTTTTAGATTTGCAAAATCCTCACAGATCGTCAGAAATATTGGTTAGATTGAACGAAGAAAAAAAAATCACCTCTAAAAACGTGTAAAAGATGGGTGAGTGATGTGTCCATTTTTTTTTAAATACTTGATATCTTAGGTATGAATACTTGATGTATTATAGATGAATACTTGATTTATTATATATGAATACTTGCGGCGCCAGTTGTAAAATATTTCAGATATTAGGCGGTCCCCAAATAGTAAGTGGTCCCCCAAGTAGTTAGTAGTTATTGACTGGGGGATGAAACGGGGGATAGATCCCGAGGGATAGCTAGGCTCTCCCTATAAAAAAATAGTAAAAATTTTCAAAAAATATAAAATTTGGTCTCCAAGTACGTTTTAATATGAAGATCATGTTGTGCAGTTCAGATCAACTGTTCGGATTTTGGAAACAGAGATGGATATGAAGCATGATTGGAGCACAGAACCAATGATACATTTTAATCTTATTAATAGATATAATAGAAAAGTATGATAGTATAATAGAATCGTTGTGTTTGAGAGCGAAGTTAGATGGAATTATAAGAGAGCAAAAAAAAGGGTTACAAATTTACATTCAAATATTTTTTTATATGCTTTATGTCTTTATATCTTCATATTTTATCAGATTAAAAATAAACTATTACAGGAATGAAATTGCGAAGAGTACATTTTTCGTGAGGTAAAATAGGCTAAATTAGGACATGTATAAGGAGATTAAATTACTTATTATTGACCCTTATAACTCAAAAGGAATATATATATATTTATCAAATTCAGCCATCATCATAATGAACTTGTAATTCTGTCACTGTCCGATAATATTCTTTAACGATTTCATACTTGCCAGATGTGATTAAAATAGTGAGGGACCAAAGGATATTCTATTTTTCACTTATTCTCTGTTCTAGCTTTACCAAATAAGCTCATGTCACATCTAACCTTGAAAAAAATTTATAGTTGTTTGATAATATAGTCCTTACGCAAAGACAATTATCTTTTATTTTGAGATAAGCCCAATCCCATCTTATCTTTGAATTTCTGAAATTGTTTGGTAATATAATCCTTACGCAAAGATTGGTTGGTTTATCCAACTTTATAACAAGAAGATATGTTAAGACGTGAATAATTATCATAAGAGATTACAAAAGTATCATTTGCTTGTTCATCTTGCCCAATCCCTCTCTTAAAGACTCATCTTGCCCAGTTCCCCTCTCTACTATCTCTTGTCTCCCCCTCCTTTCCATCTTGCCCAGGTTCCATTTTTATGGTCTACTCGGCAGAAAGTTGCAGACTGGTACAGTCGGTACAAGAGGTTTCTCAGGAGTTGATACAAGATCAACATGCTACTCAGGGAGTTCACTGTTGCTACGTCAATGGCTCTTTCAGGGAACCAAGCGAAGGTGGTGCGGCATACATTCTCTTTGACAGTACATTCTCTTCAAAATTAAATTGTGAAATCTAATTGGTCATACTCAGTACTGTGCTTTATGAGAAGCAATGATAGCTTAAAGGGCACTTTGGCAAAAAAAAAAAAAAATTCCTCCTCAACCACATGTTGGTCATAGCAGTACTGAGTATGACCAATTTGGATAGAACTGACACCCTACCATTCTGAGCTAAATAGACTCTTAAAATAAACGGCAGACGAAAGATTAACCTTTTACAAATTAAAGCATATGGCATTGGTGATATCCCTTCCCTCCTCAATTGTGCTGCAACAGTAACTGTTTTTCATTTTAATGCATGCCTACGGACTCCCAAGTGGAAGTTTCATGAGGAGCATAGGCATCCAGAAAAAGGCTGGACATGGCAAAGTTCAGAATTGAGGAGGGACATCACATTGAGGAACATCACTGATACAAACCTAGGAAGCAAAGAAGAGCAGCTATTTGAGCATTGAACAACAAGCAGGATACAAAAGCACTAAACAATTATTGCTCGTGCTTTTACTTTAGTTTGTCAAAAGATGAATGTATTAATTGTAGAGCTGCTTTTGCATAGTTTATATTTTCTTAGGATCAATGTAATGTAGGATACTGGTAGCTAAGACTCTCAAGTACCTTTTTTTTTTTTTTTTTTTTGCTTCTCTTACAGCCTGTAGGCCTCATGTACCTTTTCATTTAATCTAATTTAAGCGTACTGGTTTCACCTAAAAAAACAAAAAGATATGCCTCATTTTTGGAGTCAGAAAACTTTGTGACTTGGCTTTTTCGCTGATATGAGTACTGACATTTCAGTTTTGAATGCCCATATGTGTCTGTTTTTTTAGTCTGAAACAGAGATATAATAGAAGCTTGCTTTTCTTATAAGGGTAAAATGGGAATTATGAATTTGGAAGGGTGATGAATTTGAAATTAATGAAAAAGTTAATGTATTGGGTAAATATGTGAGTTTTTACAATTTTGAAGGGCAAATATGATATTACAAACTTTTGAGGGGAAATACGTAATATTGAAACATTTGAGGGGATACATGAAATTCCTCCCAAAAGTTTAGTTGTCTTGGTGCCTTTTGGCAAAACAAACCTTACTATTTATAAAATAACACACCACGACAATCCAATTAAACAAAGTATGTGTTCTATTTGAATAAATGGTGCATGATAGTCTTATTATACTTCTGTATGGTATCTTAACATTTTTAAGTGTGATTTAGTTGAAACTTGAAAGAAATGTTTTTTTTAGTTTTACTAAGCCTGCATGCTCTCAGAAGTTTTAGAAGTTTTGAAAAGGTGTCAACAACTATCATACAGCATTGCAGTTTTTCCATTTTTTTTTTTTGCAATTTTTTACATCTAATGATTTCTTTATCATACTTAATATTTTATTTAAAATAAAATAAATTTGCCACATCCATATATATGTGAAATATGTTTGTCAAAAAGTATCATTACAGAATAATTAATTTGACATTTATAGTTTAGCAGATTCAATAATCTGAAAAGTTAGTTTATATTTAATGTGTAATTTGATTTTAAAATGATAATAATCATTTAATTTGGATAAAAATTAAAGTTAAGTGGCTAAAATGAGATGTATTTAAGTTGAGCAACACAGTTATTTATATTAAATTTACCAGTAAACCTGAAAATAGGAACAAACTAATGCATGAATTGAGAGGTGCTAATTAAATGCTTGAATTGAATCATCAGAATTATGGCAATGATATATTTTCAGACGAACTTAATTGCTTTTTTTTTTGTAAAAAACGGAAAAATTATTTTAAATGTAAAAATAAATCTTGTCTAGTGACTTTGAGACCAATATGTGCTAATTAAACTAGATTTAAGACCTGCGCTTCAAGACATAATCATAGACAAATGGAGATTCACGCACAGATATCAGGTGAGGTACCTCACCTGAGGTCAGGTTAGATCTAGACTGTTTAACTTAAGATTGTACGAATCTTAAGCAGACCCCTATATTGCATACAGGTTTCGAGAAACTTTTGATTCAGCTTTGAACTAATCTGAACGCGTCATACACCGCAAGAAATATACATTCGAATTGCAATGGTTCATACGAATGAAAATGTTGTTTATTTACTTCCAGTTCAACAAGTTTTTGTAGCATGAACAAAGTTCTGGATGGTTCCACTTGAACATGAATTGAAAAAAATTCGACTCCCCTTTTGTCCTGCTTGAAAAGCATTAACATAATTTAACCATAAAAAAAGCATTAACATAATTACATTCCATTTCTGTTTCTACAAGACTTGCAAACAAAATTTCTCTCATGATGGATAAAGATTCTAAACTTGTGAGAACCATTCTTTGATCTACTGCTAAACAATAATTTCTTCCGTATGAGAAGTTGCAGATTTAAAATTCAAATGAATTTTTTTTATGAATATTAAAATTTGAATGACTAGATCTCTATCTTAGTTTCTCTTGAAAAGAAAAAAAGAAAATTATCAACTTGTAGCTAATACCAAGCGCCTTCAGATCTCTTGCATCGGCATCTTTCTTATCCCTGTTTTCTTCTTTTCTTCTCTATCCATTATTCATCGTCTTAATTCCTATCTCGCGACTCAACAGTATTCCGAACCCTTGACGCCACTGCCATTTTGCTATCTGCCAACATTATCGGCTTATTGCCTCCTCCCGTCATAGCATTGACCTTACAAATTGACATAAACACAACACTTTCTTTCACCCTCATCTCAAACCCTAACTATGGCGCTTTCCAGTATAATACTGGTCAATCTGTTCTGGGTCCTTCGCGGGACCCAGGTTGGTCAGGCTGCAGTTGAATCTGGCAGAGTTCTGAGCCAGAGTATGATCTGACTCGACAGATACCCATCTGTCGAGTCAGGTTATTGTTCTCTGGTTCGTCATGTTCAAAGCACAATCAAGGTCACAATGTCACGTTGCACTCGGGAAAGCCATTTTAAAGGTAAGGCGCTAAAATTGTACCAGTGAGACCATCATACCAATTCTTGTACGCTGGTAGCTTCTACCATGCATCTTAAAAAAAGATACCATCATACCAAGTTGTGATTCGTATCTTCCGATTAAGATCGCTTGTTTGTGCATATAGAAACTGGCACATTTATGTATGTTTTATTATTGTGTTTATACTTTTACTTCCCTTCTGATGTTAATTGACTAACTGTAAAATTAAAAATTCTTCGTATTTTCTCAAATTCATACATCTCTTTCTTTGGTCCTTTTTTTATTTATTTATTATTCAACATAGAAAGATTAAGTATCAAGTACTGCAAGTCCGCAAAGATCTACGGTGCTTATTTCTTCTTTGCGTGTAAAATAACACACCAGTTATGGAGAGCACATAACAAACACATGTAAACTAGCTTGCTCTGTCTTAAACGTGCTAATTATTTCACATAAAAAACATAACTACATTATCATTAATTTTATAGTGTTTCAATTCTAGCTCCTTCTAGATATTATATTTACAAATAAGTTGAAGCCTTATATATGATATACATATATTTGTTCACTATATGTACAGCATCAAGCAATCTTTTTCATAATAAGGGGCATCCCAAACTCAGGCTCAACAACCATTCGAAAAGCAGGTGAGTGCTGATACTCTGGTGCCAGTGCAAATGTAAATTTAGGTAAAATCCGCGCTAGAATAACCTTCAATTCAACCAGGGCAAGGTTCTGGCCGAGACAGGTGCGGGCCCCGAGACCAAATGGCATGAACACATATGGTTCCTTGCAAGCACTGGAAATTCCATTAGCGAACCTGTCAGGATTAAACTTGTCTGCATCTGGTCCCCAAATTGACTTGTCGTGGTGCATCGTGGAGATGGGGATCCACATGTTGACATTCCTGGGGACGTGTAGTGTACCGATTTTAATGTCTCTGAAGGTTTCTCTTGCTACGAAGGATGCAGGTGGGAACAGCCTCAGAGTCTCTTGTATGACCATTGTCAACTATGCACAACAAATTGGAAAGCAAAAAAAAGGAAAATAAATGTTCAAATAAGTATCTCTAGATTTGCATTTCTGTCTTTGAATTTCTAGTATTTTCATATAGGCATGTCTCAACATACTCATCTTATTGAAGAAGCACAGTATGGTATGGATGATGCCAAGGTAAAAGTTAACCATATTAGATGCCAAAATTAGTTAATGGAAAAAATATATGGCCTTGAGATATATATAATTGAAGATAATAATTAAATATATTTGTAAGTTTTTATACTCATAAAGTTCAGTGTATGATAGGTTTTGAAATATCTTTATATCTATACAAATTATTTTTGTTTATGTTCCTGTCTTTTATGTATTAACTTTTAATAAATGAGCCCAAATAAGTCCCACTGTCTTAGCCTGGTAACAGTAAAAATTTGTTGATATCAGAGATCACTTTTACGAAGTTAAAATCCAAAATGAACTTACCGTTTTCATCTTAGAAAGCAGATCGAAATCTAGGGGCTGCCCGTCACAGACATTCATCACTTCAGCACGGGTCCTACTTTGCCAATCTGGATGAGTTGCAAGCAGCATCATGCACCAGGTGGCAGTAACAGCAGCTGTGTCGAATCCTGCGAAGTAGATGTTCTTGCAATTGTCGACTATAAGTTCGTCAGAGAAATCCATCTTGTTTTCAATTAGGGATTGAAGGAGATCTCTCTGTGCAGAGGCATTGTTCGTCTCATCTTTTCTTTTTTTAACCAGTTGAAGGATTTGAGAATTGATTTCTTGCACAAGAGCTGCTAACTCTCTCTTTTGCCTTGTGGGAAAGAACCTACAACAGTAATGGATGCTCTGTTAGCACTTAATTGCTTACATGCTATAGCTACTTTTAAATCTCCCTAATTAATTTTTACACCTAAACTATTTCTTTTACTGTAATTAATTGTCTAAGACCATATGTTAATACAATACAGTCAATGGTGTAGCCAGGACAATTAGCAGGGTGGGGCAAAATTTTTGGGTGAGGTATAATTTTGCCATTATTTTGAATATTAAGTATATTTTTCTGATAGAAACATAGATATAGAAGCATATTTCTGATAGAAGCATATTTTGAGGAAAAATTTCAGAAATAGACAAAATTTTATAATTTTTGAAACTTAGTTATACTTATATATATATTTTAAAAAGACACAAAAATACTAAAAGTATATTCTTAAAAACAATTTGAGCTAGACTCCACCTAGCTCCGTCCCTGAGTATAGTTGACTTATATGTGCCGGGTTAATTATAAAGCGACAAACTTTTGTGCGAATAACCCTGAGATGTAAAATTCTACTAGGAAGTATGAGAAATTATTAAATGTTAAGCGCTAACATTTGCTATGCAACTTTATAAACATGAGAATCAAAAGGTGCATAGAGCAAGTAAAAGGATGAGAAAAAGATTTCTTACCTAAGGTAGGAGAGTTCAAAGATGATACTGGATTTTGTCATTTTAACAGAGAGCTCCTTGAGCTTGCGGTAAATCTGTTTGCCTCGTTCGTAGTCACTGCCAAAACACTTCCTACATATGATATCAGCTGAATAACTACGGAAATATTCATCTACTGTTATAACTACTGTATTCCCTTCTCCCTGTTCAATTATTCCTTCCCATGCACTTAGAATTGGCTGAGCTGCTTGCACCATAATTTCCACCAGACCCTGAAAAAAAAAATATTACCATCATCACCCTCGTCGCCAACTATATTATGGTTGGACCGATTTTCTTCGTTCTTTTTGACATGTATAAATTGATTTTTAGTAAATAGATATTCAATAGATCTATCACAAGCATGCCATGATACCAATGATGAGTAAATTTCTTTTCAGGGAAACAAGAAAATAACAAAAAGAAAATAAAAAAAAAGAGTATCAAATAGAGATGATGAGCTAATTAAATAGATGTAAAGTAAATGGGAAACACCTTGACTTTGACCATGTAGAACTCAGGGGAGATGAGTTTCCTCTGGTGGGCCCATAGAAGCCCATTAGACTTGATAATTCCTTGTCCAAAGAGAGGCTCTTGGCCCTTTTGCAGATAAGTGGGCTTTCCAATATCCAAAGAGACACACAGGCTTATCTCTCTTATCAGGCTTGGATCAGTCACATACAGCGCTGGCCTCCTTTGCATCCAGTACAGGAATGTTGCTCCTGACAAACAAAATTCCCCAACAGGTTAGAATAGATAGATACTTGCATGGCATTGGTACCGTACTATAGCCTCATCATATCCGGTACCGAGGGAACGACACATGTCACGCTGGTATGTCACAATTTTAATTAATGAAGGTTTGGGCGAATGCGTTTTTGTCCACATAAAATCTTGATTCATGACTTGAGTGAGCCTAAGTTGAAAACTGTATTGATATTCTGTGACGATGGCTGTGTGACAATACGCTTGCTATGAGGTTGAGTACTGGTTGTGAGAGAGAGAGAGAGAGAGAGAGAGAGATCAATAATTGATCAACCTGTATCATGATATGCATCTATTTTAATTGCATGAGCAGAGCAGAGCAACCAAAATTAAAAAGAAATGAATAATTGTCGCTTTCCAGCCTCTCTAATTATTTCCATGGTGATGTTTCCAAGTTCCAAACAAATATTAATTAGAGGTTGCTGTCAAAGGACTTCAAGAGATCACCCTTCATTTGAGGATTTAGTGGACCCATTGACAAGCTATATATTTGAATCTAAAATCTTAATTAGTTTATTGTGTTTGGACATCATATTAATATTAATTAGTAAAGTCAACTTTACAGGTGTTTTAATTTAACAGGTTAATTAATCTTACCAAGTATGCTATTAGTAACTTAATTTAGAGTTGTAGCAATAAAAAGAATAGGGATAATTTTAATTGTGCATCTTATTTTTTATGTACATCATATCTTAACATACATAATATGGTTAAAAATGGTACTACTTTCCCTTTTTATTCAAGAAAATGATACTTTTGTAGTATACTTATTAATAAATAGAAAAAAAATGATTTCCACGAGATGTATAGTTGGGGAGATAAAAAATAGTGATAAATTTTTTATGTATAAAAAATACTCAATTTAACTACTATTATAAATTACATTTTCACCTTTAACAAATTAATGGCTATTAGTAAGATATGATATATATATATATATAGGACAGTGCTACGGTGCTACGCATATATAAGGGCCCTCCGTGCTACGGCTCACTTTTTGAGTTTTCAAAATTCTAACGGTCGATCCGAACCGTTCAACATGATCTCCATATGAATATGTACTTGCAAACCAAATTTTATATTTTTTTTACTATTTATTAAGCCACTTTGAAAAAACACTAATTTGTACACAACAGTAAAATCTGCTGGACCATTGGATCAGCGATTTTCAAAGTGGCTTAATAAATAGTAAAAAAATTCAAAAAAATGTAAAATTTGGTTTGCAAGTACATATTCATATGGAGATCATGTTGAACGGTTCGGATCAACCGTTAGGATTTTGAAAACTCAAAAAGTGAGCCGTAGCACAGAAGGGCCCTTATATATGCGTAGCATATTAGCCAGATTCTATATATATATATATATATATATATATATATATATATATATATATATAATTGAGCTATGGTGAGACGTGGAGTAAAACAAGTTTGTACTCCATGGCACTATATTTTTATTTTGAAAATCCAAACAACCGATCCGAACCGTTCAACATGTTCTCTATATTGAAATGTGCTTGGAGACCAAATTTTACATTTTACTATTTATTAAGCCACTTTGAAAATCGCTGATCCGGTGGTCCAGAAAATTTTACTGTTTTTACTGTTCACAGTGGATCAGCATTTTCAAAGTGGCTTAATAAATAGTAAAAAAATTTCAAAAAATGTAAAATTTGGTTTCCAAGCACATTTCAATATAGAGAACATGTTGAACGGTTCGGATCGGTTGTTTGGATTTTCAAAATGAAAATATAGCTTGAAGTACAAACTTGTTTTACTCTACGTCTCACCATAGCTCATCTATATATATATATATATATATATATATATATAAATTGAATGCATGATATATATAAACTCCGAGTTAGAGTGAAGCAACTTCTGAACCAATTTGGAAAAGGAAACAAGATAAGGCCTCACTCAATATTTAGAAAACTATTTTAACAATGCAACAACTAGAGGGAAGTGGCTTATCCATTCCCTTATTTTTTGTGGCAAAAATGCACATGCTTATAATGTCTAAATAATACATTTATCATCTCTGTAATATTTTTTTTTTGTTTCCTTCCAAATTACTAGGGACAAATTTAAATGGCTCAAAAAATATATGAACATTTAAATAAATAACACATTTTGTCACTTGACAGATATATAGGAAATATAGAAATAATAATGGAGCCACTTAGCATTTTTCCCACTTAACACATACTGCAGCCTAACTCCTAAGCTATGTTACTTAATTGAAAATTTGAAATTATGCAAGAAAGTATGAAATATGGAAATATCAAAGAGTGAGCCTATGGTGCTATGCATAGCACGGATGGCTAGTGTACTACGGCTCAATATGGTACTTTTTAAAATCCTAACGGTCGATCCAACCGTTCAATGTGATAACCATATGAATATGTACTTGCAAACTAAATTTTATATTTTTTCGAATTTGTTTACTATTTTTTTAGATAGGTAGAATTTTGATGGTCCAGAATTTTCAGAAAACACTGATTTTTCTACCTATCTAAAAAAATAGTAAAAAAATTCAAAAAAATATAAAATTTAGTTTGCAAGTACATATTCATATGGTTATCACATTGAACGGTTGGATCGACCGTTAGAATTTTAAAAAGTACCATATTGAGCCGTAGTACACTAGCCATCCATGCTATGCATAGCACCATAGGCTCACTCAATATCAAATTAAGATAGTTGTATATGTAGAGTAAAGAAAGCTACAAGTTGTGCTCATGTTTGCCTAGTATATAGAAATATATCTTATCTCTCCAGGAAAAAAGTAGGATAAAAAACAAAAAAAAGAAAAGAAAATGAAATTGAAGAAAATTTATAATGATACTTTGTATAGGCAAGCTAGCTAGGAATGGAGGTCAAACACTCCTCTCCAAATCAGTTAGCTGTCATATAAATGTCAATTGTCAAGTCAAGAAATATTAGGGAAATTGCTACAAGTACCCCATGCATGTCAGATGAATAACCATTAACCAAGCTTTGATGTTGTTTTATCTCACAAAAACCTAATACTAATTCTATTTCATCTACTTTTTTTTTTTTTTCATTATTGTAGACCTCACCAACCAGTGGAGAAATGATGCTAAGCACCCCTCATAAAATGTAATTACATAATACTTATTCATCTAACCCCTTAATCTTTTTTTTTTTAGTTCTGCTCCTGTCACCAACATAGTTGAACAAGTGAACTTTTTGGTACCCAAAACAATTGTCATATCAAGGTCCTGTTTAGAGTCATCTCCAATAGTGATGATTTTTATATATAGCATAACATGCAACTCTATGATCTAAGAGACTAAGACCAACTAACCAACATTATCATACCTTTCATGTCCCCTTTCATAATTAAAAATTAAAAACATTTTTTTAACAATAAGGCACTTTTCCTACTTTGACAATTATCTAGTCTTGAATGAGACAGAGTTGCAATATTTTCAAACTAAAGGCAGCTGTCGCTATATATACATACATATCTATGTATGCTTCCTGACTTAGGTTTGAAAGCGAAAATTAACTAAAAGATAGAATATAATTTGGATAACTTTCACAGAACTAGATGCAGTTTCATTATATGGTTTTCATCCTCTACTTTTAAATTTGACTTTGACACACAATATGATAATTATAAGAAGGTTAAGTGTGCGGTCATAGTCGGCTTCCTTTAATTTCTAATTAAATGCTACTTGTGTTCTCTTAATAATTAAACACCTTTCAAAGTGAATCAATTACTCTGTACTATTTATCATAAATATTAAAAATGAACAAAATCTTCTTGTACTATCAGTTCACTGTTTGAATAGTTCATTGTTACTTTGTTGATGGGTCGTCTGAGTTCAATTCCGAATTAAGTCAGTATTAAGTGAAATATTATATGGTGAAACTGAGGAATATTTGAGAATGAAACGGTAGCACAGTTGGCTAGAAAAAGTTTCTATATTTGTTGGATACCCAAATGTCGAGAGTTCGAGTTCCGCTTACCACTTTGCAGCCTTTGCCAAGCTTTAAAACAAAACAAAAAAAGGAAATGAGGAACATTTTCCGTACCGTTTCATTAATATTCCACATGAAGTTCATAAGTCATTAAAAAAATTGATATCCAAAACAAATTAGCAGGAGAGAAACAATGACAATTTGGTATATAGTGACATTAATTTAATTTAAAGATGAGTCGTTTTCATTAAGAAAAATTAATTAAAATTGGGAAAACAAGCAAAGTAACTAAATATGTTAATGGTTACATTATCTAGCTAGTTGACTTAATCTATTATTAACATTGTGATGTCGACACCAAGTGGGAATTATTATTATATTATTTTAAACTGTGATCATTAATTAATTAATTAGCACGGAACTCTTCAACCTTCTCCACTTCATCAAAAATAATAATAAAAAAAGCATTAATTTCCTTTCGAATCTTAAGCCATATATATAGTTTTAACATTTCTATTGGAGAAAAAGTACTTATTGGTTTAAACCTAATACATACTTATATTTTTAATTGCGTTCACATCACCCCCCATCAATTACTAGATCAAAGTAATTTGAGGCATCAAATCTATATATTATATATGATGATACCCATCATCACCACATATATCTTCTTCTTAATTACTCCATGTGTCCTAATTAACCTAGCTTCACCCTTTGGCATTAAGTTGTCTCTAAGAATTAGCTCCATGTTAGCATGTATAAACTATAAATTAATTAAGTTAGCGATTTTGTTCCCCCTGATTTCCGCATCTCTCTTCCCATTTCTTCTCATTCCTTTATGTTCCATGATTGATTGTGGAGCTAGAACAGTAGTCTAATTAATTAAGTCCTACGTAGTACTGCCAACTCTTACTTACATACACTTTATAATAATATAAGATAAATTAAAGAGAGATAAAAGTTTGTGGTATTCATATACCTTGTGTTCTTAATTTGTCTACAACTTTAGGATGCTACTAATTATATTAATTAATACATGAACAGGCATAGCTAGGCAGTTGAAAAGATTGATTAGAAATACATACCATAAGCCTTTCTCCATTGATCGAAATAAGGGAAGATATCCTTGGTGTAGTCACGAAAACTACCATCTCTGAAAGTACTTGATTCATCATGAACCATTTTCATTCTCTTCATCTCTGACAAATTGCCAGAGAAAAGGGAAGGCGGTGGGGGGCCGTCAATACCTTGTCTTTTCAATATTTGCTGTATTTTTAGTGGTGTTAAATACCATGCAGCCATCACGATGTACACAACTAAGCTACCAAACCCTAAAACTAAGGAACAAATTAACAGGCTCGCCATGCTCACTCTCTCTCTCTCTCTCTCTCTCTCTTCCCCCCCTGTTTTATAGGTAAGTGACTTTATTTATAATGAGAAGAGAGATACGAACTTTAGAGAATCGCAAGTCTTCGTCAATCCGTGGCGTAGTTTGCGGGATCTTTAGTGCAAATCGGATGTATTCGTTTATAATATCGGATTCGGGTTAAGTAAGTATTGGATTCGATTTGTTATCGATTAATTTCGGATTCAGTGCTTTTTTAGATTTGAATGATTTTGGACTAATCTGGATTAGGGATGATTAATGAGCAAGTTGGGGTATGCTCATGCTCGGCTCATTAGCTTAATGAGCGAGTTGTGGTATTCTGCAATGCATTCCTTTATTAATTGAACAACCTCTTCATAAGTCTCAAGTAATAAAGTGTTCACAGGTGATTATGAAAAAATAATAATAATTAAAAGAAAAGAACTCAAAATGGTGCTTTTATTTGGTAATGAATAAAATTAGGTCAAAAATGTGTATGTTGTATAAAAATATTACTTGAATAGATCTCAAGTATTGTTACCTAATTTATTTGGGTTTGATTGAAGGGATTAGATGTAGCAAAATTTATGTAACTCAATTCTTAATGAGCGAGTTGGGGTATGCTCATGCTCGGCTCATTAAATTAATGAGCGAGTTGATAATCAGCGAGTTATAACAAGTTGATAATGAGCGAGTTATTAATGAGCTTTTAACGAACGAGTATGAGCAATTTACTTACTCTTAATTTGAATATTGATAAACTTAATTAAATATTAAATTATTTCGGTTCGGATTGTAACGAATTATAGATATTTTGAACACAAAGCTGACAAGTCGGGTTGTATCTGGACCGGAATAAATGGAATTCGGATTATTGTAAGTATTAAATTATAGTTATTCCGAATCAATAATTGCTTTGAAAACTTTATGCGATTTCCGGATCAATATCCGAGTTTAGGTCTTATCTGATTTCGGACCAATCCACGATTTTATATCATGCATGGGTATAACTATATATATACCATACCACAAAGTTACCACAGCTATTTTTTTTATTTTCAAGGTCCAAATCGTCGATCCAAACCGTTCAACATGATCTCCACAATAAAATGTGTTTGCAGATCAAATTTTACATTTTTTTTTTTAATTTTTTTTACTATTTATTAAGTATTTTACAAAAACTAGTCAAATTCAGACCATTGAATTGTGTACCCATCTTAATAAATAGTAAAAAAATACAAAAAAATGTAAAATTTGATCTGGAAGCACATTTTATTGTGGAGATCATGTTGAACGGTTTGGATCGATGATTTGAAATTTCAAAATGTAGAAAATGATTGTGATAACTTTGTTGCATGTAACTCAAAATTGTTGTAACTTGATCCCTCCTCTATTATCTATGATATATGATATATGTAACAAACTATTGGGTTTAATAAAAAAAAAAAGCTCACTAGTTATTTTATTTGATTCAGCATAGTCCTAACTTTTTAATGAACAGAATTAGAACAGAGCAAAAAATAGTTCATATATATTATTGAACTATGTCAAATAGGATATTTCGTGTACTATAATATTTTAGTAATTTAGTAATGAATATATATATATATATATAAGGTGCGCGTATGAATATATATATACACATGGAGTAAAATATATATGTATTTTTTATCGAGTTTTGGTCCCTTTTTCATTTAGCTAGGTTAATTAATATTCGGATTTATTTCAGATTTGGATAATTTTATATTCAGATACTTCAATATATCTATGTGTGTTCATTTAGGTTCGGATTATTTCATCTTCGGTTAATTACAGTTTTGAATCATTTATTTATTTAAAAAAAAAATCTTAGCAAGTCGGAGTTGAATTCAAATGTCGAGTTTATTATTGGATGGATAACTGACATGGGTAAATAAATTTGACTAACATGAGTAAATGAATCTATATATATATATATAGAGTAAGGCTGGAGACCAAATTTTACATTTTTTGGAATTTTTTACTATTTATTAAGCCACTTTGAAAATCGCTGATCCAATGGTGAACAGTAAAAAACAGTAAAATTTTCTGGATCACCGGATCAGTGATTTTCAAAGTGGCTTAATAAATAGTAAACAAATTCCAAAAAATGTAAAATTTGGTCTCCAAGCACATTTCAATATTTAGAACATGTTGAACGGTTCGGATCGGTTGTTTGGAATTTCAAAATGCAAAAAGTAGCCCGAAGTAAAGAGGGGGGTTTACTTTGCAAAGCACCATAGCCTTACTCTATATATATATATATATATATATATATATATAGGAGTTGGCTACGGTGCTATGCATAGCATAGAGGGCCTCCGTGCTACTGCTCAATATTTGAGTTTTCAAAATTCAAACGATCGATCCGAACCGTTCAACATGATCTCCATATGAATATGTACTTGCAAATCAAATTTTACATTTTTTAGAATTTTTTTACTATTTTTTTAGATAGGTAGAAAAACACTTGATCTAAATGGTACATAATTTTCAGATCAAGTGATTTTCTACCTATCTAAAAAAATAGTAAAAAAATTCTAAAAAATGTAAAATTTGGTTTGCAAGTACATATTCATATGGAGATCATGTTGAACGGTTCAGATCGACCGTTAGAATTTTGAAAACTCAAATATTGAGCCGTAGCACGAAGGTCCTCTATGCTATGCATAGCATATTAGCAATTTCCTATATATATATCAGGTTATATTTTGTTAGGTCTAATTCAAAAAACTTTTTTTTTGTTAAATATGGTTTGTGTGTGTGCACTTTGAAGATTGATCAGGGTCCTAAAATAATAATAATAATAATAATTAATGATGACAACAACAATATTAGTCAGAATCTACATGGTTAACCTCCAACTTAGTTGTCATGTCATGTATTCTATAATATCATGCATGTCTGATTTACTTTTATTTATTTATTTATCTTTGATCAAGTAGTACTCATATGGTTTTTTATTTAGAAAAATTACGTGTTTAATTTAAGTACTACAACTCTTTGGTCCGAAATTTTATTAGTTACCACCTTAAAATTACACAATTTTAATTTTACCATCGACTTTTTTTTTTTTGGAAATGATTAATTTTAGGATAGATTTGGTACAAATATCGGCGTTACATTTATATTTTGCAATCAAACATCAATGCACTCTTACTGCAATTAACGGAGTATAAAACATCGGCGCGTCATCTATGTTTTTGCAATACACATTGATGCATTGTTTCTAACTTTTAAACGGTCATAATTATTGGTTGTAAACTCTGATTTGAGCGTATGATCCCAATTCGGAGGGCGTGGTGCCATGCGCATAAGTCCGCGAAGCCAGCAAAATAAGAATTGCAAAAAATGAAACGTCATTTAGAATCTCAAAATTTTAGTTGAAGTTTTTTATTATCAGCAATTATGTAATTTTCTTTTATTTGTACTAGAAACTACATGTTAATTATTCATCAGAAAATTTAATTTAACAATTACCAACATCTTCCTTTAATTATTATTTTCCAAGAAAAAAACATCAACACAGCCTTACCAAAAAAAAAAACCTCCACGCAACCTAAGGCTACGTGGATGATAAGATTGAAAAATATTCGGAAGTTGCTGGTAAATTTAAAATTCTGAAATTTGAGGGTGATAACTAAATTTTTTTGACTCTTTTGTAAACATATACATGAATTATGTTATTTATGTTTAAAATGTTAGTTGTGCTTAAAATTTGTTTTGATACAATTACTGTTCTTTAAAAAAAAAAGAATTCAAGGTAAAGAAAGCAAGCGGTGCCTCAGAATTGAGAAATAGATAGAGATGACAATATTTGTCTGGTGGGTATCCATCCATAAGACCATAACACCTCTTCAAAAAGAAAACTGAAAACAAACTTCTCACCTGTGTTTGTGGTTTTGTGCTCATCTCATTATATTTGTTATAACCCGTAAATTCAAATGTAGTTAATTAGTCGATAATTAAAATTTGCATCCAATTAAAATTTTAATTGAGTGATCAAGGAAAATAAAGGTTAATACATTAAATGAATAAATTAACTTGTATAAGTTTATTTATCTAATTAATTAGTAAATTTTATAAATTGTAGAATTGATTTTACAAATAAGAAATTTTAAGTAAGAAATACCAATGTGAATAACCATTGTAATTTTAATAATTTATGAAATGAAGAATAAAATTGTAAGATTAATCCTGAGACAATTTAAAAATTCGTACCAATTCGTAAACGCAAGTTTTATTAATTCCTTCGATTAAATATAATTGATTCGATTAAATATGAACTCCTTTTGATTAAATATGAACTCCTTTTTATTTGGGAATAAACTCAACCGTTCAATTTGTTCTGCACTAATCTCAAAGCTGATCCATCCCTTTTGAATTCCTTTGTTTTCTTCGCTGAATCCAGACGGAGTCGACCCCTTTCCCTTCTCCCTCTGCGACAACCGAAACACCTCACCTCCCTTCTCTGCTCTCTGGCTGGCGACAGATGCCTTCTCATCCCCTTTGGTTGTCTTTTTCGCTGATTCGGGTTAAACCCTCTTGGCCGATATCTCCTCTCCACTCTCTCACTCCCTCTATTTACTCTCTCTCCCTCTCCCGCTGCCTATTGACTCAACTCTCTCTCTCTCTTTTGCTCTCTATTCTCTCCACTGTTACCACCTCCTCACTCTCTCTCTTTTTCCTTCACTCACAAGCCGAGAACCATATCCCTTTCTCTCGTTTCTGTTGCCGTGTTGCTTGCGATTTACAAACCCTAGGGTTTTGGGTGCTTCTCGGTTGTGATTATCTTGCCTTCGGTGCTTGCTTGGTGCTTTCGGTTCTTGCGATCTGCTCTTCCCGGGTAACCCTAAACTCATTATTTTGGTTTTTGCCTAGTGGCTTGCGGCTGATGCCTAGATCTGTGGCCTTCGTGCCATTTCGCTTGACCTGTGGCCTTCGGGTTTGTTTTGCTATTGCTGGCTGTGAGCCTTTGTTGATCTGTGGCCTCTGTGCCTTCTTGCTTGACCTGCGGCCTTGAGCCTTTTCGGTGATTTGCGGCCTTCGTGCCTATATGGTTTTGTCTTGTCTCGGGTGCATGTGTGTTACTGGTACTACCCCCATTGCTGTTGCCTTGGTTTTGCTTGGGTGTTTGCCTTGCCTTGTGACCGATTTGGTTGTGTACTTTTGCGGTCCTGTTCTGTGCTGGTTCGGTACTGTATTGTGTTTATTGATTATGTTGCTGTACTAGTTGGTACAGCACAGTGACCCTTACTGGTAATGGGTACCAGTGACCTTGTTTTTGCTTCTGTGTTGCTCTCTGTTGAACCTGCGATACTTAGAAGAAATGGTGAATTTTGGAATTTAATAAAGGGCCGGTCCTAAAAGAATTAATTGAGTAATGGGCCTTTGATTTAATTGAAATAAGGCTTTGGGCCTTTGTTACTGTTGAGCCGTGGCTGTTGTGATTAAAAAAATGGATTTGGGCTTTTTAATTTTCTGTTGGGCCTTAATATGAATTTATTAATAAATTCAAAGAGGCTTGGGCCTTTATCTATTGGGCTTAGCAGATTTTTAAATAAAAAGAAATAATTGTTGCCTCGGATTGACGGAATAAAATGACGGCTTTTAAAATTTAGGTTTTAATAATGTAACCGAATAAAACCGGATGCTTATGTAAACTTAAATTTAATTCGAGAAATGATTATACCGTCCGGGTCTTGATGCCTCAGTGAGAGTTCATAACATAATTTGAACAGATACTATACAACCCTATATGGACACCTGTATGATCCCGAAACACACCCAATAAAAATAATTCAACACATGTAGATTAATTAGGATTTTTAATTAATTAATAAGTTAAGTAGTTAGGATTTTAAATGTTAAGTAAATATTAGATTAAATCGAATGTAGTTTTAAATAAAGTAAATGATTTATAAATAAAATATGTGGTTAATTAATAAAGGACAATTAATTAACAACATATTAACACTTTCGAATCATTACGATTACAAAATTTTACTAAGTAGAATAAATAAGTCTTTAATGTTAAGTACTTAGGATTTAAATTTAATTGTAGTTAAATTAATTAAGAAACTCACTTTTTATTTTATTTTATTTTTAAGTAGTTAAATTAAGATTAAATAATAATTTTATAAACGTAATTCATTCTTTACGTAAATTATCATAAGGACCCGTAAATAACATTACTTAGGTATTTAACTAATTAGATGAGCAGTTTATTTTCAAATTAAAATATAACAAACGATTTAAGTACGTTAGATTAATTTAATTAGAGTTGGACCAATTTTACGTTTAGTCGGAATCGAGTCAAACCGACCAAACCAATTGATCAGATTCGAACCTTAGTAATTAATTAATTAAATACGAACACTTAGTGAAAATAATCAAACGGGGTAATAAGGGTTACGAATACTTAGTTTAGACTCTAATTAAGTTACGACTAAATTACAGGTCAGCCGACCTACACTGAGTTCGATCCGTGGTACGATCCCGCTGACGGTTACACCGGAGCAGGTGAGGATCGTGCAGATTGCGGTGATTTCTAGCGCTAGCGTTCTACCCCTACAACCATCAGGTGTGGGATATCTGTATTTTTCTTTCGTGGCGTACTCTCACCAGTCGACCACTTGACCTGACATCCGCACTTTAAATTTTGTAGTTGCATTAGAGCATGTTTAATCCTTTCTGAACTGTAATTTAGGATTTGCACAACCCCTTCTAAATTGAAAATTTAATGCTTTCTTAGGAGTAGTGTAATTTAATTAATAATATATTAGGATATTAGTTGCCCCCTTCTCGTAGAGGACAACATATTATCGTAGTTAAGCATGTGCATTGGTGAGCGTGAGATAGAAGACCGAATGACTGCTTTCCGTCACGTAGGCATGGGATGCGTGACGGCTCGTGGGTCATTGGGCTGAGGGATCACTTGATCCCTTAGAGGTCTTATTAGGATTATTATTATTATATGCATGAGATTGGTAGTATATCATTTTCGATCATTTTACATTTTGTGCGGACCGATCTCGAGTCCGGAGACGATTCGGGAGCTATCCCCCCTACATTAGGAGCTACTTGCCTAGGACGGCTGCCGAGGATGCGGTGGCAGATTTTATTTTTGTTGTTATTATGTCCCATTGATCTGGCCGGATGGTGGAGTTTCGTCTCTGCTCATGAGGAGATGAATTGACTTATTCTTACGCATTGCTTGTAGTTTTCTCCTATTTTATATGTTTGGTGATGAATCGTCTTAGAGAAGGAAAACACATGGAATTAAGTGTAACCATCGGCTAGCGTGCCCTTCTTGTGTGGGCAAAGCTCGATGTCCTTAGGCATCGGGTACCTTTGCTCCTCTGATCGCAGTCCTTGGATGTTACACGAATTTCGATATAACCATCGGCTAGCGTGCCCTTCTTGTGTGGGCAAAGCTCGATGTCACTAGGCATCGGGTATCTTTGCCCCTCTGATCGCAGTCCTTGTGTTATGTCACTTTTGAGATACAAATTCAATTTGATTGAACTTGGCACGGCACGGGGTGACAAAATTATCCGTACTATTACTATATCAATTTGTACACACAGTACCTATTGTACTGGACTTCGGTTGAGTATAATATTGATTCTCATATTTTATTTTGGGAAACCTTGGCATTTTGGCATAATAGGATAATCACATCATGTCATCTATTATATGTATATTTTTCTTTTGTAGTACTATGATAGGTTTAATTTCGCAGCATATGCATTAAAAGTGAATTACCGACTTTACGTAGATTTCAAATTAAAATGTGCTTTGACTTACGAGGATCCCTGAAGGAATAATACTGGGTCACGTACTGGGCGATCATTCGCTCATCCCCTCCTTTTTATGGATGTGGGCAGGTACAGAGTCTGACGGTGCGCAGCAGGAGGCGTCAGGAGCTGTCCCCGACAGTCACATCACTTGATATAGATTAGGGGCTTTTGTTTAGGATTTTGCGAGTCCAATGTTTTGTTATATGTATTGGACTCGATAGATCATGTATCCCTTTTTGACTACTTATGTTTATTTTATCCCGAGGGGGATTGTATGGATGTGTCTATATGTATGTTTATTTGATACTTATGACTATTGCTTGTTTGTATTATATTGCTTCCGCTGTTGCTTGATTATTATGTTGTTCAGCCTTGCGTGTTTGTTGATGATTAGACACGAGGCGGGGATTGATCACACCCTAATCCTGAAATCCTGGTTTGGGGTGTGACAATATTTATACACGTCGTCAGGGATTCAAATCAGCTGAAATCCGAGATACATGAATAGTATTTCTGGAATTTCTGAAATTCCAAATCTAGCTGTTCAATTTTTTCTGTGCACGCATCTCGAAACAGCATTTTAGATTTCAGCATATTTGAATCCCGTCGTCAGTAACTTAAATTTTCAATTTCTGCACAAAAATTTCGGAATATTAAAGACACTTTGTGTATTACAAGTTTAAACCGAATTAGATACAATCTTGTTGAATTGCCAGTCTTCAATTTTATTTTTAATTTCTTGTTTTTTTTTCCTTTTTTAATTGGGTAAGAACTTTTACTGTTTAATTACTAGGAGCCAGAAACTTCCTTTTTTGAAAGATGATTCTGATGAGAAATATAGTTAATTCTTCTTATTTTCAGTACAACAATTTATAAAAAGAAAATTGTCTTTGCAAAATTATGTCATGTTGTACTCTTTTTTTTTTTTAATCATGAGTTGGGGTCAAGCCACCCAACACACATGTCATGTTCAGGGGCGGAACTAAAAAATAGAAATTGGAGGGTTGAAAAATCAAATATAGTGTAATTTTATTTTATAAATGAGACTAAAAGATATTAATACATAAAAAAAATTACAAAATTTAATGAACCAAACTATAAATTTTCAAATTATAAGGGGTGCTTAGCACTCTTTCCACAAAACTATGTTCCGCCCCTGGTCATGTTGTACTTAAAAGTTAGTTTTTTTATACAACTGAATAAGCAGGCAAAACTTTTATGACCTAACAATAGTCTTTGCTCTTTTTCTCTGCCTTTTGAAATTTATATTATGGAGCAAGGTCAAATTAATAATGAGTGAGGTCATGGTACATTGCAATGCGTAGACTGGTCTGTGCATTGAATTTATATCTCCGTTTTCAAATTTCAAATAATCAATCTGAACCGTTTAACATTATTATCATATGAAAATATATTCGGAGATCAAATTTTATATTTTTTTTAATTTTTTTTTACTATTTTTTAAGTAGGTAGAAAATCACTACTTTTGATGGTCCATAATTTTTTATCAAGTGATTTTCTAATTGTCTGAAAAATAGTAAAAAAATTCAAAAAAAATATAAAATTTGATCTATAAATATATTTTCATATGATAATAATATTGAACGATTTGTATTGATTATTTAAACTTTGAAAATAGTATTAGAGAACTAGCTTCGATCAACAGTCAATTTTATAAAAGAAAGAGGTGCTACTGGGCCACTGGGGTAGGGATCAATAATTGCACTTAATTTTCATTTGACAAGAGATATGATATGACCCACCAAATGATCACAAAATGATTTACCGACAAAAAATAAGGTACCTCATTAAAGCAACAAAGGTACAAATAAAATTTTGGCAAGATGCATCAAGCGTCACTAATAGACCCGATATTTTTATTAATATCCAAAAAGTATTTATAGGATATAAACGGTAAAAAAAAAAAAAATGAGAAAACTGGTTATTTTGTAGCCGGCTTCTAAGGAAGAGGAAACCAACCACAAAATGACCGGTTTGAATATTTTTAAAAAAACTCAGAAATTCTGGATATATTTATTAATTTGTAATTAACTTTGGATATTAATAAAAATATCGGCTAATAGACGGGTTCGAATCGCGCAATGAAAATTTTAAAATTTGTACATACCAAATACAGAATATAGTTGAAGTTAGCACTGTTTGTCACCCATCCAAAGTCCAAACACAAATTGGACAATACAGGGGCTATAATAAAAAAAGGCCTAGATTGAGTAGCCTATTATGAAAAGGCCTAGCATGCTAATCTACTATGCAATACTAACTGCTCCTTAGAACTGATAGTGGGCTATAAAAGACCCATTTTACCTGGATTAAAAAGGGACAAAAATTATGTAGTATTAGTCTCCTAATTAGTCGGTTTTCGAGAACAAATTAGGTAATTTTTTTATGTCTGAAGCTTACCCAAACATATACTAAATGTTATTGTGTAAGTGTGAACAAAAATTATTTATTTATCCTTAAAAATTAACTATTTAGAAAATTGACATTTTTCTAAAACATACTACACATATTAAGAGGTAAATATTCATACATATTTTCAAATAATAAGAGATTTTTTTTTTTTTTTTTGCATTTTAAGTACCTTTTGTTAAGACTAGCGCATGTGCATATATGGTCCAAGCATCTAATTTATCTTATGCAGAGGTTCTTAATTAGTTGATGCTTCACTGGCAGCATGCAATTCATTGCAAACAGAAAGAGAAATAAAATAAAATAGTCAAATAGTCGCATTGACAATTTGGTACATGTTGCCTTTCCCAAACGAATTTGACATCGTTTTCGACGAGACGAAATTTGGTTTGGATATTAATCTGTGTGCACAACTGGTTGGCTGGTGACAATTACTTTTAGAAGTTGAATATTTTTTTTAAAGGATAGGAATAGTAGTATGTGGCACGCAATAAATTGGTAACTTGTAGATTGTACATGCATGGTCCCCAATTTTATACACATCTACTTCTTCTGTCCTTTTTTGACTAAAGAAGAGAGGAGAGTTCAGGCACTTGATTTATATCATGACATAAATTATTTATGTAGAGACGTAGAGGAACTAGCTCTTAATTAGTTAGTTTAAATTTAGAGATCTAATTTTAAATTACCATAGTTAAACCGTCACAAGTTAAATCTCAACCAAACATTTAATTCATGATTTAAATCTCAACCAAACATTTAATTCATGATTTAAATCTCAACCAAACATTTAATTGGGAAAGATAAATATACAAGTTATGATGCACCAAATCAGCAAATTATGAACTTTATATAAATTCATTAAACTTGAGTAATTTAGGTAATGACAAAGTAATATTATTAATTACATCAAAAAAAAAAAAAAACTATGTGAATGCAACTAGTCTAGGTGAGGTGACCACACCTTTCTCTGTGACATGAAAGTAACTAGTCTAGGTGACAACATAGACCAGCCGACATTTTTATTAATATCCAAAGTTTAATACAAATTATTAATTATACCCGGAACTCAACTCAATATCGATATATACCCAAGCCGGCCATTTTCTGGCCGGCTATGTTCCTTCTCTAAGCCGGCCAGAAAATGGCCGGCCATGTACCTTTTTTTTTTTTTTTTTTAGAGAGACTATGAAGATATATGTTAAATTACGTTAAATTACATTAAATTACGTTAAAATACGGTAAATTACGCTAAAATACGATATAAATAAGGACGATATCTTCACTGAAAATGAGAAAAACAACAATGAAACTTCAAACGGTCATAAAACGGCGCTCGAGTGTCCGATTTCAGCAAATGAGCACTTTTCGGAAAGCTTGCGAAAATGCGCATGCGTCTGTGCCAGCTATGCTAGATTCCGAAATTCAGAATCGCCAAAAAAAAAAGAGAAGAGCCTCAAAACTTGAGTTGAAGTTTCCGATTAAGATTTTCATTTCTATCATTCAATCCAAGTAGCTCAGTAAATTAGTTACATAATGAACTTGCAGATTACCAATTTTTACTATTTTTGGAATTTTTTTACTATTTTTTATGATTCATGAAAGATGAGCAAAATCAGTCTACTATAGCGTAATTTTGTGTAGTTTAGTGTTTTTTTACTGTATTTCAGCATAATTAGCGAAGTTATTGTAATTTAACGTAATTTAATATAATTGAACATAATTTATTATAATATAGTGTAATTCAACATAATTTCAAGTATTCTAGCGTATTTTAGTATAAATATGCTAATTATACATCAAAAGAAGTAGAGGAGGGATCAAGTTACAACAACTATTTTTTTCATTTTCAAAGTCCAAATCGTCGATCCAAACCGTTCAACATGATTATCTAAATAAAATGTGCTTGCAGATCAAATTTTACATTTTTTTTGAATTTTTTTACTATTTATTAAGATGGGTACAAAATTCAATAGTCTGAATATGACTATTTTTTGTAAAATACTTAATAAATAGTAAACAAATTCAAAAAAATGTAAAATTTGATCTGCAAGCACAGTTTATTGTGGAAATCATGTTGAACGGTTTGGATCGACGATTTGGACTTTGAAAATAAAAAAATAATTGTTGTAATTTGATCCCTCCTCAAAGAAGTAATATAACAAATAATTTAAACAAAAATTTATCGTATTTCAGAGTTAGATTTCAATATTTTGATCTTCATAGTCTCTCTCTAAAAAAAAAAAAAAAAGAAAAAAAAAAGGAAGGTACATGGCCGGCCATTTTCTGGCCGGCTTAGGGAAGGAACATAGCCGGCCAGAAAATGGCCGGCTTGGGTATATATCGATATTGAGTTGAGTTTCGGGTATAATTAATAATTTGTATTAAACTTTGGATATTAATAAAAATGTCGGATAGACCAATATTAGTATAGATTCTGGCAGCATTTCGAAATTTCCTACTCTATTTATTGCTTGACATAATGGCTTCCACCGCTATAAATTATATTATTTTATCTATGCATACGTAAAAAATTATAAATTTTAATTTTATTTTATTTAGTATCAAGAGCATGTAAAAATACATTAATGCGGATAAATTATGAACGTTGATTTTTTAACATATTGATTTATATAAAACCAAAATCGAAAAATAATTAATTTTTTATGAATGTAGAGAAAATAATATAGATCATATCTAATGGTTTTATTTTAACATACAAATTTTAGAATTTTTACTATTATGAATGCTACTGGTAATTTATATCTCTGAGTCTGAGTCTGTGACTAGTTATAAGACAAATTAGCATTTAAGAAGTATTATAATTATAGAAGAGTGAGTCTATGGTACTATGCATAGCACAGATTAGTCCATACTACAGAGCTATATTTTTATTTTGAAAATTCTAATGGTCGATTTGAACCGTTCAACGTGATCCCACATGAATATGTACTTGCAGACTAAATTTTATATTTTTTCGAATTTTTTTACTATATTTTAAGATAGGTAGAAAATCACTTGATCTGAAAATTCTGAACCATCCAAAATGATTTTCTACCTATCTAAAAAAATAGTAAAAAAATTCTAAAAAATAGAAAATTTAGCCCACAAGTATATTCTCATATGGAAATCATGTTGAATGGTTCGGATCGACCGTTAGGATTTTAAAAACGAAAATATTGATCCGTAGTACGGACCAATCCGTGCTATGCATAGTACACTCACTCATTATAGAATATTATTCTCTCCTTTTTTTTTAGTACATCTACTGAACTATTCCTGACTCAGTTTAAAATTTAGAAAAGAAGCGTCAGCAATAAAATAATTATGGAATATTTGGAACTAAATTTAAGAACAAACCAAACTTGGATTCTTTGGTGGGTCATGACGTCTTGCTTGTACTCAACCAAACAATTTTTATTTCGGAAAACAACAATAATTAATTAATTACTGTACGATGTAGATGTTGTTAATATTTTTAAACCACTTTTGAAATTATTAATAGTAAAAATTCTAATAGCTTCATAAATCACCATTCAAAAATATCCACATGTATTTACTAGCTTGTGATGCTAATAATAAAAGTCAAAATGCTATAACGTTCTATTCAGAATAGTGAAAAATATTGTTTGGTAAAATATGACAATATAAAAATAAAAATAATAATAATTACCATTTTGTGCATCGCTAATTTTCTATTCAACTCATTTGCTAAAATAGTGAATTAGCCTATTTTAGTGCTATTTCAAACCCCATGTTTGTTTGGCAACCTTTTTAGCCGAAATATATTTTCAAGTCCGCATTCTTTCTTAGAATTCGTTTTGTTTTCATTGAAAACTTTAAAATCAAGTTGCATTCCATCAATTTTTAAAAATAAATGAGAAAACGAAGAGCGAACGAATTCTAACCAGAAATTTTCATGTAAATTTCCGCGAAATGATTTTATAAGACCCTTAACAGTTAACATCGCTCCCTGCTTCAACTGAAAATTCCGGACATTAATTTAAGCAAAGTTCCACTGTTTGGAAACTGTTTGTACGAATCTTGATGTGAATCGAACGGGACTGAACGGATATCGAACATAATTTGATCCGAGTGCCATTGGACCGACTCAGTTCCTATTTTGCTTAACTAATTGGCTTGGCTTGTACGGTGCTTTTGTTTCTGAATCCTTCTTTACATCTGGATATAAATCTGCTGTTATTCCAAAGGGATCACAGGACCCTGTTATTCCTATTACAACCGTTCAAAGTTTTTCATGAGCGAATCTCAAGCATAAAGTTTTTTGTGCCCGAATCTCAATAAAGATCAACGGCTGGAATCGGAATAACAGGGTCCTGTGATCTCTTTGGAATAACAGCAGATTTATTTCCCTTACATCTGCAACAAAAGACGACAATCTTCTAGGCAGAGAAGTCACGGAAAAGAGCCTTCTAGTATTCTAGATTCCCCATGCCGGTATCCAATCCATCTTTTGTTAAGCGGGTCATTTAATCTCATTAATTCTTTCGCTGTATGATTTTAATACAGATTTATATACAGCGAAATAGAAAGGGAAGTGGGATTCACGGAAAGACCGAGTGCGTATCCTCCCAGTCCCAGATATCTCATATTTTGCGTGACCGACGTGTCCGGTGCCTATTCGGGGATAGCGCAGGGGCCAGTATTTTTTGAGCTTTGAGATTCGTGCAGAACATATTTCAACGTTTTGGATTTTCCAAAAAGTCACGCAAAATATGAGATATCGCATAGGTTGCGAATTCGGAAAGACCCCGGTCATGGGCCCACGGGGTGTAATGCACCATTTGAGTTTCAATTTTAACCGTACGATTAGAATCCAGGCCAATCTACACCTAGCCTGTAATGCACAAGATATCTTTGAGATTCGTGTTTATATATAATGAACGCACCAGATTCAAAAGAAGAAAATAAGGTACCTTAGGTGAAATGAATTCCTGTCATGGGGCCCTCAAATCAGGACACGTCGCATGGGGACCAGTGACACGCTCGTAATTAATTGTAATAAGCATGGGCGTCTATAACTTTCCCGTGTTGTTTCGTATTCCTCGTTTCCATCTATTTATCGCTTATTTGTTTCGTTTCCAAGTTGGGATTGGCAGTTAAAAACGAACTGCCTGGAATTGGAATTGGGTCTAATCAAATCTCTTGTCTTCCTCTCTCTCTTTTGCTGCGAGATTTTCTCAGATTTATAGAAGAGCAATTGTACTCGGATTTAAGCCCCTTGATTTGAGATCTTCCATCTATAGCTCAAAGTCGAGCTACTCGGCGGAAATATTCGTCTGATCTGCGTATTCTTTCTTTCTGGTGAGTTCGATTTGATGCTTTGTAAATGCTTACATTATTGTTTTTCTTTTCTATTCCATATATTTTTGTTTTTTTTAGGGGTGGACGAGAGGCGCATCAATTTTGCTTTATAATTCCGATGAGATACGATATTCCAGGAACGAACTTGTTTTGAAAATTTTAAGGTTGCAAGTACCCTGAGTCGTGAAAAGAAAATTTTCAGATATTGTCAAGACTTTGTATTGTTTTAATTCTGCTTCTTGTCCCTAGTTCGTTAATGATAAAATTTATTAATGGTGGATTATATTTTTGACTGTTATATCTCTTTGCTTATACGGAAAAAAAGCTATCATCAAATTATCTAATTTCTTTTTTTTTTGCCAATGTACCCTCAATTTTTTCATGATTGTCTACTGGAAGTAGTTAAGAGTAGAACTAAGGTGTTCTTAAGCTCACCAAGCCCCTTTGTGAGCTTAACTCAAAAACCTATCGGATTGACTTCAAACGACGCATCCAAACCGTTGAAACCGATCTACTTCATGAGTGATGCGTTTACATGTCAAATTTTTATAGTTTTGAACTAATTTAGTATGAAGTCAAGCCGTAAAAAAAAAAAGATGATTTATAAGTTAATTTTAATGAGTTCATTTTTCATCATTTTTTTACCGCTTGACCTTGTACTAAACTAGTTCAAAAAATTATAAATTTGACATGTAAATGCATCACTCGTGAAGTAGAACGGTTTCAACGGTTTGGATGTGTCGTTTGAAGTCAATCCGATAGGTTTTTGAGTTGAGTTCACAAAGGGGCTTGGTGAGCTTAAGAACACCTTAGTTCTACTCAGTAGTTAATTATCCCAGCTTGTACATCTTCAATTGTTTGCAAAGATTTTTGGTATCTATTTAGGAAAGGCAGTCACCTCACTAATTTATTATGAAGTATTGTGAAATTTTTTAATATAAAGGTGCTAATTCATACTGGTATTTTTCAATAAAGCACGGTGTTTAAAAAAAAAATCTGTAATATATATGTTGAGGTCCAGAATGTAATTTAACCTCAGAGTTCTTTTTCAATGAGGATCTAGAAGTCTCTTCTAACTCCTTTTCAATAGATTGATTATTGGGTAAGGTCCACCTAACCCTTTATGGTTTACAAAATTGACTTCTTTTTTGTGAGGTAGATAGATATTTGGCCTCTTCCGTTGCTTAGTGTAAAATTGTCATAGGGTTATTGTCCATATGGAATGCTACTTTATACCCTCAATACAATATAATTCCTCGAGTGCACGAATTGGAAAATAGGAGCAATGTAATTACTTTAGAATGATATGTTTAAGTGAAATTGAGTAGGGAAATATGTTATCTCCTTCTCTCTTCCCTTTCATGTCCCCTTTGCTGCTTAAATAAGTTTGCAACACTATGCAATTTGTATTTTTGTAAGCCTTTAATCATACCCATCTTGTTAATGTCATGTTAGGCTAGATATTTCTTTTAAAATTGTTTGGCTTGTCTGTATCATACTCCATGGCAAATATGCAACTTCTTTTTTTCTGTCTAAACATAAATGTCATGAAGCAGGAAGCTGAGCAAAGCATAGCAATGGAGAGATCTCTATTGGAGAAGATGATAGAGGCACAGGGCGGTAGTGGTGAACCAATCCTAGCCACTATAAAATATGCGGTCTTACCTATTGCCAAGGTTTTTACAATGTGCTTTTTGGGTTATTTAATGGCGTCTAAGTATGTTAACATCCTGCCAGCTAGTGGCCGGAAACTTCTGAATGGGGTGAGTTTTTTTTTTTCCTATTCTTTTATTATTTTTTAAAAAAATTTCTGTCTATGCTGTTAAGATCTTACTTAACCGTTTTGTGCACCATACAGCTAGTATTCTCACTCCTACTGCCTTGTCTTATATTTTCTCAATTGGGGAGAGCAATTACTTTCGAAAAGTTGCTACAGTGGTGAGCATGTTTTCTCCAATTTTGAATTTTGAATTTCATGCTCCCTTCAAGATGCTACAATTTTACACTATAACAATGATTGTCATACTTGCAGGTGGTATATTCCAGTTAATGTTATAGTTGCTACGATATCAGGCTCCTTGATCGGTTTAATAGTCGCATGGATTATTCGGCCACCATACCCTTATTTCAAGTTTACTGTTATTCATATTGGCATTGGTGAGTAATTATTCTCTCTTACCTTTAAGCAAAAATTGTGAATTTCTAGCTAAATTTTGTTCCAATTGAAATGAGAATATATTGGAGGGCCTTAATTCCAGGAATAGGGAAAATTCTGGTTTGGTGCTTGTTTGGCCCCTCTCTTGAAAGTATATCTGATTCTGAGAAAAACTTGGTTTGACTCTCTTGAGAAGCAAAATTTGATTGGAAATTACCCCCTATACTCTGAAAATCAAATTGGTATGATGAGGAATAGGCTATCCTTCTTCTTTCTTGTTCCTAAAACTTCGATACGAAGCTGCACCTTATTGTTTTGCAGAAATTCATTTGAGAAAATTGATGTTTTTTCTAGGTTTAAGCTACATTTGGAAAATATGTATAGAACTTGTTTCAAGGTTATAACTTCTATAACATGTTTACTTGTAGGGAACATTGGAAACATACCGCTTGTGCTTATTGCAGCGCTATGCCGTGATGCATCAAATCCATTTGGTGACTCCGAGAAATGTAGTCAAGATGGAAATGCATATATCTCCTATGGCCAATGGGTATGAGTCCTTATTTATTTATGTTTTCATTCTTGAAAAAGGATTCAAGGAAGAGAGAGTATATATATGTGGTTTTATACGAATCAATTATACTAAAATCCATGTACATACTGCAGGTTGGTGCAATTATTCTATACACATATGTATTTAAAATGCTGGCCCCACCACCAGGTGAGTCCTTTGATGGCAATGAAGACGAGAAACAACTACCCATCATTAGATCTTCTGAAGACAATGCTCTTGTTTCAAACAAGTCTTCAATAGATAATGGTGCAGCACCTGAGAGCGAGCCTTTGTTAAACTCGTCAGATGAAACCCTGACAGCAACCAAAAGGTTCTCTTTAAAAAGAGTAAGTTATCATTTAATTTGTTATATATTTTTGCTTGTAGATATCTCCAAGATGAATTGTTATTATCTTTGAACATGCATTTATGGGTATATATTTGCTGTATAATTTCTTATCTATCTACTTGATCAAGATAATCATATTTGATGCACAGGTAATGAGCATGCTTTACAAAATGGCAGAGATACTAAAGCTAAAGCAGATTTTCCAGCCTCCTATTATTGCCTCTGTAAGTTTCTAATTGCGTAAATTCTTGTATTTGTTTTGTTTACAACTTGATACTTGAGATTGAATATGACATTTGCATACAGGCGCTGGCTATTATCATTGGTGCAGTACCTTTTCTCAAGAAACTTGTTCTTACTGATGATGCCCCATTGTTCTTCTTCACCGACAGCTGCCTGATCCTTGGGTATTTTATTTTGAAACTCGGTTTCTTTTCGTTGCAATCTTGGACCTATATTTGTGTAGTATATAGGGTGAACATAAGACTAGTATCTTCATATAATTGTACTTTATTTATTTATTTTTCTTTTGGTGAAATTCAGGGAGGCTATGATTCCTTGCATCTTACTTGCTTTGGGCGGTAATCTTGTTGATGGTATGTGCTTTTTTTTCTTCTAATATGTTCTCTTTCTGCTAAGAAAAAAGTATATTACGAGTGTAAAATCTCAATATTTCTCCTGGATTCTCCTTTGAAATGGAAACTTTTATCCTGTAAACCCATAGAACACATTGGAATTCCGACCACTTCGGACCTTTATTGAAGCCCCCAAATGACATTGCCTTAGTACATGTACAAGATATTTTAGATTTTACAGTGACACTCAATAAGCTACACCAATTGCTCATATTCAATTGCTGCTTCTGACTTGAGGTGCCTATCTAGAAAAAAAAAACCTTAAATTGATTTTTTTTTTGTGTTTTCAGGTCCAGGAGTTGGAAGCAAGAGGTTGGGGTTGCGTACCACCACTGCAATAATTATTGCACGCTTGACCTTTGTTCCACTGGCGGGATTAGGCATTGTCACTTTAGCTGATAAGTTTGGATTTATACCCGAGGGTGACAAAATGTTTAAATTTGTGCTGTTGCTTCAGCATTCCATGCCTACTTCTGTACTTTCTGGTAATTTAATATAAAATTTATGAAAATGACTGAAATTTTGGATAAACTGGAAGAATACTAAAATGAATGATGAGAGAATTGGTCATTTTTCCACATGATTTGCTATTTGGTACGAATGAGCTTGGAATAGGGCTTGTTCTTGCCTTGTCACCAAATAATTCTAGATGATAGTTTCTGATGTAACAAACTCTGGGTACAGGATTGAATTGTCAATCATGACATATTTTTGTTCCTTCAATTACAGGTGCTGTTGCGAATTTAAGGGGATGTGGGAAAGAATCAGCGGCAATTTTATTTTGGGTACATATATTTGCAGTATTCTCCATGGCTGGATGGATTACTCTCTTCCTAAGCATCCTTTTCTGAGCTACCTAGGTGAATATAAAGAAAATCCTTTTCTGAGCTACCTAGGTGAATATATTTCTTTAGTATATTTTAATCTATTTGAGTCAACTTGTAAATTTTTTTGCTGGTTTCTATTACCATTATTTGACACGTTTCATTGAACCAACAGCAGGTACTATTTTTGTACAGGAAGATACGGCCTCAATAGTGCGAATGATGCCTTGAACAATAGGAGCATGTGGTGAAGATTTTTAGGTTTGGTAATTTGTTTGCCACATGGTAGAAGCTCATTTAGGGTTGAGAGAACGTGCCATGTGCAATCATTAATTCATTCGTTCAAGCGCTGAGATCTTGTTTTCTTTCTGAGTTTTAAATTATATGTAGGAACTTTACTGTTGTATATTATAGTAATGTCCTCAATAATTATAGCCAATTATCATCTGTTTATGCCCTCAAATTTTCTCCATATCTACTATGAAAACTACTATGAAAACTTCCCTTGTCCAGCTAGTACACAGGAGTACATATCATCTGAGGTAATAGAATATTTTTCTTTAGATCCGGACCGTCCGATCAGAATCTGGAACAATCAAGTCCGAGGTGGAGGAATGCATAGGGCTCCTTTAATATTTGTGCAGATTCTGATCAGATGGTCTGGATCTAAACAGAAATATTCTATTACCGTGGGTGATATGAATTCAGTACACAGAACAAGTGAACACTTTAACGTATATGAACGCCCAAACTATTTAACAATTGGCTGTTAAACTTCTGCTTGTAGCTATGCACGTTACAAGAAGTATAGTGAGAATCACAAAGGATGCCAGAGAACGCAGAAAGAAACTTTAGAATAAGATACGAAACTTACAAAATAGTATCTAATATCTTCTTTGTCATTTATGCTAGGGAATGAAACATGTAAATTCTATTTCATACAAAAATGCTATTAGCTAAGCTATGCACAAAACTTGTTACATCCAGTATCCTATCTTTCATTATAAATAATAATAAATCAAATGAAAAGAGAATTTTCTGTAGGGCGGATCGTGGTAAATCCATATCTATATCTGTTTTAATTTTTCAGATACGGATCGAATATAAAACAAATATGAACACATATACATATATAATTTAAATTAGGTTCAAATACCTAATTTAAATATTGTAACAAAATTAATAAATTATTTTTCATTACAAAAATATAACATAAAATACGGATATAATTCGGATATTTACTCATTATGATGAAAAAAAAGTTTCAAAGTATTAAGCTTTTATGTCATTACAAAATATATATTTCTTCAATAAAAATTAATCACCAACATAAACATACTTTTAATCAAAAGATACTAACAAAAAGAAAATTCTCTCTAAACATATATGTAAACCAAACGGATAAAACAGTACGGATACAAATACATATACATATCTGTATCCATACAAACGGATATCCAAAAAATATAAAAAAATATGAATACAGATAATTATCCATGCTCGTATCCATATCCGTTTAGTGAAACCGTACCTGTATCTGCATAAATCATATCCGTCCATGTATTCACATACTATCTGAATAAACAAAAATTCGAATATGGATTCGGATACCAACGGATAATGTCCGATCCATTTGCACCCCTAACTTCCTGATCTGATGCCCCTTGTAAGTCGCTCCAATTCAAACCTGAGGAAAAATTATGCTCATGCAACTATCCATTTCTGTTGTTCCACTGCAAGTTCAAAACAACTTTACAACAATTATCTGTTTATTTCTTACATTTGCCTCTTCTACCTGCCCAATTTGCTTTAAAGTCCCTTGGTCCAAGAAGCTCTGGAAAACTCAACTCCATCTCAGCAGACATTTTCAGAGCTAACTCAAAATTTCCTGCCTTTTTCAAATTGCTAATCAAAGCACGATACACATAAACCGAAGGCCTCTGACACCTTTTCATTTCCTCGAACAAATTAATGGCATCTTTTATCCGACCAGCTCTACCAAAACTGTCAATTAGAGCAGTGTATGTTCTCAAATCCATATCAATCTCTTTTTCAGACATTTCCCTTGCAAATTCTCTGCAAATATCAAACTTCCCTAATCTACTAAAAGAATTAATTATTGTGTTATAGGTTATAGCATCAGGAGAGAAACCCAAACTCTTCATTGCTTCAAATTCTGATAGCATCTGATCCACCAAACCTGCCTTTCCCAAAATACCCAATACTGTGTTAAATGTGACCAAATCAAAATTTGAATTCATCTTCTTCAATTCTCCAAATACGAGCATTGCTTTGTCCATCTGTCCTGAATCAGCCATGGCAAAAATAATTTGATTCATCACAGTAGGTTCTCTTTCCTTTGTAGTTTCACACACGTCCCTGATGAAATTTAATATCTTTTCTGAATCCAGCACCACTTGAAAAGCCTTGGCAACACATGTATAGGAATTTAAATTTGGGGGTGATCTAGAAAGCAGTAAATATTTGAACACTTCTGTGAAAAGATTGAAATCATTCGCTTCAATTGCTGAATTTAGAAGACGATTATATATACTGACACAAATGTGGGATTGCTTGTCAGTCAATTCTCTCAGCAAATGAACTGCAGCAGAAAGGTTTCCAATTTTGCAAAGCTTTTCAATTGAATCAATACCCATTTCAAAATCGGTAACCTTGGAAAGATTTAACTCCTTGCTAACCTCCTGATTATCAGCTTTGGTCATACTAGACCAAAAATTACAAGAAATTCTTATGAATTTAAGCCTTACAGCAGTTGGCGGCATATGCAAAGTTTCCCGGAAGGGAAAGTAGGTTATGGAACTCTGCAATTTATGCTTTGAAATATTAGAAACAATACACAGAACACAACACAGAATTAGATTTTACATACTGTTCATTACTTGAATAAAATAAAAATAAAACATAATTATTGAAAGATGAAGCAAGAACCAATTACCTTTTTAGAAACGAGGTTTGCACAGGTTATACAAAAGATTACCCTGGCACCATGATTTGGGCAAACCAGTCTATGCAAGAGCATTGTTGAATGCAACGCGAAAATCTATTTGACAAGCACTGTAACAAATACCATGTCCTAATAACAAAAATGCAGTTTGTGAAGCGAGCGTAGCAATTTAGTAGCTGAGCTGAACAAAACAAAGGGGGACTACGAAAGGAAGAAATCGGAAGCTAAAATTTCCGAACCAGTTTCCAATTTATTTATTTTGTTTTCGGTCTTCTCTCCGGTTTTCTTCTAGCTGTAGCTGGAAAGGAGAATGGCGATTGGTTTTGAGGACGGCGAAGAAGAAACAGATGGGTTTCGGTTTAGGGCCTGAACACCTATTTCAGGGCCTATAATGCAGCTTGTGAAGAAGAAACAGATGGGTTTCGGTTTTAGAAATTATTTTTGGGCCTGAACACCTATTTCAGGGCCTATAATGCAGCTTGTGAAGTAGAAACAGATGGGTTTCGGTTTTAGAAATTATTTTTGGGCCTGAACACCTATTTCAGGGCCTATAATGCAGCTTGTGAAGGAGAATGGAGATACGGATGGAACGACTTTGACTGAGCACCGGACCCCACTTGTATTTCTGTGGCAATAGATGAGATTTGAATCAAAACGAGATTAAATTTCTTTGGCCCGTTCAGGCGGCTCGTTTATATTTCTTTCGTCTTCTTTTGAATTAGCTAAAGATTCTACTACCTCCTCAACGAGATCATATATATCAATACTATGTGACAAAAAAAAAAATACAAATAATAAATCATTAGTATGATAAGAAATACAAGTAATAAATTATTGGTATGACAAGAAAATAAAAGTTATAAATCATGGAATGTATATGCAGTTTAACAAATCAGTACTTTAAAAATAGAGAGTACATTTATTGTGGTCTAGAGATGTAAATGGATCAAATACAGATAGTTAGTGATCAAATTGTATCCTTATATGTTATAATTTTTTAGATACAAATCAGACAGCACGAGTAATTTTCTGAATTCGAATAATATCCGATCCGTTTACATCCCTATGATCCAAAGACAATTTATACAATGATTTTTCATCAAATTAAAAGCCTATAGGAATTTTTCCCCACAAAAAAAAATAATATTACCGAGGCTTTTTTGTGGTATTGGTACCGGATCTTTTGAGGAGTTTCAAAATGGTCTTGGGCTTTAATATTCCAAGTAAATTACTTACTATTGCTCTGTTTCTCATGCTACTGATTGTAGGTAGAATTTCTTTCCGTTTGTGAACCGAGATAATTACCTTATAATTATCAGTTTATTTCTATGGCGGGTTGCAGACTGCAGTGAATTAATTAATTCAGACATAATTTTTTTTTTCCAAAAGCAGGTAATAATCATTATACATAGATCGTTTTCAAAATTAAGGTTGCCTACACTGATTGCTCCGCCACTGTTTATAGAGCTATTTTAAATTAAACCACACTTGTCAACTAACCAAAATATTCTATATACTTTGCTTTATGATTTATGAAACCTTCAATGCTTTCATATTCCTTTAAGATAGCTTCAACTATCCAATGATGGCACAGAATCTCTTTTCTCCAAGTAAAGCAATCCTTCTCATATACCCTTGTTTTAAACTTTTAATCTCATTCTTGAAACTTGAAAGACGAGAACAAAAAAAAAGCAAAACGCTAACAGATCAGTTGATCTTTGAAAAGAGTTAAAAAAAAAAACCATGAAAAAAATCTTCGTTGAAATTTGCATCATATCTGCACGCGGTCTCAGTCGAAAATCCTCTCTTCTCAAACCCCAGTGGTTTTCAGTTGGCTGGTTGGAGCCTGACAACAAATACTGCACAAAGATCGATGCGTCAGGAAGCCCAAACCCTACATGGAAAACCAAATTTTCAATTTCGGTCGACCAAACCAATACTAAATTGGAACGAATGATACTGACAATCGAGGTGTACAGAAGAGAGCCTATATTTTTACGAGAGCGGCTACATGGAGTTGCAACTGTTAAGCTGCAAGAGTTCCTGGATAAATATACACATGACAGAGAGAAAACAAGATCTGAATTTGAAGAAACCGCAAGCTTTCAGTTAAGAGAGAGAAACTCTGGAAAGCCTAAAGGGTTTGTTGATGTTTCTGTTCTAATTTCTAATAAAGAACCGGGCACTACCTTCAATTCAGGTCATAAAATTTGAATTTTATAATTAAATTAATACTATAATTGCAGTGTTTGTGCCTGTGGTTTGCTAATTTTATTTATAAGTTAATAGAGAAAATAAAAACAGAAGATATATACAAAGCAAAAGTCTTCCTTAGAATAAACTAACAGAGTTCTTTAGCAGATATTTTGGAACTAATGCAAAGAACCTAGATGTAATACTTCAATCTCAAGTTAAAATTGCCATGCCTCAAAACTTGTTGTAATACATCAATTAATCAATCGCATAGCTATCTTCTAAAACAAATTAAGAATAAGTGTACAATTTTTTAACAAAGTTTAGCACAGAATTACAGGTCCAATAGAAGGCATTAGCATTACACACTCAGATCAAGTAGGCATAACACTAGCAATAGAAGATGGCCCGGTCTACTCGTACCCTTCGCAACCACACGCAAGCTCGCAAACATCAACCCCGCATAACATCCCAAAGCAACCAACTCATCCATTCCAAACGGGTTACCAGCCTCCATTTCAAACGCCACCATATAATGCTGGTACAACAGGACCATCGTACCAGGGACCAGCTGCGGTACCGGAAAGTTACATAAATGTGGCACCGAGTAGACCTACCGGGACGAATAGCGGGCCTGGTTTTGGCATGGGTCTAGGTGCTGGAGCATTAGCTGCCGGTGCTATGATATTTGGAGATGATTTTATATCTAATACCAATTACCCACCTGGGTTTGATGGTGCCAGTGTTAGTGTATCAACCGATTCACTATTTTAATGTTTATTGGAAATAACATGGGCCTTTTATTGAGTAGCTAGCGGGAAGGTTGTTCAAATATATTATTATCAAAATGATTTTATATATAATTAAACATGTATTTATATTGTTATCAATATATTCTTGTAAATATATATGAAGAGTAGAACTAGGTGTTCTTAAGATCACCAAGTTCGATCTTTGTGAGCTTAACTTCGAAACATATCGAATTGACTTAATTCAAACAACGAATTAAGTTGTTGGAAATGATATCTACTTCACAAAGTGATGCGTTTATATGTCAAATTTACAAATTTTTAAATTAATTTAGTATATAAAGTCAAACAGTCAAAAATTAATGAAAAATGAACGCATTAAAATTAATTTATAAACCTTATTTTTTACCGCATAACTTTATACTAAATTAAGTCGAAAATTTATAATTACATGTAAATGCATCACTCATGAAACCTTTCAACGGTTTGAATTTCGTTATTTTAAGTCATTCCAATAAATTTTAAAGTTAAGCTCACCAAAGAACTTACCGAAATTTTTATTAATAGAAATTTTGATTAAAAAATATCGGTAATGAGGAACAATTTCGTGAAATTTCGACATATAGGAAAAACGTAATAGTCTATAACATCCAGGGAACGTTATAGACCATCACGGCCAGCTTAGCCAAAAGATTATCCCTTAACTAAACAGCTCAAAAAAGAAAAAACATAATTTCTGGACGTCTTTGTCCATCACGGCCAGAGAAGCAGAAAAAAAATAATAAAACTCTGGACTTCATAGTCCATCACGGCCAGAGAGCTGAAAAAAAAATAATGTTGATCATACCTTCTTTAACAAAGTACTTGTACCGGCCAGCTCTCCTCAAGTCAAGTCCTCATGGTTAGTAAGCTAATAATATATTATTCTTGGAGGCAGACAATTTCAAGTATCTTTTTTGGGGTTAATTTAATATAAGACACGTCAAATTGAGTATAAGCTAAATCGTTTGTTCCCCTGCCTACTTAAGAAATGATGAACAACAAAAATATAGCAGATATTTTTTTCAGCTCTCTGGCCGTGATGGACAAAGACGTCAAGGGATTATATTTTTTTTTGTTTTTTCGTTGTTTAGTTAAGGGATAATTTTTTGGGGGCGTTATAGACTATCATGTTTTTCCTATATGTCGAAATTTTGCAAAATCGTTTCTCATTAACGATATTTCTTTTACTATTTATAAAAATTTCGAAAGAACTTAGTGAGCTTAAGAACATCTTAGTTTACTCTATATATGCATATATTATTATCTTTTTTTTTTAGGGAAAATTTCTAGTGTGCCCATGCAAACTTTTGAAATAGCCAATTTCCCCATGAAAACACTCTAATATCCAATATCCCATCAAAACTTCTCATTCTTTCTTTTATCCCCTCTTAATTATTTAACGTTTAATCTAATTATTCTAAAAAATAAACTGACCAATATACCCTCTAATACCCTCTCTAATTTTAAATCGAATTAGTTTGAAGAGACGATTTAAAATTAGAGAGGGTATTAGAGGGTATATAGTGGTCAGTTTATTTTTTAGAATAATTAAATTAAAGGTTAAATAATTAAAGAGGAGGGTACAAATGCCTCCATTTTCCATGCCTCCACCATGCCTCCATTTTTGAAAACTTTAATAACTCAAAATTTAAAACTTAAAAGTCAAAATAAAACCGTTGGATATGATCTACATCATTTTATCTATACACGTGTAAAAAATTATGACATTTCAATTTTATTTTGGTTGTCATCAAGAGCTTGTAAAAAACGTACTAATGTGGATAATTTCTAGACGTTGATTTTTTAACTTACTGATTCACATAAAAATAAAATCGAAATGTAATAATTTTTTATGAGCACATAGATAAAATGATGTAGATCATATCCAACGGTTTTATTTTGATTTTTAAGTTTTAAATTTTGAGTTATTAAAGTTTTAAAAAATAGAGGTATGGTGGAGGCACAAAAAATAGAGGCATTTGAACCCTCCTCATACTTAAAAGGGGATAAAAGAAAGAATGATAAATTTTGATGGGATATTGGATATTAGAGTGTTTTCATGGGGAAATTGACTATTTTAAAAGTTTGCATGGGCACACTAGAAATTTTCTCTTTTTTTTTTTTAAGTTAGATGGCATTACGCCACTAGCAATATATTGATAACAAAATTATCTACAAGTGCTATATTTTACAAACACGACCCTAACTCAATATCATGCTCCTATGTTACAAATCACCTAGCGAATAAAGCCGCTAGCAACGCACTGTAGTTTAGAACTAGGGTGTTATTAAGTTCACCAATCTTCTTTGTAAATTCAACTGTCAAACATGTTAGCTTGACTTCAAACGACGAATCTGAGCTGTTGAAACTCATCTACCTTACGAGTGATACATCTACATATGCAAAAAAATTAAACATTCAAATTAATTAAGTAAAAATCAAGCAATCAAAATTAAAAGGTTTATAAATTAATTTTAATGTATTTATTTTTTTGAATATTTTTTTTACCAATTGACTCTATACAAAATTAATTCGAAAATTTAAAATTTTTGAACGTAGACATATCACTCGTAAGGTAAATGGCTTTCAACAATATTCATATTCATTGTTTGAAACTAATCCGATAAATTTTAAAGTTGAGTTACAAAGATACTTGGTAAACTTAAGAATACTCTAGTTCTACTCCTATGCATATATTATATGTTAGCAATTATCTTTATATAAATATATTTTCTACTGGAGGGGTTGCTTGTCTCATTAAAGCATTTCTAGCAAATATATATTAGCCGTATGGGCAGACACCCAGTCACTTAATGCATGACATGGGAAACACAAAAAATCAAAACAACCTATGCAAAATGTAACAAGAACATACTGTGTTCTACAACTTGAAAAAAAAAAATTAGAGGGAAAAAGTGCTTTAAGGAACTGATTGGATGTTACAACCTTTATTTGTCTCGCCTTTAGATTTGAACACAAGAAAAGTGACACCCACCAAATCTTGTCTAGTTTTTTTTTTTTCTTTTTCTTTTTCTTTTGTAAAGCGCATGCACAGCTCTATATATTATAAAGTTATAGCCAAACCCTCATGCCTAACTGTAGGTTAATCCCATTATAAGGTGTTAACTAAGGCGAACAATAAGTACATCTGATACCAAACATAAAACTAGAGCAATCATTTCTCCCTTTTCTTTTAAAAGATAATAGTACAAGAACCATTTGAGAGTATCTCTGTGACTCTATAAAAATAATTTCATGAGAAGTATCTCTATATATTGGGTTTTCTCTACAGTACAAACTCTTCATGAAGTATATATTATCCACATGAAAAGGAAAACCTAAAATGTTAAATAAGATTACAATAAGCAGAGAAAACACATGTTATACAATATGGAGTTGGCTACGGTGCTATGCATAGCATAGCACGCCTCTGTGCTACGGCTCAATATTTGAGTTTTCAAAATCCTAACGGTCGATCCGAACCATTCAACATGATCTCCATATGAATATGTACTTGCAAATCAAATTTTACATTTTTTAGAATTTTTTACTATTTTTTTAGATAAGTAGAAAAACACTTGATCTGAATAGTATAGAATTTTCAGATCAAGTGATTTTCTACCTATCTAAAAAAATAGTAAAAAAATTCTAAAAAATGTAAAATTTGATTTGCATGTATATATTCATATGAAAATCATGTTGAACGGTTTGGATCGACCGTTAGAATTTTGAAAACTCAAATATTGAGCAGTAAAACGGAGGCCCTCTATGCTATGCATAGCATATTAGCAATTTCCATACAATATACTAAACATTTATTACCAGAAAGGATACATGGACCACAATAATACACATAGGGTATGGGCATGAATTTTTTTTTTCCAGAAATGGAATTTTATAAGGTATAGTCTTCGTGTCAGACACATGGACTTACAAGGATTGTGCTATATTTGGTAAGGTCTAAGGACCTTACCAAAGCATGTGATATGTCGAGTATTTTAAGTCAAGATCCCATGTTAGAAAAAAGAAAATATTATACTATATGCTATTGATGGAATCATTTCCAACAAACCCTAAAAAGTAGGTATTAAACAACAACATTGTTGGTACTTGCACAACATTGTTTGCATTGAGAAATGAGTAATCTATTAATAAGCGGGAAATTCTAATATAAGATAATACAAGGTCTACTATTATCAAGTACAATGTCTAAAGGAAAGGCATATATAGGGAACTGTGATGAAAACAAATCTATAAAGAAATGATTCAGCAACTGTAGGAGTCCAGATTCAAATTTGAAGGGCCCATATAGCCTTTAACAGATTCCATTGTAATATGAATTGTTAGATCTTGATCGCACGGTTAGGGCCTGTTCAGGCACGTTACTGTGTCCGTGGAAAAAAAAAATTCACTCTCATTGAATTTTTTTTTTCCCACGCGCACAATAAAATTTAGTTCAAATTCTGTGCCCACGCCCATTCCTTTCTTTTCGCCGAACAGGCCCTTAATGAATTTTGCCATAGTTTTTTTTTTGGTTGAAAACCCGTAGCGATTTTGCCATAGTTTTGATGGCAGCGCATGTGAAACTTTAAACACTTAGGTCTGTTCGGCTGCTCCCCAAAAATTACTGTTCACGTGGGAAAAAAAAATTCACTCTGAGTGAATTTTTTTTCCCACGTGAACAGTAATTTTCAGTTCAAATTTTTTTTAATCCCACACCCATACCCATTCTCTAGGGGCCGCCGAACAGGCCCTTAGGGTGCGTTTGGATGATTCAAGAATAGAGCTAATCTTGGGTTAGCTCCACTATTTTCAAACCTTGGTGACAGGGGTTAACCCCCTCTGGACGTTTAATTTGTAATTCGGGTTAAATTTAGAGTTAAATTTGAAATAAATCTGTTGAATTTTGATTAGTAATTAGAATTATAGTATTGAATAAATATAATATCAAATTAGATTAATATTAAATAAAATGTTAGATTAAATATCATATTGTAGTCCTTAAATATTAAATGTAATATAATATTAATTTAAATGTTAATTGTAATATAATTATTAGTTTAAATATTAGATTAGTATTAAATATAATATTAGATTAAATTAGTATTAAATAAAATATTAGTTTAAATATTAAATGTAATATAATATAAATTCAAATATTAGATTAGTATTAAATAAATATAATATCAAATTAGATTAATATTAAATAAATATAATATCAAATTAGATTAATATTAAATAAAATGTTAGATTAATGATAATATAATATTAATTTAAAAATTGAATGTAATATAATATTAGTGTAAATGTTAAGTGTTGAATGTAATATAATATTAGTTTAAATTTAAATGTAATATAATATTACTTTAAATATTAAATTAGTATTAAATAAAATATTAGATTAATTATAATATAATATTAGTTTAAATATTAAATATAATATAATATTAATTTAAATATTAAATGTAATATAATATTATTTTAAATATTAGATTAGTATTAAATAAAATATTAGATTAAATATAATATAATATTAGTTTAAATATTAAATGTAATATAATATTAGTTTAAATGTTAAATCTAATATAATATTAGTTTAAATATTAGATTAGTACTAAATAAATATTATATTATATTATATTAGTATTAAATAAAATATTATATTAGTATTAAAAAATATTAGTTTAAATATTAAATGTAATATAATATTAGTTTAAATATTGTTTTATTCATTCTTTCCATTACTATTCCAATTATACAATCCAAACGAAATTTTTACTAACCCGGATAGTCCAAAGTTAGCGCTATTCTCAAACCACTCGGGTTAGCACTATTTTCAACCACTAACTTAAAAATCGTTATTCTTGCACTATTAATCCTTGCACAATCCAAACATACCCTTAGGAAACCATTCATCCATAAGATTTTCATATGACCACACATATGTGCCCCCCATAAAATCATGAGGTGATTAGCTTTAACACACAGTTAATTTTGCTAAACATACAATTAGAAAATATGGTCATTTGTTTGTGTATTTAAAAAATGTTGAACGAGTTGTTGGTCCCTAACGGCACCTAGAGGAGGTGAATATGGGGCCCTTTAAAATTTTACTCTACGTTATTTAACTAACGTGTGTGTGAGTTATTCTTGGCAGAAACAAGAATAAACTTAAACTAAGCAAGTGTGCGTAAAGTAAATAGAAGAGTTAAGAGACACTTGACATGAGAGTCGTTTATGGAGTTCGGTACTAACGCCTACGTCTTCGGGGCTTCGCGACCTTCTTGATGGCGCTCCTTTCTTTACCCAATGAGAAAGGAGTACAAGGTGGAACCAGTGAGCCCTTACAAATCTTGGGAAGTCACATGGTCCAAGCATGGAATTGGTTCACGAGCACTAAAGGCTCAAGTGTTTGAAACAAACAAGAGATTTCATACAAATCACTCTAATTCTTACACAAGATTGAGTTTGGTGAAGTATGCTTGAGATTGTTGTAAAGATATTGAAGTTTTGTGCATGAGCAACAATGGAGGATTCTAGATCTATAAAGAATACGAAATATTGCAATTGGGGACAGCTAGATTGTTCCCTAAAACCTAAATTTTGTTTCTCTTTATAAAGAGAGAAACAAAATAAGGTAACTGGCATCAACTGTTGCAACGCTTGAATAAGCGTTGTAATGGTTAGCCCCAGTTTGTGGGTTTTGCTGCGCTGGAAATCCTAACGCTTGTCAAGCGTTACAATGGTTGCTACAACAGACTTCTCTGGAAGTTTTGGGGTCCGAAATTGATTTATTCTGTTGCAACGTTTAATTGACCGTTGTAACGAAATAAATCAATTTCTCTGTGGATTTCAGAATATGAATTGTTCCGTTGTAACACTATCTTAACCGTCACAACGGTTTTTTTATTAATTACCTCAATCTCAAGCATATTTTACCAATTTCACATATTTCTAATTAATACTAAATTTGAGCTAAATTTTCTTAGTCCATTCTTTGATTTATTACAGCACATCCTTGATATATATAGCATTTGTAGATGCACCCTTGATGTTTATTGAAACTTTATATCTTCATGAACCTGTATAATATCTCAAGATAAAAAACTATAAAATTCAACAAATATATGTTTTGCAAATCTAGTCAAATAAACTAAGTGGATTATTCCATAGTCCAACACGAGTTACTTTCCACAAAAATTTCTTATAAACACTTAATTAGCTAATTTCTTTTAACACATATTCACATATCTCAAGACATGTCTTGATACGGAAGTCATCATTGCTCTTTTATATCATTAACAAGCTTGTCTTGACAATTATAAATATATTAATTTTAAACATAATAAAAAATATCAAAAGAAAGTTGCTAATGGTTTACAGAATAATAGTTCTGTTATAACTAATTTTGAAGTTAAAAACACATAGTCATGCATATGGTCATTTTTTTATTATTATATTATATGTTGAAAGTAACTAATAAATGTTACATGTACGTATAAAATATTTGTTAATTAAAAAAACTAGATACTAGCACATTTAGACTTAGTGGATATTAAGATGAAAACTTAATGGACTAAACACATTTTCCATTATAATATTAACGTGTTGTACTTTTTGTACTTTTAACTATTAAAAAGCAGCGGAATCATGTGTCCTTACTGAAGCTTCTCAGATCAAACTACCAAAAAGGCTATACATAGGCCTACAATTTGTTTTTGTTTTTTTTGTAGCTAATTTTTTAAGTGGACAGAAGCAACAGATTGAGAAAGAAACTAATTAGGAGGCAAGATATCACATGTACTAACAAAGGAAAAATACCACATAATGAGAGAGACTGAGAGACAAGTAAAATGATATATCATGTTCTAAATATAGTAGTGCTAGTTCATGATCAGACGTTTGATAATTCATTTAGGATTCAAGAACCTTGGGAAACCTTAATTTACAAATCAACTTCACATAATATATGCATGTGAGATTGGAGGACCTTTTATGTAACTTTTTTGGATTTGTAAATATTTGATCAGACCGAAATAAAATTAGTAACACGGTCGAGGAAATCTTTGAACAAAATTTGATAAATTAAAAGATAAACATGGGTGACCAGGCAAAAAAAAAAAGGTCAAATAACCATATGACCTAGCTCTAATTATTTAATTTCCTATTAATATTCCCGAGCTTGTCTATTCAAAATTGTTTTGATAAATAAAAGGAAAAAGGTATCTTTTTCATATACAGACTTATATACTGTCAAATAAGTTGTGGCAACATATGATAACGCGCGTATAGAAAAACCAAAAGATGGAACAAAATGTTCAACAAATCACCGTATAAAGTGCCTCCAGAAATCATGAAACAAAAACTTATCTGAAAAAGAGCCAAAAGAAAAATTGTGGCAACTCATGAAAAGCATTTCAATTTTCCTAATGAATGATTTTTTTCAAGGTTGTAAATAGCGATTATCACTTCATCGCTTTTAAAGTCCGAAAAAGCTATAGCGCAGCTATATCTAGCTATTTAGAATCCTGATAAAAGAAAAACAGCTGATGGGTTATAGCTTTTAAGGTCCGAAAAAGATATAACTCGCCATTTAGAACCGGCCCTCATCTTTTCACATAAAAGAAACAAAATTAGGTTATTTTCTGCCTCAACAAATTATATTAAGATTTCCAGCCGCTCATTAATGGCTAAATTGTCTCCTTAATCTGCCTTCCCGAAGCAAAAAAGAAAGAAAAAAAAAACAAATATAACTATCTTACCACTCTCTTTGAAGGTTAATCATACATAAATAATGAAACTATAATCAAATATCCTGTGACCTGTGTATAATGGAAAGAACAAAATGGTAACTATAAATCATAAAAAAGGAAGAAGAGATATCACAATTACTTCAAGCAGGATCCAGAAGAGTAAATGCAAATTAAAGAAGGTTACTGTTTCTTTGAAGTGTCAGTAATATTATGCACTTGTGTTCTTCTATTTTTGTTGCTTGTTTGGGATAGAAATTTTATTCTTTCTACAAATGAAATAGATAAGCCATATTTGGTTTAATCACTAAAGAATGAAAAAGAAAGAGGGAGCTCCCTTCAGTCCAAGCATAGAATGGGAAGGAGAGAATTTGCTCCCGCATCATTCACTCATCCACTCAGCATTGCTAAGCTAAAAAGTACTTGCTTCTTTGTTGCGTTCACTGAGTGTTTGAATCAATGAGTCGGCAGCTAATTCAAATCCAACACACATCCATGAGTGGGCTGAAGGAAGCTCACTCTAGCTTCCCTCACTGTCTCCATAAATGCTACAACAAACAATTTATATTAGAAGCCCCAGCCCCAGCCCCTTGCACCATTTGTTGATTCTAAATGACATAAAAATTAGATAAAATTAAGGAGATGAGCTTGCCTAATGATAAAGAATATATGGAAATTGATATATATATATATATAACAAGAAATAATATAGGTGAGAAGTAAGATGAAAGGTACAGATGCATATAAAAAAGAGACATGATTGTTTTTTTGGAGGAAATAATGAAATGTACAACCTTAGGAAGCCTGAATCAAAGTCCAATCTTGATTTATAATGGAACTAACTGTGGAAATTGGAAAAAGCAAGACTAGCTAGTTTTAGAGAACTGGAAAGTGGAAACAAAAACAAAAGAAAAACTCATAGATATGTGTCAGCTTTTAAGTTTTTAACAGTATACGTACTGAAATCATTTAGTTGTTGTAATTTGTAAATATTGTAAGTACTAAGTACTTGGAAACTTTGAAATACTCTAAATTACCCCTGAAAGAAAATTACTCAGACGGAGCAACAGAATGGCTTTCATCGTAGAACTTGACAGATCGGCCCCTTGTGGCTAGTCCAGATCGAGGGCACGGAGAGGAAGAGGTGGTGAAGAGAAATGCCTAAGATTGACGGTGAGATTCCGAGGTTCTTTGAGTTCTGCTGAGGTGTCAACCAGCCGGGTTTCATGAGGTTTTGGCGTTGGTTCGATCTGATGATCGATGAGCAAGATTTACCAATAGAACGAGTCACCAGCTCGCAGCTAGCAATGAATCAAATCCCAGGTTGAATCAGGCACGAATCAGTTTAGACTCAAAATGATGGATTCCCTGACGCAGGTTGAAAGTCTTCAACGTCTGTGGCGTCAGATCCGCCAGAAACCGTGCGTGGTTGATTCTTTTCTCAACTGTGAAGAAAACAGAATCTGAATTTGATGGGGTATAGAGATATGGTGAGTGGTAATAGGAAGAAAGTTTGAAGGAGAAGAAAGAGATATTAATTGCTTAGATTAGATCAGGCCATAGCGCGGCGGCTCATATATATAGAATTACTAACATAACCAGACATCATGAACGGACTGACCCAACCCAGGTGTTACTGATTAGTATCACTAATCAGAATCGGTCAGATAGTCGATATTGATTCTCTAATCAGGAATGGTCGCTTGGTATTAGCTTATACTGATTTTAATAATCAGGAACGGCTTTTTAATTAATTAACAGCAGATACTGATGTTGATAATTAGAAACGACCTTTTAATTACAGCCGATACTGATTGCAATAATCAAGAACGGTTTCTTATTAATTAGCCGATCATGATTATCTAATCAAGATCGGTCTTTAATTTAATTAACAACCGATTCTGAATTGTTTTTTATTTTAAAAAAATAATTTTAATATTTGGCTAGCTACCATATATTTTTGTTGGCTGGCCTATATATGAAACAAGCATCAGGATATATGAAACAAACCAGTCTGAAATGTAACAATCTGAAATAAAGATCAACACATACTTAAAATTAAACAAGTTCAAGTTCACCAAATTACAATAATCATAAATTATTACAAAATAACACATCCTAAATTGTTTTACTTTTTTCCACTTCCTTCAAGAAAAATTTACCCCATAGTGATCAGATGTAGTCGATGTTTGTTTCGTTGTAAGTTTTGGAGGACTCCTGCATCTTTTAAATGATAGAAGAGTACAATTACAATTTTAATTGCGTATTTTTAAAGCAACATTGAATATGCATACCTTTGGAAAAAAATATGCATACCTTTAAGTTCGGAAAAATATTGAGAAAACGAGTTATTATGTCATGCACAAACAACATGACATAATATCCACATTCCCAATCTTCGTCTTGTTGTGGGCGCTGTATTAAACAACCATCAGATTTAAGAGAGAGCCGCAAACTATGCGATTATGCGATTATGAGCATTAATTGCAGTAGTTACCAAATTTCAAAAAAAACTGGTCCACACATCCAGCATTTTGCTATATTTTACTTATTTTCTATATTATAGAGGGGAAGGGACCCACAACCAGCATCACAAAGCCAGTACAAGAGAGACAGCCGCAAAGCTGGTACCGGCACAGGTACTAGCATCAGGTCACAAGAGAAAGAAAAGAAAGGAAAAAGGAGCAGCACAGTCAGCACAAAAACACAGCCAGCGAAGCACAAAGTGCAACTAAGTCCCTATAACCAGATTTATAACCAGATTTCACCAATTTTTTTGCTAAGTCGATTGAGGCTTAAACTTAACAATTTTCCCTATAACAAGATTATAACCAAATTTCACCAATTTATGCTGCTAAGTCCCAATGACTAATTTAATAACCTTCAACTTAGCAATTTTCAAATAAATTCCAGATTCACTAATAACTATTGCCTTGCAATTTGTAACCTTGATCAAGTTAGTGATTTTTTCCAAGTCCTCCATAACACCTATCTGTTCGAAAGGGGCTATTAAAATATTATTACAGTGAATAATCAGTACTTACAAAAGATATTTAACATTTTACAATTGAAAATGTAATACATAAAATCCAAGTTTGAAAAACTTACTCTGCAAGCGTCTTGATACCTACCAACTATAGGTACATTTAATTAACTACATACATTTATCATAATACACATCCATGAACAAAATTAAACATGAGTTTTATATTATACTTATAATTTTTTTGGATGCCGGATCGAGTGACATGAAGAGATCGTAGCACCAAATCCCTCAATAATAGCCAATCTACAAAACCAGATTTTATGTTTTTTATATGAAAATTCATCTAGCATTACAATCTACTTGTATGTGAAATTTCAGAATTTTTCTAAGTAGGGAACTATTTTTAAAGTACAATTTACATAGGGGTATAGTTTGGGGACAGCAAGCAATTTTCTGAAATTTTTTATTTTTTGAGTTGACAAACTTTGAAAAATCATTTAAAATAACTAGAAAATCATATAAATGAAATTTTTTCAATGGAATGCTTATGAGAATATACTCTAAATTATGTACAAAGGATTTGATCTAATTCAAACAATAGAGAGTCTTTCAATTTTGATATATATTTCAGATGAGAAAATCAACAATCAAGTAAGATATAATTTAAAAAGAAGATCAACCAACAATAGGAGTTATATACTTTATTACCTCAATCAACCATCAAGTGATGAGATAAATCATCAAGTGAAGAAAAAATCTCATAAAGAGAGATCAGACGCCCAGCCATAAAAAAACCTAGGTTATGAACTAAAAAATCGCGCAGCGCACTGGAAGGGAAAGGCCAGGGAGTATCAGGATCGGTTATATAAATAGCTATTCTTAATATAATCGTATCAGGATCGGTTAATAGTGAGAAGCCGTTCCTAATTAAAATGGTCTGGACTATCAAGAACGGTCGTTTATAAACAGCCGATCCTGATAAGTCACTATCAAGAACGGTTATTTATAAACAGCCGTTCTTGATATGTTCTAGCCTATCAAGAATGGGTCTTTAAGGCCGTCCGATCCTGATACCTACTTTCAAGGTCGGCCTTTTAATTTGCCCGATCCAGATATATATCAGTATCGCTTTTATGCTATGTCCGACCCTGATGTGCCGATACTAAATGTACATTTTCCACTAGTGTAATGTCAGAGTTTTTAGACAAGTAGAAACCAAATACGACCATAGAATTTGATACCATATTGTATGTATGCATCCATAACTGATTAATTTTATAATTAACTCTCAACTCATTTAAAAGAATTAAATGAAATTAACACTTATATTTTAAATATTTTGTTTATGCTTTGTTACGGATTCAAAATTCAAACAGTAAATATAAAAAATAGAAACAAATCAAATTAAATATTTTTATTTTTAACAATATTTGTCTTTTTATAATTTCTCTTTATTCAACATGAAATGAACTATTTTGTCTTTGCCTCTCCGTTAAATAGGAAGGTAATCAATATTTAGTGAGCAAACTTGTTAATTATTTTCTTATTTTGTTGTAACAATAACATTAAAAAGAAAGAAAGAAATATTATTAATTAATTGTTTTTTATGGCAACATTCACATAAAGAAATTGTAAAGAGAAATATTAGTGTGGTGAGTGTTCAGAGAACTAAATACAGACTTCAACACAATAAATGTCAATACATTGCCACATAAAATTACAATTGCAGAATTTTTTTATCTTAACCATTTAAAATCTAGCGATAAATCACAGCCTTTGATGGATCAGAACATCTACATGCTTAATATAAGAGGAGAGATAATTTCATACGTGTATAAATATTTGTTAGATAAATTTTGAAAATATAAATCTATTTTATTGCATCATATATAACATTAAATATTTAATTTACAACTTGTTCCATGCATTCTAAAAGTATGTTGTAAATTCAAGTGATTAAATCACTAAGCTAGCAGTTATATATACTTCAAGTGTAGCTAATACATGGACAAATATTTATTATAGATTAATTTGAAATTTATAAATATATTTTACTTAGCATAACCGCTAATAATAAGCATTCTTAACTACTTGTTGTTTGCATAAGATGTTTTTATTTATTCCGTACTAATTTAAAACGATTAAATCGTCAAATATAACTTTTCGACATCAAATATGTCCTAATACTTGTTCAAATATTTATTAGATTACTTTTGAAAATAACATAACCTCTAGTAAAACATATTTTATTTGATTAAAGTCCTTTTCTGATCATTTTTATATTCACTTCCAGTCCATAAATACAATGGAACATACTGTAGAAAAACTATTTTATTCAATATCCATTTTGAAATCATGTATATGAAAAAAAAAAATGGAACATAAGATAAAAGACATATATATAATTATGAAAAATTAACCTTCCATAATGGTTATAATTTTACTAGTTAGAGTAGAACTAGGGTGCTCCTAAGCTCACCAAGCCCTTCCGTGAGCGCGACTCTAAAACCTATCAAATTGACTTCAAACGACATTTCCAAACCGTTAGATGTTCAATCTATATTAAAATGTGCTTGGAGACCAAATTTTACATTTTTTGGAATTTTTTTACTATTTATTAAGATGGTTTGAAAATCGCTGTTTTCCAATGGTGCAGAATTTTAATAAAAACAGCGATTTTCAAACCATCTTAATAAATAGTAAAAAAATTTCAAAAAATGTAAAATTTGGTCTCCAAGCACATTTTAATATAGATTGAACATCTAACGGTTTGAAAATGTCGTTTGAAGTCAATTTGATAGGTTTTAGAGTCGCGCTCACGAAGGGCTTGGTGAGCTTAGGAGCACCCTAGTTCTACTCTTAGTTATTCTAAAATTTCTATAAAGTGTACAACTTCAATCTGATATTTATAAAAACCGTAAGATATCAGCTTTGAGATTCGTGCCAAGTTAAATAAATGGTTCGGATTTACTTATTGCACCTCAGGTTTATGGAGATCTAAATTTTTCAGTCCGTATCCCAAGATATGTGAGGTACAATCTATATAAATAGACGGTCCAGATTAATTCCAGCCGAGCCACACTCAATCCAGTTCTTATAGAAACTATAAAAGAATCTGTTTTGAGATTCATGCTAGGTTAAAAGAACGCACGGTCCAGATTTACTAATTGCACCTCAGGTACTTAGGGGTCCAAATTCCTATTATTTTCTTCTTTTATCCGAAGAGAATATAATGTGTATGACAACCCAATTTGCATCCGCTACTCATATATGAAAGTGCAATTATTTGATCTCCTCGATGGATAAAATTCGAACGGTTGCTATTAAATCAGAAATTCACCCCTTATCAAATCGTACGATCTGAATTAAGCCAGATAGATCGTACGGTAGTTAAATATATTGAATAATGGTAATGCAATGGTATCGCAGGTTCATAAAAAAAAAAAAAAAGGTGGCTCTGCTCTGATTTGGACAAAGTACGCCACCACGCAAACTCGAGCTAAACAAAGTAACAACAGATTACCTGCACTCGGAACGTAGCACCTTGTTCGGTTGTTCCTCACAAAGCCGTTGAACTCGGAATTAGCTTCATACAGCGCATAAACCGTATGCTTTGCTGTTTTATTCTCTTTTTCTATACATCTGTGCTCCAAGAGTATCCAAAATATATTGATTGCAAAGAAAGCGGGGAGATGCAACCAAGGAACAAGAAAAAAACAGCAAACCGTTGATTACTCAAAAAATTAGGAAAAGAAAAAAAAGGGAAAAATTAGACACATTTTTAACATCCAAATTTGCGCGAAAATTTTCCAACGAACCAAGAGGAGAATAATCGACGAAAATTAAATTAGTTTAATTCAATTAAATTGAATCCATGGCGTACCGGAGGAAGCAAGTGATGACGCGATCGGCCACCTTCGTCGACGATTATCGATCGTACAGAGATCGTACGGACGACAGCGATTCGTCCACGTCATCGCTCGCCGCTCAGGCTATCCGCGCCTCCGCCTTGCACCGTGATTCATCCCTCTCTTCGGCTTACGCTGACGCCGCGTTCACAGCCTCCTCTGATCGCGGGATTAATCAAAACCAGGTACCATTAATCTTAACATTTTTTCGAAAGTACTTTTTTTCAACATCGATTATTCTTTTTTATCTTTTTTGACGAAATGTTAAGCGGGCTGCTATGTGAATGCTGACTCGGCATTGATAATCAGGTCAATTGGGGCGTAGATACATGCTTAGATGTTTTTTTTATGGATATGGAATAGAAATATAAATTTAGTAACATTTAATTTGTACCAGTAACATTTTAAAAACATGGATGCTGAATAAAGGTTGAACATTTTTCAGTTTGATGTCATCATAAGAAAATTAAGATTATGTGATCTCTCATTGTACTAAAATACATGCAATAATTAGGTGCAAGCTGTCGATACACATGAATACACTTCAATAAAAAGTTTGAATGACAACGAGCAAAAGAATGGATTTTGGGGTGTTTTGGCTAGAAAAGCTAAATCCATGCTAGACGAAAATGGGAATCCGCAAAAGGATGATGAACTACCTCAGCCGGTCGATGACTCCACTCAGGTGTGATTTTATTAGTTTCAGAAATATTATAACTTGTGTTCCACCTCTGTTTGAGCTTCCGTGATTAATTTGCAATTACCGAAATTGTTAGGAATGGAGATTAAAACCTGGTTTCTTATCTGATATATCATATATTGACAAAAAAAAAGTTTTGACAGAGATTTTATAGAAATTTACTTGGGGGATTTGTTTGTTTTGTAAAACATTTCAGCCATCTCAGTCACGCTGGTCGTATGAAAGATTAAAGAAGCAAGATAACCCGGCTTTTCAGAAAGGCTCTGAAGCACTGAAAGACATAGGTGGAAAAATAAAGAATGCTCTAGAGGTAATTGCAAATATTATTATAATTTATTGTTGTTATCTAAATCTTGTACTTCTCCCTGTTATGGCACAGTATTTTAGATCGTACTTTTAAATTACAAGTGCAAAGGTGTATGGGGAGCAAATGTACAAATTTGATGAGCATATAAGCAAGATTTCTCTTTTCCGTATTGGATGTTTATAAGTTGTATATTTTGTATATATCCTCTCAGGAGGGACTGACGATGGTAGAGAATAGGACAGCTGATATAATCCAAGAAACAAAGAAGCTCCAAATCAGAAGAAAAGGAGGGAATTTAAATTTACAAAATGTAGATTCAAGCTCAGGGAATTTAAATTCACCTATGAGCCCAGCAGAGCAAGAGAATCAGCTCAAAGCCTCTCGAGACGTAAGGTGCCCTCTTTTGTGTTGGTTTGATTCTGATGTGGACCAATATTTTATTATTACTTTATTATCATATTTCCTTTTGATATTAGAACTTGGTAAGGGTGCTTATGGTAAGTTAGCTTTCCATTAGTATTTATAACTTTCTTTGCAACGATCTTAATCGTTGAAATAGCACAAAGGAGATAAAAGAAAAGTAGAAAAAGGGGATTGAAGAGAGATTGAAAAGAAATAGAGAAGAAATAAGGAGTAATTTGTATAAATGCCAAGGAAGAAGGTTCTGACAAAATAAACTCAAGGTCGAAGGCAAGCAGCCATTCGCCTAATTCATATCAAAATTGCATGCAAAAAGTCTCCATAGGAGTGATTGCCTTATATAGGCGATTAGATGCGTAAAATAAAAATAATAAAAGATTACAGTATTTAGCTGATTTATTCTTCTATCGCCAAGGCAGCGGAAAGCGCTGAGATAGCGTAACAGCTTCTAACTGAATCTGAATTTGTTGGAGCGTGTCTCCTTCTAGTATTCTCCAGTTGAAGGCGACTGCCCTCTCCTGTTCTGACTACCTTGGACCCTTTGGTCAGTATTTAATCCAAGGTCTATGCTTGCTGGTCGCTGGGAGCCACTAGCAGAAACTCTCTTCATTAATCTCTCTTGACCGCTCACACTGCCCCTGCTACCCAGATCCTCTTCTTCCCCAATTAGAACGCTTTTGTCAACTGTAGCTCCCAAATCCATCTTTTCTCCTAGCACTCCTCCCCCCTTAAGGAAATTCGTGTCCTCACGAATGAAATCAGGAAACCTCTCAGCAATTACTTCATAATCTTCCCAAGTCGCGTCATCCTGTGATTGGTTCGTCCATTGTATCAACAACTGGGTTTGAGCTGCATTCCGCCTTTTAACCATTTTGCGAGCTAAAACCAATTGAGGTTTCAACTCTCCAATCGGACCAGGACCATTAATGGGCAGTGTGGGGGAAGGTATCTGAGCATCACCAAGCTTCTTTTTGAGTTGCGAAACATGGAACACGGGGTGGATCATTGATGCAGGTGGTAAATTGAGTTTGTAAGCCACCTGACCAATGCGCTGAATGATCTCAAAAGGGCCATAAAACTTTGAACTGAGCTTCTGATTTCTCGCCCCGCCCACAGTGACCTGTCGGTAAGGTTGCAACTTAAGGTACACCCAATCTCCCTTCGCGAATTTGCGTTCGCTTCTGTGTTTATTCTCATATTTCTTCATTCTATCCTGAGATTTCTTCAAATTGGCCTTTAATTGAGCTAGAGTAGATTGGCGATCTCTCAGATAGATGTTAACAGATTCTACCTGACTACGCGGGATGCTACCCAGAGCTAGTTGAGGAGGTGGGTAACCATATAATGCCTCGAATGGAGTTTGGTTGATTGCACTATGCCAATTTGAGTTGTACCACCATTCCGCTAGAGAGAGATAATCTTTCCACTTAGTCTGCTTATCAAACACCATGCATCTTAGATACTGTTCAAGACATTGGTTCACCTTTTCGGTTTGCCCATCCGACTGAGGGTGATAAGCCGTACTCATGTTCAGCTTAATGTCAAGTTTGGCCATCAATTCTCTCCAAAATTTGCTGGTAAATACCGGGTCCCGGTCAGAAACAATATCGGTTGGCAATCCATGCAATTTGTAGATATTATCCATGAATACCTGAGCAACGCTAGTAGCTGAATAGGGATGAGTTAGAGGCACGAAATGAGAGTATTTAGTCAATCTGTCCACCACTACAAATATAACTTCAAATCCTCTTGACTTTGGTAAACCCGTTATGAAGTCAATGCCCACACTACACCAGGCCTCCTCTGGAATGGGTAAGGGCTGTAGTAACCCAGGTGATGCTATGTGCTCATTTTTGTTGAGTTGACAGTTGGAACATTGTTGGACAAAGTTATGCACGAACTCTTTCAGCTTTGGCCAATAAAATGACCTTTTTACCCTCTGGTATGTGGCTGTTATACCTGAATGACCCCCTAAACTGGTCCCATGAATTTCTTGTAGTAATCTTTGTCTCCACCCCTTCGTTGAACCCACACAAATTCTGCCCTTATACCTCACCACTCCTTGATACTCACTGATATGATTGACTTCCTTTTCACCTTTACTCTTCAGTTTATCTCTCAGTTCTTTGATCCAGTCATCATCAACATAACTCTCTTTGATCTCTTCAACCCACTTAGGAATCAATTCACTAACAGTGCACAACTCAGCAACTTCATCCTTTCCTTCTTTGGTTAATTCATCTCTTCTAGATAAGGCATCAGCAACCTTATTCTCAACACCCTTTTTATATTCAATTCTGTAAGTAAGCCCCAGCAGCTTGCTTAAGCCTTTATGTTGCATTGGAGTGTTCACCCTTTGCTCTAGTAGATACTTGAGGCTTATTTGGTCAGTTTTGATGACAAACTCATTGCCCATCAAATAGTGTCTCCACTTCTGAACTGCAGTGAATAAGGCTAGCAATTCCTTTTCATAGGTGGATAGTGCTTGGTTCCTCAGCCCCAACTTCTTACTCATAAAAGCCACTGGTCTTTTAGATTGCATGAGAACTGCACCTATTCCTTCTTGGCATGCATCAGTCTCCACCACAAATGGCACTTGAAAATCGGGTAACTTGAGTACAGGGGCCTGAACCATAGCTTGTTTCAGCTGGTCAAATGCTTTCTGAGACAACTCCGTCCACCTAAAAGAATTCTTTTTCAACAAATCAGTTAAGGGTCGGGAAATAATGCCATAGCCTTTTATGAATTTCCTATAATACCCCGTCAACCCTAGGAACCCTCTTAGCCCTTTTATACTCTTGGGAACTGGCCAATTTGTCATGGATTCAATCTTCTTGGGATCTGTTGCTACACCTTCTCTAGAAATAATGTGACCTAAGTACTCAATTTGATGTACACTAAACTCACACTTTGACTTCTTAACAAATAACTGATGGTTTTGTAAGGTTTGTAGCACTACTTTGAGGTGGTTAACATGAGAATCTAGATCCTGACTATACACTAGGATGTCATCAAAGAATACTAACACAAACTTCCTCAAATAGGGTTTGAATATACCATTCATCAGAGATTGAAAAGTGGCAGGGGCGTTTGTAAGGCCAAAAGGCATGACAGTGAATTCGTATAAGCCTTCATGTGTTTGAAAAGCGGTTTTGTGCACATCATGTTCATCCATCCTTATCTGGTGGTAACCCGATCTTAGGTCCAATTTAGAATAATAGTGGGCTCCACTCAATTCGTCCAGCAAGTCTTCAATAATAGGAATGGGAAATTTATTTTTGACAGTGCCCTCATTAAGTCTCCTATAGTCCACACACATTCGCCAAGTATCATCCTTCTTTTTAACAAGTAACACAGGTGAGGAATAGGAACTGATGCTTGGTTGAATAAAGGATTTTTGCAACAGGTCTTGGATGATTTTCTCTACTTCTAGTTTTTGGTGATGGGACATTCTATATGGTCTTAGATTCACGGGTTTGGCATCTGGTTTGAGGTGTATTTTGTGGTCAACAAGTCTCTTTGGAGGTAAAGTGTCAGGTTCATCAAAAACTGATTGGAATTGAGTGAGTAGAGTTTTTATTTTGGAATCGATTTTCAAGTCAGTAGCAACCTTCACCTCTTCCACCTTAAACAGGTGCGCTAGGAACACTTGGTTGCCCCTTTTTTTCTCTTTCTCCACATCTATACCTCCCTCACAGATTTTTAATTCAGTTTCATTTTTTTCAGTCAACAACCTAACCTCTTTTCCCTCATGTTCTACCAGTAACTCACCTTTCATGAGATTCATTTTCACAACCCCCAAACTAGCTATCCAATCCACCCCAAGGATCACATCATACCCTTGAACTTCTAGAATTCTGAAATCAGCACAAAATGGGTGCCCTTGGATGTTAAAAGGGACATTCTTACAAATGTTATTGGTGACCAACTTCTCTCCACTTGCACTTCTGACCAACAAGGTGGTTGTAGGTGTGGTAGCTAACTTCAGTTCATTGACTAGAAGAGGATGTATGAAGGAATGGGTGGCACCTGTGTCCACCAATAGCATCATGGTAACATTACCAATCTGCCCCTGATATTTTGGAGTCAAAGTAACCCCTGTACCAGTACCAACACTCAATGTGACAATTTCTTCCTCCACATTCTCAGTGTTAGAATACCTCACCATCTGCCCCCCTTCTTCCATTTCTCTTTCTTCCAACTCCTCCTCTTCTTCGTCTTCTTCTCCCTCAAGAGCATGTAAACCTTTGCTGCATTTGTGCCCTTGTCCCCATTTTTCATTACATCTGAAACAAAGTCCCAGAGCCCTCTTTTGATCCAAGGTCATGGTGGTATGATTTTTTTGGGGAGGTTTGTAATTGGATGGATTGTCAGTACTTCTCTTAGAGTTCCACTCAATGGTCCTTACTGGCTTGTAATTTAGATTATTTTGAGGTTTGTAGTGGGGTTGAAGTTGTGGTTTGAGAAACATTGGTTTTCGGTCAGTAGTGCCGACTGCTATCTCCAAGTCTAACGCCAGGTTAAATGCCTCATCCAAAGATTGTGGTTTAAACAAATTCATGGGGTTTTGTATTTCTTCTTTCAATCCACATACAAAACTCCAAACAAAGAAATACTCATTTTTTATCCCTGTCTCAATCAACAGTCTAGCCTTTGCCCTCTGGAATTCTCTGATATACTCATCCACCGAACTAGTCTGTTGAACCCTTTTGAATTGTACCACAGGGTTGAGATGATTCCTCCTTTTGAAACGTTCAAACACGGCATTCACAAAGGCAGGCCATGTCGGGTTCGGGTGTTCAACCCGGTAACAACTATACCACTCCTCAGCGTCTCCAGTAAAATTCATAGTCGCCATGCCCACCTTGTACATATCCTGTGTCTGGTAATAGTTGAAATAGAAATTGCTATGTTCTAACCACTCACTTGCTTTGCTGCCATCAAACACCGGAAACTCAATACGAGGCATGAATCCCCGCTGTTGGAACTGTTGGTCCTGAGACGGCTGGCCTCTACCCGTATCTGTGTCGTTATTCAGATCTGGTCCATTACCTCCCTTATCGCGGTTTACCCGATCTGTGCGAAAGCCGGTACTACTGTTTTGACTCGTGTCACCCCTCTTATCAATCATTGCTGCTTTGATCATCGTAGTGAACTCAGTGAAAGCAGTTCGCAACTCAGACATCTGATTCGCCTGTTCTCGAAACTGGGTTTGAATCTGATCATCACGACTCTGTTGAGAAAAGTGAGAATCTCTAGCGAGTTGAGTGATCCGATCATTGATCACAACCAGATCTTGAGAGAAATCTTCAATCGTTTCATTGGGTTTTGATTTTGGCGGCATGACTCCTCAGTATGAGCTTGCTTCCCAGATGCGACCGAGGTGGCTCTGATACCACTTGCAACGATCTTAATCGTTGAAATAGCACAAAGGAGATAAAAGAAAAGTAGAAAAAGGGGATTGAAGAGAGATTGAAAAGAAATAGAGAAGAAATAAGGAGTAATTTGTATAAATGCCAAGGAAGAAGGTTCTGACAAAATAAACTCAAGGTCGAAGGCAAGCAGCCATTCGCCTAATTCATATCAAAATTGCATGCAAAAAGTCTCCATAGGAGTGATTGCCTTATATAGGCGATTAGATGCGTAAAATAAAAATAATAAAAGATTACAGTATTTAGCTGATTTATTCTTCTATCGCCAAGGCAGCGGAAAGCGCTGAGATAGCGTAACAGCTTCTAACTGAATCTGAATTTGTTGGAGCGTGTCTCCTTCTAGTATTCTCCAGTTGAAGGCGACTGCCCTCTCCTGTTCTGACTACCTTGGACCCTTTGGTCAGTATTTAATCCAAGGTCTATGCTTGCTGGTCGCTGGGAGCCACTAGCAGAAACTCTCTTCATTAATCTCTCTTGACCGCTCACACTGCCCCTGCTACCCAGATCCTCTTCTTCCCCAATTAGAACGCTTTTGTCAACTGTAGCTCCCAAATCCATCTTTTCTCCTAGCATTCTTCCAGTCAATCAGAATTCCCCTCGACAAGCCCCTCATGTCAGATAGAAAAAGTAGGAAACCCCGTTCATCGGAAAGATAAAAATAATACTAATTTTTCCTCAAAGATAGTAAGAGATACTAGGAATCTGAATCCACTCTTTATTGTTGCTTCATCAAATTCCTTTTGTTCTTTTTCAAAATCAAAATGTTGTGATCTAGTTTATTAGCTTAAACATATTGTTTTATTTCAAAAAATAAGGACTTGAGCACATTGTTATTAATTATTATTTTTTCAATACCATTCTTGAAGTTTCAAGAAAGAAAAATAAAAAGAAAGTTAGCTTCTCCCAGAAAAGGAGAACAAAACAATGCTTAATATTTAGGTCCAAATAAATAAAAGTATGAAAATGTGTAATTTTAGTGTTGTCTGATTAATTTGTTTAGATGGCTAATGTAATGGCTGCCAAAGCAAAGCTTCTGTTGAGAGAGCTGAAAACAGTAAAAGCTGACCTGGCATTTGCAAAATTACGGTGCTCTCAATTGGAAGAAGAGAACAGAGTATTACGTGAGGGCCGTGAGAAGGGGAAAACCAGTGAGGATGAAGATCTGGTAAGCTCAGTAAATAGCACATCTTTACTTCAAAAAAATTTCAAATTTTGGTCCTTTTAAGACCTCAAAATTACATGTTTGTCCTTCCTCTCCATGTTTCTTCAGAAACAACCAAATTGGGAACAGAGGCAGTTTGCACAATTTGGGAAAGAACGTGTAATTATTCGTGAATAATGGTATTAGTGTTATATAGGTCATATATCATCTCTCGGGTTTATATAGGACAAGCCCTCGAATAATATATTTTGAAGTTCTAAGCCTTTTGTTAATTTAATTATTTTGTTTTGTTGATAAATCAGATACGGGTACAATTAGAAACATTACTAGCTGAGAAGGCAAGATTGGCGCATGAAAATTCTGTTTACGCAAGGGAAAATCGGTTTCTACGGGAAATTGTGGAGTTCCATCAATTCAATTCAGATGATGTGGTCTCTTTGCAAGGGGATTTTGAAGAGGATAATGATGATATTGACCTTGAGTTGCCTTCCCATTTCCATGAACCATCTTCTTCCCAACTAACTACAGTTGCCGAAAGTCAAAACCCAGAATCCAACAGTGAGGTTACTGCAAATTCTTTAGATCGGTATGATGTAGAGACACCAGTTGTGGAGAGAGAGGAACCATCACCACCTCCTATTCTACCAGCTTGATGTGGTGTGTATTTTGTAGATTCTTGATTTTTCTTCAGCGTGATTATATAGTTTTCAACTAATGCATATAAGATCAAACGAAACTCTCTCTCACAAAAAGAAAAAGAAAAAGAAAAAGAAAGAAATCAGAAGAATTGTTTGGTGTGTTCATTTTGTATTTGATTGTTGTAATTTGTGTTCCTTGTCAATTTTGTGTCCTCGTCATTATACAGATCGAATCCCACATTATTTTTTGTACATTATGTATGGATTAACTTGTGTATGTCATTCTTGAAAAGAAATATATTGGATACTTTAACTCTCTCTCTCACACTACACAGAGACTCGCTTGCAATAACAAGTTTCCAACATCAATTGCATTGGCAATTGTTTTGCACCATTACAATATACCCCTGGTACTAGTGCCAGTAACATTACTTACAGCTAAGCAAAATCTGGTTTAGTAGTACAACCAACTTGCGAGATTATATGTCTAGTTACCACCCAAATAATGGTACCATCTGATAACATTAAAAAAAAATGTACAATATTTTTGTCATCTGACACGGAAAGAAAAACTGCCTCTCTGAGGGAAGCAGGGCGAGTACACTCACGAGTAAACTATTTGATTGTGCACATGCATTTCTAGCTACTAAATTAAATGACTGCTTTAAGATTCTAACAAGTAGATTAGTAGAAACAATTCTCAAATAACTACAGCACTTCTTTTACACAGACACTCGATGTTTTTTTCTTAGAGATGCTCAAAGGTCAGTGCCTAGAATCAATTTCTTCCGATGGTCTTTTCATCCACCGTTCTCTCTCTTCACTTGTTTTCGCAATCCCTTGAAAAAGATTGTTCAAACTTTATGGACAATAATATTCATTGGCTGATATAAATATCATAACATGAGTACTCCTACTAAGCAGCTATCAAATATATCAAAATGTAGCTCGTCTTGGTGAGTCTTGCTATCTGGTATGTTATCACCTGTATCTTATTTTTCTTTTTCTTTTTCTTTTTTGAGTAAAGATTAGATGTCAAGCCACTCAACTATTTAATATTGTTTCTTCCGGATTTTGAACTTGCAATCTCTCACACAGAGAGTATTGTCTTTGAAATTATAATAAATAAATAAATAAAAAAGCATTCCCTGCAAATTATTTTTTCAAGCATTACAAAATCCAATGTTTTTGAGATAGTATGTGCTAATGCTACTATAGCTCTAAATTTGGTGTTTAAAAACTCTTTGTAAGTTTATTTTCAATATAAACTGCAAAGAAGCATAATGAATCACATAGACAAGCAAACAAGTGCTATATCTTCCCGATGGTAACATTTCAGTTTAATATCATATTGTCTTTTATTGTGAGTAGACAAGGAACTAGCTCTTACTAAGAAGGCATTAGATTGTAAAATTTATTACAAGCTCCATGCGTTTTATCACTATTTCATGATATTTTGGTGCCGTATATCCGGTTTGGATGAAATATAGAAGGAACAAAGTATACACATAAATCACACAGATTTTCTATGAAGCAATCAAATAAAATAAAAAAAAAGCACAACAGGTAGCAATTATTATGGTTCTTTCTTTTCAGCAACTGCATGCAGTTGAGACAAAACACTGATTGTTTCCCTTCAAAACAAGTGCTTGTAGTTAAGTGAGAAATGGGTCTCTCAAAGGATACAGTTAATCTAATGGTCTCTCAAAGTCCCAGTCATGAGCGTACCCACCCTGCTCCCCTATTTAAGGATCAATAAAGTCCGGCAATCTACTGAAGCATAGAAATGAACTTCTGGTAACACAATTACAAGAGCAAATCAACCTTGAATTTCAAGGCATGTTAGGTTATTGTCCTTTATGTAACTCAACAAGCAAGATAAACACAAATTTTGAGATAGCTTCAAACGAGTCATATAAAAAGAAACCAACAATCCAAAGAATTGCTTCTGGTTTTAAAACTTGCAAAAGTGCAGAAAAGATGACATAAAGTTTCTAAAAGTCACCAAAAGAGCATTTATTTCCATCCACTGATGAAGCACCTTCCTCCACCTGCACCGAAAAATAAGAAATAACTCCAAATTCAAAACTTTCCATTGACTTGTCAGTGTAAACTTGGAGGTTTACACTGCTCCATAAAAAAACTGGTAGGAAATCAAGGTTAAGTAAGATCCTTCTGATTATAGAAAGCATCAAATACACAAATAGTCTTCTCCTTTCCCACCCAGTTTGGTCCCTGCCGTTTCAAAGTGTTCATTTTCTCGGCTACTGAAAACAATATATACTTCTCATGAAAATGCTTGTATTTGCATATGCCTTATGATGCTTACATAAGAACCACCGAGTAGGATGTAACATTCTTACATTCATATTTCTTAACTTTGTACCATGTACAAGCCTAAAAAATGTTAAATGAACTTCTCAAGTATAATATTTGTCGCTCTTAAAACTCGTGTAATTCCATCTCTGAAGTGTTTGTTATTAGCAGAGGCACCAAGCTATTGCTCTTATTTGTTTCAATTATTTAGAAAAGAAATTTTATAGGAGAGAAATGTTAACTGAAGTTGTTATTCTCTGTACTCTATGGATGCTCAGTAAGGCTGTGTCCATTGGTGTAAGGTGAAATATGTTAGCTTTAATGGAAAAACCTGTGCGAGCTATTTTAAACGTATAGTATACCAATCGAAGAAGCTGAATTGCACTATGACCTTGCTTTCCAGTGCTCTTCTAATCATAGTGACATAACTCGCGAATTATACGCGTATAATTCGTTTTTTGGGCATAGACGAACCGAACTCCGTATAAAACGCTGAAAAACGTATAAAACGTTTTATTCGCGAATAAAACGCGTATAAAACGCGAGTTACGAATTATTCGCGATAAAAACGCGAATAAATCGCCAAAAAAAATTGAATTTTTTCAAAAAAAAAAAATTTTTTTTTTTTACGTTTTTTTTGTGGGGGTTTTTTTTTTCACCCTTGTTGTACCGAATCATTCCCGAATTATACCCGAATCACGAATTTTTGACCTCGCCGAACCGAACCCGAACTTTTGATTTGTCACTATGCTTCTAATTATGCGATCAGGTGGGCAGTGTTTGCATCTTTAGCCTCTCACCATTTGCACTCATAATAAACCCATTATCCCATAAATCAAAAGGAAGAGTTTGGTTTGAGCATTTTATCAAACTACCTTGAGAACATTCACCATTAAATAAATGTAAATCAAATATTGGCCTTCCAATTATCAATTCCCAACACAAATTCACCAAGTACATGAGACACATCTAGAGGTTTTGGTTGAGAATTCGAACCAACAGAGCTTTAACTTGTTTTGTTTGAATACTGAATGTTGAATTATAAGCTATTGCCATGCTTGTGGAGTGCATTTTAGAGACACAGAACCACAAACTTTCTCACAATTCATTTAATTTTTCTAATAATCGTATATTTTGGTTAATCCAATCTTAGGGGAGAAGAAGAGAAAAAAAGTTTGTAAATACATTTGAGAAGCCCATCTATTCCCGTAAAGAATCCAGTTGTATTTTTGAACAGTTAACTTGGTTTTTTTTTATCAAAACCCAATTAATAAACCCGGTTTCGACCGGTTACTTTACAAGTACGGTCTTTTTTATGGACCAAGCCGGAATGACTTCCGGGTCCGGTTTTTTCCGGTCCAACCAAACGGTCCGGTCTGGTTCTGATAACACTGCTTATTGCAGAAGTGTTGTTATGATAAATAAATAGCTGAGACCACAAAAATGACCCTTCTTAGCTTTAAGATTGTCAGAGGTTTTAGTTTGAATTTTGTTGAATGTGGTGTAAATAGAGTTCATTTAATAAAGGAAACTGGTAAAACTTTATCGCTTTCTTCATTCAAAGAAGAAGTATGCATCAGTATGAGGGCGTGCATTTTCATCTCGCATGAGAATTGAGATCATATTTTTTTTATATTTCTTTTCATGAATTTTCCCTTTTAACAATATATAGAACAATAAGCGTACCATTCGTACACCTTTTCATAATACTATAAAAGTGTTCCTAAACTATTGTTCAACAACATTCCATTATATTAGGTCATCAAAGGTTAACCCTGGTAAAGCATATTGTAATTAACAAACTACAATGCAGTGCTAACAATTATGTAGATTTAAGAAAGTTGGCTGCATGTTTCACAAATAGATAGCATAAAATCGATTATTCATAAGCTGAAAGGGTTTATTAAATCAAGCATTAAGCATATAAAAAAGTAAAAGAAATTACCATAAAGAAAAAGTTAATTGCCACCCTGGTCAGCAAGCTTCTTGTCCCTCCTCTCCATAGCAACATCCCACATGTCATTTCCAATATGTTTTGGCTGTCATTTTACCACCACAAGAAAAAATTAAAACCCAAGTTACAATCATTCCATCAAATTTGAACCAAAGAAAGTAAGAACAAACAACAAATTATTAACCCAATAGATGCGCTCTAATTTTAAGCAAACACTATATTATATCTAAAGGCTTACATTCAACCAGCATACTTATGAAACCGCTTACACTAGACATGAACATGGCCGGCTATTAAGTTTTTTTTTAACTAAGATGTACTTTCGCTGATCTACTGCAATCCAGAGATACTGCAAAACACCAAAGTTTGAGGAGTCCATTGCATAAGATCAGAACTTTGGTTAGCTGTAAAAACCCTACCAATTACTTGTAGTTGAGTACCAAACAATTCTAAGTAGCTATTTTTCCCAAATAAATCAGAAGGTGGATCTTCAGATGCAACAGTATCTGGGTTACAACTTCGATTTTACAGCATTTGGCTCAATTTGAAAGAGAGGAAAAAGGTAAAAAAGAAGAGTCAAGTGATCTTCATGTAAAACTAAAAACTTTCTTGGTCCCTAGCAAAATCGATTAACTTTAGTTTAGACGATTCCTTGCAATTATTGCGACAGAAGAAAGAGATCTAACCCGTCCATGCGCGGCGCGATGGATGTAGTACTGCGCGTTCCCCATGACGCTCAGCATACCAGCGATGATGGCAAGCGGGAGCACCGCCTCCAACCAGTGAAGTCTCGCCATTGATTTCGCGGTTCAAGAGTAAACAGACACCCGATCGAGCTTGTTCGAGAATCGAGAGAGATGACAATTGAGGGTTGTTGTGGCTTTGGGGTGTAAAATGAGAAAATCCACGAGGCTAAAATTGTCAATTTGGTAATATTGGACTTTGGATCTTTGTGGGCCAGGAGATGACAGTGTAAAAGCCCATATTTTCACTCACTGCAGGGCTGACCTGATTTAAAGCTACGTGATTCGGCCCGTGAATTCAAGAAGGGAAAATCTGTAATTTGTGAAATTTAGCTTTTAAATCAATTTGGGCTGGGTATCAAACAGTAGGTCAACCTGTTGTTTGCAATGCGCACCTACCCGCTGTTTCGACCGTACGGTCCACGTATTGTAAAGAACCAAGTGCATCCAGTGAAAAAAAAAAGAGGACGGCTCGCCGCTCGTGCGCAGGTCTACGCGAAGCCAACTGATCCACGTGGCCCTCGGTTACTAGGATCATTGTTTCTGTTGCTTATTCTTCTGTAGTAAAGTATGCGGTGTCCATGGAGAAGCTACAGGAGGTAGCCGTATGGATGGAAGCACTGATGAAGCCATGGAGGAACTCTGAATGGCATATTCTCGGTCTCCGCACCGAATGCCAAAAAAACTGCTTCTTTTGTCGGCAGTGTGGTATCAGGAATTTTTTTTAAAAACCATAATTAAAATAATCAATTTTAAATAAACAATATGATTGAGGCGAGATTTAGAAAAACCATCAAAATCGAAATGCCAATTCGGTCCGAAGGATTTTTTTTTCTCTGGACCGAAATGGCAATTCGGTCTGGCTGTTTTTTACCGGGTTGTAGAAAGAACGCCACAGAAAATAAAAAAACAGGCCAGACCGAACTGGCAATTCGGTCCAGTTTTTTTTTTTTTTTTTTGTAGAGACGAGCAAAATAAAGAAATCAAAATTTGAATTTTTTTTTAAATTATTTGATAGATTACTTATTTTGACATATAATTAGCATATTCATACTAAAAGAGGAGGGATCAAGTTACAACAAATTTGAGTTACAACAACCATTTTTTTCATTTTCAAAGTCCAAATCGTCGATCCAAACCGTTCAACATGATCTCCACAATAAAATGTGCTTGCAGATCGAATTTTACATTTTTATGAATTTTTTTACTATTTATTAAGTATTTTACAAAAAATAGTCATATTCAGACTATTGAATTTTGTACCCATCTTAATAAATGGTAAAAAATTCAAAAAAATGTAAAATTTGATCTGCAATCACATTTTATTTAGATAATCATGTTGAACGGTTTGGATCGACGATTTGGACTTTGAAAATGAAAAAAATGGTTGTTGTAACTTGATCCCTCCTCATACTAAAATACGCTAAATTACTTGAAATTATGCTGAATTACACTATATTACATTAAATTACGCTAAATTATGTCAAATTAAGTTAAAATACGGTAAATTACATATGAATATGGATGATATTTTTACTGAAAAGGCGAAAAACGATGGCGAAACTTCAAACGGTCATAAAACGGCGCTCGAGTGTTCGATTTCAGCAAATGACCACTTTTCGGAAAGCTTGCGAAAAGACGCATGCGTCCGTTCCCATGATGCCTGATTCCAAAATTCAGAATCGCCAAAAAACAAAGGGAAGAGCCTCAAAACTTGAGTTGAAGTTTCCGATTAAGATTTTCATTTCTATTATTCAATCCAAGTAGCTCAATAAATTAGTTACATAATGAACTTGTAGAATACCAATTTTTACTATTTTCGGAATTTTTTTACTATTTTTTATGATTCGTGAAAGATGGCACAGAATCGGTCTATTTTAGCGTAATTTACCGTATTTCAACATAATTAGCGAAGTTATTGTAATTTAGCATAATTTAGTGTAATTCAACATAATTTATCGTAATATAATGTAATTCAACATAATTTCAAGTAATTTAGTGTGTTTTAGTATAAATATGCTAATTATAAATCAAAAGAAGCAATCTAATAAATAATTTAAACAAAAAATTTAAATTTTCAGTGTTAGATTTCTTTATTTTTGCTCTTCTTAATGTCTCTAAAAAAAAAAAAAAACCTAGACCGAATTGGCAATTCGGTCCAGGCTAAAAAAAGCCTCACACGAAAGGCAACACAGTTTTATTGTGAAATTGAGCTGGACCGAATTGCCAATTCGATTTTGATGGTTTTTCTAAATCTGGCCGCAATCATGTTGTTTATTTAAATTTAATTATTTTAATTATTGTTTTTAAAAAAATCCTGGTATCAGTTGTGATTTATTTTAAAAAAATTATATAGCAAGGAGGAAAGGGATTATAATTCATGAAAAAAAATGCAAGAATGATTTATTTCCTTGTTTTCCCTTTGATGAAAAACCATGACTTAAATCAAAGATTTGTCTTCACATTATATTGGGTGGTGTCACTATTAGCACGGTGTTAAATTAAATCAGGATCATGAATTTAATCAGACTGCATTGGATGAAAATTTGGTCTTCATTGTAAAATTGTATGGCATTAATGAGTCCGGCTAGTATGACATCGATGTCATGTGACACTAACTACAAAATTAATTGGATAGACTTCAAACAACTAATCCAAACCGTTCAAACCGACTTACTTTATGAGTGATGTATTTACATGCAAAAAAATTATATTTTCTAGTTATTTTAGTATCAAATCAAGCGGTAAAAAATGTTGAAAAATGAATGCATTAAAATTAACTTAAAAACTCACACATTTGACTGCATGACTTGATACTAAGTAAATTCGAAAAATTATAAATTTTGCATGTAAACGCACAACTAATGAAATAGATCGGTTTGAACGGTTTGGATTCACCGTTTGAAGTCGATTCGATAGGTTTTGAAGTTGGTGTTATATAGGTTGAAATGACACTGATGTTATACTAGTCAGACTCGGCATTAATTGAATCTTATCAACCGAAGCATAATAAATGTTTTTCATATTAGTCTATGATCATAATTGCAGGTGATGGTGACGCTCTCAACCAAAGATTAGATGGAGATCATGGAGATAATGGAACTAAGCAATTTGCTAAAACACATCTGCAGTCAAGAACGGAATCAGACTTTTAAACTGTGGAGGTCAAATATATATGACAGCAATCATATATAATTTCCTTGCAGATAATGGAGTCAACTTTACTCTTTTTTTACATTTATTCTAAATTATATAAAATATCATACATAAATATAAAAAATTAATAAAATAGAGGTCAATTGATCCCATATCTCCTCTACAACATAAAGTTCTAAATTAATAAATGTAAAGTACTATTGAATAATAGATTATATTGACAACAAAATTAATTTAAAACTATTATAAAATAAAAAAGAGTAACTTATAATATCTTATTTATAATTTAAATAAGTTATGTAGTACATTTGGTTTAATTTAAAAGTTGACTAGTTTTTAAATGATTTTTCAAATGCACCAAATTAATTAGAAAGAGTATCTACATTACAGTAAACATTCTACAATTAATAAATAAATATCCCTTCCCTCTAATCAATAGCTAAAACGAGGAATGATCGATTCGTTTAGCTAGAAATAAGCAAATCCCTAAAATAATATTTCTCGGTAACTTATTACGCACTTAGAAGGTTTGAGATGTTTCATGTCTTTTATGTCTTATTTATGACTCGTGTTTTTTATTTTTGTTTTTAAAATTCAGACAGCCGATTCGAGCTGCTCAATATGATTTATATATTAAAATGTGTTTGAAGACTATTTTTTTGGAACTTTTTTTTACTATTCTATTAGATAGGTACAAAATCACTATTTTTGGATGGTTAATATTTTCTGAAAAATATTGATTTTGTATCTATCTAAAAGGAAATAGTAAATAATTTAAAAAAATATATAAAATGTGATTTCTAGGCATATTTTAATACAGAGATCATGGTGAACAGTTTGGATCATTTATTTGAATTTGAAATAAAAATAAGATTGTGAGTTACAAATGAGACATATTTCTAGTCAATTTTTAATAAATTGTGTGTAGAGAAACTACTTAACCAAAAGGGTCGACGTGGAGGATCGTATATATAACTTTATTTATATATAGGCAAAATTGAGGTTTGTGTGATGATTCTTGAAAATACGAATCAATAGGCTTTTTTAGAAAGATACAATGCCTAAAAGATTAGCAATGAAAAAGGAATAAATTGAGAGTTGGTCCAATTAACTGTGAACAACGTGCAAATAATGTGCTAACATTGAATTTAGCAATCCAAAAGCATCATTTTATCTCAGAAGATAAAATAAAGAAATTAAGCATCCCCGAATAAATTATATTTTTTTTTAAACAAAACCACGCAGACCGAAAAGGTATAGAAGATGTAGGCATGACTCAATTTTAGCCTCTTATTAATTAGACTTAGACATTAATCATGTAATCACTCATTAAACACATGCATTAAAGGGAGGAAACCGGATCACCTACCCCTGTTGGCAGGAAATTTTTATCTCTAAAGTCACTGACACGTAAATCCGGAGTGATTTTGATATTTAAATATTGGATATAGTTTTGCTCCAAAACTCACTCTGGACCTACGTGTCAGTTACTTTAGAAGCAGGAGATTCAGTTCCTTAAAGGGAGAGGACAGAGTTCCAAGTCCCAACTCTAAATCAAATGTTTCCATCATATTACAAGGAAAGGTGCGTATGAGGTGGGAGTGAATACCTCCAATCCCATGCCATCTAAATTATCTTAATTAACATAACAGATGACATTTATTAGTCGTTATCTGAAAATAAATATTAATTTATCTACTTGTGACGCATACACAATGATTTCTATAGGAATACACTTGTGCGCGCTACAAGTAAGAAGGTGAAATATTTCTCCTAAATATGCTACATATTTTTTTTATTTTTTTTAATAAATAGTAAAATAGTACTTTATATAAATTTAAGAAGAGTTTTGATAGAAAATTCAATAAATTGGATAAATTTGTGAGTTTTTGAAATTTAGAAGGGTAAATATGATATTATGAATTTTAAAGGTTATACTTAATTTTAAGATTTTTGAAGGGTATACAGGAAATTGCCTCTTTTTTATTTTAATAGATACTGTAAGTTGGGTAATAAATTTTGATACATGAATCCAGAAACCCCCACAAAAAAAGTAACTATAAAAATGTTAGATATACCAGAGTACCAGACTCCGAAGCAAAATAACTTCCGCAGCGTTGGGTCTGCTGATTTGGGGGCTACATGCATGCATGCATGCATCATCCATGAGGCAAAAGTCTCACAAATTTCTACTATTATATTCTTGTAACAGTCCGTATAGCGAGTCACGTCACGTTAATACTTAATTAAATATCAAGGAAAATGACTTTGTTTTGGCTGTTGCATAATATGATTTCATATAACACCTATCAAATGTATATATGCATCTTTTTTTTTAATTTGGGTAACCACAATTTTAGAACTTTTTTTTCCTAGCTAACTGTGATTTGTAATGCAGAGATGTAAGTTGGACACCATAATTGGTAATTGAAGACAGAGCATAGAGGATCCTGCCGAAGACTCTGAAGGTGAGAAAAGCTCCTGGATTAGTGTCTCGTGTATTGGTATAGTAAATCTCTGGTATTGGTATAGTAAATCGTGTCTCGTGTGGAATGGTGGGTTTTTTCTGTTGTTCATTTTTTCACTACCATCCTTGAAAATAAATTATTTGCAAAAATATTCTTATTTTATTAATTATTGTTGTTACAGTCCTTTATTCGTGGATCAAGTATATGCACCTTATTAAGCATTTCAGAAGACTACTAGTTTAGAGCATGATTTCTTGTTTGATGCTCTGTCTGATTGTGTTATGATTGTAGGAAATTAGCATATATGTATTTGGAATAATTGGATAACTAACAAAAAAATTAGACAAATAAGAATATTGAATGAATACAATATGCATTTGATGTGTGCCTTGTATGAATAGGTTTTTTTATTGGTGGTAAGATGCACGAGAGGCTAAATTAATTCGTGGGACAATCCGCAGAGATCGATCTAAATTATTTTTAAATTAAAGATGCAAATAGTGTATAATTAAATAATTAAGTAAAAGTGGAAAGTATGATTATTTATGTCATGGTCCTTTTCATTTCATTACCAAAAATAACATAACATGTGAACTCAACAAAATTAAAGTGCACTTAATTGGAAATGAAAAGTTCACTAATTAATAATTATTAATTATTACAGACAGTCTTGCATTCTCCATACCTGTTTTCAATCTTTAAAAATATGTATTATTATTATTATTATTTTTGAAGGTTGACGGTTGACCGTGTCACACCCCGCGGCCCAACGAGGCGCGACAGGTGATTCCTGCCGTAGACATACGGTTGCCCGTATGCCTACAAGGCAATTACGATATAATAGTAAATAAAAACATAAGCAAACAAATAACATAAATCCCAAATGGTCAGGTAATATCATACAAACCCGTATCTCGATGGATACGCATCACAAAATGACATAGAGACCATATATGTACACAATCAAAACATAACTATATACATAGTCCCTAATGCCACCATACCAGACAGTCTAAGCAGCGGTGAAACCAGGCCTACCGACCTCGTGCCCCACTTGGATCTGCTGAACCGGAACCTGAAAAGTTAACCCAAACAGGGGGTGAGAAATAAATTCTCAGTGCGATAAATTTGCCACGTTTCGCTCCTGGACTTGCAATCACAGATTATATTCAAAAATAAACACAAATAAAGTTCAGATCAATTTATAATACTGTATAAACATGAACGCATAACCCGACATCAATTAGCCAAATGAAATCAAATCAGGATTTGCCAAACCGAAATTCAATTACACAATATTTGGTTTAACTCGAGCTCATAATATCTGGTAGTTACAGGCTTAACCGTTTAATTAAAAGTCTGGTTTCATCTCAGATCCGGAAAATTCATTTAAAACCAATTGACCATTCAAACGCATTACCCCCTGGGTAATGCCTCCGATACACAAGTCACCCATAATCAAATTCATAATACAGAGTCACTTACCCCTCGTCCCAACCGGTACTGGGAACTGCCGAGGGCCAGACGATCTAAAGCTTGAGAATACTGGGCGTCAAAGTCCATGCATAGACTTTGACAAATCCGGATTCACCCCCTGGGTGACGTCGCCACGATGGGAGACGGTAATACCATATCCACCAACCGATGGTGATATAAATCACGGTGACTTTTAATTCCAAATTAGATCATTCAGATCAACACACAAATAATAACCATACCAGCATGCAGATCAATCAGATAAAACAATTCGAGTTTTAATTAATTTGGGCAATGCAATGCATATGCAACACGATTCGATAATGCAATTTAACCAATAATCAACATGTCAATCGAAACACAGTTTAATTCTGAATATAAACTATCAAACAAGTCCAGAAACCCCGCACCTGAGTATATAGCGTACACGTCTAAGGCTCAGGCGTCTCGAATGATCCCGAGATCCGATGCCTCGTAGGTTTACCACCTATTTATATGTTTAGATTCGATTAAAACATTCGATTGGTATCCCGTAGGTTAAATCGAGTTAAATTAGGTTAAACACGGTTTAGGGTTCGTATTCGGGTCCTAATGGTATAGGTTTAGGTAATGGTTCAACCAATTAGGTTTGTACAACACAAAATATACATTTGCAGCAAATCTGGGTGTTATTGCGGCCCGTAAAGAATCTGTTGCGGCCCGTAGCCTAACTTTCCAGAGAGCATTTTGTTCTGCTACCTTTATTGCGGCCCGTAATGGTTCTGTTGCGGCCCGCAACCAGTTTTTCCAGAGAGTTGGTCAGTCGGTGTTTTGAGTACACTGTTGATTTCGGCCCGTAATGAAGTTGTTGCGGCCCGCAACCAAGTGCTCCAGAGAGTTGGTCAGTCTATATTTATATTTAGTTTAACTTGTTTCGATCGAGGTTCGACATGGTTAACCCTTGCTACGTATCATCGGTTCAGAAGGTATATTCACATCTAGGTTATCAAGAATCGACACCATTAAACCATGAATTCAATTGGTATAAAATTGGCATAAAACCCTAATTCCAAAATTCAACTCAAATGGATGATTTAATCAAATAACACGAATTGAGATGTTCGAACGATTATAATTCGATCTATTCAGATCCAAATGGTGCATAACACCTGAAAAGCTCAGAAATTCCACAAATCCCACCATTTTACCAAACCCTAATTCCATTTCCAATTCCACAAGCAAATCCATTCGATTCAATACACATCAAACCGAATATCGAGTTATATCAAATCAATCGAACTTTAATTCGAATTCTCAAAGAAATACCACAAATCAAACAAATTAGGGTTTTCAAAAGATTACAAGGAAGGAAGAATATACCAAATTGAAGCTTTAGAATTGAGCACGATCGTCTATTTAGTTCGAATCTCCGATTTCCGACAATTCCGATCAGATTTCACGCTCGATTTCTCTCTCTTTCTCTTTCTCTCTTTGGTTCGACCAAGACCTAGCTCCCTCCCACGAAAATTTGAAGTTCAATTGGAAATATCAAGAGAAGAAGATAGGTGTCATCTTTAATATTTGGAATTTTTGCACATAAGTCCTCCAAGTTTTTAAATATTGCATTACTTTGAAATTTTTACAATTAGGCCCTTTTTGTGTATTTTTATTTATTCAAGGATCATAATGTGACAGACCGTCAACAATATATTTGATAAACAGAAAAGTTTAATTACAAGGCACATTAACTACAAGGTAGTATGTGTGCCATAGATTCAGATAACTGGATATTTACATCAACTTGCAAAAATAGCTGCTAGGAGAGCGCAATACAAGCCCCCTTGGCCTACCCCTCTCCTACCCAAAACGTGTCCAGAGATTAACATCAAGCGTCGTCTCATAGATTAATATACACACCAGTTTTCTCTTGTTAGAGAAGAAACGTCTGTTTCTCTCCCTCCACAGCGTCCAAGTTCCTGTCGTCCATACCGTGTTTGCTAGTGTAGACGCGGCCACAGTACCTCGTCGATTGTTGATCTCCCATCTCTGCTTTATTGAGCCTCCAGTTGGGATATGCATGTTGTGATGCGCAAACAATCCTCTCCAAAACCTCTCAGCATATGGACAGGACCACATAATGTGGTCTCGTGTTTCTAAACCCCCCGTCCCACAAAGTTGGCAACCTGATTGCACCATGCAACCCCTTCTGGACAGTACCTGCTGCGTTAGAATTTTGTTCTGCAGCATGAGCCAGATAAAAATCCTGACCTTCATCGGCGCTTTCAGTTTCCATAGGCGTTCATGGATTCTCGACAGAACCCCTGTTTGGTGCAATGATCTGTAAGCCGAGGCACAGGTGAATAATCCCGAGGCCGACCACCTCCATTTTGCTCCATTGTCATGCTGAACAGAGCAAGAGTAGAAGGGCATGAGAGTAGACAACTGCTGAAGAAAAGGGGAGTAATCGCGTGTAAGTGTAGTTGATTTGCCGCAGTGATTCCATGTAGCCTGTTGAGCGTCATTGCCCACAGGCCCTGCGGTGCATGTTCGATTTGCCAGATCCACTTAGTCAGCAAGGCCTGGTTCTGACACTGCAAATCGATCACTCCCAACCCCCCATTGTCCTTTAGTGCACAAACTTTGACCCAATTGACGAGGCAATGAATGCCTTTACATGGGTCCTTGCCTTTCCATAAAAAGTTTCGCCGCATTCTGTCGATGTGCTTGATCACCCCTATAGGAACTTGTAATGCCTGCATGTAATGTAATAGCATTGCAGAGAGGACCGACTTGACAAGTGTGACCCTCCACCCGTAGGACAGGAAATTCGATGTCCAGCCCTCCAAACGGCCCTGAACCGCCTGCAACATTGGCTAGAAGTCCATCTTACGCGGTTTTCTAACCATGAGTGGTAGTCCCAGGTACCTGATGGGTAGATCCGACCGATCAGCATTGAGGATGAGCTTGATCGCCGGGATAGATCGTGGAGGTATGGTCACAGGTACGAAAGTTGATTTGGCCGGATTGAGTTTGAGGCCCGATAGTTGGGAGTATACCTTTAGTACTTGCGAAACCAACTTTAGTGTGGTTGGGTGTGCCTCACTGATAATGAGGGTGTCATCAGCATACTGGATGATTTCCGGTGTCATGAAGACGTGTGGGGGCATCAAATGCTGAACATTTTTTATGAAGTGACTGAGGGAGTCAGCCACCAAAATGAATAGCATCGGGGACAGTGGGTCACCCTGTCGAAGCCCTCTTTTATGTCGAAAGGAGTTAGTTTGTGCCCCATTAACCTTAACCGAAGATGAGGATGAATTTAGAATGGCCAGCACCGATGAAATCCATCCCGGTGGAAAGCCCCTCTCCACAAGGAGGTTTGTCAGGAAGCACCAGCTGACTGTGTCTAAGGCTTTCTCAAAATCGACCTTGTAGATGACGGACGGTAGCTTGTGCTTGGTGCAGAACCCCAAGAATTCCCTTGCTGATAGGAAGGATTCCATGAGGGATCTACCTTTGACAAAAGTCGTCTGGCTCTGTAAGATCAATTTGTGTAAGTGGGGTTGTAATCGATTCGCCATAATCTTGGGGAGCAGCTTGGCTATTGTGTTTATTACGCTGATGGGTCTGTAGTCTGCGATCCTAGCCGGGTTTGCCTTTTTAGGAATCAAGGTGATCGAGGCTTTGTTGATGCAATTCAATGAGATGTCATTTCAAAAGAAGGCGCGTACCAGACTGATGATGTCACTTTTTACTATATCCCAGAAGGATTGGTAGAACTCGATTGGTAATCCGTCTGGACCGCTGGCCTTACCCCTAGGCATGTCATTGAGCGCTTGTTGGATTTCTGTGTCTGATATCGGATCATCTAAGGAACACAGATCCTCGACATAGGACGGTCCTATCTTTCCTCGAAGGTCAAAATAACCCGGATGTGTTGCCTAACGGCCCAGGATGTCTCGGAAGTAGTCGTGTAGTTGAATTGGAAGCTGTCCTTGTGGAGACAGGCTATTACCACGATCATCCTGAGTGACTGAGGTGACAGAGTTAGTATTTTTCCTTCCATTAGCTATTGCGTGAAAATATCATGTATTTTTATCCCCCAGCTGTAGCCAAGTGCATCCCGATCGCTGGCGCCATTTTTCCTCCTTATCAGCCGCCATACTGAAAATGTGCTCGCGCAGTCTAATTCGAAGGCTAAACTCAATTGAATTAAGTTGTCGTTGTTCTTCCACTCTGTCTAGCTGCTGTATCACCCATTTAGATTGTGCCAAATATGTGTCTCTATTTCGAAATTTCTCCTGGACCCACACCCGGAGTTCCCTCTGCACCGCAATAATTTTCTGTTGTATCCTTCGAACAGGATTGAAGATAGTCTCCGAGTCCCATGCTCTTGCTACTATTGTTTGGATATCTCAGTATTTGAGCCAGAATGTCTCAAATCTGAATAGCGCCTGGGCGGGTGGGTATGTGGCCTGAGGCTAAGTAGCAGTGGAGTATGGTCCGAAGTGGTTGCCGGCAGGTCCCGCAAATCCAGCGAAGCCCCCGAATCATGCCAATGATGTGAAACGAGCATTCTATCAAGTTTGGAGAAGGTCGAAATCGGCCTTTTATTGGACCAAGTGAAGGTCCGTCCCTGAAGCGGGACCTCCGTGACGGACGACTCGTTGATGAAGCTGTTGAAATCAAGTGTAGTACCAAGGTTGGGTGGTTGGCCAGTAGTTTCGTCAGCAGAGCGCAATAGGTTGAAATCACCTAAGATAATCCAGGGCAGGTCATTCAATGCTCGAATTGCTCTCAGTTCCTTCAGGAACAGGCGTTTGTTACCGTCTTCTTGTGGGCCATAAACTTCTGTACACATAAAGGTAAATTCTCTTCTCCGTATCACCACTGTGATAGAATAATTAAAAACGAAGGAGTCGACAAGAGTGAATATAGTACTCCACGCAAGCAATATTCCCCCTCGCGATCCTTCGGCATCTCGGGAAGCGAATTGTCTAAATTTGGGAGGACATACGCGTCGCACCTAAAAAATAGAACAATTGCACCATTTAGTTTCCTGGAAGCAAATTAAATCTGGGTTATTAGAAGATGTTAAGTCCTTAACAACCGCACATTTATTTACATCTCCCAAGCCTCGCACATTCCAATTTAAAATAGAAATAGGAAAAGTAATTTCATTCATAATAAGATGGGGTTACACAAAAGGCTCTTGAGTAGAGTTGCAAGCACAAGTATTACCAAAATTGAACAACTACTAAGGCAGATTACCCCCCACTAAGCTAAATTAGAAACCCGAGTCCCCAAGGTCCTCCTCTCCGGAGAGGTCGTCATCACTATCGAAGTCTAGTGCACCTAGGACCGATTCACCCTCCCCTTCATCCTGATAGGCAATGTTGACCGGTGTAGTTCCCTGCTCAAGTCCCACTACTTGGTCCGTTGCATCTGTTGCCAAGGTGGAATTAAGGCCACAATGAATAGCTATCTCGTCAGTGATGTTCTGTTGTAAGGGGGTGGCTGTGAGAGCTTCCTCGCGGAGGGCAAGAATGATCTCCGCTTGACGGGCCGAATCAGCCCCTTTTGCACCAAAACCCTCATTTGCTGCCTTTTTGTTCTTCCTTTTGTTGCCAACTTCATAGTGCTTGGTGGAGCCTCGCTCCGAGATTCGGACACTACGGCGCAGCGGCGGTTCCGGTGACGGGTTCGGACCCTCCTCAATTGGGTCCTCCATCATAGTATCGGTCTTCTCTACCTCAGGTTCGGCCTCTTCAGCACTTAGATAATCCCTTTCAGGCATAGTGTTATTTGGTTGCGCAAGGAGAAGGTGAGTTTGACCGGGGTCAGCCATGGCGCTTTGATAAACCGCCACTTCCTCTTCCCTTTCCAGTTCTTCTGCTATCGCACGGTATTCAGCTTCTAGGATGGGGTTACTTGGAGGAGAAGAAAAAGAGTCAGAGTCGGACTGGTTTAGATCATTGGGATTGACTATCTTCTGTGGGAGTGGGCGATGGTCGCTGATTTGATCGCTGAAGTATTCCTCCGGCTCTTCTTCCATTGGGTCTGCTAGAATGAGCTGTGACCCGAACTGATGGTACCGAATTGGCTCGAACTGGCCCTGTTCGGTTTCCGTGTCAGCAGCGTCCACCGGGTCGGTGATCTGCGTTGCGGTAGGTTGGAGATGTGCCGCCATCGCTGGTTCAGATTGAGCATCATTTGCGAAATCGAATTAGGCTGGTTCAATGAGCGAGTTGGCAGTATTGAGGGGAGAGTCGGAAGGAGAGATTGGTATCGGGTTGGTGGGTACGCCCAATACCGGGTACGGATGATGGGGGGACGGGGCAGAAGTGGATCCGATAAACAATTCGCGAGCTGCTGCCTGGGGAGTTTGGGTCGGGGTAAGAGGGGTGTTTTGGCGTTGGAAGGCTTGGCCTTGTTGGCTTATAGGGTGTGTCCGAAAAGGGGTTGGGTGTGGGGCATGTGAGGGATTTGGTATCGGGTCAAAGGCTGTGGCCTGCAAGGGGGTTGGTTCGTACTGGACCTGTAGAGGGGTTGATTCGAGCTGGGTCTGGTAGATGTTGGGCTGTGGGATGGCTGTTGGTTTGGGAGGGGGGGCTGGGGGATTAAAGGGGAGGCTTTTGTTAATTGGGCTTTGCAGCATAGTCTCCTGTTGGGCCGAACGGTTTAAATTAGTTTGAATTTGTTGTGAACTGTTGATGGTACCTTGGCTAGTCAGAATGGCGTGGGGGGAATTAAATGTTGCGTGTTCGGTGGAATGTGAGGTACGAGGTACTGTTTGAGCAGTAATAGGGTACGGTGCTAGCGCTAAATCTCTTTTTCTTCCTCCATTCGGTGAGACACTGGAGCCCTCCAGTTGCGGTTGAATGCCTTTGCCTTTTTCCTCCCATTTCGGGTCAGCCACCGGGCTGCCGACTTGAGGGTTCGGCTGATAGGCAGAGATGGTCGAAAAGGTGCTGAGATGCTCCTCGAACTTATGGTGGGAGCGCAGAATTGCCTCCATTTTAGTCTTCTTCTCACCTTCATCCAAACTTGCCCAAACGGCTAGCAAGAATTGAATGTCAACGGAAATCGTCGTATTACCCGGGGAGGTATTTGGAATGCCGGTTTGAGCCTGAGTATTGATGCTCTGAACTTGGCCGAAGTAATCCTCGGACGGGGTAGGGTCGAGAGGCGGTATGAAGGGGAGAGGTTCCTCCAACCACGAGTGCACTGAGACTTCAACTACCCGAGACATACCTCGGATCCACATGTGTATGCCTTGGGGGATGTGGCTCAAGTCGGGCACGGCCACGACCACCATTAATTTCTCAAAAGAACGGACCTTGGTCAAAGGCGTATGGTCCAATACAATACCGAACGAGCTTATGGCCGCAACAAGGTACTCGACATACCAAGCTTGAGGCGACATGCGCGTTAGTTCGATCCACACCTTGTATTTCAATCGAGTCGGGTAGGCGTCTATTGCGGTGCTCCACGGATATGTGATGTAACCAAGTTCTTCTAACGGTTTGGAGAAGGTGCGTAAGAACCGATGACGGTCCGAGCCATTTGGCAGCAGTAGCACATATTGAGCGCCCGACATGTGCGTAAGTTGAAAAGGGTAATCTGAACAGCAAGTCGACATGAGGACGGATTGAATGTTACTGGTTGTGTGGTTCGGCCTCAACCTTGCATCTACTATAACAGCTCTGTTGAGCTGGAAAACATTGAGTTTCATAGACTGAGTTTCTGGGATGTAAACCGTCGCAAGGAGAGGGCGGTTCTTAGGCAGACCCGTGTCACCCATGTTGTCTCTCGGGGTTAGCGGGTCAAAGTTGCCGGCAGGTTCGAAGGTGTAAGCTGAGCAAGACTTGGCCTCATGGCCCTTCCCCCTACATTTAGCACATACTCGCTCTTTGCTAGCACAACCTTTTTGGTCGTGACCGAGCTCGAGGCAGTTGTAGCATCGGCCCCTCCAAGCGAGGCTTGCTGGGTTTGACGGAAGCGGCAATGAGACAGGAAGGGGTTGGGTGCATGGTGCCGTGCCCAGGGATTGTCCAGCAGCAAGTTGCCATGGATTGTGATCAAGGTAATGGGGCCATGGAGGAGACTGAATACGGTGAGCGGTTAGGTTGTTTGGTGACAGATTTGATAGTGGGGAGCTTACAGTTTGGGCAAAGGAGAGGGGTGGAGTGGCTGGGAGGTGTGCGGTCTGTGGTGAGTTAAAGGTCTGGGGATTCATTGAATTGGGGTTGGTGGGGACTGAGTTAATTCTCTTCTTGGCCATTACAGTGTTGTTTGGACAGTTGTAATAACTCTGGTGAGTTAATGGAGAGTTCAGCCCCAGCTTTGTAGGTGGTGATTGTACCATATGCTCATTGATGGCATTTAAGTTTGAAAAGATGGCGCATGGGAAAAGAGAAGAGACGGTACCGGAGCATTTAAAACTACTGAGATGAGTGGGATTTCCATATCTACTGTGATGATGAATGTTCCCTGAGTAGCAATGCTTACCTGTAAAAGCAGTGGTACGATAGCTTTTGTTGGTGTGGTTTGTCCTGCGTTGCGGATGCGCTGAACGCTGTTGGTGTTGGTAGCGCCGACGGGAGATAACCGTAGACCAGCCATTCTCCTGGGCGGCTGATTTGAATTTCGCCATGGTGAGTTTGGAGAATCGCCTCTTAACGGGTCTCCAAAATTAGATCCGCTCCCATCAAAATGCGAATTTTACGCATTATTATTATTATTATGTCATTTATATTTATTAAAATTTAGAGGTTAATTACATAATTAGGATTAAGATACTGTTACAGTTGTTAAAGGTGAACAGTAATTAAGCCAAACAAAAATTGGTTCTTAAACTCAGAAAATTAATAACAAAAAAAAACATGAACCAGTTGTTATCAAGCAAATTGATAATTAATTACTTATTTAATAGTTATGTTATATGAACTAATATTCAAATCATAAGAGGTTATGTGTAATAAAAGAAAAGTAAGATATTATTTCACCTAGAGGCAAAAATGCAGAAAAAGACAGGGAAAATGGTTCCAAGTTTCTCCTATAAATTAAAAAAATTATATTTTTATCCTTAAAATTTTTTAAGTTGTACAAAATTATTATTAGTAATTCCTTCATAAAATATAATTACGTGACACTTATTCATCTTGTCTCTCTGATCTTAATTGTTTAGTACCGCTCTAATTTCATCTTATTGTAAGGTGGAAATAATAAGAATAAGAAAAAATTGAAGTTGTAAAATGATGAGGCCATGGTGAGATGATGCACAAAGGTACGAGGGGAACACAACGCAGAGAGAGAGACCCTCTCAACCTCTATCTGTCTCTGCCTAACTCAACGTGCAATGCCCATTTTCTCTCTCTATTTTTCTTTCTAGAGAGAGCGAGAGAGAGAGAGAATCCTATGTTGTGTGTCTCTCTCATTCGTAGTAAGGGACAGCATGTGCACGGCCACGGAAGCGGATCAACCAAAGTTAAATCTTGGCAAATGTTAATGAGTAAGTTGCATAAATGATTCAGTGAAAATAAAGCAGCACACACAATTTATGAAGAAGAGCTTCAAATAGGGGTGTCAATGGGTACGGTACGGGTCGGGTGGAGGCATTTTCATACCCATATCCTACCCATACTCATTAAAACTTGACTTTACCCTATCCTATCCTTACCCGTTAATATTATCGGATAATGAAACGGTAGTAGATGAATAACGGATAATACTAATACAATAATTAATTTTATTATATTTTACATATTAAATATAAAAAACTCATTCATTTTAAGCATGTAATTACATTTCTAATAAAAAATAAAAAAAAATATGCAATCAATTCCAACTAAATTGTTTTTTATAAAGGAAGAAAATTCAAAAAGAAGAATACATATTCAGATGGGTTGGAAATTAAATTGAATATATATTTAGATTTTATAATTATCTATAGAATAGCGGGTACGAAATAGTTATTACCCATATCTTTACCTATTTGGTTAAGAAAAAAAAATTATTCATATCCATACCCAATAAGCTAATGAAAAAAAAAATCTTACCCAAGTCCGTCTTATCAAATACCATACAAATAAACGACTAAAAATATACTATTGACACCTAGCTTCAAAACACTCCTAAAATCAATGCATACGGATGCGGTACAAATTGGGTGGATCGATGGAGACATTTTTGTATCTGTATATTAGACAATTCGTCTAACTTGGGCATCAACGATTACACATGTAGAATTCAACTAAAAAGTTAAACTAGACAAATTGACTTTAGGAGATCAGAGATCAGGACACGTTTTGACAAAAGAAAAAGAAGCGGTACAAATTATTAAATTTATGTTCCTTTTAAAAGTCACACCAGTTATTACATTAAGAGTTTTAAGAAATTCTACCTGTCACAGTTCTAGGCGAGTGGTGGGATATTAAAATAGTTGGTATTTTCCGAAATTTTTATTAATATTCAAAAAAAAAATCAAAATTTACAAATCATCATCCAAATTCAACTTATTTCCATATCTATCCAAACCGAAAAATTATTTTCGGATCCAAAGAGTCTTTTTCCGAGAAATAATTTTCCGGATTTGTATTTTTATTAAATAGAAAATGTTATGATTTATTTATTTATTGTATTGAAATATTAGAAATATTTTTATATTTCTTTGAAAATAGATAGAATACTATATAATTGAATTTATTATAAAGACTGTGACAAATAACTCAAATCAACATTTTTCACGACGGTTCAAAAGTCACTTATGGATAAATAAAGAAAATATCGTGGTCCTTTTATTTTTGAAAAACCACAATTTGATCTGACATTTGACAGACCGAAATGATTTCATATCAATTTTTTTTTCGAAATAGATGCAGAATCTTAGAATTTGAATGTACTAGAAGCCCACGATATTTTCTTTATTTACTCAGAAGTGACTTTTGAATCAGGATCAATAACTCAGATTGAAAACATTTTTATTTTATTTTCCAATAACACACAAAGAAATATTTTAATTTTTTTTACAACTGCAAAAAAGGCCTGAAAAATGTTGATATGAATTATTTGTTGTATTCTTTCTAATAAATTCAATTAGATAGTATTTCATCTATTTTTAAAGAAATATAAAAATATTTCTAATATTTCAATACAAAAAATAAATAAATCATAATATTTTTTATTTAATTAAAAACACCCAAATCCGGAAAATAATTTTCCGGAAAGAGACCTTTTGGATCCCGAAAATTATTTTCCGAATATAGGGGCTGGATCTAGGAAATAATTTTCCGGTTTGAGCAGATATGAAAATAAGTTGAATATTGGTGCAGATTTGTAAATTTTGAATTTTTTTTATATTAAGAAAATTTTCGGTGATATTCTTGTCATTCCTGATTTTTTAAATAATATAATAATTTTGCTTTCTAGTATTTGACAACAATAGTTTGGCTTAAAAACTTGTTGAGAATTAACCAGGGTTCTAAATAGTTAGCTATAGTATTTTCGGACCTCAAAAGCTATAACGTTATTAACCGCTTTTCTTTTTATAATTCTAAATAGCTAGCTATGGTTGCGCTATAACTTTTTCGAACCCTAAAAGCTATAGCGCTATAATCGTTATTTAGAATCTTGAAATTAACCTTTTGGGTATGCTCCACGAAACGATGGTGTAATAGAAGGAGAAGGAAGTGGGTTTCACTTCCTGTACATGCACCTCATACACGGTCCGGATCCCCTAAAGTAACTCAATTTTTGGGTTTTGGATCGGAACCGTCCGAATCGAATACGTCGCTCAAGATCGCCTAGGAATTTGAATTTGTCGCTCCATTTTAGATGGATGGTCACGGATTCCAATCGAACGGTCCCGATCCAAAACCCAATTTTTGAGTTACTTCACTGGATCTGAATTCACCTCATACCGGGTGAAGAAAATCAGAAAGTTGTTAAAGACAATTCAGCTTCTCATTTCTTCCGTTCTCCTTTGCTCTTCGTCAAAATTTTCACTTAACTCTTTCGGTCAGGAAATTTTTCTTCGGATCGACTGCCTCTTTTGGGGATTTCATGATAATTTCGGCTTATATGCTATGATACATTTGGTTTGGAGTGAGGCTATGGTGCTATGCATAGCACGGATGGCTAGTGTACTACGGTTCAATATGGTACTTTTTAAAATTCTAACGGTCGATCCGAACCGTTCAATGTGATAACCATATGAATATGTACTTGCAAACTAAATTTTATATTTTTTTGAATTTTTTACTATTTTTTTAGATAGGTAGAATTTTAATGGTCCAGAATTTTCAGAAAACACTGATTTTTCTACCTATCTAAAAAAATAGTAAAAAAATTCAAAAAAATATAAAATTTAGTTTGCAAGTACATATTCATATGAATATCACATTGAACGGTTCGGATCGACCGTTAAAATTTTAAAAAGTACCATATTGAGCCGTAGTACACTAGTCATCCGTGCTATGTATAGCACCATAGCCTCACTCTTTGGTTTGTCAAATCTTTTAATGGGTCCGACCTCAACCTTTTCTCAAGATGCATGATTACAACATTGGTAACTCGAACACAATTTGAACTCTTTAAGGTGATTTTTTATTTATTTAATCACTCCTTTTATTGTTTAATGTTTACCAACACTTCGTAATTTTTAGCCTACGCGCATTTTCATTAAATAAACACTTCATAATTTTTTTAATATTAGTAATAAATTTCATCACTTATTATTTGTAGCATTTTGTTTAATTATAATAGAGCCTTTAACTATAATTTTTTGAGTAAAGTTGGGGTTAAGCCATCCAACTGTTTTTAATATTCTTTAGAGATACCTCATCCAGATTTCGAACATGCGACCTCCTACACAGAAGATATTGTATATTTGTTAGCCAAAAGCTGGTTCTCAAGCCCTTAACTATAATTTTTATTGATATTATTTAGTTTAGGTTTTTAATTTTATTGTAATTGTTGTGTATGCCTCTCATCTCATCATATATTTTCATCAGACTTGATTTAGTAGGATGTCAGGATAGTAGGCTATATTTGGCAGGCTATATTAAGGAGGAAAAATTTAATATTTTAGTATAGGATATTTTAGAATTGTCATTTATAGGGTTATCTTTTTTAGAAATTTATGTTGTTATAAATTAATTTTCTACTTGTTTCCATAGCTTGTTTTGATAATGATTTTTTACATACTAGGGTTGTTTTTTCAGACTTCGCTCCAAAATAAATATTTATTGGAAAAAAAATGAATTTTTGAAATGAGACAATTTTATAAAAAAATATCTTGTATAGCAAATTTTGAACGCAAATAAAATATCTTTTCCACATATTGTAAACCTATAAATAAAAAATAATACGATGAACGGTACACTAAGTACAGAGAAATATAAAAAAAAATATGTATTACTTTTAAAAATTCTCATTGAACCTTACTACCTTAGAGTCTCCTCTATCAAAATAATAGAGAGAAAAAAGGAGAAATAATAATAGACAAATAAAAATATTTGAAATATCAAATATAACATAAATAAAAAAATTAAATTCTTATTATTTTTTATAAATTACATTAGAACCCATACAAATGGCATTCTTTTCGCACTTGAGAGTAGGTCCCATGGGCATCGGACCTACTCTGGTTCGATGGTTTAATCACCGTCAATTTGCTTTAAGATTCGTGCGGAACGTTTTAAACTTCATGCGTGTCTGTTTCAATTTTCGTGCACACAAATTTTAAATTAAATCAGACGGTCATCATGCTCGTTGAAGTAAGTATGATGGGCATCGGACTACTCCGTTCTCTTCTTTACGGAAAAGAACAAAAGAACAAAAGCAAAATGTACTGCAAATAAAATGTCACTGCACCTGCCACCTGCACCTGGGCCACCATTTCCTACGGTGTGTAGCGCATTTAATGCTAGAAAAAGGTTAAAGCGAAAACTAAGCGGTGTTTGTGCACCATTCGAGGCAAGCGGTGCGGCCAGGTTCCAGTTTTATTTATTTAAAAAACGAAAAAAAAAAATGCTACAAGTTTCTGATTTTTTTTTGTATGAACCTGAAAGATATGAAAATTTGCAGAAAATAAAATAAATTAAGAAATGCTCATCTTTCATCTTTCGCCGATATTTTTATTAAAACCCCCAAAAAAAAACAAATTATCAAATCTGCTCCCACCCCAACTTTATTTTTATTTCTACCCCAACCGCCCGTGGGATGGGCGGTCCACTTTCTGGACCTGACCGCCCAGCAGGCGGGCGGTCCACGACTCTTATCCGACCGCCCAGCAGCTGGGCGGTCCGCTATAAAACCCTATAAAAGAGCCTTTTCTCTCTCCTGATGAGCACAGTATTCATTCCAATCCCACAAATTTCCAGAACCGATTGAATGAGAGATGAGAGAGCCGTCAGAGGCGATTTTGAGGCGATTGTGCACAGTAATCCCAGCACAGTAATCCCAGCACAGTAATCCCAGCACAGTAATCCCAGCACAGTAATCCCAGCACAGTAATCCCAGCACAGTAATCCCAGCACAGTAATCCCAGCACAGTAACAGCGAGCACAGTATTTCCAGCACAGTATTTCCAGCACAGTATTTCCAGAACAGTATTTTCAGCACAGTATTTCCAGAACAGTAATTCCAGCACGGAAATATGTTGGTTGCACTGTATGTGGGCGGGAAGTTTACCCGGGGTGCGGAGGGAGCACAGTACACCAAGGAAGCAGCCTACGGCTTTGAGGTAAATGAAAATACCTCATTTGTTGAACTGAGGGGAATAGTGTATGAAAAAATTGGTGTGAACCCCAACCGGTGTGATATAGATTTAGCTACCCGGATTAACACAGTAAGTGGTGGTAGACCTTACTATACCAGGTATCCAATAACTGATGAGTCGGTATGGAGGAGTGTTTACAACACTTTTCAGACACAGGGGGTAATGGTAATGGACTTATATTCCAGGAGAGTTCAGCGTGAACCCGGGGTTGGAACATCTAGAGAAAATAGAGGTTATGATCACTCGGGTTATGACAACCCGCGTCACTCGAGTTATGACAGCTCGAGTTATGATCACTCGGGTTATGACAACTCGGGTCGTGAGCACTCGGGGTATGACAACCCCCGCCACTCTAGTTATGACAACCCCCGCCACTCGAGTTATGAACCGCCCGTATCACCCGTTTATGAGAATTATGTACCTGATTTTACCACCGATCTACCACCACCACCACCACCTCCTCCTGAAACCCCAATCCAACCCAGATTTCCATCTGTACCACCATCAATACCTATAGTGTCACCCGTTGCTACCCGGAGAGACCTTGACCTTGATGCTGAGGTCGATGCCGTACCACAAGGAAATTTGGAAACAGGTGACGAATGGGAAGGGGATTGGGATTCTGATCACCTGTCAGAAGGTGATGGAGATTATTTACCTAAGGAAGACAGATTTCCGATTAGAGGTCGGACAGATAGGCATCCGTGCCCCACATTCAACGATACCACTGCTTTTGAAGAGGCAGACATCTCATTTTTTGGGCCGCGTGTCAGGTACAGTCAAGACCTTGCTCCGCAGCAGGTTTACACCAACATAGATGAACTTGTGAAGAAAATACATGAGGTCCATGTTCACGGCAACTGGGAGTGCATAACTGAAAAAAGGGACCGAAGAAGGTTAGTAATTGTTTGTGTCGACCAAGTGCATTGCCACTTCCGTCTATATGCAACCCCTGTGGGTAAGGGCGAGGCATGGATTATTAAGAAGTGTGAACCACCTCACACATGCAAGGCTGCGTCATCAAGGAAAGACCATGCAAATCTTACGGCTTCACTTATTGCCGATGTAATTGAGAATGACGTTAAGGATGACCCATCGATGAGCCTTAAGGAGGTCGCTAGACATGTCAGACGCGTTTACAAGCATGTCGTCCCAAAATACAACAGGTTGTGGAGAGGGCGTGAACTTGCGATTTGCCGAATGTTCGGTAGCTGGCATGGTTCATACAACTTGCTTGCACCATTGCTGCAGGCCATAGTAAGTACAAATCCCGGCACTGTCTTTGAATGTTGGAATATAAGCGTACCGACTGTCGACAACGCGTTGCAATTCAAGGCCATAGCATGGGCGTTCGGTCCATGTATTCAAGCTGTGCCATACATTAGACCGGTCATCAGTGTAGATGCATGCTTCCTGTCTGGCCGTTACGACGGGAGACTGCTGATCGCATGTGCATATGATGCTGAAAACCAGTTGTTGCCTTTGGCCTTTGCAATTGTTGAGAAGGAGGACGGGGAAAACTGGGGATTTTTCATGAGGTTCGTAAGAAGACAAGTGGTTGGCGACCGGTTCTTTTGTGTCATATCAGACCAGCACAAAGGAATCAAATATGTTTTTGATCGCCCAGATTTCGGGTGGTCGACAGCGAACGGCGAATGTGTGCACAGGCTGTGTATGCAACATGTTACAGACAACCTACACAAGAACTGCGGATCTGGAAAATGGGTTGCAGATACATTCAGAATTGGTGCCAAGAAGAAGAAGCCGAGAAGGGTGGAAGAGATGTTCAAAGATTTTGCCAAGGTATGTATATTTTCACAGACTTATATTTTCTGAATTATTTAATCAAATGTTTTCTCATCTGAATTTTTTTTTTGCAGTACTGTCCAAAGGCAAATTTGTACTTACTCAAGGTGGGAAAAAATAATCCCGCCGATCTGGCTGAGCCACCTCGATATGAGAAGATATTGCAAGCCCGTGATGGAGGTTTCCGATGGGGAATTATGACCACAAATGGGTCTGAGTCCTTGAATGCTGTTTTCAAGCAGAGCCGGCAGTTGCCCGTGGCAGCAATTGTGGAGGACACCTTCTACAAGTTAAATGCATGGTTTGTTGCACGGCGTGTTAAAGCCCTCGAATTACTGTCCAGGTATGTATATTTTTATTCAGAGATTTTGCCAAGGTATGCATATTTTTATTTGTTGACTTATATTTTCTGAATTACTGTCCAGGAATCAAACGTTTTCAACAAGGGTGGAGGGGAAACTAAGGAAACATAGGGAGAAAGGTGCAGTTATGAGAGTTGTCCCGTACGGGGATAACCAATTGGAATTCGAAGTGCACTGTCCAGATGAGTTTGCTCCAACCGGCCGTAGACCGGATGGGACTATGGAGTTTGTGAAAAGGATGTTCAAGTATGTTGTTATTTTTGCACCTGACAATACTGTAACATGCACTTGCCAAGGAATCCAGTTGGCCCACATACCTTGCTCTCATGTTATGGCGGTGTGCCGGGAGAGAAACTTCTCTGAGAATGATTATGTCGCAGACATGTACCGTACCGAGTACCTTGCGAGTACTTGGGGTGCATCTTTCCATCCTTATCCCAACCAGTATCAGTGGCCGCCCTATGTTGGTGATAAAGTCTGTCCCGCAAGCGGGTGGATCAGAAAAGGAAGAAGACCCCACAAGCGTCAAGTAATGAACATGGACGAGATGGAAGGTAGGCGAATGGGACATCAGGCCCGCCGTTCAACAACTGACAGGCAGCGAGCAGGTACGGTTGATTCCTTTTATTTACTTATATTTTTTTTATTTACTTATATTTTATTTATTTACTTATATTTTGTTTTGATTTTATTTCAACTGGAATGCAATGCAGATGCCATTAACGAAGCCAACGAAAGATAAAATGCTAGAGTTGTTGCTGAGGCTACCGGGAGTAGCCACCGCAGGGGTGAAAGCTCAGGAACCGGTAGTAGCCGCCGCACTCATGAAAGCCCAGGAACCGGTAGTAGCCATGGAGAGACATCCGGTAGTGCCGCAGAACCAGCTGCACCCAGACCCAGGCGTCGTATTTTGAGTTTGTTCGGCCGTCGTCGCTGATTACCAAGTTTTGTTAAATTATGTTATGAACTATTTTAGATGTATATTGTGAACTATTCTAATTGGTAGTTTGTGAACTATGCAATTTTTTATTTGCCTCGATTATTTTATATGCTTCATTTTTGTTATTTTTATTACTTAATTACGTATACAAAAACTAACAACATAAAATATAAACAAACACAAAACTATTGAAATAAAGTCCGCGACATAAATTTCTAAAAATTCTACAACATAAATTCCTAAAAAATCTACTTCTTATAACGAGCCTTGAAAGTGCATGGAACAAAATTATCATCAGAGTTTGCCTGATCTGGATCAGTCACAGCAGACGAAGTGGTAGCCTTACCAGTACACGGAACAAACTCGTCGTCCGATGCGGGAGGCTCTGGATCAACTTTCTTCTTTTTCAAACCAAAGCCGTAGGGGTTTTCCACAAAGTCATCGTCTGAAATTTCATACTGAACATGTCGTTTCTTCCATTCCTCCAGCTTACATGTCTCACAATTAAAAAAATCACGACATATTTGACACTTGTATTTTTTTTTCGCATTTTTACCTCGATCACTAATTGACCCTCCTCTCGCTACGCCACGATCTCGGTTGCTCGCTTTCTTACCTCGTTTGTTACTGTCCATACCTCAAAATCGCCTCAAAATCGCCTGACAGCTCTCATTCAATCGGTTCTGGAAATTTGTGGGATTGGAATGAATACTGTGCTCATCAGGAGAGAGAAAAGGCTCTTTTATAGGGTTTTATAGCGGACCGCCCAGCTGCTGGGCGGTCGGATAAGGGTCGTGGACCGCCCGCCTGCTGGGCGGTCAGGTCCAGAAAGTGGACCGCCCATCCCACGGGCGGTTGGGGTAGAAATAAAAATAAAGTTGGGGTGGGAGCAGATTTGATAATTTGTTTTTTTTTGGGGGTTTTAATAAAAATATCGGCATCTTTCGTTGATACCAAAATTAGATTATTCATGCTGCTGGAGAAAAGGACAGCAAAAAGACCCACCAAAAGATTGCCTAAAAATACACCAAGATGTCTAATTACTGGCCCCACCTCTCGCTCTTTTGTTTGAAAGTGGAAAGCAATGCAACTCGAGTTTCTTTATCTCCAGTTACTGGACCCATTTTGCCTTTTTTCTGTTTAATTTTCAAGCTACTGTTCATGGCCATTGATTGCCACATCTACGTACCATATTTACAAGAGATGATATATTGTTGCAAAATTTGGGTAAAGATATTAACGGAGTAGTTTTGGCTTCACGCAGCACATGGGCTATAGAAAAACAGCTATGCATATGGTATGTGCGCTGTATGAAGCCAAACCAGCTTTGTTAAAATCTTTAATCAAGTTTCACAAAATTTTGTCAACCGGCCTTACACAATAATTAGAAAATATCAAATGCTCCATCTTAAATATTTTCATTATATTTTAAATTTTAAAGGTTGCATGATTTAAAATCTAAAACTCAGATATCATTAGAAAACTATTATATGCTGTTTGTGTATGTAGCCTTTTTTGACACATAAAAAAATTATATTTCAATGCTATTTTAATTAGCATCAAATATTCATAATAATCTACTATATGTTGACAATTGTTGGATGTTGATTTTTAAAATTTTATTTTTCATTAAAATTAAATCAAATGTCATAATAGGAATAAATGAATTTGTCTTTAAGATTCGTACAGATTTGTATTAAACAATTTCAGATCTAATTTGATTATGTCATGTACAAGATCCGAATTCAATTATTTGGTAGTATGTCCAGTCAAATCTATGCGACTATAGGTCTATAGCAACCAGAAACTTAACAAATGGCCCATTCTAGAATAAGTAACAGAACAAACTTTCACATCACAACACTGTCTATTCACTCTTTATATTAAACTGATCCGACTCTGCTGCAGAATTCTGCTTTTCAGATTTCAATTATTTAAATTTTTTTATTGTGAATCTCGATAAAGAAATTTTTTCATGCACAAATCTCAACAAATTTGAATGGTTTGAATTAGAAAAGCAGCAGAGTCCGATTCGTATTAAACATACATGTTGTTTACCTAGGTGCTATAAAACAGAGAATTATTTTCCCAAAACTTTTTAGTTACCATCTCAATATTTCAAAATTCTGATATTATTATTAATTTATGTAAAATTGAAAACTTACCACACGCACACCGTGGTACTGCGCATGAATTTCCTTGTGTGTCACCGTCAATTTGAGATGATTTTTGAAGATTTCCATATGGTGGGACCCACACCATCACGCGCACATGGTAACATATAAATTTTTTATAAATAGATGGTAAAATTAGAATTTTGAAATATTGAGATAGTAACTAAATTTTTTTTTGAACATTCTCCGGCTCATTTTATATTCCGCATTCTAAATGAATTACATTTTTTTTGAATAATCATTCTAATCACCGCACTTGAATATCCGCAGGATATCCCGTCGCGATTAACTTTCATAACGGTACGTGGTGGTCCCCACTAACTACCGATCGCAACTAACAACGATATCGGACCTTCCATTTTGAAATTCAAATATTCCTTTCTCTCTATTTTTTTCTTTTTCGAAGCTTCAGGCGATTTTGAGGCGATTGTGTGGCGATTTCGAAACTGGAAGCGATTTCCTGTGGTTTTTCAGTTGATCTATCATCTCTTTGCGACAGCGCTCTCTTCCCAGTTCTCACAAGCTGAATCGGTGATTGATAAGCCTAAATTATATATACTTTGATTAAGATTTAACCTAAAAACTAAGCCAATTTCCTTGTATTTTAGTATAATTCTGTGTTAAAATACATCCAAGAACCAAGTTACTGTCTTTGCCTTGTTTAAATTGCAGAAATCAAGCAAGAGGAGCAAAACTGCGAGTTGGTGCGGGCTGCACAAAATAAATTCAGCCGAAAAATAAATTTCAGAATTTTCAAGTTTGCTCCAACTGAGTCAGAGAATATTGCTGGTGCTCGTGCGGGCCGCACAAACCAGAATGCAGGCCGTAGGAATTTTATGCGGGCCGCACAAACCCTTTTTCCTTAATAATTTCCAGCCAACTTCTCATTTTGTGCGGGTTGCAGAGAATTTGTGAAGGCCACAGGAAGGCCGCACCAATGCCAATCTTGCCTCATTTCGCGATATCTTCTCATATTTGCTACCAGATTCTGGGAAATTGCTTCCCAAGACAAGAAAAATGTTATATATTTGCAGGGAGACAGCAGGAGAAGGGGACTTGGAACCTAGCTTTTGTTATACACATCTCTCTAAACATGAGATTGCTGTACTCTATTCTAAACATCTCTCTAAACCGAGCAAAGGTGAAGACAAGGGGCGGCGAGCAAGGAGATTGCTGTACTCTATTCTCTTTCTTGTTTTTCTCAATTTTTATCATGTTTACTCTTGTATTTCTTTCGAATGTTAGCACCCATGAGAGGCTATATTTCCTCTCTAGGGGCTTAGGCTCTAAACATGAACTTGTGTTAAAATCTACCTTACCTAGATAGTTTTCTTTATGATGATTGTTTGCTTGCATGTTTGTTCTTGTTGATTTTATAATTCATGTGATTGTGTAATTTGTGTGCTTGTTAATTAGCGTCCCGCTTAGGTTTAACCAACTTAAGGTGCTAGGATCAAAGAATTGATGGTACCAAATTATATACATGAATAATCCTAGGATTGAGATTAGAAATGACCAAATCTATTTCTTAGTCTGGAATCACAAAGAACAAAGGTTGAATTGAGGTGGAAAGACTTAATCGTGAAGCCTCAAATTTAATTGGGACCCTTAGAATTGAACCGAATATTGGTGTGAATGACTTAATCGTGAAGTATCGGTATTTAATAAACTAGGCTAACTTATGCATATGGTCTAAATGGCTAGGGTGGAAACTTAATCGTGAAATCCGAATTATTTAGGCACGTCATTAATTCACAAAAGTGACCATTTTTTATATTTAAGGCTTAGAAACCCTATAATTACAAACATGAATTTAGAAACCAATTAAGTGTGGATTTGACCAAGTGATTGTATGCCGATAGTCCCTAGACTTTTATCTTATTGAATCACAAAACGCTTTTATTTGTTTGTTTTAAATTGCTTTGTTTAAATTCAACTCTCAATCGGGTATTGAACCCACTAAACTAATTTTACAACAAACTCCCCCATTTACTTTATTTGAACTATTTTAGGATTAATTAATTTAGTAAAAAGTAATATTTTTTGTTATCTTTGAATCGATACCTATTTTACTACATGGATAGATTGTATGCTTGCAACCGACCTATCATTGTGTATTAAGATTTTATAAATTATAAAAGTAAAAAGTGTATTAAATTGACCTATATTTCGATACCCAAAATACACAACAGTGATTCTGAAAGGTGATCAGTGAGGTTAATATTTGATTTTTTGTTGATTTCGAGTTTGTTTTTGTTCTGATGAATTAATAATGATAGATCATTTTGTTTCTAGTTCATATACACAACCGTGTTTCAGTTTTGATGGATTTTGAGATGTTTCTGACAATTTGATTTGCGAAGATGATGTAATTGTCGATTTTGTGTTAATTTCATCATTTTATTAAGAAATCGTTTGATATATCTTATATTAATACTTGACAAAACTAGTCTAAATATATGATTGAATGTATAAGTTTAGTTCGTATGATTTTTGTATGAGTTTGTTTGTATGAGATGTTAATACTTGATATATATGTTATAAGTACTTGATGTGTATAATAAGTAGGGGAATATATCTGTTTGTGATGTGTAAATGTACAATTTTGTGTTTACAACTATTAATACTTCATTATATCTCTGTTAATACTTCTTTTTACAGGCCTTAGATCAATTCAGCTCTGGTGATCTTCTTCTGGTAATATAGTCATCTTTTGTAGGTGTATATATTTTATTTTATAGATGTATGAGTAGGGGAATATATCTGTTTGTGATGTATAAATGTAAAATTTTGTTTTTACAGATATTAATACGTCCTTATATCTGTGTTAATACTTCTTTTTGTAGACATTAGATCAATTCATTTCTGGTAATTTTTTTCAGGTAATATATTTATTTTTTTGTTGGTGTACATTTTTTGTTTTATAGATGTATACACTAGCTCTTTTAGTTATATGTGGTTGTATGTGTATGTATTGGCAAATATAAATACTTCTCATTTTTAGTGTTAATACTTGACAGAATAGTCATGTATATTTTGGTATTACAGGTATTAATACTTTGATACATTTATGTCAATACTTGATTGCATGTATATTCATTAATTATAACAGATATGTATATTTTGCATATGTAATATGTAAAATATTAAAATGATAATACTTTGCATTTTATTGTTCAATATTAGGATGGATATTGATCTAAATGAGTCTTTTGGAGATGAATTATGCATAAAATATAATGGTGATGCATTGGATGAGGTGAATTTGTATCGTTTCTATGAAGATTTGCATCGTGCAAATGAAGCAATAAGTGATGATGTGGGTTTAGAGAGTTTGACTGGGATCTGAACACCATATTGGATGTTTCACAACATGAAACAGTCAATTTTCAAGGTGAAAAATCTGATGTAGATGGAAATGCAAGAGTTGAGATTGATATTGTGGGCATTAGAGATTTTGACTTGAATTTAAACATGAAATCTCTCAACAATGAGTTAGATGTTGCACAACATGAAGGAGTCAATGTTGATAATATTGAAAATGCAGAAGTTGAGATTCAAGGTGAAAGATATGTAGAAGAAGGTGAAGGAGTTGTAGAAGAAGTAGATGATATGGAAGGTGAAGATCATGAATTATTGTCACCAGCTGTTGGTGATGTATTTGAGTCGATTGATGAAGCACGCCAATATTATAAGTTATATGCAAAGAAAATTGAATTTTTTATTGTCAAAAGGTCAAACCATAAGAAGAGGGATACTACCGTAGTCAACTATGTAAGTATAAATACCACACTCTTATAGTTATAATACTTTATTTCGTAAGTATAAATACCACTTCCTTATAGTTATAAATACTTTATTTCGTAAGTATAAATACCACAAGCATATAAATATAAATATTTTATTACCTGCACATAAGCTAAGTCAATATTTTTTTGGTCAACATTTGTAGTCAACATTAGTAGTCAATATTTTTTGTTGACAATTTTTAGTGGTCCCCACATGCCGTTTGAGTGGTCCCCTAATGCGGCTACGACGCGAGGACTTTTCAAGAAAAGGTGCGGGTACGGTTATTTTAAAAAAAATCATATATCATATATGTAGTTCATTGTATAGATATAAATACTTGTTCTGTTTGAGTTATATACTTCACAATATTACTATTAATATTTGTAAAACAAAATTACAGTTTTTGAACAGTTGCAGTCCCCACAAGCAGTTATAGCAGTTTAAGTGCGGGTACAATGTGGATACTCGTATCAGCTTCTTTTTTTAGGCTAATGATAGGATTGTTTATATTTTTACATTTACATTTTAACTTAAAACAAAAGCTTTGCCACGTTGTTCTAATGCTCTTTCATTCGTGGCGGAAGGTAAGATAGTACAGAGGGGCTAAGCCACCTCCAACATTTTCAGAATTTTTTATTAAGTATATAGAAATTGAATTGAAACTTATATTTTATGTGTATTAGCCTCTCCTATGATAATACAAAAAAATTTAAAGAACATGAATGTAGGATGACACGTCAGGTCAAAATTAAAAAATAATAATATGAATTTGTTATGTTTTTTTTTTGAAATAAACATGTCATTTTATTAGTGTTAGTTCTTTATTGTGTTTCTTTTATGAAATCAAATAGTGAATATTTTGTGTTATATAGATTTGGTTTTTATTAAAATATTTTTTATATATGGTGTTTATTCACTTGTATATTAGCTTTTATCATTCAAATTAAGTACTATGTGGAAACGGACTTATTTTGAGAGCAACAATTAGATTATCAAGTACATCGATGTAGAAAATTAAAATTGCATCATATATGTGATAAGAAACTAATACATGCATGCTATTGAAGGAGAATGCAAGAATGACTTAGTTAATTGTCTTTTTTATGGTGACATTGTTATTATGAGAGTTGAATTAAATAATTCAGATTATTCTTGCATAAATCACTGCTTTTTAGAAGATTTTGGGCCAACCAAAAAAATAATTTTGTGCTTGTTTAAAAAATAGCAAAAAAATTTATAAAAAAATAAAAAATTTGGTCTCCAAGTATATTTAATACGGAGATCATATTGATCTGTTCGTATTCATTGTATAGATTTAAAAAATGAAAATAATAATGCGAGGCATTACGAAAACAATGAGATATTTTAACTCTGCTTAAAAAATTAGCAAGTAACTTTAAAGAAAGAATAATTTTACTATAAATATTAAACAAATTGTCTATGTAAAATGTGTGGCATTATATATTTAGATGTCAAAGTCACTTAATACGAAGGAGGTAAAGCAGGGTATATAAAATATATATTTTTCTTTTTGACATTAACGAAGATACTTTAATATATAATTTTTCTTCTAATTTAATATGAAAGGTAACTTTCAGGTGCAAGTGATAACTACTAAATTTAATATTAAAATTTCTTTGAAGTACACATTTACGATTACCTCATGAAATTATATATTTACAATTGGATTACTGTCACAATCAAAATTATTTAGTTTTGAAATTGTGTCAAATTCGATACATATCTCGTTTATACAATATAATATTATGTTAAGTTGGGTTATATGAATTGGTACTAGTATTGGTAGGGTTTGGAATGGGTCAAGGGCTCAAGGCATAATGAGCAATAACTATTAAGCTCTCTCTCGCTCTCTCTCGCTCTCTCTCTCTCTCTTCTCTCTCTCACGCACACACACACACACACACACACACAGTGACAGTGTGAAAAGTCTACGGAAGAGCAACACTTCGCCTCCTCAAAATCCCTAATAGCCTCCACGCACAGCGAAAACCTAAAAGCTAAAACAAACCACACATTTTTATTGTCACCATTTACTACTCCTACTAGGAGGCTACTACCTCTTTTGTCTTTGGGTCTTTTCTTTTCATTTTTGTATGAGCGAATTTGTACAGTCTCTACAAATCAAATCAAGTCGTTCCTACATTGAGAAACAACTGCTTCTGCCTCTGCCTCTGTCTAATCCCAATCCTCTCTCCCCTCTTTCTCTATAGAAAACCAAACCATGTCAGGGTTATCCACCCCCAACTTCTCTCCGGCGAGAACCCTATCGCCACAGATTAGAGCCACCCCTGATATCGGCAGGTAGTCTTAAAGATGAAATCTTTGACTTGATTTGATTTGATTTTTAAATGTTGGGTTTAACATTTGCTTATTTTCTTTTTTATTTCGACTAGTCAATACTTGGCAGAGCTATTAGCGGAGCATCAAAAGCTGGGTCCGTTTATGCAAGTTCTTCCCATTTGTAGTCGGTTGTTGAGTCAAGGTACTTCTTTTTAATGCAATATTTATTACCATAAATTGCATAATTCAGATTACTGTCCTAATCAAATCTCACTCCATATTCTTCTGTCCTTTTATAAACTAACTTTTTTAAAGATTATATCATTGCTGCTCTGTTCATTATTTCCTTTTTTAATTCATAATCGAATCTTGATTCTGTATGCCTTTCAAGCTCATTCTATTTGCCAGATTAGCACTGAAGGAAGCAATATATCCTAATTTAATTTGTTTTATCAGGAATAATCTGAGTTTTATGCTAATCATATTTTTATTTGATCAGAGAAGCAGGTAGCTCATTACCTGAAAACAGATTGTTAATATTAGTACTGGCACCGGATTAATACCAGAGATAATTGATCATTACCTGAAAACTGATTGCTCGTAGCTGAAACTTTAACATTAATTTGTCTCTATTAAAAGATAATGGTATAATTAACTTATGCCCTAAGGAGAGATACAATTAGTACTGGCACCGCATTCTTTTCTACCAGAGAAAATGGTACTATATAGAATAATAAAACTATCTTCTATCAAGTATGATTATTGCTGTGGTGCTAAACTAGAGCGGTAGCTAATCAAACTATTAATCAAAATCAGACAATTGTTAATATTAGTACTAAATAACACTATCGTTCTATTTAGAGATGTAACAATGCAGTATGCTAAAGGAATTTCTGTTTTATCTGAGCTGACAGTAAAAAATAATTGTAGTTATTTAATTGATTAATTCAAATTGTATTTGTGCAGAACTAATGAGAGTAACAAACATGTTACCGAATAATGGAGTTGGTGATTACGATCGGATCCTCAATGGAAGCCCAAGCCCGGTTTCTTCTCCTTTCAATCGGCTCTCTAGTCTTGGTGGAACTGGTTTCGGTGTGTGGGGTGGGCCCCAGCCTGAGGTATTCAAGCAATTGTTAACATAAACATCATTTCTATTTAAATTTTTTAACTTCTGGTTATTAAGTGTGAATATTTGGTTAATTGAATATGCATTATTTGCTTTAACAGAGATTAGGGTTTCCTCAAGGAATGGGTATGGACTGGCAAGGAGCACCAGCAAGCCCTAACTCTTACATTGTCAAGAAAATTTTGCGTCTGGAAATACCAGTTGACACTTACCCAAATGTATGTTATCTCTTTTTTTCTTTAGAACTTTTTTATTTAAGATTCTATCTTGCTCACAATTCCACTTAACATTTTTCAAATGTCGATCTCATAGTTGTTTAAGAAAAGACTTATTGTGTGGTGAACTGTTTAATAGTCTTGTGTAAAAGAAACAGTTTCCCTCCCTCTGAACTGAAATGCCTTTTGTGTTGAGATTTTAATTTTTTTTTTTAATTTGGATTTAGTTCAATTTTGTCGGACGACTTCTCGGTCCAAGGGGGAATTCACTAAAAAGGGTGGAGGCTTCGACAGGTTGTCGTGTTTACATTAGAGGAAAAGGCTCCATTAAGGACCCTGATAAGGTAAATAAAATAACATTTGATTTTATAGGATCATTCCAATTATAAATAGATCAAACTAAAAAGGTCTTATGTTTCTATTTTTATTTTTTTATTTTGATTCAGGAGGAGAAACTTAAGGGGAGACCAGGGTATGAGCATTTAGATGATCCGTTGCATATATTGATTGAAGCTGAGTTACCATCAAATGTTATAGATGCGAGATTGAGACATGCTCAAGAAATAATTGAGGAGTTACTCAAGCCTGTGGTATATTTTGTGTTCTCTTTTTGTTACCTAGGGTAGGATGCATGTTCTTTCAAATTGTTGCTTTTAGGGATGCTGTTGAGTTTTTTGGGCTGTACCAATAGGTACCCATAAGGGCTCAGGAATTAGTTTTCTCATTTTTTTTTCTGATGTCCCACAATTCGACTTTAATCCTATAGTTGAGTACCATTTTACCTGGGTACCAACAACTGGAAATGCAATGCAACCTGGCACATTGATAAATATAATTCCTGTTTAGTAGTACATCATCATTTCTGTATAGTTAACATGTTGTATGATTATTTTCTAGGATGAGTCGCAGGATTTCTACAAGAGACAACAGCTGAGAGAATTGGCCATGTTAAATTCTTCTCTAAGAGAAGAGAGCCCGCACCCACCAAGCGGTAGTGTTTCTCCTTTTGGTGATAACGGAGGCATGAAAAGGGCTAAAACAGGTCGCTAAATAATAATAATAATAATATAATTTTTCGTCGGACTTTCTTCTTCTATTTATCTGTACCTTTGAGTTCTGACAAACGAGACGTGACTTGACCGAATGCAGCGCTGTAATGTTACATAACTCCAGACATTCAATTTATTTTTTTTCTTCATCTTTATTTCTTTGTTATTTAAGTGCTATCTAAAAAGAACCGAGAACAAGATGTTTGTTTTACTTGAATAATAAGCTAGTGAGAATTTCAGTTTTGGTTAATTAATTAATTGGCATAATTTGTTTGTTTGTTTGTTGTCTGCAGTAGTTCTTGAAGATTTCTATTAATTGTATTACTCCATATTTTACTAACAGAGTTTGTTAACAAAATAAAGCATCAGCTGGTCGGTGGCTAATCCCCAATTCCAAAAGGGGCATGTTTTAATATTCCTGTTTCCAGAGGATGCTAAAATAAGAGTAAAATGTGATCAAAATCAGAAGACAATAGTTTAACTTTAACCTGTAACATGACACGACCGGATCATTGTGAATGTTTAATTTTGTTTCAACCATGTTACTGGTAAAGATATTGACAAATCAGGTTTTCCTTCATACAGAGCACGAATCATATGTAATGCTGTTTTGACTCTATAGTCTGGGGCGCTGCATGAAGCCAAAACTACTCTGTCGTTAATTTCAGACTACTAATAATACGGGCCTTCTTTGCGGGCCTTGAGGCCCTTGATATGTAATATTTTAAAATTTCATCTCTTTCAATTTATTTAGCTCCTAGCCACAGATTCTTATGTGCACATTCTCGGATGCATATAAACAATGAATTTCTCGATGCTGGCAGGGCAATAACATAAAAAATTGTCCTTGTAGATAGAATACCAAATAGAATTCTGTATTGTATAAGAATCTTTTAAACCAAGAATGTTTTTCCTGAAATTTTAGCACATTACAACCTGTAATTTCAAAACTCAATTTCTATGATGATATATATTTTATCTATTGTACAATATCGGTATCACCAGATAGCATCTGTCACCTAGAACAGACCTAATCAACAGAATGTACATCCATTTTACATGCACTGTCATCAAAACACAAGCAAACTATCCTCCTATGAAAAAAAAAAAAAAAAAAAACTGAAGTCTACGGATTCACCGAGCACTGATATTGTGCAACCCGCTCGCTGTGTTTTCACTACTCAACTCATTGGATGAGAGGAAGGTGTTGCCCATCACTGACGAGGCCGATGAATCACAATGTAACATCTTTTTGGGGTTCAGATCTGACGAGTCATCTGTGGTCAATGAATGTGCATCAGGCATCATCCGCCAGATCGCCTCTAACTCCCTGACAACCTCTGACATGGAGGGACGCGAATCAGGCTCGTCCCTGCAGCATCTAAGTGCAAGAGAGATGAATTTTTGAATGCACTCTATTGAATATGGGTCCATGCGGCTGTCGACTACTTCCAGTGCATTGCCTGATTGGCACTTTAAAGTCACCTATAATTCCAAAATTATGATGTCACTTATTTAGATTTACAAGTTTCCTCCGCGTAATATAAAATACATCTTCCTTTTATTATGTGACAGTATACTAATCAGAGGAGGGTTCAAATGCCTTCATTTTTTTGTGCCTCCAACTTTTAATTTTTTAATAACAAAATTTTTAAAATTTATATGCCAAAATAAAACAGTTAGATGTGATCTATATTATTTTCTTTACATGCACGTAAAAAATTATCGCTTTTCGATTTTGATTTTAGTACGAATCAATATGTTGTAAAATCAAGGTCCAGGATTTATCCACATCGGTGTATTTTTGCAAATTCTTGATACTAATCAAAACAAAATCAAATGTCGTGATCTTTTACGTGTGCATAGAGAAAATGATATAGATCATATCTAGCTTTGACATTCAAGATTTAACCCTCCTCTACTAGTCATTCCTTAATTTTGAAGAATTCATGAACATAGTAACTTACTTCTCTAACAATGTTTTTCCCATAAGCAATTGGTCTCATCCCAGTTAATAGCTCAAGAAAAACGACTCCAAGGCTGTACACATCACTCTTGTCTGTTAGTTTATGCGTCAGGAAATACTCTGGATCAAGGTATCCCTGAAAAAGGAAGAAAAAATTGTTAATTAAAAAGAATATACTTAGTTAAATTTGGCGCATTAATTTCAAAAGGAAAAAGATAAATTGTCACTTACAGGGGTTCCCTTAACAACAGTTGAGACGTGACCGGGTAAGGTTCCTTCAATATCTGGTACGGGTGCAAGCCTCGAGAGACCAAAATCAGCCACCTTTGGTACAAACTTGGAATCCAACAAAATATTACTTGCCTTAATATCTCGGTGAAATATAGGCGGGTCTGCTTCAGTGTGCAAATATAATATTCCCTTAGAAGACCCCAGTGCTATGTGTAGTCTTCTAAGAAAACTCAAAGGCTCATTGCCCTTAACTGTTGCATAGGAGAAAATATTTTCTAAATATGGACAGAAAAATAAAATTTTCATATGCAAAGAGGTAAGAAGTATAATTACCAGAAAGGTGATCACGCAAAGTACCATTTGGCATGAACTCATAAACCAGCATCTATCAAAAAATATCAAATAGTAAAAAAGTCAGACATAATATGGTAAAAAAAACATTGATCAAAACTATTTGGGTTAAGTAAAAACCTGCTCATCCATTTCATCACAAAATCCAACCAATGAGACGAGGTTGCGGTGATGTAATCTTGAAAGCAGCTCGATTTCCGTGCAAAACTCTTTTGAGCCCTGTAGCGACTCTTCATGGGCCCGCTTTATAGCAACTATTATACCATCATCCATAACTCCTTTATAAACCTTCCCATAACCCCCTTGACCGACTACATTTGACTCACTAAAATTGCTAGTAGCTTTGGACATTTCTTCGAACGTGAAGCATTTCACACCATCAATTTTCATTGAAAATCTTGACACTGTAAAAGAAGAGTTTAACAGTTTAGGTTGTTATTATTAGATTCAAAGTAAACATGAGTTCAGAAGGAAGGTAAAGCAGCTTACGCGAGCTACGTTTTGACACAAAGGTATATCTCCAGCGACGCCTTAGTATGAAAATGGTAGCGAGTACAGAAACAGCAGTTGCAACTGCAACTGCACCAATTGTAATACCAACAATTGCACCGGTGCTTAATCCTGAACCCGAGCTACTTGATAATTCTATACAAAATTATATAACAGATCAATGTGACAAAATAATAAAAGGAAAAGAAATCTTCATGAGAAGAGTAAAAAGTGCAAAATATGAACAATTGCAAAGAATTTGATTGCAAGTAACAGCAATTAACAACCGGCAATAAACAATTGAATATTACAATTAGGAATATACCATTAGCATAAGACCCGAGTGTGAAGTTCAAGAGCTCATAAGGCCCGAAAATATCCAACAATGTAATTTCCCATCCGGCAAGCATGCGCCTCACCCGATTTATCTCACTCGTATTAAACAAACTCGTATTACCTGGGAATAATTTCAGTTGCATATTCAACCTAGGACCTTTTTCCCATATGTACCGTTCAATGTACAACTGGTACACATAGAGGTCGAGCAAGCCAGTCAAATCTTTCTCGAAAGTTGTCAAGTACGGGCGAAAATCAGAAAATCCAGGGCTCTTTAATCGCATCCCGACCCCAAGTGGGACAGCACAAAAACAAGACAGTGTGTATGAAGGGTTATATTCGTAATCTAGATCTGACGGGCATTGTAGGCAATTTGCCGAAGAGTTTTGTTCAGATCCAGAGACCTTGGTTGTTGTTTGATATTGGCATGATCCGATTGGAGTTGACAATGTAGTGTTTGAACATAACGGATTTCCTGACAATCTGTAAAAAATGTAAGAATTTATAATTATTTTTTTACAAGTTACACAACTATTGAAAAGAAAATAAATGACTTAAAAAGAGAGAAAAAGACATACAAAACAGTGACGTTTGTCGGGGGGTCAAAATCTGCAGGGATATTTGTCAGCGAATTATTTTGAAAATCCCTAAATTGAAAAAAGAGATATTATAAGAATCTTATATAAATAAGGTAAGAAGTACAAACAATAATAAATTTATTCATAGGATCATACAAGACAAGACTCTTGTTTGCGGAATATGTCATATTTTCCCATATGTTCGAGGGAACAGAGCCTTCAAAAAAGTTATCCTCTAATGCCCTGGGAGTAGTTAAAATCCATATTAATACATCTTTCAGATGAACGAATGATTAGTTCTTCAATTAAATAAAAAAATTAAATTAAAAAAGTCTGATCTTACAAGAGCTGTAGATTAGGGAGGCCAGAAAATTCAGGAATTGTACCATTGAGCTTATTATGTGACACATCACTAAAAAGAAAAAAGTAAAAAATTTAGTTAATACATGAAAATAGAAATAATAAAACTACAAAATTGAACAAAATAAATAAATGTGCTTACATGGTTGTAATATTGGTAGAGAACTTGTTTGTAGGTAGGGGCCCTGTCAGCTGGTTCCAGCTAAGATCTCTGAAATGATATTCCAAATAAAAATGCTAACTAGAATATGCATTTTTAAATTTCAACATAGCTAGAATATATATGTTTGCAAGTATTTCACACATTTTGTGCTTAAAACATACATGAATCGCAGCTGAGGTATCTGAGTCATATCGGGCATACTTCCTTGTAAGCTACAATTCCGAACACTCCTGCACATATAATAAATATTTAAAATTAAAAATAGGCACATAAATATGAATTGCATTCTGAATAATATCTCATTTTTCTTCTGCCTTTCTTTTCAGGATTGTTTTTCATAAGTTTCTTCTTATAGAATCTTAAATAGACTTAACAACGTGAAATTTTTGCAAAGTAAAAGAAAATTAAAATTGGTAAAATGTGTACTTATTAGATGTGTAAAACTGAACTCACAATTTCAATAACGTGGAGATATTTGCATATGAAGCAGGGATGGATGTGCCACTGAAATTATTGTTATCAAACTGACTGCATAGAAAAAATAATTTATTATTTTGTTATTATTACAGGCATGCCTTTGTACTAAAAACCAAAATACAGGGAAAATATTGCAGTTTTTCCAATTAAAAAGAAGAAGGAAAAGTACATACAGAATATGTATATTCTGCATCTCAGAAAACTCTTGGGGAAGATGTCCAGACAAATTGTTATTATCCACAAGCCTGTTAAATTCGAATTCAAATATATCATTTTCTTTTTTCTTTTACCTGTTTTAAGTTTATAATATGTAAAAGAAAATAGAGAAAATTGGACCATGTTCACTTACAAGTGTAGGAGAATCGGTAGTTTGGAAAGCTCTGCTGGGATTTGACTGCTTAATGAGTTATTATTCATGTGTCTGGAAGAAAGTATCATCATTTAAAAACTTAAAATAGTGATATATTTGTCAAAAAACTCTATATTAAAAAAGTGAAAAAATACTGACAGATGTTTGACGCTGGTTAAATTCGCAAAAGATGTTGGTATTGGACCAGAGATTTGGTTCTGGTCAATTTGTAATCGATTTAAATTCTGAAGATTCCCAATTTCATCTGGCAAAGATCCAGACAGTTGGTTTCCATTCAAAAGTCTACAAAGAAAAAAGGAAGAATATAAGGTTCTTAGTGCTAACATCAACAAAAATAAATAAATAAGTTCATCTTTTTTTTTTTATATTTAAGAAAAAGTACTCACAAAAGCTTTAGGGACGTGATGTTGCCTATCTCCTTTGGAATGGTTCCGCTTATGTTGTTCCACATAAAACTCCTTCATACAGCGAACAACAGCTACATTAGTAAAGAAGTCATATAATTATCCATATAGAGTGAGGCCGTGGTACTATGCATAGCGCATATTGGTCCGTACTATGGATTAATATCTTCATTTTCAAAGTTCAAAAAATGGACATGAATCATTCAACATGATGAAAATGTACTTGTAGATCATATTTTACATTTTTTAGAATTTTTTTACTATTTTTATAGATGGGTAGAAAATCACTTGATCTAAAGATTATAGAGCATTAAAAATAGTGATTTTCTACCTATCTAGAAAATAATAAGACAATATAAAAAATATAAAATTTAGTTTGTAGGTACAAATTTATATGGAGATCATGTTGAACAGCTCAGATCGACTATGCATAGTACCATAGCCTCACTCACTAGTATAGATCAATATTTCTCATATTTACAGCATACAGTATTTTCATGTGTGACAAATTGCTGAGCTGAGGTGACAAAGTTCCAGAAAGATTCATCTTAAACAACTGTCTACAAAAAGCAAAAGAATAATAAAATTTTTTAAAACATAAACGAAAAAAGTTCGTTATGGTTATTTAACAAATAGAAAGTACTGGTCATACATCTCAGTTATGTGAAGGTAGTTGTCATTCGATACCGAATCACAAGAAATACCAGTCCAGTTTGATGTGCAAGGATCTCCTTTATTCCAATTACTTAGCTTATTCATTGGATCATACAAAGCGCTCCTGATAGTGCTTAAAGCTTTTACTGTACATGAAAAAAAAATTCAAAATCAAATAAACAATTTGCTATCAGCATAAGAGTATCGGTACCCGTAGCAGTACGTGCTAATCAGGCGCTCTACCAGTTGAACTTACTAAATATCTTTTTCTCACTTTTATCTTCTTCTTCTTCTATTTATTTATTTATTATTAATATTAGTATGAGTATGAGTATTTTTTTTATTATTTAATGATAATAATAATATTAATAAACAAGAATTTTCTAATGATATTTTATTAATGAGAACATAATATTTTGTTATTAGTTTTTAAGTTTTATATGTTTCTTTACTATTTTGGATGGTGGAGAGAGGTGGTTGCTAACGAATTCGGATCTAGTGAAGTAACTCAATCTTTGGGTTTTGGATCGAGACCATCCGTTTTGAATCCGAGAAAATCCATCCCCGAAGTGAGCTCACACATCCCGATGACGAATTCGAATTCCGAGACGATCTCGAGCGACGAATTCGAATCGGACGGTCTCGATTCAAAACCCAAATATTGGGTTACTTTAGGGGATCCGGACCCGGTTGGTACCGTTCCAGTCTGGTCCCATGTGAACACAAAGCCCAAAGAAAAAAATAAGTAAAAATTTAAAAATGGTCCCGAATATTCTATAAACAAATAGTAATGATAGATTATATTACAGAGCAAGCAAGCAAAGGCTTATTTAAAAAAAATAAAAAAATAAAACAGAGATATTACCTTCAATTGGGTCAGTAGTGGTCGCTCCATAAACAAAAATATTGGATGAAAATGCAAAGATTAAAGTGACGACTGAAAGAAATATTTGAGCTTTCGTCATATCTTATTTTGCAACTATCCACAGTTCAAAAACAAGAGGAATAGCGATAGCTTATCAGTTATCACCCCACAACATAAGCATCCTGCTCAATTTACACACGAACAAAATAAGAAAAAGAATATCAGCTTCAAACAAAGAGAAACTTGAAGAATTAATAAGCAAATTGGAAATTAAACGAATTACATACCTCCAGCCACCAGGCACAATTGCAGAAGAGAAGAGATGAGAAGAGAATCAATTCGAGCGCATGAAAACAAAGATTGAGCCTCCCTTCCGACTTCCGAGAGCAATAAGTAGCGAGAGAGTGACGAACGAGAAGCCAAATCGAGCCCGCTATAGTCAGGATTCTTTTCGGGAAATCAAGAACAGAGACCAAATGATGCGAGGAGAGAGAGAGAGGTACGGTTCGTGTTGTTGACAATTTGTAAAAGTTGCAAAAGTTCTGTGGAAATGGTCATATGGGTTATGGGATGAGGAACAAGTATCCTCTCCGTTACTGTAAAAGATTTCCTTCACTTTACGGTTTGAGATTAACTCTCAGACGCTTTGAGATTCGAGCTAACGCAGGGGGCGGTATTATTGGGCTTTGAGATTCGTTCCAAGTTAAAAATAACGGTCCAGATCCAATAATTGTAAAAGATTTTCTATTACGGTACCGGAGAGGATGTGAATTCATGGGATGAGCACGAGGTTGTCTGATGAAAAGTCCAAAAGAGACCTTTGGAGCTTTGAACGGAGCTTTCGGCCACTCCTCTCAATGTGGAAAGATTTTAAAATTTATTGCCTTTTATGCCCTCAAATGCTTTATGTCAACATTTCTCAATTAACTATTAATCCGTATTCAACCCACCGTGTTCATTTTGGGTAGAGAAAGGTAAACGGATTGAAGGATAATTTTATCTTAAGATAATTTTATCTTTTATTAATACTTAAGATAATTTTATCTTCTATTAATTACTTGTTGAGGAGAGATTCAATTATACTATTTTGTGGTGACATTATATGTTTATAAATGAGTGAGGCTATGGTGCTATGCATAGCACGGATGACTAGTGTACTACGGCTCAATATGGTACTTTTTAAAATCATAACGGTCGATCCGAACCGTTCAATGTGATATCCATATGAATATGTACTTGCAAACTAAATTTTCTATTTTTTTTAAATTTTTTTACTATTTTTTTAGATAGGTAGAAAAATCAATGTTTTCTGAAAATTCTGGACCATCAAAATTCTACCTAATCTAAAAAAATAGTAAAAAAATTCAAAAAAATATAAAATTTAGTTTGCAAGTACATATTCATATGGTTATCACATTGAACGGTTCGGATCGACCATTAGAATTTTAAAAAGTACCATATTGAGCCGTAGTACACTAGCCATCCGTGCTATGCATAGCACCATAGCCTCACTCTTTATAAATTATTTTTTACAATTTTAGATTTCAAACAATAGATCCAAATCTTCAAAATGACATCCAAGCACACAATTCGAGCGCCAGCACCACTAAGCAGCTTCAACTTGACCCCATCAACCACGCTGTACTCTTGTCTTCTCCGTTATTTTATTTTTTATTGAAGCCGAATATCCAGTAATTATTCTTTCAATATATTATTATATATGTTAATAAAAAGTGGAATTTGTTATGAACTGTTCTTCTTTAATATTTAAATAAAAGTTCTTGTTATGAACTGTTCTTTTTTAATATTTAAATAAAAGTTCTTGCTATGAACTGTTCTTTTTTAATATTTAAATAAAAGTTCTTGTTATGAACTGTTCTTTTTTAATATTTAAATAAAAAGTGTAATTTGTTATGAACTGTTCTTTTTTAATATTTAAATAAAAAGTGGAATTTGTTATGAACTGTTCTTTTTTAATATTTAAATAAAAAGTGTAATTTGTTATGAACTGTTCTTTTTTAATATTTAAATAAAAAGTGGAATTTGTTATGAACTGTTCTTTTTTAATATTTAAATAAAAAGTGTAATTTGTTATGAACTGTTCTTTTTTAATATTTAAATAAAAAGTGTAATTTGTTATGAACTGTTCTTTTTTAATATTTAATAAAAAGTGGAATTTGTTATGAACTGTTCTTTTTTAATATTTAAATAAAAAGTGGAATTTGTTATGAATTTGTTATGAACTGTACCATAAATTTTGATATTTATCCTTTTTATTATTCTCTTCGTCTTTCCCTTACTTCTTATTTTTTTTTTTCAGTTTTAACTACGGTAATTAAAATTTATAATCTCCAACATCTCATAATTAAAAAAAAAATTCAGCTTCGTGTTTTAAAATAATATGTATGAATGATCATCTTAAAAGAATTACAATGTCCAAAGGTTTCCACTTCAATTGTAAGCGCAAAATATTATTAAATGAGATGTCAAATTAAAATTTTGAATTTCAAATTTCAAGACAGAAAAATTGTATATTAAAATTGAAAGTCAAAATTATATCTTCATAAATGCATATTATGTTGAGTTGTGAAACTAATAATTTCATTTGTGAAATATTAGAATGACTGAAAATATGAAAAAAAAAATATTATGTTTAGATATGAATCTATATTATATATATATAGTACCTTTAAAGTTCTTAATATTCGTACTTTTTATTTATAAGTTATAAATTTCCATACCAATAAACTTGACTTTTCTAATTATCTGTTTTTATAATAAAAAATTTCAACATTAGTAACTTTTTCATAATTCAAAGCAACAAAATTAAACATCTCAAATTAGAAACATGAAGCAATTATATAATACTAAAAATTTAAAGGAGCAAATTTAATATTTGTACCTGAAGTTTTTATAGCGTTATTATTTGGACATTGTGTATTTTAATATAATATTCATACATATTGTTTTTAATATGAAGCTGGATTTTTTCAATTAAAGATTTGAAAAATGACAAAGTTTTATTACGAAAATTGAATAATAAAATCGTAAAGGTATAAAAAAAATTGAAAGTGAGAGAAAGGAAAATAGAAGGGGAAGGAAAGGAAAAGTCATGGACCACAAAGAGCATTTTGTTGAAACATTTTAGATGCAATAATAGTTTATTTCAACTTTAAAAAAAAAAAAATATTTTATAAAATTTCCTGATAAGAAAATATCCAAAGTCCGAGTCCTCTTTCATTTGTAGTTATCAAATGCTGGAGTACCCATTTTCTTACAAATACTGCAAATTAACTTGGTCATATCACGTCACGTGATACATTACATTACATGACTAATTTTTTTTAATATATTTCTTAATTATAATTTATTTTGTAACAATTTCTTATTTTCTTAATACATTTTGTTATTATTTTTTTTAACCAACTTAAACTTGAAAATAATAATTAAACGCGATCACTCATGTCACACGAATAGTCACGTCATGTGTGATCACTGCGTCACCACACATGATGTGACTGTCCTTCATTTTAATCACGTCACGTAATCAAGTCACGATATATTAATCACATCACGTTTTTTCCTTCTCTACTTTAGAGTAGATAAAAGAGCAGAGTAATATATAGAGTAATATTAGGATGTTGTTACTTCAAAATTTATTGTATTGATTTCAGATAAAGAACTTAAACCATTAAAATCGATCTATTTCGCGAATAATGTGTTTACATGCAAAAATCTATAAATTTCAAATTAATTTAGTATAAAATCAAGAGGTAAAAACATAATGAAAAAGCCAACACACTATAGTTAATTTATGAGCCTTCTTTCTTTTACCGCTTGACTTTATACTAAATTAATTCAAAATTTATAAATTTAACATGTTGTTACATCACGTAAAGTTTATCGATTTCAATAATTTATATTTATTATTTGAAGTAAATTGAATATATTTTGAAATTAAGCTCACCAAAAAATTTGAAGAACTTTATTCAGTTCAAACTAAAAAATGCAATGAGGAATATTGAAACTAGAATTTGGTTTCCATGTTGAGATTTTAAATTAGATATCGTACCGTACGACATCTGGCGGCACAAACAAATTTGTGGTTTGGAACCCACCACGTTATTTAAATCATTTGTGATCGGAGTTTAATTAGATTTTTGTAATTAAAATAAATTCAAGGGGCTCATACATAAACCATCAAAATCTGTGAAGAATATCGCTAGACAACTGCGTACATACGGAATACGGATTCCTGGGATTGTCCTCTATTTAATTTGTTTTTATTACATCATCATTACCAAAGTCGAGGGAGACAGCAGACAGGCCCTTATAAATAAATAAAAAATATACATCTTTGTAAATATTCTTTAGCCGCCTCTTACCGCAATTGCATTTTCCAAGCAATTTCCATCTCTACATATGCCGACATTTTTATTAATATCCAAAGTTAATTACAAATTAATAAATATACTCAGAATCCTGGGTTTTTCGAAAAATACCCAAACCAGTCAGAATCTGGCCGTTTTTTTTAAGAGTTAATATGAAGAGCAAGATAATGAAATCTAACATTGAAAATTCAAATTTTTTGTTTAAATTATTTGTTAGATTACTTTTTTTGATGTATAATTAGCATATTTATACTAAAATACACTAAATTACTTAAAATTATGTTGAATTACACTATATTACATTAAATTACGCTAAATTATGTTAAATTATGCTAAAATACAGTAAATTCCGGTAAATTACATATGAATATGGATGATATCTTTACTGAGAAGGCGAAAAACGATGACGAAACTTCAAACGGCCATAAAACAACGCTCGAGTGTCCGATTTCAGCAAATGACCACTTTTCGGAAAGCTTGCAAAAATACGCATGCGTCAGTGCCCACGATGCCAGATTTCAAAATTCAAGTTTCCGATTAAGATTTTCATTTCTATTATTCAATCTAAGTAGCTCACTAAATTAGTTATATAATGAACTTGTAGAATACCAATTTTTACTATTTTTTATGATTTATGAAAGATGGCACAAGATCGGCCTAATTTAGCGTAATTTTGCGTAGTTTACCATAATTTACATTATTTCATTATATTAGCAAAATTAGTGTAATTCAACATAATTTCAATTAATTTAGCGTAATTTAATGTAATTAACATAATTTTAAGTAATTTAGCGTATTTTAGTATAAATATGTTAATTATACATCAAAAGTAATCTAACAAATAATTTAAACAAAAAATTTAAATTTTCAGTATTAGATTTCATTATCTTGTTCTTTATAGTGTCTAAAAAAGAAGAAGAAAAAACCGGCCAAATTTTGGACGGTTTGGACATTTTTATAAAAACCCAAGAATTCTGAATATATTTATTAATTTGTAATTAACTTATGGATATTAATGAAAATGTCGGCTAGATATGTCTCCATCTCACCTTTGGCAAATATTTCATTCCCTTTCACTATTTCCCACTATTTTTTTGTTTTTGTTTTGATTTCGAAGGCCTTGGGCAAACTATTTCCCACTTTTAAAGTTGCCTGATATTTATATGCACAAATAGGATAGATGGGCAAAATTATTACATAACAAGACAAAATATCTTGATTTGCATTGTTTGACTGAAAGTGATAGTTGCGTTGACTGTTTCAAGTTGGCATCCCAATTCCCACCCACTGACCCTCTTTTTGTCAAACTTTATGTTCCAACTATTTCGCAACACAATTCCGAGCATATTCTTCAAACACAAATCTTTAATGGGCAATTCTTTGCGTACCTTTAAAAATCTCAAAATTACCTACTTTTTTTTTCCTTAAAATTCATGATATCATTTTTTTTGTATAAATTTTAAAAACACACAAATTTATCAACTTATCTGTTTTCTATTACAACTCACTTTAAATTTATAAAGTTCTCATTTTACTCTTTATTAAAATAAAAATATGTAGCATGTGTAAAAAAAAATGTCCAGTATTTTAATTTGTCGTTTGTTTAGAACAAATAGTTTATTTCTCTACCCTTAATTCATACATAGTGACATTTAAATATACGTTTGTGTGTATTACAAGTAAGAAAATGAATCATTTGCACTCACAACAGGTCAAATTAGAAAACTGAATATTTCTCTTAAACATGTTGCACACTTTATTTTTATTTTTTCAATAAAGAATACAATTGGTATTTAAAAATTACGGATTTAATATAAAAGACATAAATTGAGTAAATTTGTGAGTCTTGTAACATTTATAATGATAAATATGAATATATGATATTATAAATTTTGAATGAGAAAATACGTAATTTTAATGTTTTTGAAGGATACATCACATAGAATTCCCCCCTATTTGGTTTGTATTACTTTTATATTACTCCACAAAAGCATTGCACAAAATTAATGCACCAAAATTGACTCCAAATAAATGCTTCCGACCTCCGACTTGATCCTTGCGACGACCAGGTATATGTTTCACAACGCAAAAGAATACCCACAATATTCCAAAAACTATTAATTAATCATAATTAAATGCTGCTCCGTACAAAACGAAAGTATTGCCGTGCAATTCAGATTCCCAATTTGGATCGGAAACTTCGTATGCCGTTGAAATTAATTGAATTTTTATTTTGTCAGAATAACATTATTCTTTTTATTTCAAAAAAATTATAATATGGTGTCTGAGTTTTGACTTTTGAACACATATATTTAGCATAATTGAATGCATGTGTTTCAAGTATATAAAAACACTTTACAAGTTCATGCACATGGTAGCGAATTTAAACGCATGCGCTGCTTTTGTTGTTGCGCGCGTCTCAGCCACCTCTTTTTTTGTTTCCCGAAAGGTAAATCGTTCTCGGAGTGATTGTATTGTAACGTTACTGTTGAGGAATATTTTGGTAGTAGCTACTTGCCAACTTGTTTAATCAGAAAAGTAGTTGTGTGGTCTAGAACAGAAACCAGACCTTGTAGAATGTTAGTGATATGAAAGCCGACCCAAACTTTCTAAAGAGTGAATGTACCACCAACTTAAATACAATCAAGTAGCTGATCGGACTTATTATTAGAATGTATTGGTATATATTGCTATGCACATATTACATCTGCACATTAAGCAAAACCTATGACTGATTCGGCAAGGCGTTGCTTAGGTAAATCTAACAATGACTGAAGATGAACCTAGTGATGATTCGAGAGGGTATTCCCCGGATTGGAGTGATCTCGAGACCGAGTCTCCAGATCCGAGAATATTGAGAGCGCCAGGTGTAGGAAAAACTGCAGCCGCCTGAATTGACGGAATTATTTGCCGAAGTGAGAAATTCGTTAGTTAGTAAAGTGTTGTCTCCCCTTACTGACAGGTTAACAAATATCTATGTCCGTCCTTCTCCTGTACGAGACGCAGCGGCTTCTATAGAGCGAACACCATTGTCGCCCAAGGATCCCCGATATTACACTTTTGAGGACGATAGAACTTTATCAATTGAGCATCCTACCGGGTCTGGTGAGAATCTCGAAGTTCAAGGTGAGGATCAAAGTAATGATGTACTTGGTGAAGATGACCGTCTTGAGTCTTCGAAAGGGGCTTCCGCTTCGATTTCCCCTCAGGTGCCAGTGATGGCACAAGCTCGAGGAGAAAAGAAGAATATTACTTACTCGACGAAGCTAGTAGGCTCAACAAAGGAAGGTCGGCTTGGCAACAAGGATGTTGCATTTGAGGAGGTAGGGGTATTGTTGCCATCAGTATCCATTTGCTGGAATCAGGAATGTTGGCACGATTTCTTCTATGAAAATGCCCGAGACAATATTACCCAAGATCATTTGGCATTCGTTCTCCCTTCTTCTGAAGACAGAGCGCATGATCAAGAGAAAGGATTATGTGTCTATTGGAAGATGCCAAAATAGGGGTTTCAGCTTCCTCTCACAGAGTTTGAGCATATATTTTTAAATACATTGTGGGTGACTCCCGCTCAGTTAACCGATGTCTCATGGTGCTATATTTCAAGTTTTGAAAGACTGTTTGAAGAGTTTCGTGACAAGTTTGGAGAGTTAAAACCTACTCTGGGTTTATTTGCAAACTACTTCTCCCTTTATAGATCTTCTAAAGACTTTATTTCAGTGAAAAAAGAAAGTCGGATACGGATACCATATTCGATATTGACAACAACTCAAAAGTTCATAAGGTTGAGGACGGGAACAAGGGTTGGGTTTATCTAACTTGGCCTGATCAGGTAGAGTCGTTAGATGGAGTCCGCCGTTCCTGGCGTCCTTTAGGGTGAAAAGATGGGACACCTAAATTTAACAGGTTTAAAATGTCGAAAAAAGATCGTCAAGCTGCTGACATCATCTACGAATTTTGCGGTAGATTTTTTAACCAACTGTTTTCTGCCATTTTTTTGCAAATTTTTAACCATTGAGTTTGTATGTTAATTTGTGCAAATCTCGATTTGATGTCGTTCGTATTTGAATGTGGCAATTTTTTACCGTTGTCTGTTCTTCCCCGGAAGCAAGAGGTTAGAATTTTTTACAGAAATATAGTCTCCTTATTTCTCTAAAAATTAAGTTGATTTTCTTAGAGGTTATGATGCAATCATTCATAAAAGTAAAACAAGTACTTCTAAGTCGGAAGTACTGATGCAATCATTCATAAAAGTAAAACAAGTACAGAGACTAGGACAAATGATCCTCGGCAACACCTGTCAAGTTTCTAAAAAAAAAGTACTTTTGAGAAAGTTTTATAATAATCCGTCTGCTTTGCTAATTGTTATATATGGAGAGTAGAACTAGGGTGCTCCTAAGCTCACCAAGCTCTTCGTGAGCGCGACTCTAAAACCTATCAAATTGACTTCAAACGACATTTTCAAACCGTTAGATGTTCAATCTATATTAAAATGTGCTTGGAGACCAAATTTTACATTTTTTGGAATTTTTTTACTATTTATTAAGATGGTTTGAAAATCGCTGTTTTCCAATGGTGCAGAATTTTAATAAAAACAGCGATTTTCAAAACATCTTAATAAATAGTAAAAAAATTTCAAAAAATGTAAAATTTGGTCTCCAAGCACATTTTAATATAGATTGAACATCTAACGGTTTGAAAATGTCGTTTGAAGTCAATTTGATAGGTTTTAGAGTCGCGCTCACGGAAGGGCTTGGTGAGCTTAGGAGCACCCTAGTTCTACTCTATATATGGATATGGTGAGCGGGAGGGATTCCAATGCAACCACACAATTGAGTTTTGTTTGGAGTTACCTTATCGCTGTATCAATTTACTCTAGCAATTTAACTAAGACTCAAATGTCAAGGCATAGAAATTAGAAATAGTCAGTCACATGGTATGAACATTGACAAATATTTCTACAAATGTTTCAACTTTCAAAGCAAAATCACCTATAACATTGACCATTAATCCATTATCCGCCAGCTAGCACTTTATCTACCGTTACTTCCAATCCAAAAATTTACAGGGGACAAGAAAGGCAAATTTTGTAAAATATTATTTATCTTTTATAAAAGTTGAAACGGCATACTTCTTGTTCCCTAATTTTTTCAATAAAATGTCTTAGTGGGTTCAATGAACTTAATTTTACCCTTCCTTTCTCACTTTTTTTTTTTTTTTTTGCCATCCTCACTTACTTCCTCATTCTTTTTTTTTTTCATACTTTTACAATTTTGATTTTCAATTTTCCCAACAAAAATTTTATAATCTTCAACATCTTATAATATATAAAATTTAGCTTCATATTTAAAAAAATATATAAGCAAAAAATAGTATTTTGAATATTTTGTAATTGCTTTGAGATAATTATTATATGACATTTAGAAAATTAAAAGTTCATAATGTTCATAGGTTTTTATTTCTCTGTTGTAAATTTTCATAGCTTTAAATTTGACTTTTTATTAACGGTAAAAAAATAAGTTCATGGGATTGAGATCTACAAAGATATTTTTGTAAATTTTTCTAAGAGCAGATGGGACGTATACTTAAAAAGTCACAACCAAAGAAGTGCAAATAATACTAAAACCAACACGCTAAAGCTCTTAATTAAGCCATTAAAAAATTACAGCAATCTCTAAAGAAACTGGAAAACTAAATAAATGACACACCTAATTGGTTGCTTGATTTCTGAAATGCTGGCATAATTCTGATTTTTTTATTTTTCCTGATCGGAAAAATCATTCATGAAAATGAAAGAAAAAAGATAGAAAAATTTGGTTTTTTATGGTCAAAAATTCATTCACTCTTATTATTTCACAAGAAGAAAATAAGAGTCATGTTGAATTTCAAGTATTCAGTTTCACCAATAAAATACAGGGGCTTACTTCCCATTTAGAATTGCACAAAAAAGATTTTTTATCGAAAAGGGATCTACGAAAAATTCTGGGAAAACGTCAACAGTTGCTGGCTTATTTGTCAAAGAAAAATCGAGTACGTTATAATAAATTAATTGATCAGTTGAATATTCGAGAGCCACAAACTCGTTAATTCATTGTTTGAATTTTTTAGTATTCGATTTTTCATTTTGATGAGCCTCTCACTTTGAGGAATTCATGGAATACAAGTGAAAATGATTGATAAGAAGCAAGGGCTACTTTTACGACGGAGAAAAACGAGGTTAGGAATAATGGATAAGATCATATTACACTAAATGCAATCTCAAGACTTTAATTAAGTACAAGAAAAGAAACATGACAGTAACATTGCATAAATCCAATGACATTATTTTTTTCAGTAACTTCACAGTTACGGTGATTAATTTAGCTGAATTCATATCACCTAAGCTACCTCATTTTTATAGTTTGAATCCTGTACATTACAAGTTTGGACTTTGGACTGATTCGGTCCAGATTATAATCGGACGATTCGGATTCAAACTCAAACGGCGTATTATCTCAAAGGATCCCGACTTCCTGGCTACATTACAATATATTGTGCTGAAATTTTTATTTATACCATAATTACAAAAAAAATAAATCAAAACACTCTCATTCTGGGAGAATTTGAAATCCACTCAGGCCGCCAAAAGTCCCTGCGGCCTCAAAGATTGGGGGCCACCCAATGCCTTTGCAGTTCCCTAGTGCTATATATAGGGCTACTGGTTCATTTTTCATTGCCAATCTCGCGTCGCTTTCGATCTCTTCTAGCTCGGGTAAGTTTTTCCTTCTTTTCTTGTTTCAATTTTTAATTTAGGTTAGTAATTAGGTTTAGGTTTAGAGTTTAGAATTAAATATTAATTTTTCAGTTTAGAATTTATAACCAAAATTTAATTAGAATAGTACTAAAATGTAATTAGTTTTATTTTACCAAAATTAAATTGTTTAGTACCAAAATTAAGGATTTAGAATAGTATCAAAATTAAATTAGTATCACAATTAGATTATATTAATACCAATGTCGATTAGATTAGTACCAATTTTAAAAAAACTCTTAAGGTACCAATTTTAAATCCCAAATTTAACCAAAATTTGACCGCTACCAAAATAGCAACACATTTACCAGAATTTTTATCATATTTGACCAAAATTAGTATCAATATTAATATAAAAAATTATCAAATACAACATGGCATCTAGTAGAGATATACCATCTTCTAGTAGGGATGTACCATCGTCTAGTAGAGGTACACAATATGGCCCTATACCCACTCTGTACGAGATGTCCCAGTATGTCGACAGGGCGTTGGCAGATGCTCTGGGTATCCAGAGTCGCACTGACAGAGTCAGCGACTTTTTGTGATACCTGAACGCGGAGCACTCCATTTTAAAGGCTGCCACTGGAGTAAGTTTTAAATTAGTAATATTTAAAAAAAATAATAACATTATTTTTTTTGTATGACTATTGAATGAACTCGACCTAAATTTTTAATTAAATGCAGGGTTTGGATGCGACTACGGTTCGTCACAACCGCATGTCGCTATAGTACCATCCGGCGTACGGAGGGACATTGCGGGTGATGGGTCTGTACCAGCTAGCCCAGATGACTGAGGAGGTACACGACGAGGGCTTGTCTTCTGATCTCATTGAGCGATGGAGTCCCGAGACCAGACATTTCATCTCCTCCATGCCGAAATGACAGTCACCCTACAGGACGTCAGTTGTCTGTGTGGTATGACTATTATTCGGGAGCCTGTGATGGGCATGGAGTACGGAGACTTCAGGCATATTTGCATAGAGTTGCTGAGGTACTCGCACGCGAAGCTCCAGAAAGAGAAGAAGAAATGTGACAAGATTTAGATCTCACCTAGTACCATAAGATTAGCAAAGTTGAGGGCCAAATTCTTAGAGTTTCTGGATCGTCCAGATCAGGTATGTAAATTTTATCTTATTTAATTTAAATAATATCAAATTTACTTCTAATTTAAATTAAATAATATTAAAAGAGTGAGGCTACAGTGCTATGTATAGCACCAATTGGGTCCGTACTACGGCTCAAAATTTGACTTTTCAAAATTCTAACGGTCGATCCGAACCATTCAACATGATTATAAAATGAATATGTACTTACAAACCAAATTTTACATTTTTTCAAATTTTTTTACTATTTTTTCGAAAATCACTTGATTTGAACATTCTGGACCATCCAAAAACAGCCTATCTAAAAAAATAGTAAAAAAAATTCAAAAAAATATAAAATTTGGTTTGCAAGTACATATTCATTTTATAATCATGTGGAACGGTTTGGATCGACCGTTAGGATTTTGAAAAGTCAAATTTTGAGCGGTAGCACGGACCCAATCCGTGCTATGCATAACATCGTTTGCCTCACTCATATTAAAAAATGTTCTAATTTAAATAATAACAGCCGACTATTGATCGTTACCTACGCGCATATATTATGGAGTTGATTACGTGTCAGATGTTCCCAGATTCACACAGAGATCAGATGTGGTTGTGTTATCTTGAGCTTTTGCTCGATTTGCCCGCTGCAAGCAAGTACAATTGGGGTGGTGCCACTTTGGCATACTTATATAGGTACAAAATTTATTCATATAATTTTTTAATTTTTGTAGTGTTCTATATTTCAGTATAAGTAATACATTTGTTGTTAACACTAACATTGTATAAGAGTCTTAACAATGCTTGCCTGAAGAAGAACAAGACTTTTATTGGGCCATGCATGTTGCTGCAGCATTGGTCGTACGCGCATCTGATCGTTGGCCATCCAATCTTGGCCAACAAGACAGATGTGCCAAAATGGGGCAAGTCCGAGCCAGATAACTACCCTACATACGGCGCCGAGTACTGCTACCTAAATATTTGGGTCGGGTCAGGGCACGACGCGTCACTCAGCATCAAATTTTGGAGACAGGAGATCGAGTAATAATCCAGAGTATGTGACCTGGGAGCCCTACAAAGAATATGTAAGTCTTATTTTTTTTAAATTTGATTAAAAAATTGTTGAGTATTTTAGATATAAGAATTTTGTACTCTTTTGCCTTTAATATTTATAAACCTTCGTACTCAATGAATAGGTTAGTTGCAAGCGCACAACCTATCGATTGTAGTATTTAGGTGTCGATCCGCAGGGAGAGAGGGAAACACTAATTTTTAATAAGAAAAACTACTATTAAAACTAAACAATAAAAGTAAAGGGGGGTTTTGTTCTAAAATCCTAAGGTTGGGTTCAATACCCGAAAGAGAGGAGTTTCAAACAATAAATGTAAATAAAATAAAGGAAAGAAAGATTGGTTTGTTTTCAAGTTTAAGGAGATCTAGGGGTATTTGGTCTACAATTCCTTGCTAATTCTATTTATTCGGTTTGTTTAAATTCATGTTTGATTTGATGAGGTTTCTAACCTATGTTAGCCTTTGGAACAAATATTAATACAAATACTTTGCGCTTTATGGATTAATGTGCCTCGAATTCTAGGGCTGTCACTAACCTAGAGGGATATTTAATCTCATGCTTCAAAGCATATATCGATATTTGTTCTAAGGTGTCCTAATTAGGATTTGCCTTCTCCTTTCGGTCCTTCACCAAAATCCTAACCTTAATTTCTATAGTTCCGGATTGGATATCAAAGTACGGTCGCTTCTAACCCAACCTAAGGTGTGTCTTTATGGTTTCAATTAGTAGTCTCCTCATGACCAATGCTGGAATTTAATAAATTTAAAGCGGAAAAACACGATCAACGCGATTTCAAAACTACTTCAATTCAATAAACCCTAACCAGGTGAACTCAAAGGAACGAGTACTAATGAAATTCATAAAGAATAAATCACAGAAATTAACAATCAAATCCGATAACACAATCATAATAAAAACAAATATCCGAATAATCTAGAATTAAACAAGTTCATGCATTGACCTAAACCCCTAGAAAGAGAACTACTCTCTCTTGGAGAGATCCATAACAAAGATTGGCAAAAACAATAAGAAATAAGATAAAGAAATGATTACACCCTTTCTTAGATCTAAAACCTCGATCTTGCCGACTCCTTGCTTGAATCTTCTTCTTCTCCTTCCTTGAAAAGCCTCGAGAATTTCTGCAGGATCTCTCTCTCTCAATTTGTGGAAAATGGATATAATAATGTATCATTTCTCATGTGGTCTCCTTAGCCTTATATAACGTTTTCTGAACTTGGAGATCAAGTCGTTTTATTTTCGGCGCCCACTAAGCCTACTAACTTCTATATTTCTAATTCTGTGATTCTGAACTTGGAGACCAAGTTATTCTAATTTTGGCACCCACTAAGCCTACTAACTTTCCATATTTAGCAGTTTTTCAGGCTGATGCGCCATTGATACGGATGTACAGAATTATATATTCCGAATTTGGACTTTGTTCCTTCATGAAAGTTGTAGATCTCTTTGTCCTGGTTCCGTCAAGTTTTGAATCACCCAAATCGGAGTTCGTATGACAAAGATATGACCAAAATACGAACTGTGTGTCGGCTGAGTGCGGGTGGTGCGGCCCGAGTGCGTCCGCACTGCGCTCGGATTTTCTGTTTTCTGTGTCAGTGCGTCCGCACTCTGGGTCAGTGCGTCCGCACTGAGCTCGGTTTCTCCTGTTTTGCTCTGAAATTCAAACGGGCATAACTTATGATCCGTAACTCCGTTTTCAGTGTTCTACCACTTTTCGGAAAGCTTGCGAGAAGATCTACAATTTGCTCCATTTCCTGTAGTTTAAATAGACTTCGGCAGTAACTTGATTCTTGGATATATTTCATTATATTCTCTACTAAAATACAAGATATTTGGTGTTATTATGTAATAAAAACTAGATCGAATGTGTATATAATTTAGACCTATCAAATACCCCCAAGCTTGAACCTTGCTTGTCCCCAAGCAACATCTAAACTTGGACTACAATTCGATCTCTTTGATATACCTTATATCAAGTATGTTTTCTCAAGTGAAAAATTTGTATGATCTTGCCAAAAATTAAAATCTTCATGCAAACTTCCCAAATTTCAAGTTTAACCCTCGGATAATTATGACTCAACCCATAATTGATTACTCTAACTTTTATTTCCTTAAAGGTCTAGAAATTACAAACTTCGTCTACCCAAATTTATTAAAAGAAATGCCATCTTAAACGTGGAATTTTCAAATTCAACCAAGCTTGAATCAAACTTAGGTTTAGAAATGTTGCGGACTACGTGTGTTGATACATGCATATTCTCATTTTTGTTGTTGCTTTTGATCTTCTGATTTTGATTTTTCTTTCATGATTTTAGCACTATTTTTCCCCATCCTTATTTAAGCACCGGTTAGTTACAAGTAGTTAACTGTACCCAACCGTTCTAATTCAATGGTGCTTTGCATGCTCTTAGTCTAACCCTTCCACTAACACAAATGTCAATTTTATCGGGAGACTAGTGGAGCAGGAGTGCTAAGGACTCATAACCATAAGTACGTCATGAAGCCGTAACATAGGTCATTGGAGTCACCTTTTATTTTCCAAAATTTTCAATTTTTACCCAATTTCTCAACATATATGCATATATCATGAATACACACATCCCTAAGTATTCCATCATACTCACGGATATCCCAATCTTTCTAAATTTAAAATTTTCAAATCTAAATAGCTTCTCTAATAAATTTGAATTCCTAATGCCACAATTTCATACACCTTTATTTCCACAAAGTTTTTCGCCAAATTATGTGGTCATTTCAAATTATTCCAAGGATTTAACGAAAATTATTCAAAATTTTGCATCAATACTTCTAATTTTGCCAATCACTCAAATTTATCAACAAAATGCATGACACAAAACTAGGTAAACATCCTAACAAGTCGGACTGGACCCTATTCATGGTTAGGTAAAACCCTAGTTTTAAACAAAAAATTTAAACATGCCTAAACTAAATGCAAGATACAATTGTGAATTTCAGTTTTTCATTTAACCTCCCCCCAGCTTAAACAAAACATTGTCCTCAATGTGTCAATTCATACTAGAAGAGGAAATTAAAAAGAGAAATAGAAACTCACAAGATGTTGCTCGGTTTAACGTCGGGAGCTCGACTTGTTGAGGCTCAGTTTAAAGGTGGTGGATCATCGAGGGCAATTGCCTCCTTTTCGATGATCGGTTCATCTTGAATGAAATGTTTGAGCCGCTGTCCATTGACTTTGAATGAACCCATTTTTTCGCTCCAGATTTTGAAGGCACCATGGTCGAAAACTCGTGATACTCGATATGGTCCTTCTTGAAAACTTCTTCCGATGTGTTTGTCGTGCCAATGCCTTGTCTTCTCTTCTTGGTTCAAGGCGGCATTGATTATGGTGGAATGTGTCTCATTTGGGCCAAGAGATTCGTACTTGAGGGTTGTTGGCAATGGTTTGAGTTCGACCTTCGATGGCATTGTGCATGTTGAAACGGCAAAAACTTGGTTCTGACAAGTTTCGTGTGGGCTGCCTAGGCTGCACGATTGGTTGTTTTCGTCGTTTTGAGTTGTTTCTTTATCGATTTCTTTCAGAATTTCATTCGGTTGTTCTCCTTCCATCATCCTATCTAAATGATCATTAATTGTAGAGTCTAAAACATCTACCCTGCATATCGAATCATTATTATTAGATGAAAATTGGAGAGATTTAAAAACATTAAATTCAACATTTTCATCACCTACTCGGAAAGAAATCTTTCCATCACGCACATCTATGATTGCACCTGCTGTGGTTAGGAAATCACGTCCCAATAGAAGGGGAGTTTGTGTATCCTCTTCCATCTCCACCACAACAAAATCTACCGGCAAGAAAAATTTACCAATTTTGACAATTGCATCCTCCAAAATTCCTACCGGGTATCTAACGGATCTATCCGCTAATTGGAGCGATATTTTTGTTGGTTTCAATTCTCCTAGACCTAACCTTTCATAAACCGCTTTTGGCATTAAACATACGCTAGCACCTAAATCACACAAACAACTATTGAATTCGGTCTCCCCAATTTTGCATGGAATAGTAAAACTACCGGGGTCCTTAAGTTTGGGAGGTAGTTTGGTCAAGAAAAGTGCACTACATTGCGTATTTAGAGAAATGGTTCCAACCTCTTCAAGTTTCTTTTTGTTTGACAACATTTCTTTGAGAAACTTGACATAGGTTGGCATTTGTGCAATTGCCTCGGTGAAAGGTATGGTAATGTTCAGTTTTTTCAATTGTTCAATGAATTTGGCATATTGTTGGTCTAGTTTGTTCTTTACCAACCGTTGTGGAAAAGGTAGGAACCTAAGAGGGGGAACATACTTTGGAGTTTCAGATTTTTGTACCTTTGTTGAGTTAGAATTACCAGTTTTGTGATGCTTTTCTGATGCCGGTGCGATTGGTGGATCAATTGGTGCGGCTGAAATCGGTTCAGATTGTGTTGATTGATGGAGTCCTTGTGGTTGGATTGGTTCATCGTTGGCTGGAATCTTTGGTCCATCATATTCCTTGTCACTCCTCAAAGTCACAGCATTTGCATACTCTCGCGGATTGATGTCAGGTTTACCCGGAAGTGTGCCTTGTTGGTGAGAAGATGCGGATGCTTGTTGTGCTACTTGTGTCTCTAGCATCTTTGTTTTAGTTTCTAAAAACTCAAACCTATTGTTCAAATTTCTCAAGGAATTCGAAATATCGGTATTGTTGTTTCTTTGTTGGTTCATGAACTCGTTTTGAGATATCACAAGGCCCTCTATCAATTTTTCTAATTTGTTGTTTTGAGAAGGTCCTTGGTACGAGTTTTGGTTTGACCAGTTTTGGTATTGATTGGAATTACCTTGGTATTGATTTGAGTTGTCATTTTCAGTCCTCCACATGAAATTTGGATGGTTCCACCTTGTGTTAGGGTTGTATGTATTTGAGTTATCATTTGGCCTAACATTATTGTAGATCGGGTCGTTCCTCTTATCACCTTGATTGTAGAATATTGCATTGGCTTGCTCGACTTCCTCTCCTTCTATGAGGACTTGGCAATCGGCGGTGATATGAGTCGCCTATCCACAAATGCTGCATGAAGCCTTCTTTGTCACGGATTTGGCATTTTGCATTTGTGCCATTTGATGTTGCAAGGCATCTATTTGGGCTTTCAAGGCGGTAACTTCGTCGATTTTTAGGACTCCCGGTGTTGTTTGGGTTCGTCCACTTCTCTCGGCCGTCCATTCCCTTTGGTTGATTGCCATGTCCTCGATCATTAGCATGGCTTGTTGGGGATCCATCTTGGACATATTACCTCCCGCGGCGGAATTCAAGTGAGTCTTTGTGGCGATTGTGCAACCTGCAAAGAAGAATTGGAAGAGCAACCACATGTCGAGACCATGGTTAGGGCACAAGCGTTGAAGCTCGGCCCATCTATCCCATGCCTCGGTCAAAGATTCTCCCTCGGCTTGCTTGAAGGTCGTGATCTTCGTTCGAAAGTGCTGGATTTTGGATGGAGGAAAGTATTTTCCTAAGAATAACTTCTCCATGTCGTCCCATCTTATGTTGTCACGATTCACGGTCCTTAGCCATGTCCTTGCATTGTCACAGAGGGATAGATGGAAGCATTTGAGCTTTAGGTTGTCGAGCTCTTCTCCTTCTCGAGCGAAGGTGCCACAAGATTCTTCGAAGACCGCCAAGTGGGCATGTGGATCTTCGTTTAGGGCTCCTCCAAACTGACTTTGGCCAAGCAAGTGGATGAGAGACAGCTTGATTTCGCGTGGGTCTTGGCCTTGAGGTATAAAACCGAAGCGGTGGCCTTGTTGATGGTTACGGCCATTTCCGTTGTTTGGATTGATACCAAACAAAGGATTGTTGTTGAGAATTGGTGGAACATTGTTGTTGTCGTGTGGATGTGGAGGCGGTGGGTTGTTGTGTGGAGGAGGAGGTGGTGGATTGTTATCGAGATCACGAAAGGCTTGGTTGATAAGACCTTCCGGAAATTCTTCCTCAACGAAGTTGCGTGGCATGCCGTATGGTGGATCTAGACCCGCCATTGGTTGAGGAAGAGAGAGTTCGCCGGCTTTGATCTTCGCGGTTTGGCTCCTTGTGACCGGTGCCAGTGCTCAAATCTATAAGAGAAGAGTAAAGATGAGATGTGAAAGAGAGAGAATAGAAATAGAGAATAGTAAATTGCAGAAATTTAAATAAGGAAAGTAAACTATTTTTGGATTTTTAATTTTTCTAAAAAGTAAATAAGGAAACTAAGAATTAAAAGTACTTTCCTAAAATAAAAACTAGTATCTATCCTATTCTCCCCGGCAACGGCGCCAAAAAGCTTGTTGAGTATTTTAGATATAAGAATTTTGTACTCTTTTGCCTTTAATATTTATAAACCTTCGTACTCAATGAATAGGTTAGTTGCAAGCGCACAACCTATCGATTGTAGTATTTAGGTGTCGATCCGCAGGGAGAGAGGGAAACACTAATTTTTAATAAGAAAAACTACTATTAAAACTAAACAATAAAAGTAAAGGGGGGTTTTGTTCTAAAATCCTAAGGTTGGGTTCAATACCCGAAAGAGAGGAGTTTCAAACAATAAATGTAAATAAAATAAAGGAAAGAAAGATTGGTTTGTTTTCAAGTTTAAGGAGATCTAGGGGTATTTGGTCTACAATTCCTTGCTAATTCTATTTATTCGGTTTGTTTAAATTCATGTTTGATTTGATGAGGTTTCTAACCTATGTTAGCCTTTGGAACAAATATTAATACAAATACTTTGCGCTTTATGGATTAATGTGCCTCGAATTCTAGGGCTGTCACTAACCTAGAGGGATATTTAATCTCATGCTTCAAAGCATATATCGATATTTGTTCTAAGGTGTCCTAATTAGGATTTGCCTTCTCCTTTCGGTCCTTCACCAAAATCCTAACCTTAATTTCTATAGTTCCGGATTGGATATCAAAGTACGGTCGCTTCTAACCCAACCTAAGGTGTGTCTTTATGGTTTCAATTAGTAGTCTCCTCATGACCAATGCTGGAATTTAATAAATTTAAAGCGGAAAAACACGATCAACGCGATTTCAAAACTACTTCAATTCAATAAACCCTAACCAGGTGAACTCAAAGGAACGAGTACTAATGAAATTCATAAAGAATAAATCACAGAAATTAACAATCAAATCCGATAATACAATCATAATAAAAACAAATATCCGAATAATCTAGAATTAAACAAGTTCATGCATTGACCTAAACCCCTAGAAAGAGAACTACTCTCTCTTGGAGAGATCCATAACAAAGATTGGCAAAAACAATAAGAAATAAGATAAAGAAATGATTACACCCTTTCTTAGATCTAAAACCTCGATCTTGCCGACTCCTTGCTTGAATCTTCTTCTTCTCCTTCCTTGAAAAGCCTCGAGAATTTCTGCAGGATCTCTCTCTCTCAATTTGTGGAAAATGGATATAATAATGGATCATTTCTCATGTGGTCTCCTTAGCCTTATATAACGTTTTCTGAACTTGGAGATCAAGTCGTTTTATTTTCGGCGCCCACTAAGCCTACTAACTTCTATATTTCTAATTCTGTGATTCTGAACTTGGAGACCAAGTTATTCTAATTTTGGCACCCACTAAGCCTACTAACTTTCCATATTTAGCAGTTTTTCAGGCTGATGCGCCATTGATACGGATGTACAGAATTATATATTCCGAATTTGGACTTTGTTCCTTCATGAAAGTTGTAGATCTCTTTGTCCTGGTTCCGTCAAGTTTTGAATCACCCAAATCGGAGTTCGTATGACAAAAATATGACCAAAATACGAACTGTGTGTCGGCTGAGTGCGGGTGGTGCGGCCCGAGTGCGTCCGCACTGCGCTCGGATTTTCTGTTTTCTGTGTCAGTGCGTCCGCACTCTGGGTCAGTGCGTCCGCACTCTGGGTCAGTGCGTCCGCACTGGGCTCGGTTTCTCCTGTTTTGCTCTGAAATTCAAACGGGCATAACTTATGATCCGTAACTCCGTTTTCAGTGTTCTACCACTTTTCGGAAAGCTTGCGAGAAGATCTACAATTTGCTCCATTTCCTGTAGTTTAAATAGACTTCGGCAGTAACTTGATTCTTGGATATATTTTATTATATTCTCTACTAAAATACAAGATATTTGGTGTTATTATGTAATAAAAACTAGATCGAATGTGTATATAATTTAGACCTATCAAAAATTCAGGTCTTGTTGTTTGGATTGATATCAAGTTTTAACTCTGTAAATTCAGGTCGAGGTAGATGTGGTACATCGGTGCCTATTGGAGGTACATCCAGAGCGATGTCGGCAGCATGAGCGTTTCTGACATGCAGAGGTGCCTCTCATATATTTTCAGGTATGGTAATTTAATTAAATTAACTTTTGCCACTGCAACTTAATTTCATATAAGCAATGTAACATAATTAAATATACAGGTTATTGAGCACCATTACCCCGGACGGGATGTGTCAGCAATCCCCGCCCCCGGCACCGATCAGCGAGGAGTTGTGGCGACAGCTTCATCATGCGAGGGACACAATTGAGGGCAAGGACTAGGGAGTCGTGCGTGCTGATTACGTGGCACTCGCATCATCTGCAAACCCCCCTATAGCTGACCCCGACCCTCCTACCTATCAGCAGGGCTATGTTCAAACAGAGCCCATTCCGGAGTTTCGTGGATACTCCACACAGCAGACATCATATCCTCTCATGCTGTACCCTTCGCTCGATGACTCCATAGCGAGACATGCGTTTTTGGTCCTAGAGTCCAGCAGACATCTGAGATTGAGGAGGTTCATGACGAGCCGGTTCATTTGGAGGATGTTCATGCGGAGGACGATGACTCAGATACTGACGTGACGCCATTCTCCAGGCGGGGTAGGGGTTTAGGGTTAAGAAGGCAAGGACGGTAATTAGTCCAGACCCGTAGATTTTGATTTGTACTTGGTTAGGTGTCAGATACTGTGACTTATTTATTTTGTTGCTTTGTTATTTATTTATTTTGTTTATTATATCATTATTTCTTCATACACAAATGATATTTCAAACGAACGATATTTTCAAAATAAACAACATACTTAGAATTTTGATTCGACAAATGAACAATATTTTCAAAATAAATGACTTTAAAACAAAATAAAAATTAAACATTAAACTATAAGAAAACAAAAAACCAAAACAAATAAAATAATTTCTGATAAAAAAGGGGGCCGCAGATTGGGGCTGCAGGGGCTTTGGCAGCCCGAGTATATTTTGAATTCTCCCAGAAACAGAGTGTTTTGATTTATCTTTTGTTTGATTCGGTATATTGTGTACTAGCTCCTCAGTTTCCCTTGCTGGTCACTCAAAGTTTGAGTTTGGATCCGAACCGTACGATCAGGATTCAGATCAATCCGGTCCAAATTAGAATTTACGGATCTCTTTAATATACATAAAAAAATATATATGTTTGTTAAGTTACAACAGAGGATCTGTAACTCTCTTAATAATTATTAAAATATCGTAACAAGGTCAATAGAAAAATTATAGAATACCCAAATAATGTACAAAATATTATTTTTGAAATCCAAAGTTTCCATCATTTTCATTATATACAACGTAATTTATTTTTTCTATATTCATGCTACACAACATGATTAATTTTTGAAAAAAAAATTCAATTTCAGGTTTCGGTGCTTGAAGTTCTCTGAAATAACTTAGTCGTCAAATTTTCATTTTTTTTTTTTCAAAATTAACATATAGTGACACGAGTAACTTCGTTTTCTCTTCAATAAATTTAGCCTCCTTTTATTGTGATTATTTTCACATTGAAGATAGAGACAGTGTCGATGGTAGAAGCAACAGCAATCTCATTCATATATTTTGAATGTATGTATGGTATTATAATTCCTGGAAAATGATAGCAGTAGTTAGTAGTTTCATTGTCAGTCGCTTAAACTATTCTAAATCTGATCGGATGACGTGGCAACAAGAAAGGGGGAAAATTATTAAGTAGTAGGCCTATTTTGGGAGGGATGAGCCCAAATCAGTAATGGATTGGGCTCTGGGGCCTGATTCAAGGAATTCTTGCAATTTTGGTTCATTCCAAATATGAAGGTGATAGAATTTCTCCATTATTATTACAAAATGTACCTCAATTAGAACTTAGAACTCACTTTTTCAAAGAAATAATGCAAAATCTACACACACACAAAATATACCAGGGGGTTAATTAAAATAATGCAAATCAATTAATGTAAATCTTTAGCCTCAACAAAAATAAAAATAAATTTTTTATACGTGATAAGAACAAATAAATGTGTTGCAAAATATCACCAATGCATCAGAGTAAAGAATAATAATACAATCAAACTAGTTCATCTCCTGATAAACCATTTGAATTAATGATGCTTGGTGACATTTTACAACCCCTGGCAAATGCACACATGCACGTTTATAGATATATATGCATATGCATGCATGTCTAGTAGTCCTCTTCATTGTTGTACTGCTTCATGATGGACCCACAGATGTCAAGAGGCTTGTCCTTGAGGTAGCCCAGGTCGTTGGGGAAGCGCTTGTTGCCCGGCATGCCGGCATCAGAAGAAAGCAAGAAACGGGCACGGTCACGGCCCGGGATGATCTCTTTGCAATCGGGACGTGGGCTCTCCACCAAGACAACGTAACAAGTATCCTTTTCGTGGCCGTCTTGCGCTTTGAAATAATATTTGCCGGTGTTATCGGTTACCCCGTCAATCGTGAACTCAATCTCATCACTGTCAACCTGGTTTTCAACCTGACTATCACCCCCCTTGTAGTGAATGCACTCGAGTCTCACCTTGGCACCTGCAATTAGTGACAATCATCTAATAATAATCTTGAGTTTGGGAGGATTAAGGGAAATAAGATGGATGTACATATGGAATACAGATTCTCATTCTACCGTAGAGTAGACATGAGAGGTTAAGACTAGAATAAAGAAGAATAAAGGCTTATTTTCTGAAATAAAGTTTTTTTATTTAAGTATTGTAAATATTTTGTGGTTATTAATACAATTGTTATAGGCATTAGGCCTACTAACCTTCACAAAAAAATAAATAAATTAGCGCAACGATATTTTCTACCAGATTAATTAGCTTGTTCATACCGGGAATGTATTCGGTTATATTGGTCACGAAACCGGCACGGCAAGTGTCACAGTAGACACGACCCTCGATGCTAATTTCCATGGCGTTTACCAGCAAAACACTGGCAAATGTGCAGCAAAGAGCCATAAAGGCAAGAAGAGGAAGCTTGGCCATTGGATAAATCTCTCTCTTTTTTTCTTGGGTTTCTTGTTCTAATTATGAACAAGCACTGTAATGAAGCAGGAGAGGTTAAACGCTTTCTATTTTTATAGGCTTGAGCTGTGGCTATTCTTAGATGCGCATGAGCTGGTTTGTATGGAGAAATGGAGAGAGATAAACTATTTGCCTATTTGAGGAACACCGTGTACTGATCAATGGTGAGTACTGATTGCTGTTATGACTTGTACCAGTACGGGTACGGTAAAATTGCTGTCATTTCTATTCTAATACTTTAGGGAGTCCGGATCCTCTGCATGCAGTACCTCACCATTTGAGTTTGAATCCATACCTCCCAAATTTTGTCAATTAAATCTGATGGGTTCGTGATGCAAATCTAAGACTTGTATGAATTTCGTTTTCTTTTTCACTTTTTTTTTAAACTTACATTTTTATTAAATTCTTAGCTAAATGCTAACCATGATAAATGATCTAGCCATTAAAAAGGGAATTCGGATCTGCTAAACGATCAGAATTCAGTTTACCGGGATATTAAATGGACCCCGTAAAATTGATCTGGTTTCTGATCGGACGGCCCGGATCCAAACTGATATTTTCAATTACTTTAGAGAATCCGGACCCTTGTACAAGGGCGAGCACTTGTATCAGAAAAGACCTATATATTGCCGACATTTTTATTAATATCCAAAGCTTAATACAAATTATTAATTATGCCCACGTTCCGAAACTTTTGCTAAAAATACTCAAGCCGGCAAGAAAATGGCCGGCTTAGGTACCAGAGTAAGCCGGCTATTTTCTGGCCGGCTTACTTCATTTTTTTTTTTTTTTTTTTTTTTTTTAGGGAGAGACACTATGAAGATCAAAATATTGAAACCTAACTCTGAAAATTTGAAATTTTTGTTTAAATTATTTGTTATATTACTTTTTTTGATGTATAATTAGCATATTTATACTAAAATACGTTAGATTACTTGAAATTATGTTGAATTACACTATATTACAATAAATTATGTTCAATTATACTAAATTACGTTAAATTATAATAACTTCGCTAATTATGTAGAAATACGGTAAAAAAATACTAAACTACACAAAATTACGCTATAGTAGACTGATTTTGCTCATCATTCATGAATCATAAAAAATAGTAAAAAAATTCCAAAAATAGTAAAAATTGGTAATCTGCAAGTTCATTATGTAACTAATTTACTGAGCTACTTGGATTGAATGATAGAAATGAAAATCTTAATCGGAAACTTCAACTCAAGTTTTGAAGCTCTTCCCTTTGTTTTTTCGCGATTCTGAATTTCGGAATCCGGCATTGCTAGCACGGATGCATGCGCATTTTCGCAAGCTTTCCGAAAAGTGGTCATTTGCTGAAATCGGACGCTCGAGCGCCGTTTTATGACCGTTTGAAGTTTCATCGTCGTTTTTCGCCTTTTCAGTGAAGATATCATCCCTATTCATTTGTAATTTAGCGTAATTTACCGTATTTTAGCATAATTTAATGTAATTTAGCGTAATTTAACATAATTTAGTGTTATTCAACATAATATCAATTAATCTATCGTATGTTAGTATAAATATGCTAATTATACATCAAAGAAGTAATATAACAAATAATTTAAACAAAAATTTCAAATTTTCAAAGTTATATTTCAATATCTTGATCTTCATAGTGTCTCTCTCTAAAAAAAAAAAAATTATTTGAATATGACTATTTTTTGTAAAATACTTAATAAATAGTAAACAAATTCAAAAAAATATAAAATTTGATCTGGAAGCACAGTTTATTGTGGAGATCATGTTGAACGGTTTGGATCGATGATTTGGACTTTGAAAATGAAAAAAATGATTGTTGTAACTTGATCCCTCCTCAAAGAAGTAATATAACAAATAATTTAAACAAAAATTTCAAATTTTCAGAGTTAGATTTCAATATTTTGATCTTCATGGTGTCTCTCTAAAAAAAAAAAAAAAAAAATGGAGTAAGCCGGCCATTTACTCTGGTACCTAAGCCGGCCATTTTCTGGCCGGCTTGGGTATTTTTAGCAAAAGTTTCGGAATGTAGGCATAATTAATAATTTGTATTAAACTTTGGATATTAATAAAAATGTCGGTATATATTGTGTATATCATCTCAGCAACCATTAAAAATATTTAAAATAAAGTAGAATTCTGCCTACCCATAATTCATTCTTTTTTTCTTTTAAAGTCTTTCCATCGATCACCGTCCAATGCACTTAACTTTAATTTTTGTATATGGGGTGGTTATTAGTGAAGAAGTTACCTGAAATAATTAAAAAAAATCAGGGATAATTCATTGACAATTAATTAATGTAAAAATTATTTAATGCATGAAAATAAATTTTTAGTTTAGAAATTTCACATCTAAATTCTTAGTTTAGAAATTTCTTTGTTTTGGATAGATTTTTTTTTATTGTTATTGGATGGTTCATAATTATTTCTGATCAATATTTCCTTCATCCAAAATTAAGTAAAAAAATCTAATAAAACTTAATTTTGTTTCCAATGAGATTTCAATATATTGATCACAATAAGCAACTTGATTGGACTGTTCAGGTTTCATTTATATATCAAATTAAACTGTTAAAATCGATCTACTTTAAGAGTGATGCATTTATATATCAAATTTATAAATTTTTTAAATTAATTTAGTATAAAGTTAAACGGTCAAACAATGATAATAACTAAACGTATCAAAATTAACTTGTAAATATTTTATTTGATCTTTTGACTTTAATGTAATTCATAATTGTAACATCGTAGCATGTATATTCAATACAAACTGAATGCGTTGATTAAACGATTTAACAATATAATAACACAAATACCACAACTCGCTGATATAGTAATTTTCTTACCAATAAATTTGATATCAAAACAACCGAAGAACTTTTTGACTCTTCTTTTTGTATAGATTTTTTTTTCTATTTTTTAAATTTTATATATTTTATTTAAAAATATTAATAAGATTGTTAAATCAACTCCTTGTTAATGAATTTCAACTCTTTAAAAAAATTGTTATAATGAAAGCATTGCTGAACGTGTATTTAATATCCATAAAGAATTACTCTATCTGAATTTTAAACCTGCAACTTCCCACACACAGAAGGTATTGTCTTTGTCACTAAACCAGAAGCGAATTCTCCCGGTCATATGTTGTTAAAAGAATTAAGTAGCCAATTATTGATATATCTACGAAATAAGACGCATAGAAGGGACTAAAAATTCAATTTGATTCTTTTTTTGGAAAACTCAGTAGTGGCTACAGAGTGTTTGTATATATGTAAATAGTTTGTTACATCAGTTACAACACATTTCAACAATCAAGAAATCAAAACTAATTCTACCAACTGCACATTAGTTACACCAGTTCTCTGTTTCTTAATAGTTTTATAATCACAACTTCACATCTGTTATAACCTTTCATGCTACCTACATTGCATTGGATCTTTTGCCTAAAAAATTATTGTGTTCCTGCTCCTCCAAATTGACCAGCAACTACATATAATTAGAGGAGGACCTAGCTTATTCCAACCTCTTGGCGCATTTGACCAGCGTAATAAGAATTTTTTACAACTAATAATAATCTTATAATTATTTTCTGTGCATACTCATAAATGTAAATTTTTATAAATTTATCTTCGAGTGTTGGTAAATATTGGTGATATCTCTTTAGTTTAAAGTTTAAGCCCATGGGTCATGATGGGCCTGTCAATTCACATGCCATCGACTTTAAAATTCGTGGCCATTTTATTAAACAAACGGAGCTCAATTCAATTCCACTGCTGTAGCGAACAATGGAGAAGGGACACCGGACACGGCATCTGCGTTCCATCCCATCCCATGTTTTCCGGAATTCAGATCCAGTGCAGTAACCCAATTTTTGAGTTTTGATCCAAACCGTCCAAGGTGCTCTAACACGAATCTTACAGAACCTGGACCCCACAAATAATACTGGCCCCGCGCTACTACCGAATAGGCACCGTACACGTCTAAACTCAAAAATTGAGTTACTTTAGGGGATCCGGACTCTGTTTTCCGCTCATGCGGCCTCGATACTCCACAAATCTCGCCACCACAAATCAGACACGGCTATACTTTTGTTACTTTATTGATTCTAAAGTAACCGAATTCTGGAACCGTCTGATTTATATCTAACATATACAGAAAATCTCAATTCAATTACTAATACTATAATTGAGAAAATCGAAATCCATTCCAATTATAATGAAAAATCATGTGTATTAATGAAAAAAAATAAGAAGATTAAAAAAAACAATGATACAAAAGATAAATCCCATTTTTACAAATAACTAATAACTCATGGAGAATTATTTCTTATTTCAATTACTTTTTGTTTTTGAAAAAAGTAAATAAAACCATGGTGAATATATACAGGAAAAAATCACAATGCATAAGCACAGAGATACGGTTGAAATAGGAGAATTTTACATGAAGCGCGATCGCTACCGAATGAGATAATTCACTTTTTACCCGACTCGGAGACGGTCTAATAGATATCGGACGAGACTCGATCCGTTGCCGCTTGTAACCGTTAGATGCTCTTGGAGATTCGCACAGTCAATTTATATTAATCCACGGCGTGTCTCCGCAGCGAATCGAACGGCCAGACCAAATTCGGTTCGAAATCCATCTGACAGCTCCCTTTCTCCAACCTACTCTCCTGGGAACCAGATGTGATGTAACTTAAAGCGGCCCATTAACTATTTATTACAGGCCGTACTTTACCCGCCGACTTCCAAACCGTATTGTATGTATAATCTGAACCTGGCATTGTAGACTGGTGGATTTTTCTTGGGTAGATCTGTGATTGTGATTTGTGAAATAAGAGCGTCTCTCCTGCTGCGGTGCAAGAGACTTGGTGTATAAATTAATCACATATAGTCATCCTTGGACCGATTCCATATGAGCTATCACTTTCCTACGTTTCTCTCCAGTCCTTTCTATCAGTAAACAAAAAGGTGTAGACTATAGAGAGAATGGGACTGGAGATCTACTGGACCCGATTGGTCCGATTCATTCGATCCCGATACTGATTACTGAGTTTCCTGAATTTGTCTTAGTTTTTATCCTGGATTGATGGGAGTTGTGACCAGATCTGGAAAGTGAAGCTCGATAAAAATCCAATCGGAAGTGCCAGTCTTTATACTATTCGTTTTGATCTGAGTAGCTTCGATTGATTCGTGCATTCTAGCCGTATCGCTGCTTGAGGCTTAGAGTGGAAGGATGGATGATTTGTTAAATTTTGAAACTGGGAAGCACGATTACGACTGGTAAGATGTTTTTTTTAAACTCATTAGTCATATAAATCCTTTGAATTTGCATTAGATTTACTCGTATAGATTTTCAAATTAATAGTTGCTTAAGATCTGGTCTGGTATTGTATGATTTTTGTCTACTTTCAGTTCAGTAAACTGTACAGTTAAGCTAGTAGCACCGCAAGTGGCTTCAGGTTCAACCCCTTACTAAATTTATCTCCAAATATTAGCTAAGAAGCATCATATTCATTTCTGAATTTCTGAAATGGATGTGTTAATTTGTCCTTTCTGAAGTTGGATGCCAAATTGAGTGGTTTTGTTTTCATAATTTTTCCATAGAATCACAACATATTCTATTTTTTGTTTGCCTTTACAGGCTTCTAACGCCTCCGGGAACACCCCGTGAATTGAAATCGGAGCTTATAGAAAAGAAGCCAGTAACAGTCTTGGCTGTACCTAAACGCTCTGCTGCTCCCATTAGGTCATCTTCTACTACTAGAGCCTCAAGGGTATGCGCCTATACTAAAGAATATTCTTCCGCTATATACCACAGTACTTAAACAATGGAAATCTTAATTCCTGTACATTCTTACATTGATTAGATCTTTCTTATTTCCAAATAAGTCAGAGCATGCAAGTTATATAAAAGAAATCTAAAAACTATTATTTGTCTCAAATTTGGTGGTGCTATCCATTTTGACAAAACTCTGTTAGTTCTTACAACATACAAGACTATCGGGTGCTTGATTTTTTTTTTTTTTGAAAGAAGGGTTCTTGTTAAAAATAACAAAATTCGGAGGATTGTGATAATAAAATTTTCTGTGCATAATGCATGAAAGTAGGATAATAGTGTTTTTTAGATCAGTAATTTTACATCTATTTAGACATCTTTGGGCACCTCCAAGAAGTTTTCTGGTTCTGCTGAAGTACAGTAAAAAATAATTTTGTGATAGAATTCAACTAGAGAACAACATAGATCAAAGTCTCAAACAGAAAAAAGCACTGAAATACAACATTGGTAGTACTAACTGGAGAAAATGCAGCCTGGCATTTATTCTGAAATCAATATATCAGCCCCTGTATGGATGCACTCAAAAAAGCTGTTGTTCTCTAGGCTGATAGAAGCTTGCCAAAGGAGCAACTCCTTTTTGTGCAAAAAGCGGCAATCATACTTGCTTTCTTTTAAAGAAAGCATAAATTTACAAGCTGAAGAGTTTGAAAGTTGTAAAACACAAACAGCACAGTTTCAAATATGCCAAAAAAATGAAAAAAGAACACCCTTAATGTAGCTGGTGCAGTCACCAGTTTTAAACTCCCCCATTTTTCTCAGGCAAAGGAACACTCTTATTTTTGTTTTTATTCATTTGCTAATGCAACATATTTAATGTCATGGAAACCCCCCCCCCCCCCCCCCGGTACGTATTCTGGCACATGATAAGTACCTTTCATTGCACTTGGCAATTGAATAACAGGATTATCTTAGGTTAACAGTAGTTATATCATGATCTCCTTTCATCTGATAGAAAATATTAGATGCAATTACTGAATTTCAGGATATAGTTGTTTATTTTGTTTCAAGTGTATGCAGTATCCAGTGACAGGATACTTTGAATATTCTTTCTCTTTACTTTCCTTGCTAAAATGATTTATATGACCTTTCTCTGACAGCTCTCCAGTACAACTCAACATCTAGATAATGGCCATACCAGCAGCACCTCTACACGACCTGCCAGAAGCAGCTCGGTGATCCGCTCATCAGTCCAATCAAGCAGCAGCAACATCAGAAGCACCACAGCTCTTAACAGCAGCACCGCCTCGCTGAGTTCACGACCTTCCACCCCGACAAGGCGTACCCCAACCCTAGCGAGTCCTAGACCATCCGCCCCAGTAATCACCACCCGTACCACCCCCAGCCGTTCCTCCACCCCAGTTAAATCTCGAGGTTCTGCACCTGTCTCAAAACCCACTCCATCTTCCAGGTCATCCACACCAACCCGTCCTCGGACCAGCACTTCTGTCTCGTCAACCGGTACAGCACCTCCATCAACCCGTTCAGTTTCTCGCTCTTCAACCCCAACCCGTACTGTTTCCTCATCTCCTTCTGTCGGACGGTCTCCTTCTGTGGGCCGCACTTCCAGTTCAATCTCTGCTGGTTCTATCAGAAGGGTCCCCTCTTCTGGTGGCCTGAGTTCGGCCCCAACCTCCCGACCTAGTTCGCCAGGTCAGCGGCCGCGTGTCCCCGTTCAGCCTCTTGATATACCAGATTTCCCCAATGAGACGCCTCCGAACTTGAGGACAAAGCTTCCTGACAGGCCCACATCTGCGGGTCGGGTTCGACCCGGCACGTTGACTATGCGGAGCTCTGGTCCTTCACAACCCGAACATGTTGCCACTGCACCTGCACATAAGAAGGTATCTGTTCCTGTCGTTAGCCGAAGCAAGTTTAGTGACGGTCCTTCAAAAGTGTCTTCGTTTTCTGGCAATGGGCACCAGTCCAAGCCAGTGCCAGTACAGAAGCCAGCAGGGCCTGGTTCCGATAGCGGTGGATTTGGCCGAAATATTTCGAAGAAGTCACTTGACATGGCCATTAGACATATGGTAAGGTGCTTCCATCCATTTAAGTATCGAGTTATATACACACCAATATTTTTTTGTATTTATCTTTTTCTTTTGATTATAGGACATTCGACAAAACCTAGGGGGAATCAAAGGTGCATCTCTTTTCCCACACAGTATTCGCTCAAACCCTACCAAGGGACGGCCGGCCCGCATGTCAGACCCTACATCCAACTCTCGCATATTAGATATACACTCTGAAAATGGCAGTTGTAATGGTACCATCTCTGATAATTCAAAAAGCACTGCCAATAATTCTCCTGACAGCAACATAATGCTGTTGAAGGAGACTCTAAACGAGTTAGATTTGTATGGTAGTTCAAGGTACGATGCTATGTTGTTCAGAGAAGACGTGAAAAGTACGAATTGGTTGCATGGAACTGATGACAAGTCTGATCAAAACTCAATATTTGACCACAGGTTCGATACACTTCCTGAACCATTTGGACCACTATAATAGTGTGATTCTTTGTATCTGTAATATATCGTTTATGAAGGATTTAATTTGTTCTATTATGTTGTTTCTTCTCGTGCTGGTATCTTGGATTTTGAAAGTGGCTTTTTTCAACTGCTTGATGTTTTTTTTTTTGGGTTCTTTTTTGTAAACTTATATATGCAGAGGAGATAGTGGGACTGTGACCCCTGTTAGAAAAATGTGTGGACACTTGAAATGGAAATATACGGACTAATTTGTGTTTTGCAACCTCTGTTTACTTTTGCAGGAAAAAAAATGTATTTATTTTTAGTGTATGCGGTACTTCTAATCTATCAGTATAACTATATTTAACTTCTGGATGTCTTCATGTCATTTAATAAATTTGTGGTTACGTGAAACAGGTAAAAAGTTCATGCATTTACCTATCATCTATTTCGCCACTGGTGTTAAACAATGTTAACAAGTACTTAATATAAATTTGACATATAAAAATTATATATGTAGAATTTTTTTTATATAATATATATGTATGTCGCGTCCAAAAAGGAATGATGAAATTTGTGTTACTCTAGCTTCTTTTTTCTATAGAAAAAGAAGAAATTTGGTGTTAGTCAAACGATTTAAATTTTCTGATGATCTAACTTAATGAATATTTAGGTATTATCAGATTATTTTTAAATTGGTTATACCACTCTTACACATGCTACGCATTAGGCTATTGTGAAAAAAAAATTATACATATATTATCTATACAAAAAAATTCAAAAGATGAGACTAATTATTTTCTGTAGGGGTGTCAATGAGTACAATACGGTACGGGGATTATAGTTTGGGTGGATGTATTTTCATACCTATATCCATTAACTCTATTCATATCCTACTGTTACCATTAAGAATAGTTCTTATTCTACTTTTATTCGTTAAGATTATTATATTACAAAGTGATAGAATAGCGGAGGAATAACGAATAATACTAATATAATAATTAGTTTTATTATTTTTTTACAAGTCGATTATCAAAATCTATTCATTTCACACATATGTAATCACATTACTAATATAAAAATGAAAATAGGATAGGGTATTAGGGTATATTTCTCTGATGAGACAAGTTGCCCCCACGGGGTATTCTTTTAATTTATTGATAATTCAAGCAAACTCATGAAAATGAAAATGAAAATGAAAATAGGATAGGGTATTAGGGTATATTTCTCTGATGCTTGAGGAGTGTTTAGATGCCACACTGTTGCGTTGAAGACAACATATATGGGCCGCAGCCCATTTAGTTTTCCTATCGGCTGTGAGCCGATGGTAATTTGGTTTTACCATCGCGATAGAGCTAAAACCTGATTGATTTGCTTGATTTTAATTAAAAGGGTCCGCCGCTGTTTCATTTGGTTGAGCGTTTTGTGGAGCCATTTTTTTCGTGAGTCTTCTGTGTTGTCTTTTCACCAATCTCTTCTAAGGTTTTGATTTTTCTTTTTAAAATTTGTAAGAGAGTGTGTGAGAAAGTGCTATTGAATTTGATGATTTTTTGTACTTGTAAGACTCTTTGATTTAGTGGATTTGTGCCGTGTGTTTTCGTGATTTTCTTCCGAAAGAGTTTCCATGTAAATCTTGTGTCTTCTCTTATTTCTTGCGCTTGCTTGTTTACTGCTTTGGTGTCTTGTGTGATTCCTCTATATCTTTATTTATCTGTGATTTATTTACCTCCTCTCCCAACACACTTATATTTAATTCAATTTCAGATAGGGACAAATTATCATTTATTAAAAAAAATTATAAATTTTGCATGTAAACGCACAACGAATTTAGTGGATCGGGTTGACTGTTGGATTCGTCGTTTGAAGTCAATTCGATAGATTTTAGAGTTGGTGTTATATAGGCTAAAATACACTGACTAATATTAGCCAGATTCTATAATAATGAGTCCGGCTAGTATGACATCAACTTTAAATTTATTAGATAGACTTCAAACGACGAATTCAAACTGTTCAAACCGATTTACTCTACGAGTGATGTGTTTACATGAAAAATTTATATTTTTTTCGAGTTAGTTTAGTATCAAGTCAAGCGGTCAAAAATATTAAAAAAAATAAATGCATTAAAATTAACTTAAAAACTCCCACAATCGATAATTTTATTGAATTTACAAATGAATATTGTTATATAAATTTGTTACAATTAATATTTTTAAATTTCAAAAACTTTGTCATGGTTCAGTGCTTTCTTGTAGTTGTCTAAACTTTTTCATTGTAAAAAAATAATTTCAAACAGATATTGCAGGGACAAATTCAAAGTTTCGTTAAAACTTTGAAAATCAAATTGCTCTGATATATTAAATATGTTTGGAGCTATTTCAATGTATAACTATATAGAGTAGAACTAGGGTATTCTTAAGTTCACCAAGTCTCTTGGTGAACTCAAGTTTAAAATTCATCGGTTCGGTTTCAAATGACGAATCCGAACAGTTGAAATCCGTCTACCTTACAAGTGATGCGTCTACATACAAAAATTTTAAATAAAATTTTGAAATTAATTTTACATAGAGTCAAATGGTAAAAAAAACGTCAAAAAATGAATGCATTAAAATTAATTTATTAACCTTCTAATTTTGACTGCTTGACTTTATACTAAATTATTTTGAAAGTATAAAATTTTTACATGTATACGCACCACTCGTAAAGTAGACAGGTTTTAACGGTTCGAATTCGTCATTTGAAGCTTATTTGATGAATTTTAGACTTGAGTTCCCCAAGAGGCTTGGTGAACTTAAGAACACCCTAGTTCTACTCCAACTATATATCATATATCATATATGTTCACAAAACTTTAATTAAAAAAAAGTGGGTTTGAAATTATGGTAAAATCTGATTCATAGGCAGCTATATAACTAAAATAGGGCAATAACATGTAATTATTGGTTTGTTTGGTTCATTCGTTGCAATATTTAAATTTTGTAGCAAATGTGGTTTCCCATTTTTCTTGGCTTCAATGATTTTGACCTACTGAAGCCGGTGTGACCGAAATTTTTATTTATACCATTTTAATAAAATAAATTAATAAAATAACCATCGTTTTTGGTCAATTCTAATTCTAGCACTGCCGCAGAACACCGCTGCGGACCCATATGGGGGTGACCGCAGAATGCCGGAGCGGACCCCCATATGGGGCCGCAGAACCATTCTGCGGACCCCCTTTTTTCTTTATTCTTTCTGTTAATTTAACGAGGCACCGGTCAAAAGCTCTACCGGTCAAAAATTGTTTTCCTTTCTGTTATAGGGATGCGTGCAGAACCATATTAAAAAAACTGGATTAAAAAAAAAAAAATGGGTCCGCAGAACCATTCTGCGGATCCATTTAAGGGTCCGCAGCGGTATTCTGCGGCCCCGCTCAAATGGGTCCGCAGAATACCGGTGCGGCCGTGCTAGATTTAGAATTGACCAAAAACGATGGTTATTTAATTAATTTATTTTATTAAAATGATATAAATAAAAATCTCGGCCGGTGTGATAAGTAGGTTAGCTAGTTTTGTTGACCTGAACATTCAATACCTCTCTTGATTACAAAATGAACTTGCCAATTTCTTTTAGGAAAGAATAAGATAAATAGAGAAATTGCTAATATGCTATGCTAGAGGGCCTCCGTGCTACGGCTCAATATTTGAGTTTTTAAAATTCTAACGGTCGATCTGAACCGTTCAACATGATCTCCATATGAATATGTACTTGCAAATCAAATTTTACATTTTTTAGAATTTTTTTACTATTTTTTTAGATAGGTAGAAAATCACTTGATCTGAAAATTCTGTACCATTCAGATCAAATATTTTTCTACCTATCTAAAAAAATACTAAAAAATGTAAAATTTAATTTGCAAGTACATATTCATATGGAGATTATGTTGAACGGTTCGGATCGACCATAATAATATTAAAAACTCAAATATTGAGCCGTAGCACGGAGGCCCTCTATGCTATGCATAGCACCGTAGCCAACTCCAGATAAATAGAATAACATGTTAATAGTTGCAGTCTTGCAGAGCATTTAATCATTGGTTGAGTGGTGCTGTCTGCTGTGCCTGTGGTGGTACTGGTAATCATATTCATTGGTCAGGACTCAGGAACACTCAGGATTGGCGCCATCAAGGAAAAAAAGAAACATTATTTAAAATATTTAATGAGTAGCCTTTTTCAAAAGATAATAAAATCATAAAACATTATCTAAAATCCAAACGAAGATATTTATGATACTAGTCCTGTGATTGTTGGAGCAGTTTATCCAAAAAGATTATCATATGCGCGCATATGCATATAGTAATTAATCCAACCCTCCAACAGGTTGCATATAGTAATCGGTGTTCATCACTACAAATTGGAATCATTTATATATTTTCCAACAAAACCACATGCATGTGCATCCATTCCTATTTAAATTTTCTACAACTTCTCTCAGTTGGAGTTCACTTCTACTGAAAATTCAAAATAAACTTAATTCAACTAAATTAAAACTAACTTCAACTAATCTACAAATTTTTTTTATAAATTAAATATATTCTGCATATATATAGTTGAGTAGAACTAGGGTGTGATGCGCTCACGCCGTGAGCGCACCTCCTAGAGGTCACATTTTCAAAGTTCAAATAGTCGATTCGAACCTTCCAACGTGTTCTTCATATTAAAATATGCTTGGAAACCAAATTTTACATTTTTTGGAAACTTTTTACTATTTTTTCTGAATTTTTCAAAAACGTGTTCAAAGTTCAAATAGTGATGATTTTGAAAAATTCAGAAAAAATAGTAAAAAGTTTCCAAAAAATGTAAAATTTGGTTTCCAAGCATATTTTAATATGAAGAACACGTTGGAAGGTTCGAATCGACTATTTGAACTTTGAAAATGTGACCTCTAGGAGGTGCGCTCACGGCGTGAGCGCATCACACCCTAGTTCTGCTCTATATAGTTACATCTCTTTCTAACTGCTTTGTATATTAATTCTACAAAACATAATTACATCTCTTTCTAACTACTTTGAGTAAACGGAATAGCTAGCTAGCTTAGGAGATGATTTATAATTTGCGTCATTGTTGACTTGAATCCATTATTAATTCCTAGGATCATAATAATTCATCACTTGGTTGTACAGTAGCTGTAAAATTTGTCATAAATAGGAGGAGTAGTTGGGTAATAATAGGAAGACATCTAGTAGATGAGAGCAGCTTGGGTCCGATGCCCATCGGACCCAAAGTGGGTTCGATGGGCTCGATGACCGTTCGCTGCTTCAAGATTCGTGCACATGTAAATTAAAGCAGATGCAAAAGTTCTGGCGTGAATCTTACAGCCGATCGGACGGTCATCGAGCCCATCGAACCCACTAGATAGTCTGTACGTCTATATAAAACATTAATTCTGAGTTCTGACCAGTGGTAGTTTATTAATTAATTAATTAATTAATTATATGAACTTAATTTTATATGCACACCTCACTCGCTCAGACCTACACGTACGTCATTCAATAAGAGATAACCAACTATATATATATAGAGAGTTGGGCTACGGTACTTTTGGTACTTTGCGAAGTAAAACGAGTGTTTTATTCACGTCTATATTTTCAATTTGAAATTTTAAAATGTCGATCCAAACCGTTCAAGTTGATCTCCATATTAAATTGTGCTTGGAGACCAAATTTTACATTTTTTGAAAATTGTTTACTATTTTTTTAGAATTTTTGAAAATCACTGTTTTTCAAAAAATCCTGGACCATCAAAAACAACAATTTTAAAAAATTCTAAAGAAATAGTAAAAAATTTGGTCTCCAAGCACAATTTAATTTGGAGATCAATTTGAACGGTTCGGATCGACATTTTGAACTTTAAAATCACAAAATATGAGTGTGAAGTAAACACTCGCTTTACTTCGCGAAGCACCGTAGCCCAACTCATATATATATATATGAGCTGAGCTGTCTCATCATTTTAAAATACTTAATTAATGCGCCTGCCCCTCAGCCCCTGCCTTGGTAATTCTACTTATTCGGTGACTTAATTTAATTCTCTTTTCAGATATGAAGCAACAAATTGAACAGTATCGCATAATTAATTTACCTAATTAAAATGGACAAATATTAATTTTGTAATGCAATGCTCCTTGATTAATTCGAGATTTATATATTTTTGTTTATTTCTGATTAGTATTTAAAGTTGGTAGACTTGACCGCTAGCTATATATTTTTATTTAACAAAATAATAATTGCATGTATATCATTTTAATTGATATCCGTACACATGATGAATGCACGAAATTAAAAAATGTGTCAAATTCTTTGCCTTCAGTTCCGACATTTCTATGCAATGAAACAAATAAGGGCATGTTGGGACGCTCCACTGTTGCTGTGGGAAGAAAAAAATTCACTCAAGAGTGATTTTTTCTTTCCCACATGAACAGTAATTTTCAGTTCAATTTTTTTTTAAACCCACACCCATATCCATTCTCTAGGGGGCACCGAACAGACTCTAAGAGAACCAAATCAGCCTGTCAGTTTTGTCACACCAAAACATGTGCTACTAAAGCCTATAAGGAATTAAAAACAACAATATCTAATATATGTATTGTTGTCTATAATAATCAAACTTTAAATTTTTTATGGTTAACGGAAAATACAATTACAAATTTAATGAACAACTCTCAACCAACAATAACCGATCTACAGCGAAGGAGAATATATAGGAGATGCTTATCCACCCATAGTTTTAAAAAAATTAATTATGTATATCAAAACTTTTTTTTAATATAGTACAGTCCTTTCGTAAAATTTTAAATATATGTTTGTAGCTTAATGGTTAGAGTTCTGCTCTGTAGTTATGCAAATTTTAGTTCAAATTCTAGTCTATGGTACTATGTATGGCACGGATTGGTCTGTAATACGGATCAATATTTTTGTTTTCAAAATTCTAACGGTCAATCTGAACCATTCAACATGATCCTCATATAAATATGTACTTTCAGGCCGAATGTTATATTTTTTTAGATTTTTTTTATTATTTTGTAAGATAGGTAGAAAATAACTTTATCCAAAATTCTGGACGATCCTAAAACAGTGATTTTCCTCTTATCTTAAAAATAGTAAAAAAATTCTAAAAAATATATAATCCAGTCTGCAAGTACATGTATATCATATGAAAATCTTGTTGAACGGTTCGGATCGACGGTTAGAATTTCACCAATCCGTACTATGCATAGTACCATAGACTCACTCTTATTATATATATATATATATATATATATATATATATATATTATGTTTGACCTCCTAATTTAGATTTTCTAATTCCGTTCCCATACGTATATATACCAACAAGAAAATTTGAGAAAATCAGTAGAAATTGCATGAACTAACAGATTATTTACCAATAATTAGGATTCTCTGATCTCTAATGATGGCAAGGTGCATTACGGACAAGAATAAAATATGGTTCCGGTAGAGTATGTAACTCATCACCTACTTTAGACTTTTGCGTGTTACTTTAATTAATTGTTTAATTATTATATATTCAAAACTCAAGAATCGTTGCACTTGTAACTAAATTATATATCCTGACCTATTTTCTAACGACTTGTTGAAAGCTAAGGGAATAGATATGTCATGCCTGGAATCTGCATATCAATCCTAATTCAACTCTGTATAATATATTTAGTCCCACTTGCACAATATCATACCGCTAAGAAATAAGCAAATTGAACGGTTGGTGTCACATAAGATATCATACCGCTAAGAAATTTTAAAATCCAATTACTCTTATGAAGTGTGAATTTTTATGTTGTTCAATAGCAATAAAGAGAGAAGTATATATAAAAAAGACGGATTTTATTGTAAAATTTCATGAAATTTTCTAATTTATTTTGAGTTTGGCGGGTGTGCTATTGATAGTATAGCGATATGCCGTGCAATTTTGAAAACCTATCGGATAAGTTACAAACAACAAATTCAAATTGTTGAAACGGATTTACGTACTTCACGTATGATGTGTTTACATATTAAATATATAAAATTTTGAATTCATTTAGTACAAAGTTAAGCGGTAAAAAAATAATGAAAAATAAATGAATTAAAATTAATTTACCAATTTCACTTTACACTAACTGAATTCGAAAATTTATAACTAGTATTTTTGTATACACATCACTTGTGAAATAAACATATTATAATAATTTAGAATCGTCATTTGAAAGTTATCCGATACATTTTTTAGGTAGTAGCATGACATGTCACTATACTATCGATATCATGCTAGCCAAACTCATCTATACGAGTTCAAAATTTCAAATTCATTAAGTCCAAATTTTCATTTTAAACTTAATCTTATATAACAACTTTTTTTAATTCAATTCCAGCTCAAATAAAAAAAAAAAAAAACTCTTGCCAAGCAAACACTAATTTAAAATCAATTGGGATAATAATTGATCTGGAACAAAAATCATAACAATAGATTGTTTTTCATTCCTATCACAGATGGAAGGCATGATGGTTGATGACACCATCTCCACTAAAAGATATAATGGCGGTTTCTCTGTTACAAATCCTCAGTCGCCAACCATGTAACAAGTTGTCGATGAGGTGGAGGCTGGAGCTGGAGCCACGGATTTTAATTATTTAGGATGCCCGTTTCCATTTTGAATGTTATCACTGGTCCACTATATAATATATATTACCGTGTTAAACAGAGGATTTGAATTGTAATAGTGGACCATAAATGTAGCTAGAATGAAGCTGTTGGACCATGACGTCATACTGAAAGAAGCAGATCACCACATGATAAACAAAAAAATATTAATCCAGTAAAGACTAAAGAGCGGGTAAACATTTTAACAGAGCAGTTTTTATTTAATGCAGTGCACACATCATATAAAGTTGTTTTCATTTAATAGTCCGTGTGAATGAATGTGATGCATGAAGCTAAAATTGCTCCGTTAAAATTAATTTTGGAGGTGTTTGGATGCTATTTTTTCTAGCATGGGATTGGATTTTTTTTTTTCCATCTTCATTTCAAATCTCTTTACAAATTCATGGCAAAAAAAATTAGATCAAACAAAATTATTTTTCCCCCAATATCTCTTGCTTCATCTCTCTCCTCAAAATCTTCTAATAAAAGATGTTATATGTATTACTACTCAATGTTGAATAAACTATACTTGTTTATACTTGCATTCAAATCTTATAATTATCATGATTTCAAATTACTAATTTAATTTTCTAATTATAAAATATACTTTCAGTTATCGAAAATCATAATATTTTTTGCTATTATTTTAAGGGAAAAGATTTATTTCCCCGGTGTCTTTCCCCATCCTTCCCCGTGCCTTATCCGCACGCCACAATTAGCGCTAATCAAACAGAATTAACGTCCAGGCAGTCCCCACTAATTATCTTACCCTGATCCTCCGCAATTAACCCGTTTATTTATTGTCATATTTTGAATTTCAAACTTTCCTTTCTCCGCGCTCTTCTAAAAGGCGATTCTGAGGTGATCTTGCTTCTCCAGCACCGGTGTCTCGCTTCTCTCGCTCCGTCAGTCTCTCTCAGGCAATCTCTTAAATATACTTCATGACTTTGTTCCAAGTATTTTTATTAAAGTTGGGTCCATTATAGTTCATTATATATATTAGAATTGAATACGTTTAGATTTTTTGTCAAATATATTGTAATTCAGGAATGAATACTTGGTCTATCAGGTGTTGGATTGTTAAATTTTTTAGGAATTGTAGAGTACAATTTAGTGGTAAATATAATATATGACAGAAATGAATACTAGTTATTTGACAAATGAATACTATTTATGTTTTAAATAGAGTTTCATTGTTTTAACAGTACAATTTATTGTTGTATATATTATATATCAGAAATGTATACTAGATATTTGAGGAATGAATACTTGATATTTCAGATATGAATACTTAGGTAGTTTTCTTGAGATGAATACAAAAAAATGAAAATATATTCTATATCAGAAATGAATACTATGTATGCTTAAATGGAGTTTTATTTTTTAAACAGAACAAATATTTTAAAATAATACATTTTCCATGAGTTAGAATTTCCACGACTATTTTGATGGTACAACCAAACGCTCATTTCAGCACATTCCTATAATCAATCTCGTGCATGAGTATGAATCCCCGCAAATTAAATAATGAGTTTCTGAACTTGTAAAATATAATCTCATATAACCCCGTGACAAATGAACATGAACTAAAAAGTGAGTTCATGAAATTAATCTAAAATAGAAAATCAAACCAGCTTAGATATTCAAACAAATAATTGATTCAACAAGTAAATTATAATATGTGGTTTGATTTCGTCATTTGAAACTGATATAATAATTTTGAAGTTAAAATGACGAGCTTTGTACATAATTTTAATATAATCTAGATTTGAAGTCTTTGACAATGAGAGCCAGATAGGACATAGGAGGGTTTGAGTGAAATAATCTCATTTGGTCCGCGTTTGAATGTTTCCAACGGTGGAGAGCATATTATTTGGAGCTTAATAACTTTAATTAATGTCAGCCACATTAAATTAAATTAAAGTCATTGCAGTATGATGCGGTGGTGCCTTGGGTTTAAATTTTTTACAATATTGAGAAGACGGAGAATTCAAAGATGCTATCAGAGAGAAAGTGATGTGAATTATGTAACTAACCCAAATAATTTGAGATATCAGTTGTGTTGACGTGTTGTGTCCGTATATATGTACATTCTAACATGATGTGACTATGTTCTTTTGATAAGAGTCAATTTTCTTCCTCACAAAAATCCCTAATTTCAGATATATCCAAGACAAGTGAATCTCAACGTGAAACAGGTACAAGCAATTAGCTCCCATCACGCCAGCTTGGTTTGCAATGGTCTACCTGGACCAGGTACACGAAATAATTTACAAAAAACTGGAGGTCAAATCCTGGTCCCCACTATACCTTGCCCGTTGCAAAAAATACAAACACTTCTGATCTCAGTCGCACATCATCTTCTCGTTTTAGAGTATTTTGCCTGGACCAGGCTCACTGGAAGCCACGTTTTACGTACAGCTGCTTACAACTAAATAAGTGGATTATCTAGTGCGCGAGATTTATTTAAGAAAAATCTCTCCTTCCATGCTCTATTCACGTGATACCAGTTCTTTTTTTTTTCTTTTTTTTTTTCTTTTTTGACTGCGGGGGTAAGTTGGTAATTGCAACTTGAACAAACAAAAAAGCTCAAATAAATTCTTCTCTGAGTGAAGCTAGACCTCATTTTCTTCTCTCTTTTCTAAGCTACACTCTTTGCTCTCGATTCCTCATCAAAACTTCAATTTGCTAGCCATTAGCACTCGATCTACTGCATCGAACTTACTCTACTGCATTTATTGGGATCCGACCTGTGGATGGGGTCGAAGAAGAATAATTTGAAGAAAACCGTTGGATTTCACCCCATTGATCTGAATTTTCGAAGAATGTGGTGGTTCTTGTGATGAAATTTGAGATATGAAGGAGCAGAACGATTTCTTTTGTGCTTGAATTGGTAATGGCGAAACTGTGGAGGAATCGGAAAATGCTCTCACTCATGGTTTTTTTTAGCTACTGAAAGTAATCTTCTAAATTGAGGTATCCCGATTTCTGGCATTAATTTGTTCAATTTCAGTTATCCTCAGAGTTATTTACTACAATGCAACTTAAAACTCTTCATCTTCATTTGAATTGCTAGTTCGGTCAAGTCGATATGTGAATCGTCGTTTCCCTAATTGAAAACTCAGGCTTAGAAATTTAATGAATTTAGCTACCAAGATAAATTGTTCAGTTTAGTGTCATCCCAAGACTTTAAGCATTTTGATAAAATTCGAATTTATTTTATTTTAGTTTAGCTATATTAAATGCCGACTTGCCTCCACTCTAACAATATAAAATATTTTATTTGGATTAAACTCTAATTGACTGGGTATATTTATTTGGATTAAATTAGAATATTTTATATTGTTAGGACAGTCGTTTTTGTATTAAAATATTTCAAGGAGAAAGTATTAATTTATAGATCTGAACTTTTTATCCCACTATACTATTGCATATGGTCGTATGTGAATGTCTTTACTGTCTTCTATTCATATATTGAGTGTTCATTAGTGTGTAGGTATTTATGTGCCAGTCTGGCACATGTTACCACCATTAATTAAACAAGTCCCCACACTGCCTTGAAGCTTCAATCTCTTTCCTCTTTCCTCTTTTCTTTGTTTCTTTTTTCCTATTTCTTTCCCCTTGTCTGTTTGGAAAATCTAAAAATAGACAACTCTAATAAGTGTAAAATTGGAATCTAAACACCCTATTTGAGTCACTACCTATTCTTATTTCTTCTGATGTCTCCGAAGGATGGGTGGCATTCCATAATATTCTTTCTTTGGATTATGGGTTTGATAATATAATCTCTGTAATTAGATATATAGCATTGCAGTTTAGTACTTGATCAGATAGAATATTTTATTTTGTCTTTCTGAAAAGTTCTTGTTGGTTGCCTTTATTCTTTTATCATTATCTATTGTCTACATATACTTTACAATAATGAGCTGGGTTTCTTTTAACCTTTCACTTTCCATGAAGATGGTGCATCTCTAGTTGCGAGGTACCTTTTATTTTCCAATTGCAAACTTTATCAAGAGTAGAAGTAATAGATTAATGTTATTTTGGTAAGCTAGCGTAATAAATTAGGCCAGTGAACATTAACTATGTCGCGGTAAGAAAGTGACAAATAGACCCATGTGATTCTTTCTCGTTGTACTACATAATTAAGTACTTAATACTTTCTGGTGATCTGGTTTAGGGTTAGCTAGCAAATGACCTGCACCTATGCATGAGTTGAATCTAATAAAATTTAAATTTCAGAATAGTAGTAGATAGGTGTCTAGTGGTTTATAGGTGGTGCTTAATTTAAGAATCCTTTTTTTATATAGCCTCTCTCTAAGTTTGGATTTTATAATTTTGACAACGTAGTACAGCCAACTAACTTTTTTTGTTCGGCTTTTTGTCAAGTTCTTCTTACCTTTTCTTTGGCTAAAGATAACCATCACTTTGTTCTTCTTGTTTCCTGCATTTCACAATTATTTTTTATCAATTGCAATTATTTACTCTAGATAGTTAATCAATCCAATTCATTGAATTTATCTGACCACATAATTTCCTATTCAAATGCAACAGAAAATCCCTTCAGATGAGCAAAATTACAAATCTACTGCTACTCATGGACCAACCTCTTCTTCTCAAATCAACCCTATCAATCCTTCTAATTTCTCTATTTCTTCAACAAACACTAGCTGACCTAAATTCTGACAAACAAGCCCTACTCAAATTTGCCGCATCAATACCACACGGCCCAAAACTTAATTGGACTTCTTCAACTTCTGTCTGTACCGAATGGGTTGGTGTCACTTGCACACCTGATGGTACCAGAGTTGCAACCCTTCGCTTACCGGGAGTTGGTTTATTCGGTACAATACCAACCAATACACTTGGTAAGCTTGATGCATTAGAGGTACTTAGCCTCAGGTCAAACCGGTTGACTGTTGACCTGCCACCTGACGTGTCGTCTATCCCTTCCTTGCATTCTCTATTCCTACAGCATAACAATCTATCAGGAGTTATACCGACTTCTCTCACCTCAAGTCTGAGATTTCTGGATTTATCGTACAACACTTTTACAGGGGAAATACCGGAGACAATTAAAAATCTGACACAGCTTACAGCTCTGTACCTACAGAATAATTCCCTCTCAGGATCGATACCGAATCTAGGTTTGCAAAAATTAAAGCATTTGAATTTGAGTAATAATAACTTGAGCGGGCCTATACCAGAGGCTCTTAGCACCTTTCCAGCCAACTCCTTTCTGGGAAATCCATTTTTATGTGGGCTCCCTTTGACACCTTGTTCTGGTACAGCCCCTTCTCCTACACCTGTATCACCTATTACTCCACCAGCGAAACCAAAGAAAAACTTTTGGGAGAAACTAAGTCTCGGTGCCATAATTGCTATTGCGGCAGGAGGAGGCACAATTTTAATCATTTTATTGATAATCTTACTGGTATGTTTGCTAAGGCGTAGAGGTCATAATGAAAATAGTGCTGCTGGTACTGACTCGAAAGGAAAGTCTGCTGCAGGAGGAGGCCGTGCTGGCCGAACTGACAAGCCAAAAGCAGAATATAGTAGTGGGGTACAGGAGGCCGAGAGAAACAAATTGGTATTCTTCGAGGGATGTTCATACAATTTTGACCTAGAGGATCTTTTGCGAGCCTCAGCAGAGGTGCTTGGGAAAGGCAGCTATGGCACCACTTATAAAGCAGTATTGGAGGATGGTACCACTGTGGTTGTAAAGAGGTTGAAAGAGGTAGTTGTAAGTAAGAAAGATTTTGAGCAACAAATGGAGATAATAGGTCGGGTTGGGCAGCACCAGAACGTGGTACCACTTCGTGCGTATTATTATTCTAAGGATGAAAAGCTTCTTGTTTATGATTATGTGGCCAATGGCAGTGTGGCCAGTGCGTTGCATGGTACGTCTCATATTTATGATCATCTAATTTTCAATACTAGATTCTCTTAGTGGCACAGCTTTTGTTGCACTGTATATTACCTGAGGCTGAGATATGCTTGTACCCAACTTGTACAGGTCATATACTAGCCTGGTACCTCATCTAGCCATGCTTGTAAATATCCAATATAGAAATATGTGCCATTAACCGCTGGCTGAATCACATTTTAAATTCTGAAGTAAAATAGATCTGGCATATAGTTGTATTTTTACGTCGCTTTACATCCATATCATATAATTACCTCCATGCAGGGGGTAGAGCAGCTGGAAGAGAGCCCTTAGATTGGGAAGCAAGGATTAAGATCTCCCTAGGCGCAGCGCGTGGTATCGCTCACATCCACTTGGAGGGCGGGGGCAAATTCATCCATGGCAACATAAAATCCTCGAATATGCTCCTCTCACCCGAGCTTGATGCCTTGACCTCTGAATTTGGTCTAGCCCAGCTCATGAATGTCCCCATGGGGCCCATTCGCCTTGTCGGGTATCGGGCTCCAGAGGCCATTGAGACAAAGAAGCAAACACAGAAATCGGATGTGTATAGCTTCGGTGTTTTTTTACTAGAGCTTTTGACAGGAAAAGCACCATTGAAATCACCAGGACGGGACGAGGCTATAGATTTGCCCAAGTGGGTCCACTCTGTAGTGAGAGAAGAGTGGACAGCTGAGGTGTTTGATGTCGATCTTTTGCGGCATCCGAATATAGAGGACGAGATGGTGCGGATGCTCCAGATTGCAATGGCTTGTGTGGTCATGCCGGATCAACGGCCAAAAATGGAAGAGGTAATTAGGATGATAGAGGAGATACGGGGCTCTGAATCTGATAACCGTCCTTCGTCAGAAGAAAGAGGAATGGCAGAGAGTAGTGGTACGCAAGGCATTTGATAATAATGAAAACTAGCAGTTGGTTAGGTGATAGCTTCGTCAAAACCAAAAAAAATAAAATAGGTTTGTTTCAACTTATGATGTTGGTGTGTGAGGCGATCAATTGCTCGCCTAGGTGTGTTATTTTTTTTGTTTTCTTATCATTGTTTATTTGTGTTTTTTGTAGCATGGATAAGGATTAGCATTGTGATAAAATTTATCAATTGATTTCTTAATTTTAGTTGATCGAATGGGGCTTTTATTGTTGGATCGCCTTGCACTGTTGCACATCAAATGGAAAACGCGATGTATTTTCAGCATTTTCAGAAATTTAGTTCGTTTAACATGTACAAAAAATTGAGTTCGGAATTGTAGTACATGTTGGACTTTACAATTCGTCTCATTGTTTGGAAGGACAGATCGGAGGGAGCGAAGATTTAATTAGACGGGAACGGGGGAAGGCCGAAATATTAGGAAACAAGTCTTAGTTCTAATTTGCAGTAACAGCCCGAGGCCCATACAACAATACAAGCTGATAGGCAGTTGCTCCAATGATATATCTGTATTAAACCTGTATGTATTTTGCGTGCCCACCGATATTACATAGATTACTGGTTTTGTCACAACACATAATGTCACACGTGTCGGTTACGTGATATGACTCACGTGTCGCATGATGTGTTCATTTGTGTGACATGTCTCCTTTCGAACGAAAATAGCACGTCACGCAAACTGACATGGTTACGTCCCTTAACCAAATTTTTAAACATTGTTTCTTTATTTTAATTTATTTTGCAATATAGTCATTTAGTGTTGACCTGGTGCCAAAATAATGCATATAATTGATATAACAATTTATAAATTGAAATTAGAATATTACTTCAGGAATAAAATTGATTGAAAATAATAATATACTTTTAAAATTGTTGCTGACAGAAAAATAAATATATTTTACAATTATAATCTATTAGTATGAGGATCTTGTACAATTATCCACCGACATTTTTCTTAATATCCAAAGTTAAATAGAAATTAATAAATATATCCAACTCAGCTGGATTTTGTTAAAAATGTCCAACCGGCCATTAAATGGCTGGTTCCTTTTGTTTCCACCCCCGGTCATTTAATGGCCGGTTCCCAATTTCTTATCTTGTTTAAAAATAAGCGGTCAGCTAACAAGAAAAATGAATTAAAATAACTTATCATTTTTTTATTTTATTGACCATTTGACTTATACATTTAGTATAGTTGTACTAAATGAATTTAAAAGTTTTAAGTATTTAAGTATATAGTTCACTCGTCAAACATATTAATCTAACAGTTTAATTAGACTCGTTGTTTGAATCCGATTCATTAAATTTTAGAATCAAAATTCATCAATCATTTAATCAAGTACAAGATAACATCACTCTTACTTTTTTCCTCTTTCTACGCGGCCACTCGAGTGGAAGAAAAACACAAGAATGCCACCACCTTTAAAGGCCATGCTACAATGCAAGACATGATTGGCATCACATTGACGCAGCAACTAAAATTTTTCAAGTTCACTTTTCACTCTAACAAAAGTTGTGCGACATAAAATAGGATGGACTACTTTTTCTTAAATTAAAAAAAAAATCAAATTATTGAAAATAAGAGTTTTTTTCGATTCTATATAAAGAACGGAATCAGCGATTCAGTCCAATCAAGTCATCTTTTAAGACCGAATTAATAGTTTAGTTTCAATAACTTTCATAAGTTGCAACTTTGTTATAAGAAATATGAATATTGCTGAGATCGAACTATTGATTCGGTCTTATTAGAAACTATAATCTAGAGCCCTTTCATATTCTTTACTCTTTTCTTTTTCATCTGAACTTCCACTGAACCATTTCACACCATGTAGTTATTGGTGTGGTAAATTGTAAAAATTATTGATTCAGTCTCATTAATTTGTCCTTTTGTCATTGACCAATAGTTCAATTTCATTTATTTATGGAAAAGAAAAATCAATTTTTTTTAATAATATAATTTTTCAATTTTTAAAAATAAAAAATATTGTAGGATGGAAAGGTCAAAGAAAGGAAAATTATTGAGCACTCACACTGATTTATTGCTTTTAGGCACGTGCGCACTACGTGCCACGCTGGTAGACCAAAGCTTTCTTTGATTCACAGGCAGTTAATAAACATAAAAAAAAAAATAGCCAAGGATCATTTATTAACTGGAAGCTGATAACAGTACCCGCTCTACAGTATCAGCACTGTACCTGCATAATAACTACCATAACTACTGTAATTATCTGGGGGACTACAAAAACTCCAGCACATAATTTTTTTTCTAAAGTATTAATACATATGCAATAAAGTATTTATACATATGTACGGAAGTATTTATACCTATGAGGTGAACAATTTTTACGTAAATAATTGTCTCCCAACCAAATCTCCCAAACGTACCCGCACCATAAATACCTATGAGTGACCACTCAATCTATATGGGGGGACCTTACACGTTTTTAGAGGTGAATTTTTTTTCTCCGTTCAATGTCGTCCATATTTCTAACGATCTGTGAGAAATTTTGCGAATATAAAACCATGAACGTTTTCTACGCAATTTTCTCTTTCAAATGAGATCCATAATGACGTACTTTCGGGCTCATCGCCACACAAGTATTTACACATTGACGTGCAAGTATTTATTCTTATACTTGCAAATATTTTTTACATATGACACTAGATGACGTCTAAAAGTATTAATATCAAGTACTGCAAGTATTTATACCTCTGCACTAAAGTATTTATACCTATGTGGTCAACTATTTTTGTTAGAGGAATGTTGACGCGGGGATGATTGGGTAAGGTTGATATGGTGATACGGGTCCCCACTACTTTATTAGAGGAATGTTGACGCGGGGACGATTGGGGAACTAGAAAATGGATGATTATAACAAGTTACGCATCAAAGTATTAATATCTTATTTTTTTAAGTATTAATATTTTATCTTCCAATTATTTATATCTACAAAGGTTGACTCGGGGACGAGTGCATGGGCTGTGAAATGAAGACCATATAATTAGTGGAGATCATAGAGGAAAGGTGTTGCTGGAATTTTAGAATAATAATTAGTGGGGAATATATAATATTTTTTAGAATAATAATTAGTGGGGACCATATAATTAGTAAGGACCATAATACATTATTCCTCTAAATACGGGTACTGTAACGCGGTTACTGAAATAATTATTCTTATTGACTAGACACATTGTAAATTCTTTCAAAAGAAAAGTTCGTTTTATTGGTTGGTTACTCGATCAAATGTTGATTGCTTAAGCTTAGCATCTCCCTGGATTCTGTGAAAGCGAAATACATGTATAAAAATATATAAAGTCTTGTTTGTGTTGGGAGAAATTACTTCTTTCAAAGATGGGTGATGATACTAACACAAGTTACACAATCAATGTTTTTATTAACACAACAAATTTAAATATTTTACTTGTATAGACAAATTTGTCCTTGCTTAACTACTCTCTAAATGTCATATCTTTATTAAAATATATTTTCTTTATATTGATGGTCATTGCTTATTTATCTTATTTCCATAATTAAAATACCTAATGAAATCTTCAAGAATCAAGAACCTGCAGGGAATGTTTGATTTTTTTTTTAAACTGAAAATTATAGCTACAATAATATACTAAGCAACCATCTATTGAGGAAATAATCTTATTTTTTAGTAACTTTAGTCAACTTAGTTGGATTTGCATCATATATCACTTTATTTATTTATTTACTGTTACTTATATGCATTAGATGGTTCGTACTAATTTCATATTGTTGAGTTTTGGAAAACAAAAGTACAAACTACATTCAAAACAAATTACTGTAGTTCAACAAAAAGACACTAAAAACTCAATTAATTGAAAATAAACTCGTATTGAAACAAAATATTATAAGCTAAAAATGTTGGTTGAAAGAATGATTTTGCCCCATGTAAAGAATGGGTTTTTAGTTTTATTATTTTCTATTTTTTTAAAAGAAAATGTATTAGGTGAAAACTCCAGTTATGAAAATAATATGAATAACAAATAAATCATTAATATAAAGAAATAAACATGAACCTTATTGGTTGATGATCCGTATATAATTTGGCCATTCTTTAATTGTTTTCTTCGGCAACTTCTTTCATCCATAATTGTTTATCTTTATTTTCTCACTGATTTAATTCATTAAAATTAACATGTATCTGATGTGATTTCTTATTTAGACTAAAAGTAATCTTAACCATTTATATATGATACCGAAATTTTTATTAATAACATTTTAAAAATAATAATAAACCAAATAACCATCATTTTCTGACAATTATAAATCTAGCACGGCCGCAGAACACCAGAGCGGCCCATATGAGGGAGGCCGCAGAATGCCGGAGCGGACCCTCATATGGGGCCGCAGAATGCCGTAGAGGTCCCTGGGGCCTCAGAATGCCGTAGAGGACCCTTTATTTTTTTATTTTAAAAATACGAAATTGTAATTTGTTAAGAGTTATTTATTTAATTTCGAATGTGGTTTAAATTGATTTTTGGTCGTATCGTATTCGTTTGGAATATTTTCAAAATTTTAGATATGTGGTTTCTTTGAAATTATTTTGTGTGCTCTGAGATAATGAAATCAACAAAATAAATAAATAACAACAAAATCAAACAAACAAGAAACTAATCAACGAAATAAATAAGTATCTGACAAAACATCTACCAATACTACAAATAAGAATCTAACAAAACATCTAACAGTACAACAAATAAAAATCTACGGCTTTGGACTAAACACCGTCCTCGGCTTCTTCCTATACCCCCGACACCACCTGCAGAGTGGCGTCTCGTCAGCCTCTGCTGAGGATGCAGAGTCGTCTGCCTGGACATCCGTAGGCTGAACCGGCTCCTGGCGAACCTCCTCAATCTCGGATGTCTGCTGGACCCCAGGACCAAAAACTGTGGTCTGTCCAGACTCAGCCTGCGTGAATAAAAACGCATGTCTGGCAATGGGGTCATCGTGGAGGGAAGGGTGAGGTACCTGCTGTGAGGACTGGCCAGGGAACTGCGGGATGGGCTCTGTCTGAACAAAACCAGGCTGATAGGCAGGAGGTGATGTCTGAGTGGGACCGTAACCCGGGGAATACAGTCCATCTCCCTCTGTGCCATACTCAGTGGAGATATTGAACTGGAATGGGTCCTCCTCCTCGTCTCCATCCTGTATTAACTTACAAATTAGATAATGTATTGAATAAGAAAAAAATCACAGTTATGTATTTTAATTTAAATTATACCTCGGTAGGCATCCTAGCCTGGGATCCCATGGCCTCATGTGCGGCTCGGCGCATCAACTCGGCACCTCGGTCGAACGCCTGACTGACCGTCTCAGCATCATGGACGGGTGCAAACACGTCCTCATCACCATTGTAGGGGACATAGACATCGGGCTCGTCAGATATGTCGTCGACCGCATCAACACCGCCCAAGCCAGCGCACCTCAGTAGAGAGTCGAGGCGCGCCCTGTACCCACACAGGCACACCGTGGGTACGTTGTGCTTGAGGATGACCTTCCCGAGCCTCTTCCATCCCCTGGTGACGGTCATCGTAGCCCCTATGACGCAACTCTTGACAAGATCTAATGCCTGAAAATTGAAAAAATTATGAAGAAGTGGTACAATTGTAAATATTAATAGTTTTGAATTTGAAACTTCAAATTAAAAATACCGTGGCTGCGAGAGGTGCGCCGGCGGGAATAATACCGTGGATCCGTCCTCTACGATCCCTCGGCTTCGGTACCCGCTCGTGCGGGTTGTCGGCGATGTATCCTGATACCTCGCATATTTAGTCCTTTTAGGCCTGTTTTAGTACCAGATTCGTGCCCTAATTCACCAGAATCATGTGCATTTCATCGATATATCTTTAGAATTTGGTACTGCTGAGTGTTTGTTTGTTTTCTGCAGGTTTGGAGCAAAACACACGAAGAAACGGCGATTTGGGATGATCTGGTACGGCCCTTACCAAGTTTGGTACGGGTCTTACCGGACTTAGCCATTTTTCAGCTCATCACGCCTGGTACGGCCTGGCCGTACCAATTTGGTACGGGCCGTACCTAAAGGCGGCCTGACAGATTCAAATTTTGGCAAAGGCTATTTAAAGCGGGGAACTCTCCAATTTCGACATTGATTCCATTCCAGATCTATTTGAGAGCACAGTAAGAGAGAGAAAGAGAGCTAAGGAGCTAGGAGCAAGAAGGAAGGAAGAGGAAAGAGGCGAAACTCGACGGATCTAGCTTCCTCCTCTCGATCCCTTCGATCCATGGCTATCTCTATCCCTTTTATTGTATTTTTAGATCAGATCATGTGCTGTGAGTAGTTATTTTAGTTTCTAGGGTTTAGAGATGGATTCTTGATTTGTTTTGACTTTCTTTGACTTGTATCTTGTATGAACTCTTTTGATTGATTGATTGTGATTTCTTTGCTATCTTTTGCTTTGATTGCTGTGATTGTGTATGATGAACCTCTAGGTTTAGATCGAACCTATCAAGGTCATGTGGTCATCTCAATCTCTCAACCAAATCAATTGTTTAGGGTAGACTTGTTCGAATTGAAGCCGAGAGGTTGAATTCTCCTCTAATCGACAGATTAGAGGGTGCCTTAGGTCTCCAATCAACCAGTTAGGGTAGATCTGTACCAACACACGAGAGTTGAGGTGTAGAAATCCCTAAAAGGCAATCAATTGCATTCCAACCTAGATCTTGATCCAACAAACGACAGTTGAGGCTTAGGAACCTTAGGTATGGTCAATTGAACATTTCCAAAGAGTTTAGCACAAGGTACCAGCAAGGAAATGCATCAACTCGAACTAGTAAGCTCTGTTCTGGGAAGCCAGTACGGGTCTTACCAGAGTGGTACGGCCTTGCCTTACCAAGTTAAGTACGGCCTAGCCGTACCGACTTGGTACGGACCGTACCACTAGAGGCAGATCATAGATGAAGTCTGAAACCCTGGAAACGCCTTTTATCCATAATCAAAACACAATTTACATTTCTTCTAGCATTTTATTACATCTTTCTGAATTGTTTGAATTGTTTGAATTGACATTTTTAGGAAATTAAATACCAAACCAAATCTTTCTCACTTCTAGTTTTTAATCGAGTTAGGTAGATTCTAACCTAGTAATTGTCTGTCCCTGTGGATCGATACCCGATTATACTACTCGATAGGGGTTGTGCACTTGCAACCCTTACTCGTGAAGTGTAAACGCGGTTTTAAAAGGTACGCCCTCAGGAACACTATGGCGATTACTATCTGATGAGCTCGAGACACCATGGATCTCATGTACAACATGACGACAGACCAACATTGGTTTGGCCGCGACAATTTTCAAGCTGGAGGAGGCGGCCAATCCAAAGCTGATCAGATCACAGCTCTATATGCTAGAGCTGCCGAGCTAGAGGAGGCCATGATCGCAGCTCTATATGCTAGAGCTGCCGAGCTAGAGGAGGCCATGGAGAGTTATTCAATCAGAATGAGCATGAGGGCAGCCAGAAACCAAAAACCACAGCCATGTGCCATGTGTGGGGACATGAGACACTCTTATGAGTATTGCCCACTGGCTGATTGGAGTGAGGAACCGGAGCAGGATGGCTATATCAGCAACAACAATTGCAATTTCTACGACCCTGCACCATTCGATGACTCGAACAATTGCGTATTCCAACCCGACCCACCCGAGCCGTACGTTGATCCCGCTGAGATCGAATTCATACACGAGCAAGGGAAGGTGAACCAGATGCTGTGGGAACAGTTGCAAAACATGTCCACACAGATGGCCGCTCAAAACAAGCTGTTGGAGCAGTTGAGTCAGATCATCATCTCACGCCAATCTCAACCTAGAAAGCTGCCAGCTCAACCAGAATGCGAAGGACCAGCCCAGCCAACAGACCAGACCGCACTTGACGCGACCCGCATCATTGAGACACGACCCGCATCACCCACGGAAGAACATGTGGACCCAGGTCGCATCGAGCCAAGTCGACCCGCATCTCCACCTGAAGAGCATGTGGACGCGACCCGCACGCCACCTGATGCGACCCGCATGCCGTGGTCTGATGACCTGGAGACAAAAGGAAAGCAAGTCGGATTGGTCAGCATGCGATGCCATTTCACCTAATGCGACCCGCACGGCACCTGATGCGACCCGCATCAAGACCCAGACAGAGCGGCTGACTCCTGAGCTCAAGCCTCCAGCAGCTCACCTCACGTATGAGCTTCTAGACCCAGATAGATGTCGTCCTGTGATCATAAGTGCAGATCTTGAACCCGATCGGACTGCTACACTCTTGGAGAAATTGGAAGCGCACAAAAGCGCGATCGGGCGCTCGATCAAGAACTTGATGGGAATCTTGCGGATTCTTCTGATGCAAGAGTGTGATCGCATGGGCCGTGTACCTCAGAAGTGGGTGCTCCCACCAGTGCCACCTGATCCACCTCCCACCAACCAGTGAGACGCCCCCGCCTCATCCCTCGCTCACCATCTAGTAAGTTTCCATATTTTCTTCTATTTTACTTTTTCCTTGTGTAAATTCAAGCATTGAGGACAATGCTTCATTCAAGCTTGGGGGGGTGGAATAGAAGAAAATTGTATCTGCATTTAGACATGTTTATTTTTCAAATTTTTTGCATTTTTAGGTGATAAATTTGTGTGATTGCTAGGATTAGGAACTTGTTTGAAAACTTTTGTTTGTGAGTTGGATGACTTTGCGAAATTAGAACTAACCTCATAATTGACCAAACAAATCTGATTAGGAACAAATGGTTCGAGATTTGTAAAATTGGAAACTTGAATGTCGAGATAGCATTTAGAAACTGAATTGTGCCTTTCAAACATGGAAATAGGGATTTCAAATAAAGAAAGGTTGGGATATCCGTAGGTGTGAATGAACGCTAGTGGATGTGTGTATTCATGGTATGTGCAAATAAAAAAAAAGAGAAGAAAGAAAGAAAACAAAAGAGAAAAGAAAATAAAAAGAGATGAAAAGATGGAGAACATAAGAGTACTGGCAATAAGCCTTGCATGGGCGCCTTTGAGCTCGTATCCCAATTAGAAATAAAAGAATAAATTTTTTGCGCATATCAACACACGAAGTCCGCAACTTTCTGACCTCAGCTTGATTCAAGCTTGGGGGGGCCAAAAAAAGAAAATCTCCTACAAACGAGGGCATAATTTAGTGAAAGAATGATAAATCGATAAATTCGAGTAATCAGCTTTGCAAGTTTTGAAATATTTAGAGTTTGAGGTTTTGTTAATCAATGTGTGAGGTGAATCAAAATTGACCAAAGAAAGTCCGAATCATAGCAAAGAGATTCTTGAATTCTTCTATTGTAGCAATCATGTAAGTTTTCACATTTAGATTTGTATCCGCATTTAGATCTAGTTGTCCAGCACTTTTACCCGAGTTTGAAACTTTTTGCTTGAGGACAAGCAAAGGTTCAGCTTGGGGGAATTTGATACCTCGCATATTTAGTCCTTTTTAGGCCTGTTTTAGTACCAGATTCGTGCCCTAATTCACCAGAATTATGTGCATTTCATCGATATATCTTTAGAATTTGGTACTGCTGAGTGTTTGTTTGTTTTCTGCAGGTTTGGAGCAAAACACACGAAGAAACGGCGATTTGGGATGATCTGGTACGGCCCTTACCAAGTTTGGTACGGGTCTTACCGGACTTAGCCATTTTTCAGCTCATCACGCCTGGTACGGCCTGGCCGTACCAATTTGGTACGGGCCGTACCTAAAGGCGGCCTGACAGATTCAAATTTTGGCAAAGGCTATTTAAAGCGGGGAACTCTCCAATTTCGACATTGATTCCATTCCAGATCTATTTGAGAGCACAGTAAGAGAGAGAAAGAGAGCTAAGGAGCTAGGAGCAAGAAGGAAGGAAGAGGAAAGAGGCGAAACTCGACGGATCTAGCTTCCTCCTCTCGATCCCTTCGATCCATGGCTATCTCTATCCCTTTTATTGTATTTTTAGATCAGATCATGTGTTGTGAGCAGTTATTTTAGTTTCTAGGGTTTAGAGATAGATTCTTGATTTGTTTTGACTTTCTTTGACTTGTATCTTGTATGAACTCTTTTGATTGATTGATTGTGATTTCTTTGCTATCTTTTGCTTTGATTGCTGTGATTGTGTATGATGAACCTCTAGGTTTAGATCGAACCTATCAAGGTCATGTGATCATCTCAATCTCTCAACCAAATCAATTGTTTAGGGTAGACTTGTTCGAATTGAAGCCGAGAGGTTGAATTCTCCTCTAATCGACAGATTAGAGGGTGCCTTAGGTCTCCAATCAACCAGTTAGGGTAGATCTGTACCAACACACGAGAGTTGAGGTGTAGAAATCCCTAAAAGGCAATCAATTGCATTCCAACCTAGATCTTGATCCAACAAACGACAGTTGAGGCTTAGGAACCTTAGGTATGGTCAATTGAACCTTTCCAAAGAGTTTAGCACAAGGTACCAGCAAGGAAATGCATCAACTCGAACTGGTAAGCTCTGTTCTGGGAAGCCAGTACGGGTCTTACCAGAGTGGTACGGCCTTGCCTTACCAAGTTAAGTACGGCCTAGCCGTACCGACTTGGTACGGGCCGTACCACTAGAGGCAGATCATAGATGAAGTCTGAAACCCTGGAAACGCCTTTTATCCATAATCAAAACACAATTTACATTTCTTCTAGCATTTTATTACATCTTTCTGAATTGTTTGAATTGTTTGAATTGACCTTTTTAGGAAATTAAATACCAAACCAAATCTTTCTCACTTCTAGTTTTTAATCGAGTTAGGTAGATTCTAACCTAGTAATTGTCCGTCCCTGTGGATCGATACCCGATTATACTACTCGATAGGGGTTGTGCACTTGCAACCCTTACTCGTGAAGTGTAAACGCGGTTTTAAAAGGTACGCCCTCAAGCGTACCGAAACTTGCGTTGCGCTTCTGCGCGAACATATCCCTCAAGGAATATGGTGTACGCGCTGTGATCCTGGTACCAATCTCTGTAACATGCACGGTCCAATGAAGGTTTGTTCTTCTTCAGGCAGGCGATGTTAAGACCCCATTACAATTTAAAAAGTCAGTGTTACTACACTACGATGTATAATATTTGAAAAAATTTATAAGAATGTGTTTCTTACCTATATAGGCATGCCAGCGTGGCACCTCCCCAGTTGAACTTGCCCGCAGTGGACAGGTCGCGCAGAAGCTCGAGGTAGCACAGCCGCACCTGATCTCCATGCGAATCCGGAAACAACCGACATGTGATCATCTCCAAAATGTAAGCGCGCAGGTGTTGGTCAACAACCACCTATTATAGATTTAAATTAGAACATTATTTACAAGAAAATAAATCTAATATTATTTAAATTAAATCTTGTACAAGCAAATACCTGATCTGGTCGATCCGGAAAATCCTTGAATCTCACCCGCAGCTTTGCCAAGCTGATGCAGCTGGGCGAGAACACGGTCTTCTCACCTCTCTTCTTCTCTTTCTGGAGATCCTCGTGCGAGATCCCCAACAGCTCTGAGCACATTGCCCGGAAGTCTCCGTACTCAACGCCCGTGACCGGCTTCCCGATAATAGTCATACCCCACAGGCAACTGACGTCATGTAGGGTGACTGTCATCTCAGCATGGGGGAGATGAAAGTTGTGCGTCTCGGGACACCATCGTTCAACGAGGCCGGAAGATAAACCCTCTTCAGCATTCTCCTCGGCCATCTGGGATATCTGGTACAATCCCATCGAGCGTAAAACCCCCCGTACGCCAGCTGGTACCGTAGATGAGTACGGTTGTGACGAACCGTAACCGCATCCAAACCCTGCATTTAATTAAATAATAAGATCAAGTTCATTCATAAAAAAAAATTCGGTATGACAAATTTATAACTTACCCCAGTGGCAGCCTCTAAAATCCGATGCTCCGCATTCGGGTACCACAAGAAGTCGCTGACCCTGTCGGTGTGACTTCGGATACCCAGAACATCTGCCAATGCTGTCTCGATGTACTGAGACATCTCGTACAGCGTGGCTGTAGGGCCATGCTGTGTACCCCTACTGGAGGATGGTCTATCTCTACTGGATGTCATGCTATATTGGATAATTTTTGGTCAAATATGAGAGTTTGGTATAAGTCCGGTTTAAATTTTGGTACAATTATATTTTGGTACAATTAAACCTAGAATTCTATTTTGGTACAATTCTATTTAAATTTTGGTACAATTCAATTTAAATTTGGGTACAATTCTAATTCTAAATCGTAAATTAATATCTAATTCTAAATCCTAAATCTAAACCCTAAACCTAAATCCTAACCCTAAACCCTAAACCTAAACCTAATTACTACTCTACACTAAAAATTAAAACTAGAGAAGAAGAAGAAAACTTACCGAGGTCGAAGGGATTGAAACTTCTTAAAAATGAAATGAAATTCGAAACTAGCGGTCCCTTATATAGGCTCCTGTAGGGGACCTCTACGGCATTCTGAGGCCCCAGGGACCTCTACGGCATTCTGAGACCCCAGGGACCTCTACGGCATTCTGCGGCCCCATATAAGGGTCCGCTCCGGCATTCTGCAGCCCCATATAAGGGTCCGCTCCGGCATTCTACGGCCTCCCTCATATGGGTCCGCTCCGGTGTTCTGCGGCCATGCTAGATTTATAATTGTCAGAAAACGATGGTTATTTGGTTTATTATTTTTTCAAAAATGGTAGAAATAAAAATTTCGGTATATGATAGCAAATCCGTGACGAACAAGGCTTCATGCGGCATTTGTGGAGAGTCGACTCATATCACCGCCGATTGCAAAGTCCTTTTAGAAGGAGAGGACGTCGAGCAAGTCAATGCAATGTTTTACAATCAAGGTGATAAGAGAAACGATCCGATCTACAATAAGGTTAGGCCTAACGATAATTTCAATTCGAATACATATAACCCTAACACAAGGTGGAACCATCCAAATTTCAAATGGAGGACTGAAAATGAAAACTCAAACTCAAACCAATACCAAGGTAATTCCAATCAATACCAAAACTGGTCAAACCAAAACTCGTACCAAGGACCTTCTCAAAACGACAAACTGGAAAAAATGATAGAGGGCCTTGTGATCTCTCAAAACGAGTTCATGAACCAACAAAGAAACATCAATACCGATATTTCGAATTCGTTGAGGAATTTGAACAATAGGTTTGAGTTTTTAGAAACTAAAACGAAGATGCTAGAGACACAAATAGCACAACAAGCATCTTCGTCCTCTCGTCAACAAGGCACACTTCCGGGAAAATTCGACATCAATCCACGAGAGTATGCGAATGCTGTGACCTTGAGGAGTGGCAAGGAATATGATGAACCAATCCAACCACAAGGACTCTCTCAATTCACACAATCTGAACCGATTTCAGCCGCACCAATTGATCCACCAATTGCAACAACTTCGGAAGAGCCTCGCAAAACGGGTAATTCTAACCAAACAAAGGTACACAATTCTGAAACTCAAAAATATGTTCCTCCTCTTAGGTTCCTACCTTTTCCACAACGGTTAGTGAAGTACAAACTAGACCAACAATATGCCAAATTCATTGAACAATTGAAAAAACTGAACATGACCATACCTTTCACCGAGGCAATTGCACAAATGCCAACCTATGTCAAGTTTCTCAAAGAAATGTTGTCAAACAAAAAGAAACTTGAAGAGGTCGGAACCATCTCCCTAAATGCGCAATGTAGTGCACTTTTCTTGACCAAACTACCTCCCAAACTTAAGGACCCCGGTAGTTTTATTATTCCATGCAAAATTGGGGAGACCGAATTCAATAATTGTTTGTGTGATTTAGGTGCTAGCGTATGTTTAATGCCAAAAGCGGTTTATGAAAGGCTAGGTCTAGGAGAATTGAAACCAACAAAAATGTCACTCCAATTAGCGGATAGATCCGTTAGATACCCGGTAGGAATTATGGAGGATGCGATTGTCAAAATTGGTAAGTTTTTCATACCGGTAGATTTTGTTGTTGTGGAGATGGAAGAGGATACACAAACTCCCCTTATATTAGGACGATATTTCCTAACCACAGCAGGTGCAATCATAGATGTGCGTGATGGAAAGATTTCTTTCCGAATAGGTGATGAAAAGGTTGAATTTAACGTTTTTAAATCTCTCCAATTTCCATCTAATGATAATGATTCGATATGCAGGGTAGATGTTTTAGACTCTATAATTGATGATCATTTAGATAGGATGAAGGAAGGAGAAAAATTGGATGAAATTCTGGAAGAAATCGACAAAGAAACGGCTCAAAACGACGAAAACAACCAATCGTGCGGCTTAGGCAGCCCACACGAAACTTTGCAGAGCCAAGTTTTTGCCGTTTCAACATGCACAACGCCACCGAAGGTCGAACTCAAATCATTGCCAACAACCCTCAAATATAAATCTCTTAGCCCAAATGAGATACATCCCACCATAATCAATGCCGCCTTGAACCAAGAAAAAAAGACGAGGCATTGGCACGACAAACGCATCAGAAGAAGTTTTCAAGAAGGACCATATCAAGTATCACGAGTTTTCGACCATGGTACCTTCGAAATATGGAGCGAAAAAATGAGTTCATTTAAGGTCAACGAACAGCGGCTCAAACATTTCATTCAAGATGAACCGATCATCGAAAAGGAGGCAATTGCCCTCGATGATCCACCACCTTTAAACTGAGCCTCAACAAGTCGAGCTCCCGACGTTAAACCGAGCAACATCTTGTGAGTTTCTATTTTTCTTTTTAATTTCCTCTTCTAGTATCAATTGACACATTGAGGACAATGTTTTGTTTAAGCTGGGGGGAGGGTTAAATGAAAAACTGAAATTCACAATTGTATCTTGCATTTAGTTTAGGCATGTTTAAATTTTTTGTTTAAAACTAGGGTTTTACCTAACCATGAATAGGGTCCAGTCCGACTTGTTAGGATGTTTACCTAGTTTTGTGTCATGCATTTTGTGGATAAATTTGAGTGATTGGCAAAATTAGACGTATTCATGCATAATTTTTTCGAATTTTTGGTAAACCCCTTGGAATAATTTGAAATGACCACATAATTTGGCGAAAAACTTTGTGGAAATAAAGGTGTATGACATTAGGACATTTGGAATTTAAATTGATTAGAGAAGCTATTTAGATTTGGAAATTTTAAGTTTGGAAATATTGGGATATCCCCAAGTATGAAAGAATACTTAGGGATGTGTGTATTCATGATATGTGCATAAATGTTGAGAAATTAGGTAAAATTGAAAAATATGGGAAAATAAAAGGTGACTCCAATGACCTATGTTACGGCTTCATGACGTACTTATGGTTATGAGTCCTTAGCACTCTTGCTCCGCTAGTCTCCCGATAAAATTGACATTCGTGTTAGTGGAAGGGTTAGACTAAGAGCATGCAAAGCACCCTTGAATTAGAACGGTTGGGTACAGTTAACTACTTATAACTAACCGGTGCTTAAATGAGGATGGGGAAAATAGTGCTAAATCATAAAAGAAAAAAAAATCAAAGTGAGAAAAATCAAAAGCAACAACAAAGATGTGAATATGCATGTATCAACACACGTAGTCCGCAAAATTTCTAAACCTAAGTTTGATTCAAGCTTGGGGGTATTTGAAAATTCCACGTTTAAGATAACATTTCTTTTAATCAATTTGGGTAAACAAAGTTCATAAATTATAGGCCTTTAAGAAAATAAAAGTTAGAGTAATCGAATTGTGGGTTGAGTCATCATTATCCGAGGGTTAAGCTTGAAATTTGAGAAATTTGCATGAGAATTTTTAATTTTTGCCAAGATCATACAAATTTTTCATTTGAGAAACATACTTGATATAAGGTGTATCAAAAAGATCGAATTGTAGTCCAAGTTTAGATGTTGCTTGGGGACAAGCAAGGTTCAAGCTTGGGGGTATTTGATAGGTCTAAATTATATACACATTCGATCTAGTTTTTATCATATAATAGTACCAAATATCTTGTATTTTAGTAGAGAATATAATGAAATATATCCAAGAATCAAGTTACTGCCGAAGTCTATTTAAATTACAGAAAATGGAGCAAATTGTAGATCTTCTCGCAAGCTTTCCGAAAAGTGGTAGAACACTGAAAACGGAGTTACGGATCATGAGTTATGCCCGTTTGAATTTCAGAGCAAAACAGGAGAAACCGAGCGCAGTGCGGACGCACTGACCCAGAGTGCGGACGCACTCAGCCATCAGACACAGAAAACAGAAAAGTCCGAGCGCAGTGCGGACGCACTGACCCAGAGTGCGGACGCACTCAGCCGACACACACTTTGTATTTTGGCCATATCTTTGTCATACGAACTCCGATTTGGGTGATTCAAAGCTTGACGGAACCAGGACAAAGAGATCTACAACTTTCATAAAGGAAACAAATCCAAATTCGGAATGTATAATTCTGTACAGCTGCATCAATGGCCGCATCAGCCTGAAAAGTCTCCCAGTGCCGACGCACTAAGATCCAGTGCGGACGCACTCAGGAAATTTTGTAGAAAATCCAGAAAAGGAAACTTGGAACCAAAGGAGATTTGGAGTCGGTGCGATCCAGACCACCCGCACTCAACTCCAGTGCGGACGCACTGGACTCGCAGACAGCCAGAAATTCGCATTTTCAAGAGGTTTTCTATTCTTGGCTTCCAAGGAACACGTTTTAGAAGGCCAAAAATAGACATGGTAGTCTGAGGAGTGCACCCACTAACTCCACTTCTATCCTCTAAATTGGGCAAGGCCTTTGGCTATAAAAGGAGAAGAATTTCATCTCTCTCAGGATCCATTATTGTACATATCCAATATTTTATCCACTTTTCACATATATAGAGAGAGAGATCCTGCAGAAATTCTTGAAGGTTTTCCAAGGAAGGAGAAGAAGAAGATTCTACCAAGGAGTCGGCAAGATTGAGGTTTTAGATCTAAGAAAGGGTGTACTCATTTCTTTATCTTATTTCTTATTGTTTTTGCCAATCTTTGTTATGGAACTCTCCAAGAGAGAGTAGTTCTCTTTCTAGGGGTTTAGGTCAATGCATGAACTTGTTTAATTCTAGCTTATTCGGATATTTGTTTTCATTATGATTGTGTTATCGGATTTGATTGTTAATTTCTGTGATTTATTCTTTATGAATTTCATTAGTACTCGTTCCTTTGAGTTCACCTGGTTAGGGTTTATTGAATTGAAGTAGTTTTGAAATCGCGTTGATCGTGTCTTTCCGCTTTAAATTTATTAAATTCCGGCATTGGTCATGAGGAGAATACTAATTGAAACCATAAAGACACACCTTAGGATTGGGTTAGAAGCGACCGTACTTTGATATCCAATCCGGAACTATAGAAATTAAGGTTAGGATTTTGGTGAAGGACCGAAAGGCGAAGGAAAATCCTAATTAGGACACCTTAGAACAAATATCGATATATGCTTTGAAGCATGAGATTAAATATCCTTCTAGGTTAGTGACAGCCCTAGAATTCGAGGCACATTAATCCATAGAGCGCAAAGTATTTGTATTAATATTTGTTCCAAAGGCTAACATAGGTTAGAAACCTCATCAAATCAAACATGAATTTAAACAAACCGAATAAATAGAATTAGCAAGGAATTGTAGACCGAATACCCCTAGATCTCCTTAAACTTGAAAACAAACCAATCTTTCTTCTCTTCATTTTATTTACATTTATTGTTCGAAACTCCTCTCTTTCGGGTATTGAACCCAACATTAGGATTTTAGAACAAAACCCCCACTTTACTTTTATTGTTTTTAATAGTAGTTTTCTTTATTAAAAATTAGTGTTTCCCTCTCTCCCTGCGGATCGACACCTAAATACTACAATCGATAGGTTGTGCGCTTGCAACTAACCTATTCTTTGAGTACGAAGGTTTATAAATTTTAAAGGCAAAAAGAGTACCAAATTCCTATATCTAAAATACTCAACACCTATATTGTATTTGGAAAAAAAAAATATTAAAAAAGTTTGATCGAGAATTGTTGTCCCCACAAAAGGGAGAATTTAGACTTTTCGTTATATTGTGTCTCCCGTGATGTTCTACAATACTGTTACACTCATTATTATATGGTGGTGTTTGATTGTAGACTAAATAGTAGAATAAGGGTTATAGGTCTCAGTTATTCTGTCAAATGTAATTTAATTGATCAGAAAAAATAAAATAAGTCGATCTTTAAAATGGCTTAAATTGGTCAAACTAATTCATTTCTCTAGATAGTTTAATTAAATTGGATGTGAGTCCTAAATTTTCATTGTTTTTATTATTTTCAATTACTTTTTAAAATCACTTTCTAAAAAATGTAAAATAAACAATTAATTTTGTTTCCATTTAAATATAAAGAAACTTATAATTTTATCAATTATAGAATCAACCATTTTTTTTTTAAAACATAACTTTCTAAATTAACAAAATATGTAACCTAAAAAATAATTAAATAAAATATTTCATGAAAATGTACTACAAATAAATAAACTTTTAGTTCAACAATCTAATATATTTTCGACAAAATAAATTGGTATACATATAAATTAGAAGTAAACAAGATTCCTATCAAACAAATTAAGTCATGCCTTAAGCCACCAAATTCCTACCAAACAAGAAATAACTTAAGTCAAAGTATAATTTTAGACATCAACTAAATATAAATAATTTAGATCGGCTTAAATGGAATAATCAAGTTATATCTCATTAGCTTTAGTGCACAACCAAACATCATCCAAAAAAAATTTAGATATAATTTATAATTTAAAATTTTACCTCAAGCAATATTTTTCAAGTAAATTATATTATTTTTTTGGATTATTTATTATATAATTACAGTACGTTGTCCTAGGTATCGAAAATATTATATAATAATACATATCCTAACTCCTATGAGTGAAGCTAAATATCAGATGGTATCAAGATAATCATCGATACATAAATAAGGTGGATTTAAATGTCTTTATTATTTTTAGTTTCATAATATATTTATCTTTGAATAAATTTATGTCCATGTTGAATTGTAATGTATTATGTATATATACATCAAAATATGGCATAAATAAAAATTGTCAGCGTGATCTAAAAGGATAGAGACACGGACACGTGGTTGAATAATATATGAAAGTAATACACGGACACGGACAGCGTGATCTAAAAGGATAGAGACACGGACACGTGATCTAAAAGGATAGAGACACGGACGCGTGATCTAAAAGGCTTGATTTCCTGTGATGGCGGCTAAGCTTAGTTTACAAAGTCAACCAAAATTTCTCCAATCTTGAGACTCCGAGCTGTAGAACATCGTATCTATGTATTAATTAATTAGTGTAAAGTAGAATTTTAATGGTTTGAATTCATCATTTGAATCAATCTGATAGATTTTTGAAGCTGTGTTCACCAAACTCTTTTGATGAGTACAACACACCGTAGCTGTGCTCTAATTAGTGATTCAATAATGTAAATACCAAGCAATAGAACATATTAAATTGAAAGGAGAGCATGTTTAGTTAGTTTAATTAGTTTGTCTAAACTCAAACTTTAAACCTAAATACATGTCAAATGTCATGCATCTTTATATTGGTATTGTTTTCTGAAAAGAATTCCATGTAAGCAGTTGTTTCGAAACTTATATTTTTTTTTAATCTAGCAGTATTCATTTGTAAAGTTTTGATGTAATTTCTTTTACACATTCAACTAAAAATGTTTTAAACTTTTAGATACAGAAGTAATTGCATATTATGTACATATTATATACATTAATTTGACTTTATTTTTATTTATCATCCGTAAAAACAATTATTCAAATTTCTGTCAAATTTTTCCATCTCATTTTTTTTAGAAGAAATTTATTCATTACTTGATGGTTATTAAAACGAAGTCAATATACAATAATTTTGTACGTACTTTAATTACGTGAGATAATAGAAAACACATCAGATAGTTTTAAGTAAGAGTAAATAAGTTGGTACCATTTGGTACTAATATTTATTGAGTATAAGAAGAGCAAGCAGTTATTAGTAAGATTATATATTTTTTAGCTGATCGGACCGACATTTTTATTAATATCCATAATTAAATACAAATTATTAATTATACCCAGCTTAGTTGGATATTTTTAAAAATATCCAAACCAGCAAAAAAATGGTTGGCCGGGATTAAAATTAGAACCGGCCAAAAAATGGCCGGAGAGAAAAGAGAAGGCGATTTCTGAGGCAAAAAGGGCGATTTCGAAGGCGATTTTCAGGGTTTTTTTTATTTGTTTTTTTTCAGCAACCTATACATTTAAATTAGTAACCTGATAACTGTTAACCATTTACCAAAATGTAGTTTGTTTGTCATGTCAATGATTATTTCATTACACTGTGGTGGGAAGTTTTTGACTAATATATATGGAGTTTATTATTCCAAAGAGAATTAATTCATTCATAGTTGATGATGATACCTTAATTTGGGACTTGAAGTCTATGATTTACGAATGTACTGGTTATAACTCAGAAAGGTAAAACTTAGAATTGGCAACCCGAGTGAACGCTGGAATACTGCTAACCTATACCAGAAGTCTGATATTAAGTGATGCTTCATGGAGAGGCTTGTACAGGTAGTTATAGACCACTGGAAATTTTATCATAGAAATCTATGCCAAGAGAGTTCCGATAGAGTCAGGGGTTAGAAGTTCTGGCCAAAATTCAGTTGCGCCAAATTATACATCACAACCAGAACCATATAGTCTCATGACTCCTTTATTCATACTAAGCCAGAACTATACAGTCTCGTGGCTCCTTTATTCATACATGACCCATAAACATACAATCACTTCACTCCACCACCACCCCAACCACCACCTCATACAAGACCCAAATCTAGACCCGTGCATGTGGCGCTGAACAATGTCTTTTGGATGAGCCGGAGAATGCCCGTGGCTGCCATTGTGGACGATACGTTCTATAAGTGTAACATATGGTTTGTTGAGCGGCGAAAGCGAGCCATGGATTTAAAAGATGCAAATCAGTTATTTTCCGAATGGGTGGAGCTCAAACTCAGAAAACGGTGGCTCAAAGCTACAGAAATGCATTTGGTCCCTTATACGCACGGCGAAGGTTAGTACTAAGTTTCATCCCCAAATGAGTACGTTCCAGTCACCCGCGGCTCTAATGGAAGTATGAACATCATTCATAGGGAGATCTAGTACATTGTGACACGCAAGCCCGACAAAAGAATGGAATATATATGTAGAGGTATCCAATTAACATCTATTCCGTGCGCTCATGTCTTAGCGGTTTATCGTGCAAGAAACTAGAGCGAGAACCAATTTGTTGCAGACTAGTATACTGTGAACTATTTTGAAAGTACTTGGAGTGGGGTGTTTGTTCCTTATGGCAATATGGGCGAATGGCTAGTTTGCCAATATCCTAGAATTCCTCCTAGCAAGGCTTATATTAGGGTTGGAAGGAGAAAACACACCCGTCATGTAATGACTATGGACGAAATGCAAGGTAGACGAATAGGACATCAGGCTCGCCGTTGATCAATGAAATCGTGTGATTTTAAAATTTATAAATCGGTTTGCTATTGGGTCAGATTATAAGCGCATAATCCTATCGAGTAGTATAAATGAATGTCAATCAACATGAAATAAGGTCTAAGGTCTTGAGCGATTAAAACACAATTATATATTAACTCTTTATTCATATATTTAACTATATAATATATTATGTATTATTTAACGACGATACTGATTTATATATAATATTTTATATAGTTTTGTTTAATTAATAATTTATATTCACTTAAAAATAATGAGACAAACAATTACAAATATTTTTTGTATATTATGATATCATGTTTCACGATATTTAAAATATAATTTTATTCATTTTATGTTTTTTAACAATATGAATATGAATACAATTAAGATTAATAATTATCAAATAAATTTTAAACAGATACAAACATTAAAAAAAAATCATCCAATCCACACCGTTCCCAATAATATTATAATATCCTTTTCTTTTTCTCAACCGCCGACACAATCAATAAAATGCCGCTGAGATGGCAGAAGTGGCGCACATGATATGCACAGTCTGTCCTGTTAAGCTTATCGCTGCCAGGTAGGGCCCATGTTACAGAATTTCAATCTGCTATTGAGACTTGAGAGTATAATTAAAGAGTTCCACCTCTTCCGCTTTTAGATTGGTGGCCGGCTAAAATAAACGATACAGATCACATTCTTCACATTCTACACATTAGGTACCGCACAGGATCTGAACTCTGTTCTCGGAACTCGGAAACGGAAGCTAACAATTAAAAATCACTTGAGAGTAGGTCCGATGGGCATCGGACCTACTCTGGTTTGATGGTTTAATCACGGTCGATTTGTTTTAAGATTCGTGCGAATGCTTTAAAATTCGTGCGTATATGTTTCAATTTTCGTGCGCACAAATCTTGAATTTGATCGGACGGTCATCATGCTCGTTGAACCTAAAAGTAGGTCCGATGGGCATTGGACCTACTCCGTTCTCATTAAAAATATATTTTTAATATGGCCGTCGCCGGGGCACCGCACTACACGTGAATTTGGCGTGACACCTCGGTGCGTTTCCCTCATTTATAAATGAGACAAAATCCACGTCATTGATTTTCATTAAAATTTAACCATGAATTAAATGATACAACTCAACACCATTTTGCGTTACTTTTCACAGACTTAAAAGCTGACCCTCATTAAACAGATCCACGTCATCAGGTTGAGCCACGAACGACGAAAAAACTTTTTTTATTTTTTTTATTTTTTTATTTTTTGGAGAAAACGACCACTCCATTTTAGTAAATAGAGTGCTCGTAACTTTTAATACCTACCTTTCCTTTTATTAAATCAATAATAAGATATGGAGAGGTACACGTTGTTTAGGGAAAAAAATCCCATCAAATATCTACTCCAGAGAATAATTTCAGTTGGAATAATATTTTTTGAATAATATGTACCATATTTTAGACTTTCCTACTTTGGTACTTATTTACTCCTGTGAATCAAACAAAACAATTAATAATACATCATATCAATTATCAATTATATTTAAGGACATTCCAAGAGGAAATAATTTGGTGATTTGTGATGGCAGTGCAGGACTGCAGGGCAACTGGAGAAAACGCATGTGTACAGAAGTCAGTGGAGACAGCTGGACGGGGGGTAAAGTGGTAAAAAAGCCGACACTACACCATTAAGTCATTACACAATACACAGAGAAGAGAGAGCACAGCTGCACAGGGCTTTAAATAACCCCTCGCCTCGCCTCTTCACGATTCTTTCGTTTTTGCTTCCTGATTCTTCCCCTGGTCCCCTTTTTTTACCACTCTATAAATTGAATTCCCTTCAAATTGAGATTTTATAATTTATTTAAATAGATGAAAATATATTCAAAAATCTGCTCTCCTCTCCTCCTTTCCTCCCTCAGATACTTTTAAACCCTTATCTAAAACCCTATCTCCACAATTATTCTCCTTTTTTTTTTTTGCTTTTTCCATGGTAATCAAATTCTTCATCTCATTTCCATCTCTGACTGTGGCTGGTGCACAGTCCGAGCCATAGACCGACGCCTCCGCCTCCGCCTCTGCCCCCGGCGAATTGATTTGTGAGGGAAAGAACCATGAGCTTGTCCGGTTCTAGAAAACCGGTCCACCACAGAAAAACGATAAGAATCATCGTGTCAGATGCCGATGCAACTGATTCGTCAAGCGATGAGGGGACCGTAGGCGTGCGACGGCACGTGCAAGAGATATGCATCAATCTCCATCAAGAGTCGCCAATTCAATCATCCAAAAAATGCGAGAGGAGGCGTACCAAGAGCATAAGACAAGTTCTAAGTACTGAGGTGGCAAAAGGAGATGGTATTAAAAGGTATCGAGGGGTGAGGAGGCGGCCATGGGGCCGGTTTGCAGCCGAGATAAGGGACCCCACACAACGGAAGCGGCTCTGGCTCGGCACCTTCGACACCGCTGAAGAGGCCGCAGCTGTGTATGACTTGGCTGCAATTCGAATCAATGGTTCCAAAGCCATAACCAATTTCCCCTCAAAAGTAATTAAGCAACAATCTAATACCCCTTGTGTAACTGTAACAGAGTCTGATGAGAAAATTGGAATACCGTCGCCGACTTCAGTGTTGAGATCTCAAGGTATAGAGTTTGATTTGATGGAGGGTTTTGAGTTCGGCTTGGCGGGGCTTGAATTGCCGCAAGTCGACTTGTCGGAGGTCTACTTACCGCCACCGCCGCGGCGATTGTTTGAAGAGGATTTTGGGGAATTCGATGCCGACTTTTTCAGTCTACCGCCGGGAATTGCAACGCTTTAGCTGCTAGTAGAATCACCATTTTGTCCCTCAGAGTCAGGGATTTTTTATCACTGCCTTTGCTTTATTATCCCAATTTTGGAAAATAATTTTTGGGCTATTTTTGAGAGTTTAGTAATTAATTTTTTTTTCTATGTTATATTGTTATGAGAAGAAAATCTATGGTTGAGTTCACGCGCGAGTACGGAGTGAAAAGAAAATAAATTGGAGCCTTCGAGGAGGCTTTGCGTGTGAATGAAGTTGTCAGTTGTGAGATATTTTTTTTGGTTTATGGATTTTTGGAATGAATTAAAAAAATATATATATATTTTTTTTTTTTTTTTGCCGACATTTTTATTAATATCTAACATTAAATAAAAAATATTAAATCTGACCAGTTCAGTTGAGTATTTTTAAAAGTGCCTCCGGTTAAAAAATAGTTGGTCAGTATTTTTATTCTAACCGGTTATTTTTTGACCGGTCTAATATTTTTTATTTTTTTGTGAAATTGACCAAAAATTACTTTCATCCTACACCGATTAATCTGCGTCTAAGCTATTCATCTGAGATAAAAGAATGCAAACAAAAACATCAACAAACAAATAAATCTTTCTGTAAAACTTTGCGCCCAGAGTGTATTGTTTTGGTTGCATTTTTTTTTTAAATCCCTGTTTTAGTTGATTCAATAGCAAACAAACATCCACAAACAATATAGCACGAATCTCAAAGCTTGGTATATGTCTGTTGTTAGAGTGGAAAAAATGACACTCCGGAGCTGGCTCTGTCACTGAACGGCACGGCACGCGTGTCGGTTGTGTGCCGTGACTTGCGTGTCCCGTGCCGTGACCATCTTTTGAAATTTGACACGGCACGACACGTAATCACGCGAGTTACGTGATTTTATGACCGTTAGATTTTGACTAAATGGTGAATCTTGAATAAACTAACTTAAATTCTGATAAAATGGTCACGTGAGTCATACGAGTCACGTTTGGACACAGCGTGACTCACGTGGCGTGACCATTCGCGTGCCATGACCACCCTTTGACATTTTGATCCCGCCACGACACGGCACATAAAAAATTAACTTGGTCACAGCACGACATCAAAACCATAGTCACGGCACAACACGTTTTTTCCACTATATCTGTTGTTTGTTTGTGGATGTTTGTTTACTATTGAATCATGAATTTGAACCCTTTTTTTTCCCAAATTTGTAGTAGGGTAGATACGGATATTTTAGGAAATTTTTTATCTATAGAAATTATTAAATACAGATGTAAAGAAATAATCAGCTGAGCTGGTCAAATTTGATATTTTTTATTTAATGTTAGATATTAATAAAAATGTCGGTATTTTTTGGCTTATCTTGAGATGTAAAGAAAGGAAGTCGTAGAAAATAATCAGTCTCAATGAGTCAATGAGTCAGATCCAAATTTATGGATCGGTCTCAATGGTCCATATTCATCAGTATATATATAGAGGTAGGCTAATATCAAAACGTTTGTTCCTTGGCCACCGAACAAACGTTTCGGTTTTTACATTTTCAAAATCCAAATAGTCAATCCAAACCGTTCAACATTCAATATGTATTAAAATGTGTTTGGAGACCAAATTTTACATTTTTTAGAATTTTTTACTATTTATTAAGTTAATTTTAAAATTATTGATTTCAATGATCCAGAAATTTTTCACTGTTTATTAAAATCAGTAAATTTAAAAAGGGCTTAATAGATAGTAAAAAAATTCAAAAAAATGTAAAATTTTGTCTCCAAGTACATTATAATATAAAGATCATATCTAACGGTTTGGATCGACCGTTTGGACTTTGAAAATCGGAAACCAATTGGTTGCACCACCGCTACGGAACAAACGTTTTGATAGCCAACCTTTATATATATACTGATGGATCTGGACCATTGAGACCGATCCATAAATTTGGATCTAACTTATTGAGTCAGATCTTTCTATATTTGTTGGAAACGAGACACTCTTTCTATTTCCGTACATCTAATACTTAATAATTTCTATAGATAAAAAATTTCCGACGGTATCTACTGTGACAAAAGGATTGTTCTCGACAAAAGCAACAATAAAAATAATCTAATGATATTTTTAAATGATTGACAAAAAAGAAAACATTGCACACCGACAAATATTGGTGGTTAATTTTATCCCAGATGAATACGGCGCAGATTAATCGGTATAGAATGAGAGTAATTCCTGGCCAATTTCACAAAAAAAAAAAGTATCAAACTGGCCAAAAAATAGTCAGTTGGAATAAAAATACGAGCGGCTATTTTTAGCAGGTTTGAGCCCTTCTAAAAATAATCAGCTGAGCTGGTCAGATTTGATATTTTTTATTTAATGTTAGATATTAATAAAAATGTCGGTATTTTTTTTGGCTTATCTTGAGATGTAAAGAAAGGAAGTCGTAGAACGATAATGAAATTATTGTTAATTAATGGGGAGCACTTGGTAGAGTTGGAAAAAGAATTTTCCTAGTGAAATCGTAAGTGGTCACGTTGCAAGGTTTGTGTGGACTATCATCGCCACGTGCTAACTACAAAATTGTAAAAGAAAAGATTAGGTGGAGACTGGACAGACTGAAGATAGTGAAATGGCAACAAACTTTCTGTCTCTTTTCACCAATGTTTCGTCTCTCTGCCTGGTTCTAAATTCTAATTTATGTTCCAATTTTGTTCCAGGACAACAAGGCTATCTTTGGATGCACTAAAAATAGAACTATTTTAAAATAACATTGCTATTTGGAACATTTAATACTTAAATTAATATTATATTGTATTATATTTTAATCTAACACATAAATTATTACTTTATTTATTGTCTCCAAACTCTATTCTAAATATACAATCCAAACAACTTTTTCACTATTCCGAATAGCTTGAGTTAGCACTGTTCTTAAACAGTAGCTATCATTATTTACTATTCTAAACAGTAGCTATTCTAGCTATTCTAGAGTTCATCCAAACGTATCCTTCGAAAGGTGGGTAATTTTTTTTGTGAAAATTAACTTCAATTTCTAATTTGTGCAAAATTTTAATTTGTGAAAATTAACTTCATTTTTTTATAAAAAAAAAAATCATTCTTCTTCTTTCTCCGAACTTATTTGCCATTGATGACAATAACCCTCGTGTGCAGTTAAGTTGACATTTTAAAGGTGTAATGATCAGCATACCCCTGATTGTTTATAGTATGATATTTAAAATATATATGATTTACAACTTTTTTTTTTGTACAGAGTTAATAAATATTTTTTAAAGAATAATAAGCGGTTTGATTAAATATTTAAAATGCATGAGATGTTTGATATTTCATTTTTTATTTTTTATTTAGTATGTATGCTTTATATTCTTTTTATATGAAAGATAAAGTTCCACAAATAATTAAAATTAGTAAATTTTTGGTTTAAATCAAATATACTTTATATTCTTTTTATTGATCAATTTTGTGGTCTTAAATTTCAAGTCATCTAGCTTGACCAAAGATATTAGGCCTTCAAATATAAGTTCGACTCAGTCGGCGACAATCTTAGATTTTTTTTTCCCATACAATAATATCTGATGTCACCGTCTTCTAAATTAATTAGTTTACATAATAAAATATATCTAGATAGATTGAGACTTTATAAGAGTATATTAGATTTCATACAAGTGGCAGCTCTAGATTGATTCAGAACACTGTTGACACTGTTGACACTTGCAAATGTATGTTGACATTGTTTCTAGTTAATTGGTTTTAGAAAGTTATTTAGTTAATTAGGTTCTATTGATGTCATGGAAGAATTTTTCTTAAAAAAAAAAAATAAGGATTATGCCTCTATTTGATTCATTAATTCATGAAAGAAAGTTCGGTACGGATTGGTTAGATTTTTGTCAGGTTAGATTATTTCAAATTTAGGTCGGCATTAGAAACATTGTATTTGAGTGGTTTGAGATTTAAATTATTTTGATTGTGAATATTTTAAGTTTAGATTCCATTCTTATATTATATACGTAGTTGTCCTCCTCCGCCAACGGCTGAGATTGAAAGATGCATTTTCGAATTGAATATCAACCCTCGAATCACATAATTTGTCTTTTATTGATTAAATACATTTATTTTATGTATATAAGTCTAAATTTTAGTTAAAACCATACTTGCCACACAGACTGCTACATGATTTGTCACAATTAAAATTGAATGAATTTCTAGCGATCTGTTTTCTTATTTCTCCTTGCAACTATCTCTGATTCATGTAATTAAATTATTTTCTTATTTCTCCGTTTCCTCCATTTCATTTATCCTCTTTCTCTATATTTTTGACAATGAAAAAGGAAACAATCATATCTTTCCGAATTTTGTTTAGGGCTACTGTATCTTTGTGAATAGATGAAGAGCAGATCTTCTGTTGATGGAAACAATCATATATATCTAATCTGGAGAGAAAATGAAGAATATCAAGAATTTGTGTGTAAACAAATAATTTGCAGAGAAATTTCTATTACTAAAATAATTTTCAAAAATATATATGTAGAAAATTCTTATTTGAATCATTTAATTATATCTTTCTCAATTTTGTTTCTTTACATATCATTTCTCCTCTAAATCGTTTAATGACATGTCTTGTTTGTGGAGAAAATTAGATATTAAATCCTACAATGATACTTCAAGAATTTTTTATATTTGATCTATTTTTTATTTTTTTATTGTAATTTATTATTTAGATCTCTGTTTTTTTCATTTGTGTCTTTTACTTTTATTTAAATATATTTTTTCTTAATTTTGTGTGAATGTCAAACAAAAAGATCTCTTCATATTCTATCCAATTTTATAATATGTTCTGCAACGCACAAGCACAATACAAGTTAAAAAATAATGTACATTGCACACGTGGAATTATAATCGAACGGTCCGGAGTTAAATTTAAATTATGCGTTAATGCAGAGGACACGGACTATCTGACTGCTACTATGAAGTAGGGGTGCAAACGGATCGGATAGTGGTAAAATCATATCCGTATCAGCTTTTAATTTTCGGATACGGATACAGATCGGATACTAGACGGATACATACGGATACGGATTAGATATCGGATATCCGTATATATATGCATAAATATTTTCACAATATATAGTAAACTGTATGGTATTTATCTACTATTCGGCGGATAATTAAAATTCAAAACTATATCCGTATCCGTATCCGTATCCGTATCCGCACGGATATTCGGATATCGAATATCCATATCTAATTTTCGGATACGGATGCGGATACGGTCCGATAATATTCGACCCATTTGCACCCCTACTATGAATTATGAAAAGCTGTCCAAGTTTTCTTATTATAGAAAATCACAAGTACTGTCTTGTCTTCAGAGAAATATTCATTCTATATGATACACTTAACACTTGTGACTTGACTCGCAGCGATATCTCCTTAAGATACTTTGTTTGCCGAAATTTTTATTAATATCCAAAACCATTAATTAATTTCAAAACTACACCTCTTTGCGCTGGAATTTAAAAATGACCAAACTGCAAAATTTCTTCCCGGTTATCGGCTATCTTTCTGCAATTTTTTTCTCGGTTTCAGGATTTCCAAAACCGCAGAAAAGATTTCCGGTTTTGAAAACCGGAGATTAAATATGTGGTTTTGGAGCCTGGAACCGGGAATTTAAACTGCGGTTTCGGACCTGGAACCGAAAAACAAATTTGCAGTTCTAGGAACTGGGAATTTAAACTGCGGTTTCGGAGGTTTATCTATTTAAACTGCGCATCAGAGTCTTCTGTCCCTCAAATCTCATTTCCCTTTCTCCCTTTCTCCCTTTCTCTCTTCTCATCTCTCGGACTGTTTGATCGATCGGCACTTCAGTTCATGCATTTTTATTTTTTTATTAACTATTTAATTTAGAAAATAGTAAATTAGTTTAGGATATGTCAAAATGGTTTAGAATATTGTCCAAATAATTTAGAAATTCCATAATGGTTTAGAATAATATCCGAATAATTAGAAAATTTCAAAATGGTTTAGAATATTGTTCGAATAATTTAGAAAATTTCAAAATGTTTAGAATATTTTAGAAAATTCCAAAATGATTTAGAATAATTTAGAAAATTCCAAAATGGTTTAGAATATTTTAGAAAATTCCATAATATTTAGAATATTTTAGAAAATTCCAAAATAGATTAGAATATTTTAGAAAATTTCATAATGGGTTAGAATAATTTAGAAAATTCCAAAATGGTTTAGAATATTTTAGAAAATTCCAAATTGGTTTAGAATATTTTAGAAAATTCCAAAATGGTTTAGAAATAATTTACAAAATTCCAAAATAGTTTATAATATTGTTCGAATAATTTAGGAAAATTCAAAATAGTTTAGAATATTTTGAAAAATTCCAAAATAGTTTAGAATATTTTAGAAACTTCCAAAATGGTTTAGAATATTATTCGAATAATTTAGAAATTTTCAAAATAGTTTAGAATATTGTTAGAATAAATTAGGAAATTCCAAAATAGTTTAGAATAATTTAGAAAATTACAAAATAATTTAGAATAATTTAGAATTACAAAATGGTTTTAGAATATTATCCGAATAATTTAGAAAATTCCAAAAGGTTTAGGATAATTTACGAAATTCCAAAATAGTTTACGATAATTTAGGAAATGAACATTTTTGATGAATTTTTGTAGTATGGCAGACGAAGTACCTGATGAAGGAGAGAGAGGGACGAGAAGAATGCAAGATGTGTTTAGCCAATTGTTGTGGATACCTCACAACCATCACAGGGTATCTGAGGCTTCTAAGGAGGTAAGCATTTACTTATTTGATTTTTCATAACTCGGTCAGAAATCAAATCTTATTATAATTCCTATTTATGTTCTAATGTAGAGTTTGGAGGTTTTAAACGTCAAACACTATCGGATGCATTGTGAGTACCACGAGAAATACGCGCCGTATTTGATTCAATTGTGCTTATACCAGATCGTAGTCATTCCTGATATCACCCTCGATACGGCACTTATACATGCACTTGTCGAGCGATGGCGTCCTCAGACGCACACCTTTCATCTACCTTTTAGAGAGATGACAAGTATTAACTACACTAATTCAAATACAAGAGTTATTTTTAATATTTTAATGACAAGTCAAATAAAAAAATCGCTTATAATTTTTTATTCAAATAAATTACAGTCACATTAGAGGACGTGAGTTGTTTGTGGGGTTTGCCCATTACGGGGGCTCTAGTAATGGGTATTACAGATGGGGCGAATGTACAAGACTGGCTTTTCAATTTATTAGGGATCCGTGAGGATGAACAATCATTATTTATGAAAAATGGGGTATGAGGGAAATGAAAATATTTCTAACCAGATTATGCTGAGAACTAAGCTCCGTTAGCTATTTAAAAAGCTGTCAGCTCACGCTAATGAACAAACGCTGAAGTGGTAAGTATTTTCTATTTATCAACTTATTCGTACTTTACATTCTCAATAATGTGCTCACATTCTCACAAAATTTGCTAGGTATGTCCGTGGATTTCTCTTGGACCTATTCTCGGTTACTTTGTTCCCAAACAGTAGCAGGGATTGGATACCGTTGTGGTATCTCAATTTGATTGAGGATTTGGACCAACCGGTGTACTACAATTGGGGTGGAGCCGTTCTTGCATATTTGTATCGATATCTATTCTCGCATCCATTCCCAAAGTTCGATATACGCATGGTTTGGTTATGCTACTACAGCACTGGTCGTGGACCCGATTTCCAGTTCACTGTCCGAAGCCAAAATCGAAAGACTTTCAAATTTCCTAGGGCGCGCCAACAGAAGATACATGTCCAGCTTTTTGCTGACAAATGTCGTTGCAAACATAAGTACAAGAACTCATCTCACAGCAAAACTGCCGGCCCAAGTATCCCGCGAAAGTTATGGCTTCCTAGAGCGGAATAAGCAAGTTGTACGAGTTCTCTCAACTCTAAAAAGATTTGCAATAGTAATCTCACGTCCTTGCCATAATTTGTTATACTTGGGAGTTACCTTTTTGTATGTGGCCTTGACGACATCTCGGATATGATTTATACTAGCTGTAACATCCCTTCTCATGGTTGCATCAATTGAAAGGGTAACAATGTCTGTTGTAAGCTGACAATGATCAGTACGTGATGCCGGTACTTTGCATGCATGAGAGACTGCTTGTTTGCTAATAATCAAAGATTTTGATAGACCGTTAGGCTTAACTTGAATTTGCAAAAATCATCTTTGCACACGACAACTAAACGTCGAGGTTCGTTTTTTGAAACCTTATACTCAAAATTGTTTAAGATATGGAACTCATTGATTGCAACCCTTAGAGCTGTTTTCGACTCAAACACTTTGCTTACGCCCAATGGGTTATTAAACGTTCTCTTTGTGCCATCGAAAAAATCAACATCCGCAAGCCGAAAACCGAATATGTCATTAAAACTATCAACTGGATGTCTCATATTTTTCTGACCAGTTATCGGGTATTGTGTTTGGTGGGACTGTGAACAAGACTATGATTGTGATTATCTTCTCGGTCCAACATCGTCGTCGAAATTCGATGACTCATCTGAGAGCATCTCATCCCCGCTCTCTAAATTGTCATCATCAATTGCATCCACAGGTACATGTGAATAATCAGGGATTGGTACCGGTCTACTGACCCGAACAATTTTAGGTCAAGTTATGGGTTCAGGGTTCCGACTGGTACTGGATCGGGACTGTTCAGATTCAATTGGGAATTAAAACCGGCATGGTTCGGTTCATTCTACATACATCTCCAAAACCGGTAATCTTTGTGAGAAAGATGCCACAATTCCTAAAATCATTTCGAACGATGCCTGGTTTGTTACCAGCACTAATTGGTAGTCATGTTGGCCATCAGTAGACATATTAAACTTGGCTTGGATGTCAAGATTTGCTTCACTAACAGTATACCCAATTAGTTTATAAATCTCATTCTAGAGATAAACAAAGTTATGGTCCATGGTTATCGGTAATGAGTAAATCTAGGTCGGGTACTATAAAAGACCCCGTCTTCATTGTATTGGATTTCCCCTCCAACAAATTTTTTCACATAGATCATTTTTGGTTTTGGTTAGTTTGGATAACAAACTACAATTTAAAAAATAATAACCCTATAAGTACAACATAAATTGAAAAATTAAATAAATAAAAAAACTTACAAAAATCCGCTTCTCGAATCCGATTTTCTCTATTTTTTTTTCCATTTTTCCTCTTTTTTTCCTTTACTCTTCTCTTTTATTCACTGAGTGTGAGAGTTCTGGGAGCAGCAGGAGCATTTTTATAGTGCAAAATGGTCTGAAACCGCAAAAAATAATTTCGGACATGAAACCGCAAAAAAAATCACGGTTTTAGCCAAAACCACAGATTTAATTTCCGGTTCTAAAATTACAAAAAAAATTTGCAGTTTTGGACTAAAACCGCAATTTTTTTTTTTGCGATTTCTTATCTCCAAAACCGGAAAAAAAATTGCAGATAGAAGGCCCAAAATTGCAAAAAATTTTTGCAGTTTGAACAATTTTCAAATTTCCATCACCAAGATTGTAAATTTGTGAATTATTTATTAATTTTGGATATTAATAAAAATTTCGGCTTGACCCCTTCCTTTTTTGTTGTTGTGGAGTGTGAACCCACATAACATAAAAAGGGAATTCGGCTTTAATTACAACAATAGTTACAAAAGTTATTATTTCAAAATGAGCAAGGTTAAAGTGTTTTTATTTTTTGTGTCTTCATTCTATTTTTACTCATTAATTTCTTAATCACAATTTTTCTAAATTTTATATGTCAAAATAAAATTATTAGATGTAATCTATATTATTATCTCTACACGCATAAAAAAATTATCACTTTTTTATTTCTTTTTTATGAATCAATAAGTTGAAAAATCAACATCCATAATTTATCCATATTGGTGTAGTTTTGTAAGCTCTTTATACTAATTAAAACAAGATTGAAATGTCGTGATTTTTTATGTGTGCATAGAAAAAATGATATAAATCATATCTAATTTGACATTTAAATTTTTTCAAAATTTAGTTATTGTAGTTTTAAAAATGAAGGCATGATAGAAGCACAAAAATGAAGGCGTTTGAGCCCTCCTCAGCATAGAAAAAAAAACGATATGAATCATATTTAATTTGACATTTAATTTTTAAAACTTTTTGTTGTTGTAGTTTTAAAAATGAAGGTATGATAGAAGCACAAAAATGAAGGTGTTTGAACACTCCTCTGCATAGAAAAATGATATAAATCATATCTAATTTGACAGTTAATTTTTAAAACTTTTAGTTGTTGTAGTTCTAAAAATGAAGGCATTTGAACCCTCCTCTGCGTAGAAAAATGATATAAATGATATATAATTTGATATTTAATTTTTAAAATTTTAAGTTATTGTAGTTAGGAAAATAAATAAGTACAACAATAAAGATGCTTGAATCTTTTTCTTTAAAAATATATTTTCATTTCTTCTTCCGTATTGATTCCGGTGAGAGAACTGTGTATTTTTCTGTATAGCATATTGGCTCAATATATACACTTGTATCGTTTATTAGTCTTTGCGGATTGATGAATGCGTCGTTAAACAAAAGCACGACCTTTGAAAACGTTTGATTGCTCTTCATTTCATCATCAATATCCGTATAAAACCTCTTAAATTTGTGTGCTCAATGGAAAAGATCAAAAGAGACAAAGTGGGTCATAAATGAATCCGTTCGCCTCCCCACACATTACGCCACACCGTTTTCATTGCATCACTAATTCACCATACAGTCCATACTGATAATCCAGAATATTTTATTTTTTTAGAAATTACTTTAAAATAATATTGGATAATAGATAGAGTGTCTTGAGATTTTGATTTAATAGAATAAATCGATTTTTTTTCAATTGAAACCGAATTTTCTTAGGTAGGTGTATCATGTATGCATGCAATTCTAAGAAGAGGAGGGTTCAAATGCCTTCATTTTTCATGCCTCCACCATGCCTTTATTTTAAAAAACTTTAATAACTCAAAATTTAAAACTTAAAAGTCAAAATAAAACTATTGGATATGATCTACATCATTTTATCTATACACGTGTAAAAAAATTATGACATTTCAATTTTGTTTTGGTTGTCATCAAGAGTTTGTAAAAAACGTACTAATGTGGATAATTTCTAGACGTTGATTTTTTCAACTTATTAATTAACATAAAAACAAAATCGAAATGTGATAATTTTTTATGAGCACATAGATAAAATGATGTAGATCATATTCAACGGTTTTATTTTGACTTTTAAGTTTTAAATTTTGAGTTATTAAAGTGTTTAAAAATAGAGGCATGATGGAGGCACAAAAAATGAAGGCATTGGAACCCTCCTCAAGAAGAAAATCATTTTTTTTTAAATTCGTATCTACCTAGATACCCAAGGATACAATAAGTAAATTCGAATCGTTCTTTATCCTAACACGAATCTCAAAACCGAAGACCTTCAATGTCTACTAGATTTTTTTTGGTCCGGTTGGAACTTAATTATGACCGTCATTTACTGAATATTATTCACGGGCGAATCCAGGATATTCGTCAGGGGGGCAAAAAAATATCGAATCGGATTTAAGTACCTAATCGGGTTTAAATTCATTAACCAATTGGGTACTCGACAAAAAACAATGCTTTAACTTATACTTTCTAATGCTTTGACTTGTAATTTCTGATGCTCTGACTTATAATTCTAATTACCAATCAAAATTCAACAGATTTATTTCAATTTTAACCCTAAATTTAACTTAATTACAAATTAAACGTCCAGAGGAGGGCAAAAAAAATTTCAGAGGAAGAACAAAGTTAATCAGAACCGATAAATTTTTACTAAAACTTAAAATTCAGGAGAGAGTAGCTGTCGCCCCCTGGAATACACTGGGTCCGCCCTGTACTTATTGTACCTCTTCTGGTAGCTGAGGGGAGACAAAATCATTTTTCGGTATTTCTACATAGCTGAGGAGAGCACTGCATGGACCGCATAATCTAGCGAATTGGGCGCGGACTAGACAGACGTTTAAAGAACCACCAGTGGCCGGTACAAGAAGGAATAGAGCTAAGAAAGCTGCAAGAAGAATTTATCTTAATTTATCTTCAATATTGGTTGTAGAATAATGTAATATTTAAAGCAGACTAGTGTAATATCAGGCAAGTAGCCGATATTTTTATTAAAACTCCCAAAAAAAAAACAAATTATCAAATCTGCTCCCACCCCAACTTTATTTTTATTTCTATCTCAACCGCCCATGGGCTGGGCGGTCATATTTCCCAACCTGACCGCCTAGCATCCGGGCGGTCCACTTTTCAAACCTGACCGCTCAGGGGCTGGGCGGTCCACTATTAATTTTTTTTTTATAAGCGGTCCGCCCCCCAGCAGACCGCTATCTCTCTCTTCTTCTCTGCCTCCAGCCCCGCCGCCCGCGTCGCCGCCCGAAACCACCCCAGCCGAACCCCACTCGGCCCTCTCTCTCTCTCTCTCTCCCTCTCTTCCTCTCTCTCTCTCTCCCCCCCCTCTCTCTCTCTCTCTCTCTCTCTCTCCCTCTCTTCCTCTCTCTCTCTTCCTCTCTCTCTCCCTCTCTTCCTCTCTCTCTCTCTTCCTCTCCCTCTTCCTCTCTCTCTCTCTCTCTCTCTCACCCGAATTCTAATTTTCTGCCATCTCGGCGACAATCCGATTATTTTCGGGTAAGTTTTTAAATAAATTTTTGAATTTATATTTTGTATCTTGTGTTGGCATTGGAACGATTGGTAGAATTTGAATTGTTAATTATCTTGTGCGGGTTGTTGATTTTCCCAACACGATTGAATTGTTAAATTAGGGTTGAATTGTTAAATTAGGGTTTATGATTGGATTGTTTGAATTAGGGTTGAATTGTTAAATTAGGATTTAGGGTTGAATTGTTTAAATTATGTTGAATTTTTAAATTAGGGTTGAATTGTTAAATTAGGGTTTAGTGTTGAATTGTTAATTTAGGGTTTAGTGTTGAATTGTTAATTTAGGGTTTAGGGGTTAAATTAGGGTTTAGGGTTAAATTGTTTAAATTAGGTTGAATTGTTAAATTAGGGTTGAATTGTTAAATTAGGATTTAGTGTTGAATTGTTAATTTAGGGTTTAGGGGTTAAATTAGGGTTTAGGGTTGAATTGTTAGATAAGGGTTGAATTGTTAAATTAGGGTTTAGGGTTGACAGAATTGGAGTTTATAAGTTAGGGTTTATAAATCAGGATTTATAAGATAGAATCTTCTGTTTATTGAAATGTAGTATGGTCAGAACTAGACGGGGACGTGCATGGGATGCCCCTCTGGAGACGGGGGAGAGTTCACATGATCACGATGCAGAGGCATCCGGTACAGCGGCATCCGGTGCAGCGACATCCAGTGCAGAGGCATCCGGTGCAGAGGCATCCGGTGCAGAGACGTCCGGTGCAGATGCTCCCTTTGGAGATTATCCCCCTCACCATCCTGACACATTTAGTCCTCTTCTGTGGACCCCACATGTCAGGCACCGTGTCTCACTTGCATCTATGGAGGTACGTTGGTTTTGTATTCCTAATCTAAATAGCATTATTTAATTAGATGTTTATATTGAAATCATTGTGTTGAGTATTTTAGATATAAGAATTTTGTACTCTTTTGCCTTTAATATTTATAAACCTTCGTACTCAATGAATAGGTTAGTTGCAAGCGCACAACCTATCGATTGTAGTATCTAGGTGTCGATCCGCAGGGAGATAGGGAAATACCAATTTTCAATAAAGAAAACTACTTCTAAAACTAAACAATAAAAGTAAAAGGGGGGTTTTGTTCTAAAATCCTAAGGTTGGGTTCAATACCCGAAAGAGAGGAGTTTCAAACAATAAATGTAAATAAAATAAAGAGAAGAAAGATTGGTTTGTTTGCAAGTTTGAGGAGATCTAGGGGTATTCGGTCTACAATTCCTTGCTAATTCTATTTATTCGATTTGTTTGAATTCATGTTTGATTTGATGAGGTTTCTAACCTATGTTAGCCTTTGGAACAAATATTAATACAAATACTTCGGGTAGATGGATTAATGTGCCTCGAATTCTAGGGCTGTCACTAACCTAGAGGGATATTTAATCTCATGCTTCAAAGCAATATATCGATATTTGTTCTAAGGTGTCCTAATTAGGATTTGCCTTCGCCTTTCGGTCCTTCACCAAAATCCTAACCTTAATTCCTATAGTTCCGGATTGGATATCAAAGTACGGTCGCTTCTAACCCAATCCTAAGGTGTGTCTTTATGATTTTAATTAGTAGTCTCCTACTTGACCAATGCCGGAATTTAATAAATTTAAAGTAGAAAAACACGATCAACGCGATTTCAAAACTACTTCAATTCAATAAACCCTAACCAGGTGAACTCAAAGGAATAAGTACTAATGAAATTCATAAAGAATAAATCACAGAAATTAACATTCAAATCTGATAACACAATCATAATAAAAACAAATATCCGAATAATCTAGAATTAAACAAGTTCATGCATTGACCTCAACCCCTAGAAAGAGAACTACTCTCTCTTGGAGAGATCCATAACAAAAATTGGCAAAAATAATAAGAAATAAGATAAAGAAATGATTACACCCTTTCTTAGATCTAAAACCTCGATCTTGCCGACTCCTTGCTTGAATCTTTTTCTTCTCCTTCCTTGGAACTTCGAGAATTTCTGCAGGATCTCTCTCTCTCAATTTGTGGAAAATGGATATATTAATGGATGATGAGAGAGATGAAATTCTTCTCGTTTTATAGCCAAACCTTGCCCAATTTAGAGGATAGAAGTGGACTTAGTGGGTGCACTCCTCAAACTGCCATGGCTATTTTTGGCCTTCTAAAACGTGTTCCTTGGAAGCCAAGAATAGAAAACCTCTTGAAAATGCGAATTTTTGGCTGTCTGCGAGTCCAGTGCGTCCGCACTGGTGGTGAGTGCGAGTGGTCTGGGTCGCACCGGCTCCAAATCTCCTTTGGTTCCAAGTTTCCTTTTCTGGATTTTCTGCAAAATTTCCTGAGTGCGTCCGCACTGAATCTTAGTGCGTCCGCACTGGCCTTGAATTTTCTGTTTTTCTCCGAAATCTGGAAGTGGAAAAAATCGGCTAAGTAGCGAGTGCGTCCGCACTGCGCTCGGACTTTTCGTTTGTGAGGTCTGCGATGCTGAAAAATTGTCCAAGTACTGAGTGCGTCCGCACTGGCTGTCAGTGCGTCCGCACTGGGCGATTTTTCTTCATTTTGCACTGTTTCCTGCATTGAAATACCTAGCGAACGCAGTAACTTGATTCTTGGTGTATTCTATTTATTTTATATTCAAAATACAAGATATTTGGTGTTATTTTATGATAAAAACTAGATCGACGGTGTATATAAAATACACCTATCACATTGTAAAATGCAGGACACGACGATGATGACAGTGAGACATCGCACCCCCGAGATACGATACGTCCGTCACCCGTTGATGGAGCAGTGCATCATGCATCTCGGGTTGTTTCACGAGGCGAGCATCACCTGGTACCCCTATCGTATGTTCTATGATCGGGGCCTTCTGTGCCAGCTGACATTAGAGCAGAGACATCTCTCGTTTTATCAGGGGCCTTGCGTATGCTTCTGGATAGTTGAGTATCACTATCCTGATCGAGTGCCCCGTCAGTTTGGCTTGGATGCCTATGTCCCTGATTTTCCACAGTTGGGCGAGCAACAGACCACCCAGCTGCACAGGTAACTACCCACTGCCTTATTGTTTGCCTATTTTATTACTTGTTCAGCCATACACGTTACTAATTAATTTATATTGCAGCACTAAACACAACAAGCCCAAAGTCAACTGGAGCACACGTTTCTGGGAGCATTACCAGCGTGATGCATCACCGGGGGATCACTTATGGACCCCGCCTCCAGCTATTGATGCCCCTATGCCGGTCGGGCCTTGGAGATTACGATATTTAGTCTGGTACCAGAGAAGGGGCATGCCGACGGTTTATCTACAGGGGGACTATGGTGATGCTCTTCGACGGAGACTCACGGGTGACGGATCTAGGACTTACTTGCCTTTCGGCCCGATCCATACTCGTTCGGTATGTTTAAATGAAACTGAAATGCTTAAAAAATTATAGTTATTTATTCATCTTCCAATAATAATAATAAAAATACATTGTGTGCAGATTTTGACCGCTATTAGAGGAGTGGCACACAGCTTGGTGTGCATGGCGAGAAAAAGTTGGAGAGCGATAGGATGTCAAATGCTCCAACACAGTGCACCGATCGTGGAGGACTCTGGCTGGGACGGGTGCCTAGTTGGTATGTTGCACGATGCCGGGGAGTACATCAATTGGCGCGAGATAAAGGCCCCACCACCAGATCCGGAGCAGCCTGGAGTTCCTATCTACGCTGCGGAGATGCCGCCACCTCCTGCAGGTAATAATATGTCATACAAATGATCATTATTAAGTGTCTCTCTAAAAGATCATTCTTATTAATTTATCTTCATTTCTGCAGATGATGACTCGGGTTGGGCGATCCACCAATGGGTGTTGAACAACAACGCGTGGAACGCGTACTACAACGAGCATGAAGTTCCAGTGCAGCTTACCGAGGTAGCAAAAGTTCATTATTTAATTAATTTACTCGTTACTTCTATGTCTTTAATTTAACATTGTTTACATACAGGATGAAACTGCCGCCGCCGCCGCCTCATTCTCATTGGATGACCTCACTGGAGATGAGGGCGGATGGGAGCCAGCTAGCCCCCACCGACCGCAGTATAAGGAGCCCAGACAGCACGACGGCGAGGCCAGTGGGAGTGGGGCACAGACTGCAGATGGCTTTGCCGCTGCTATATTTGGCACACCGCCTCCGGCCACGTATCCTCCTACTTGGGAGGCCGATCCGTGGGTGTTGCGTACACAGGCGGGGATCCATAGGGAGCATGCATTACACCTGGGGGCGGACCCATGGGCGCGCGAGGCCGTACACGATGACATGCAGGTGGATGAGGTTCCCCAGAGGCGTCCGCCGTCGCAGAGGGATCGCCATGCACCTACTAGGTTGGAGCTCTCCGGACCTCGCCCTCGTCATCGCCGTTAGGGTTTTTATATTTTTTTTAGTTTGATAGGTTTCTAGTATTTTAGTTTGGATTATTATATTTCGTGTTTGGACTGTTATGTTTCATTTTTAGACTTATCATTTAGATTACTACTTTTGTTGTTTAGACTTACCATTTCGATTTCTACTTTTGTTGTTTAGACTTACCATTTCGATTACCATTTAGAAACATTTAAACATTAACAAAACTTAATATAAAACTAATCAATTATATTAAAGCTAGACAATTACATAACATATACAAATAATCGTCAATTATAAAAATATAATCGTCAACAAATAATAAATATATATCATACAATTTAATATGAAACATTCAAACAAATCATTAAAACAATTTAATATAAAACATTCAAACAATTAAAACATAAAACTCTTATAAAAAAAAACAATAGCAGACCGCTCAGCCCCTGGGCGGTCATTTTTGAAAAGTGGACCGCCCGGCTGCTGGGCGGTCAGGTGGGGAAATAGAACCGCCCAGCCTACGGGCGGTTGGAGTAGAAATAAAAATAAAGTTGGGGTGGGAGCAGATTTGATAATTTGTTTCTTTTTTGGGTTTTAATAAAAATATCGGGGCAAGTAGGGACAGATTTAACACTATCATTATCCGAACAGGCAATGTAATGCTAAACAATTTAATTAATATATATATATATATATATATATATTATTTCTATATACAAAAAATCAACAGATAAGATAAGCAGTAGGTTGTAGGGCAATAAATGAAAGCAAGAAGAGGCGTGAATCCCAAGTAAAACACTATTTCCAGGATGGCTGGATGCCACCAAAAATGGGCCACCTGTAAGCATAACAACAGTTGGGCCTGAAAAGCCCGTACGGCAAATCTATGGCATTCAATTACAGATCTAAGCAAAAGATCTGTCTAGTTAGAAAAAATCAATTAATGGTAACAGGTGGAGCCCCATTTCACAAGACATACAAAAAAGCAGCTCAATTTTCTCAGATTGGCAGGGGCAGGGCAGCCCACCATTTCTTTTGCACCTTTCATCTCGCTCTCTCTACGGTCATGATTTACTGTTATATATTCTTTTCAGAAAAAAAAGCGTGCCAAATTGTTCATGATAAGCTGACACCATTCATTTTTATCATTCACTGGACCAGTTCTGTTCTTTTGAGGTCGGTGTGTCAATAACTTGGAGCGAATGATTTAGGATTCCTTCCGTCTCAACCATTTGTTAGAGTAAATATATTAACAACGCTGTTTGAACCGAGTCTTGTGAGGTGAACAACTGACAGCAATTACATACAGAAAACACTTAAAAAGGTTGTTTTCTCTCTTCTTTTTACTGTTAGTTGCTCCCTCTCCTTGGTCTGAGGACAATGTCTGTTACCTACCAAATTAGATAAAGCAGTTGTCACAATCGCCCTTTTCACCTTCTTTTGTAATGCATTATTGGAATTTCTCAAAAATTCTTCTTAGTACCAGAGGCCTGATTTTGCACAATTCAATATGATTATTTCTCCTATATATGGACTATATTGAATTGCCTTGAAATAAAAGAAGGTCTCTTCATTTGGTTAAGGGCCTTGCTACTATAATTAGACTAATTTGGGTCTTGAAAGTTGAAACTAAGTTAACAGGTATACCAGTAAAATTTAGTAACATTCAGTGTAGAATATTAAAAATTATTATAAATCACAAACCAGTAAACTTAGTCAAGTCTAACAGGGAGTTAATTTGGGTTTTGAAACTAAGTTACCAGGTAATTAAACAAATAAACTTAGTAACTAACATCCAGGGTATATTATTAGAAATTACTATAAATCACAAAATTATGGTTCATTACCACTGTTATAACAATTTTCTGTTTCGCGAATTCTCTGTGTTGGATTTATTTCTGGAGTGAGTCTTCCTTCCTTTTTCTTATCTAAAACTTAACAAAAAAATATCTTATCTTACAAATAACGCAAGTCCTTTTTTTTTTTAATCCTATAAATTAGGCAAGAGACGAGTAAGGATTTTTGTCTCATTTTTTGTGAAGAAATAGTTTCGATGCACGATTGATGCTTCATTGTTCTTCAGGGAATTCAGGCTTCTATTTTTTGTTGATGCGATATATATACCGCCGGATAATTTTGCTGAGAAACTAATCAGGAGATTAAAGAAAAACTGAGGTACATAGTACATACTCTACAAATTCCTATTATAGAAACCAAATTTTCTCACATGCCTTTTTTTTTTTCTGCTTTTTTCACTTTTTTTGTGTGCGTGTTTCTTTGCATGATACTATCAACTTGCTGAATCCTTTCCTGTAACATCAGCATGGGGAATTTCTGTTGGAAAGTAAGTATATTTTGCATTTATTGGATTCAAGACAAAAATTTATACTTTCTTGTTAAGACAATTTTATATAAGTGTAATGTTAAAAAGAAATTTGTAATGTATTATGTACTATGACAAGCCTAATATTTATGAAGTATGAAACATAATATTATTTTCTATTTCAAAAACTGATTTACAGTTTTTCACTGATGCAGTGCTACCCTAATGATATAGATGAAGAGCTTGATTACAGTGGCAGCAACATATGTGTGATAAAGAGTAAAGAAAGTTTGGAGAAGATAATATCTGAATCAACCAAAACCAACGGCATAGTAAATTTTCATATATATATATATTTTTTTTCCTTTCAAATTTTTGTGGATGTAAATGCAAGACCCAGTTAATTTGGACACAGGTTTTGCCAGAATTCATATAAAAAATAGAAATTTTGAGTTTAGATCCAGATCGTCCGATCTTCTTTGGCACGAATATTAAAGGAGCCCCGTGGCCCGGATCTAAACTCAAATTTTCTGGTACCTCAGAGGATACGGACTCGGTTTCGCCTCCACAAATCTTAAACAATCCTGATTTTGCATATGGTAAACTTGATTCTAGATGAATTACAAATTTATACTGCATTTTTCTTGATAGGTTGTGGTAAGTTTTAATGCAACCTGGTGTGGACCATGTATATCTGCAAGCAAATTCTATATCGAGTCATCAAAGAAGTACCCTTATTTTCTCTTCTTGGCAGTTGATATCGATGACTTGGATGTAAGTTATGTTATAACTTAGTTTGAGCAACTACAATACCATACGTACGTAGTGCATATCGGTCCGTACTATGTATCTGTATCTTTACTTTCAAAGTTCAAATAGTCAATCTGAATCAGTCAACATGATTTTTCATATGAAAATATACTTGGAAATCAAATTTTATATATTTTTATATTAATCTTTTAGATAAGTAGAAAATCACTTGATTTAAAGATTCTATACCATCCAAAAGTAGTGATTTTCTACATATCTAAACAGAAAGAAATGCAAATAAATATTCATATGAAAATCATGTTGGGTGGTTCAGATCGACTATACAGATCATGATGTAAGTTATGCATAGTAAGAAAGCCTCACTCATTTAATTTTATCATATCTTTGTGTAAGGTCTATTTTTAATCATTACTATGGCCAACATAGGTAAAAATCTAAAATAAATGTAGCAGCACCTAATTATATTTACCTACTCTCTTGTTCTTCAAGTCCTTTTACTAAATATTTGTTAAAATTTTCTTTTTAACTGTTTTAGGAACTGGCTTCAGCTTATGGGGTTGGGGCTACACCAACATTTTTTTTCTTGATTGGGGGGACAACGATCGATACACTTGTGGGTGCCCACAGAGACCAATTTGAGAAAAAATTGGAGGTTTTAGCGAAGTATTAACGGTCAACAAATTAATGAATTTTTTGTTTTTTATGATTTGCATTTCTTAACTATGTATGTTTTGAATGAGGAAAAAGGGCCTGATTTTGTACATTTCCTTGTTCAATTCTAGTTGAAGTTTGAGCGCAGTAAACTGCTTGAAAGGTTCTATGTTAAAATGTACCATCTGGACATCTGGTACGACTACGAGTGACTATCCCTGCGGTACTGCAGGGGATAGAATAGAATACCCCCAGCCGAGCCAATGAGCCAGTCTTTTTCGGTGCCTATTTAGAATATGGACAGCCAGCCAGGGGTGCAAACTCAAGTTAAATGGTCCGGATCTAATCCCACAGAGCCAGGTACCTCGCCTGATCTGAATTCATCTGGTACCGGTACTCTAGAGGGTCCGAATCCCCTAAAGTGACCCAATCTTTGGGTTTTGGATCGAGACCGTCCGATTTGAATTTGTCGCTCGAGATCGTCTCGAGATTTGAATTCGACGTCGGGATGTGTGTGCTCACTTCGGAAATGAATTATCGCGGATTCGAATCGGACGGTCTCGATCCAAAACTCAAAGACTGGGTTACTTTACTGGATCCGAATTGTACTCTGGATGCATCTCATAGTTCAAATAATGCCATTGATACTTGTACAGCAAAAGGTTTGGATCTCTGGCCACAAGTACAATCGACAGTATCTCGTTAGAGTCAGTAATAGTATTTCAGCAATTTTTTTTTATTAAATTTAACAGATGATCTAAACTTTGCACTGTCATTTGTACTATAAATAACTCATTGAAGTCTAGATTCATATACAACACAAAAGTTGCAACAACAACGGCAATAACAACAACAACCTAACCTTATAGTTCCAAACAAGTTGAGATAGACTAGAAATAGAAATGAAACCCAACTTTTTTATTTTTATAAAAATAATGTATTTTACGTTGGCTCGCCACGTCTATCGCACTGCTCCTTTTTTCCTGGCTTGAAAAAGCCTGTGTAGATAGGCGGAAATGCGATTGCATTTTCTCTTATATTTGAAACAAAACAAAGACATTTAGATCCAAAGAAAAAGCAAACCAAGCGTTTTTACTCTCCGATGCCAAGACATCACTACTCAGCATAGTCACAAGATTCGCGAATATAATTCACTTTTTTGGTGATGCCGAATTGAACATCGAATTATTCGATTGACTGAACTTTGACCGAATTATTTCCGAATAATTCGCAAAATTTACGAATTTTTGCCAAATTTTTTCCAAAACATTTTTTTTTGTTTCCTTGTAGGACTGAAATCTCGAGTCCGGATAATTCTGAATCATTCCCGAATTATACCCAAATTACTCCCGTATCACGAATTTTTGACCTCATCGAACCAAACCTGAATAATTCATTTGTCACTATGCTACTCAGTGGCCCAATGCTGTACCAACCCAGACTTTTACAGTCAAGGACTGTACCAATCCACCTGTTCCAGTCTGGATGTTAAAACACTAGTGTTGTTCCTTGTACCAGTCTGTACCTGATCCTGTGTTCCAGTCCATCAGCAGCCTGGAAGGACTTGCATTTTTAAATGAGAGGATTTTGATTCTTCTTGAAATGGTTAAAAAGAAGTTTGTATTTACTGAACTAAAATTGCTGCTCTTTCTCAAACTATCGTTGTCGACCAGGGAACATTAGTAATCTTATTCAACAAAGCAGGAGCTCGGGACAATATAACAACCCATGTTATAACTTTTTACAAAGCACAAACCAAAAATCATTACATCTTATCCTCAACGTACCCTTTTTCTTTAATATAAAAAAGAAGGTAAAAAAGGAAACCCCGATGATATCCAACATAACCCTATTTGCTCAATGTTAGTTTTGACAAAACAGCCGCTGCCTGATCACCACCCAGAAGAAAATAAGGATGGCGTAAAGCAGCAGAGGCTGACAGCCGACCCCGCCTTAAAAACCCTCTTTCCGAAATTAGTTTTGTGGCCAAATCCCATCCCCTTCCATTGTCAATATCTAAAATTCGCAGGTCGGGTCTGGAGCGTGTCAGCTTTCGCCATTCGTTTAAATCATAACCCACGTTCTTCAGCTCCGAGTTGAAGGCTTTTAGAGCAGCAGATGATCGAAGTGTGGGGACCGCCATTTGCATTAACACTATCCCAGCTGAGTACATATCAAAGAGGTCGGGGCTATTAAGCTACACAAGTAAAATATACATTTATTTATTGTATGTGCAATAAAATTATACTTAATACTAGAAATATGTGCTAAAATATAACAAAGATCACACAATAGTATATACAGCTACACTCCACCAAGGTAAGTTGAATGTATATTGTATAACAATGTGCAAATCAGGAAAAGAAGTAAAGCACCTGCCAAATAATAGGAGAGAGAATAGCCGCAATGGGCTCAGGAGGCGGGCTAGGTGTCTCCTCTGGCATAACATACAACTCAGGCGGGCAAAAATCCGGGTCTAACAAACCCCGTTTCGGTACATAATTCTTACCGATTCTCAGATCAGTTGCTGCGCCGAAATCTATCAGCTTTATCTGCCCCTTTGCTGTCACAACTAAGTTGGCTGGTTTTATGTCTCTATGAACAATACCAGTGTCATGGATTTTCTTCAAAGAAGTTATTATCTGTCTCATTATTTGTGTAATTATTAGGGCGCTTTTCTTGGTCGAGTCCACTTCTTGCAGCACCCGGCCAAACATAGTAGACTCGAGGTTGAACGGGAAATTTCTTTCTTTCATGTAATTGGCTAAGTCTGTGTCTCCCTATGTTTTTTTTTTTTTAATTACAAAGTTAGAGAATGCTCAATAAAGTATCATAAAATTTTCATTTGATCCATGAAGAAAACATTATTATCTTAATTGTTAAACATTCTGATACCATTTTGGTTCTACCATCATTGCTCCGCCAACAATGGCAATCTGTGTTAAGTATGACATCAAGAGGGGATTCTAATTTTATACTGAACATGGTAACCAGGATAGAATGTAACATATTAAAAAAATTAGATCAAAACAAAACATTTTTGTAGGGGGATTTTCATGTATACCCTTCAAAAACTTTTAAATCATGTATTTCCCCTGTAAAATTCATAATATCATATTTACTCTTCTAAATTTCAAAAACTCACAAATTTATCTAATTTAATGTCTTTTCTGTTAAAACTAATTTTAAATTTATGAAGTTCTCATTTTACCCTTTATTAAAAAAAATAAAAATATTTAGTTTGTGTAAGAAAATATTCATTTTTCTAATTGGTCGGTTTCGAGGGCAAATGATTCATTTATCTACTTGTGAGACATACACAGTGACATTTAGGCATACCATTGTGTGTGCATCACAAAAGTAAGAAAATGAACCAATTACCCCCACAATTAGCCAATTAGAAGACCGAATCTTTCTCTTAAGCATGCTACATATTTTTTTTAATAAATGGTAAAATGGGTATTTTATAAATTTAAAATTAGCTTATATAGAATTACAATTAAGTGGGTAAATTTGTGAGTTTTTGAAATTAAGAAGGGTAAATATGATATTATGAATTTTAGAGGGGGAAATATGTAATTCCGAAAATTTTGAAGGGTATACATGAAATTCCCCTATTTTTATAATTATGAGCCAAACCAGGAGTATGATAATGTAGGTAATTCATTCAATCACAGCCATAATATTAGAACTATTGAAATATCACATATTGTCAAAATTAAGTTGGTATTATGCACCTCAAATTTCCAGACAAGCCACTTGCCACCCTTGGTGAATTCAGATGATGTTTTATCTGCAATGAAAGTACCAAGAAACTCAGCACATGATTCTGGAGCAGCTCTTGATACGCGGTAATTGAACCATTCCTCAAAATCTCCACATTCCTTGGCTCCTTTCGTCCCCACTTTCACCTAAATTTCATATTTCATCAAAATGCAAAAATATAATAACCAAGTCCCATATTTCATAAAAATGAAAAAAATTGAATAGCCAAGTCCAAGTGCATATTGTTATATTTTTTTTTTTACCTGAAATTTCATATTTCCTAAATTTCATTTAAGCAAGAGAATAAAAATAGAAACAAAAATTACATGCACTGATGCACACAACATGTTCGATAAGCCTCAAGTGCATTCTGTTTGCACTGTAGCTAGGAGTATTCATTGGATCCAGTTTATTTGGTTTTCAACTGAACCGACAAAATTTGGATTAAATGGTTTGGTATTTTGGTTAAGTTGATTTTTGAATTACTTCGGTTTAATCTTTCTTATTTCGGTTCAACCAAAGCAACCGAAATTTACTTTGGTTTGTTTAATTCAGTTGTTATTCAATTAGCAAGTTTAATTCAGCTGCCTGGTTAGAATTTTGAAAACTGGTTTTTTTTTTTTCATTTGACTATTTTTAATTTGGTTTAAACCGAACTGAGCGTTTAAACACCTATACTGTAGCTTTTCCAAAGGACATAATTAGTAACATTACCTTTTTCAAAATGACCTTCTCTTTGAATTTGCCATCAATTCTTTTAGTAATCCCCTTGCCTCTCTTCGTCAGCTTCTCCTCTGCGGTAACATTCTTTGGTACAATGGCACCAGCGTAAACAATACCAAAGGAACCTTCTCCTAATTTCTGTCCCACCAAAAAATCGGTCATTTGATAATTCCTTCTACCAAGAAGGCTATCCAGTCCAAGTTGCAATGGTGCAAATATGTATGCATCAATTGCACCGATTAAGACACCAGGTCTGGCTGTTAAGTAAACCCAAATTAAACCCACGAAGATATACGCATCCAGCCTCTGATTGTCTGTCAGATCAGATTGAATGGCTTCGAATTGAGAAATGGCCTGTTTTAGAAATGGAAGCAGGGGAGTCGATTCGAGAGAAGTCAGGGCATCGAGTAGGAGATCGTTGGAGAAAGCTTTGAATTTTGAATTAAGTGGTTTGTTCTGTTTTGTGGTGGCGATATTGAGGTGAGAAATGGGGTTGTTGTAAGAGAAAGAGGAGGGAAAAGAATGGTGCTTTGTGAGAGGCGGTGAGGTGCGAGGGAGAAGAGACGCCATGGCTTCTCACCCGAGAAGCTCGGATAAGTAGCCTCTAATCTCTATTCGGTCTTTTCATTTTCTTCTAACAAATTGCAAATTGGACTGTAGTGTCAGCTGAGGCTCAAGGATCGCCACGTGCCAGAGCCAGACTAAGCTTTATCTATCGAAGAAGGGATTAAGGGAAGGAACAACAATCAACAATTTTGATTAACAGAGTATTTTTCGCTTCATGCAGCGCACGAACCATATGCAGCACTATTTTTATTATATAGTCAGTGCGCTGCATGAAGCCAAATATGCATCGACTTATTTACATTAATGAATTTATAGTCTAATTTATTTTACAGTCTAATAAGGATGAAAATAATGTTTGCATCCTTTAAATGTGTTTACGCCCATTTCTCTCTTTCTTACGGATTCTTATTTCTTATATACAATTTTTTTTTTTCTTCCACAATATATTTGCTGATCCATATTTCATTGTAAGTATGAGTTTGAAATTAAGTAGACTAGCTAGTCGAGCGATGAAAAATGGGGATATTAGTAAAGTACTTGAGATGTGTGGAAGAGTGTATGATAATCATAATATTTCATTGTTTTATTGCAAAATTAAGCTGTGTGGAAGAGTGTAGTGTATTGATTAAATCCGGGCGGGTCGACCCGGACCGAGCAAACCCGTGACCCGAATCCGACCCTAAACCCGGACCGGACCGTCCTAAAGGGTTGGGCCGGGTTAAGAACGGGTCGGATCCGGTTTTCTGGGCGAAACCCGAGCATACCCTACCCGTTTGAACCCGCCTATCCGAACCCGACCCGGACCGGACCGCCCGAACCCTAGCCAAACCCGTGCCTAAACCCCCGGACCCAGACCCGAACCACCTGAACCACGCCCGCGACCGTGAACCGGACCTGCACCCATGAGCCGCGCATACACCAACGCAAAATTGGCACAAAATTGGTTTTTTTGTTGTCAGCGGGATTCAAATCCCGGACCTCTCTCTCAACAACCTTACAACCAATACCTTTAACCACTCCGCCACAGTTAACTTGTGATATATTCCAATAACTTTAATATTTAATCTATTCTTAGATTAAGTCTTTAATTTTTTTATAATTTGAGCCTTTAATTAGAATTTTTATGATTATCTAAATACAATATATAAATAATAAAAAATAATATATATATATATATATATATATATATATATATATATATATATAATAGCCCTATCTTATCCTTCGTTTTTGAAAATATGAATTAACATATATACATATTATTTGACATCTTAATTAAAATTAACATATTCATATGCTAATTGATATGTTAATTCTATAAACTTTAATTTAAATTAACATATGTATCTTCTTAATTAAAAATATTTTATACTATATTCTTGTCCATCTGATCATGATCATGTTATATATATTTACAATATTTAGTATTTAATTAATTGTATACTTTGGTTTATGACATGATTTTAACATATTGTTTTAGATGACATGTATACTTTGGTTTATGACATGTATTTAATTAATTGTATTTTATTACATGTATTTAATTAATTGTATATTTTGGTTTATGACATGATTTTAACATATTGTTTTAGAGGACATGTATACTTTGGTTTACATGTATATTTTGGTTTATGACATGATTTTAACATATTGTTTTAGATGACATGTATAATATACTTTGGTTTACATGTATACTTTGGTTTATGACATGTATTTAATTAATTGTATTTTATTAGATGTATTTAATTAATTGTATATTTTGGTTTATGACATGATTTTAACATATTGTTTTAGATGACATGTATACTTTGGTTTACATGTATACTTTGATTTATGATATGTATTTAATTAATTGTATACTTTGGTTTATGACATGATTTTAACATATTGTTTTAGATGACATGTATCTTTGGTTTACATGTATACTATGGTTTATGACATGTATTTAATTAATTGTATACTTTGGTTTATGACATGATTTTAACATATTGTGATATATACTATATAGTAGTTCACTTAAAAAATAAAGAAAATATTTAATTATCAATATGAGTAATTACATAAATGCATGATTTAAAATCACAAATGATAACTAACTAGTTCAGTAACTTCAATATTTTCAATTTAGTTTTTAAAATGTATAAAATGCATACTCAGCTATATATTACACAAAAATAGATCAGTCTATTTCGATTAAACACAACGGTAATTAACATCTGCTAGCTACACGCCACGCTTTGTTCAAATTAAAGCATATTTTAATTAAAAACTTCAAATTCATTTTTTCAGTCCTAAAGAATTGCATAAATCATGTTAATTTATAAAATATACATTTATCATTTTTAATTCTAAATTGCACACTTGACTGTTAGTACGATTTAGTATTTAATTAATTGTTTATTAAAAAAATTGACCAAAAATTAGAAATGTTCAGAAGATGAGAACATATAATATTACTTTACATAATTAGCTCCAACAAAATGCTGATTAAAAAGGTTAATCAATCATATATAAAAATCAAAATTATTAAATTTGACCATTACTTGAAACCATCATCCACAACATAACATCTCTCTCTTCTTTCAATAATTTTAGTATTTAATGATTGTTGTTTAGTATTTAAAGATTTTTATTTTAGTATTTAATGATTGTTGTTTAGTATTTAAATTAACTTTTGTTTTTAAATCTATTGTTTTAAAATAATTCGGTTTTAAAGATAAAAAATAATTCGGTTTTAAAATAATTCGATTTTAAAATAATTCGGTTTTAGAATAATTCGGTTTTAGAATAATTCGGTTTTAACATAATTCGGTTTTAAAATAATTCGGTTTTAACATAATTCGGTTTATTTATAACAAAAATTATTGAGTTCAAATAAAAAAAACAGAAACGAAAACCAAAAACAAAATAGAAAAAAGTAGGAAAAAAAAAACCGGCCCGGACCGGACCGTGGAACCGACCCGACCCGGACCGGACCGGACCGTGGAACCGACCCGACCCGGACCGGACCGTCCCAACCCGCCGGGTTTAGGCCGGGTTTCGGTTGGCTAAACCAAAAAAAACCCGCCGGACCCTACCTGTTTGAACCCGTTGACTCGAGCTAACCCATGCCTGAGTCAACCTGTGGACCGGACGGGTTTGGACCGGACCGACCCGACCCGGACCGTTTTCAAAACACTAGAAGACCGTATGCATGATAATCATAATATTTTTATATTATCTGTTTTTCCTCCAAGAAAATAGATTTTATTTTTCAACGCTGTGCAATCTCTCATGAATAATTTTACTTGTTGAAATTAATTGAACAATTCAAATCAAATAAAAAATCTCCATAAATCAAGGGCCATTTGGAAACTCTTTTTTTTATAGCACTATTCATAGTAAGTATCTGATCTACACAATGATTGAAAGAATATGATATTCAAATTCCATTATTTTAAGAAATGATTGGAGCAACATAAAAAAGTAAAGTGGGAGAGAAAAATGTCATTTTATGTTGTGCTCTTTTTTTTCATTAGCAAAACCATTTAGTGCTATAACGATTTTTTTATAAATCTTTCACTATATTTTTTTTTCAACTATCTAATATTATTTTGCGTTTTCTACAATAGCCAGTAAAGTCATGCCATTTTTATTAAATCTGATAAAAGTTAAATTCAAAATTATTTTGCAAGAAGAAATTATAAATAAATTTTGAGAAATGTTATAGCACCAATTTTCTCTTAATTTGTGAAGAAAATTTTACCACGTCTCAAACTGAAAAAGACAGTATTTTTAAGTAGTCCGAGGAGAGAAGGGGTCCAAACCGAGTGAAAAGGAGAGATGTTTTGAGGACTAGAAAATTCTAAACTTATCCAGCTTTGCTCCAAACAGAGGGAAAAGGAGAGGGTTTTTTTTTTTTTTTTTTTTTTGCTAAACTTATCAAATTAGAGACGGGATTTTTTTTTTCTTGTATAAAAGAAGAGGTTGGATAATATCATTCAACTTTTCAATATTTGTAAGAATTTTTTTTTAGTTTCAAACGTGTTACTTCTGAAATTTTTAAATATACTATTTTCTGGAAAAAAAATAAACCAAAACATCCATATTTTCGGGTTTTTTTTAATCTACCCAGGACGCAGAACACCGGTGCGGCCCCATTTAATGGAGTCCGCAGAATGCCAATGTCGAAATCACAGTAACAGGTTCGATATAATAAACTCCATTAGAACCTGTTAAAACATCACCACCATTATAAATGGATACCATAAGAGTCATTTTGAATCCAATACACAAGAAACCTAAAATTAAAAATTAACTAAATTAATTATTAACCTACTGAAAAAGAAAAAAATTGAATAGAAATGAAAAAAAATTACATATAAAAAAAATTGTGAGAAATGAATTTCTCTCTCCTGGACAACAATATAAAAAAAAAGAGTCGCAGAACCATTGGGCGGCCCTGGGGCCGCACCGGTGTTCTGCGGCCTGGGTAGATCTGAAAAATCAAAAATTTGGGCGTATTTTGATTTTTTTTTTTTGTTGAAGAAATGGTATAATTAAAAATTTCGGCATTTTTTATTGGAGCAGAGACGAAGATTATATTGTAGTAACCATATACGGTAGAACAATCGTGAAAAATAGTAGGCAATTTTTAAAAATGCTCCTCTGGCACTTAGTTGGAATTTGACAAATGCTTATACATGAAAATATGATTTATTTGGCATACATGCATTACTTATTCGTCATGAGGGGATCTAATCAATGTAGAAGGGAATTTATTGAAGAACTGGTGTCAATTTGAATAATAAATATGAAAGTAAATTATACATCGACTTGACTTGACTTTATGCAATTAACTAAAAAAATATCTTCATTTGGTATAAGACCCTACGTACCATCTAGAAAACTATTTTTAAATATAATTTAGTTTTGATGTGGTTCAAATTTGTTCCAACTAGACCCATATGCAATATTTCTCCCGATATCATTAAGAAAGAAGTCCAAGCTTAAATTTTAAAATTAAATTAACTCTAAATATATATTAATAAGGATCAGATAATCGCTGATAATTCTAATACAAATATGAAGTAGATTAATAATGAATGTTACTAATAAATGTACATATGATATAATAAGTATTTTAGAATAATACAATAAAAGCTTAAAATAATAAAATAACATAATTGATTACAAAAAAGTGTATATATATTAGTTGATGTTCATAATAACTAACAAGTATATAATCACTGATAAAGTAAATCAATTTAAACAGTTTAAGTTTGTCATTTGAAGTCGATTCAATATATTTTTAAAATTGAGCTCGCCAACCACCTTGATAAGCTTAAAATATACTGAAATCACTTAAAAACTTATGGGTGGATTTGTTTAACCTTCTATATTTCTAAATAAATATTTAATTCACCTTTTAGATAATACATTGAATAGGGGCAGAGCCAAACCTTCAAACTATGAGGATCAAACATTAATGGGGTCAATCATATACAATTTTTATGCTTTGAATGGAATCAATTTACAGTATCTACAACATTTTATTGTACATTATATAGAAAATTTGTTGGTCCCTAACGGCCTTTTAAATTTTAATACTTAAGTAATTTAATATTCACCACTAATATATATATCTAACATGTACGTAAGTTGTTCTTGGCGGAAACAAGAAATCTTAAATAAAGCAAGTGTATGTAAAGTAAATTGAAGAGTTAAGAGACACTTGACACGAGAGTTGTTTACGGAGTTCGGCACTAACGCCTACATCTCTGGAGCTTCGCGACCTTCTTGATGGCACGCCTTTCTTTACCCAATGAGAAAGGAGTACAAGGTGGAACTAGTGAGCCCTTACAAACCTTTGGAAGTCACACGACTCGAGTACGGAATTGGCTCACGAGCACTAAAGGCTCAAGTTTTTGAAACAAACAAGAGATCTCACACAAATTACTCTAATTCTTACACAAGATTGGTTTTGGTGGAGTATACTTGAGATTGTTGTATAAATATTGAAGTTTTGTGCACGAGCAACAATAAAGAATTCTAGATCTGAAAAGAATACGAATAATTGCAATTGGGGGCGGCTAGATTGTTACTTCAAATCTAGATTTTGCTTCTATTTATAGAGGGAGAAGCAAAACTTGGTAACTGGCGTCAACCGTTACAACGATTAAGAAAGCGTTGTAACGGTTAGCCCAGTTAATAGGTTTGGCTGCACTGGAAACTCTAATGCTTGTCAAGCGTTACAATGGTTGCTACAACGGAACTCTATGAAAGTTTTTGGGATCCGAAATGATTTATTCTGTTGCAACGTTTAATTAACTGTTATAACGAAATAAATTGATTTCTCTGTGGATATCAGAATATGAATTGTTCCGTTGTAACACTATCTTAACCGTTGTAACGGATTATGTAAATTACCTCAATCTTAGACATATTTTACCAATTTTCACAGATTTCTAATTAATACTAATCTTGAGCTAAGTCTTCTTAGTCCATTCTTTAGTTCATTGCAGCACATCCTTGATATATGTAGCATTTGTGCATACAATCTTGATATTTATTGAAACTTTATATCTTCATGAACCTGCATCATATCTCAAGATAAGAAATTGTAAAATTTAACATATATATATTTTACAAATCTAGTCAAATAGACTAAGTTGCATAGTCCAACAAAATTATATACAAATATAAATTTTTTCAAAAAAATAAAAGTCAATTGACCCGTATGGCCTTACTCCCTCCGCCTCTGACATTGAAGATGGGAAGTAATTATGTAAAGTCTATATATATATATATTGCAATTTGGTAAATAATGATTTCTTGCTATTGGTCCGAAAAAAAATATAAAATAATTTTCAATGGGCAACGCTGAAATTTTCATATTGGAATTGTCCACTGAATCTATAAACTAGCTGAACTTTTCAACCTCTGTTTTTCTATTATGAAAAAAACATGACAACCTTTTTAGCAACTGTATGACAGGTATTGTTGGGATATGTGAAATTAAAAAAAATAAAAGACAATACCTGTGCATGAAGATTTAGAAACAGGCAACATATTTTCAACCTCTATTTTTTTAATTTCGCCAGAATATAATATGAAAAAAAAAGTATGAGGGTCTTTTTAGCAATAACTGTAAGACAGGTATTGATGGGATCTGAAATTAAAACATTTAAAATAAAAGACGATACTTGTGCCTCAAGATTTATAACCGAATTTTTTATTAATATCCAAAATTAATAAATAATTTCAAAATCTATATGCATATGCAGAAGAATTTCGAAATCTGTCCAAACCAGTGATTAAATTCTCAGTTTCAGATCGTAAAACTGGAATTTTATTTTCCGGTTTCCGAATTCTAGAACCAGGAAATAAATTTCCGGTTTCAGACCGTCAAACCGGAAATTTATTTCCCAATTTTTGAATTCTAGAACTGAGAAATATTCCGGTTTTGGGTTTAGAATTCCAACACCAGAAATTATATTTAAACAGAAAATGTTATATTTGATTTATTTTTTTATTGAAATATTACAATATTTTATATATTTTTTTGAAAATAGATGGGATATTATATAATTTGATTTATTAGAAAGACTGCGACAAATAACCCGGATCATCATTTTTCAGGCCGGATTTTTCGCGCCTATAAGAAAAATTAAAATATTTCTTTGTGTGTTACTGTAAAAAAAAATAAAAATATTTTGAATCTGAGTTATTGATCTCGGTTCAAAAGTCACTTCTAGATAAATACAAAAATATTGTGATCCTTCTATTTTTGAAAAAAAACAAAAACTTTAAGTTATTTAAATATTCTTTGTGATAGAAAATAAATTTGCGTATAACTTTTGTCAGAGATGTCAGATATGTCATATTTAAGTTTTTGATTTTTCAAAAATAGAAGAATTCAAATATTTTCTATATTTATGTAAAAGTGACTTTTGAGTCAAGATCAATAATTCAGATTCAAAATTTTTTTTTTTCAATAACACACAAAGAAATATTTTAATTTTTCTTACAGCCGCGAAAAATCCGGCTTGAAAAATGTTGATCCGGGTTATTTGTCGTAGTCTTTCTAATAAATCAAATTATATAGTATTCCATTTATTTTCAAAGAAATATATAAAATATTTCTAATATTTCAATACAAAAAATAAATAAATTATAATATTTTCTGTTTTAAAAAAAACATAGAACCGGAATAAAATTTTCGGTTTTGAAATTCACCAAAATTGGAAATTTATTTCCCAGTTCTGGAATTCGGAAACCAGATATGGATTGTCCCGTTGTAACATTATCTTAACCGTTGTAACGGTTTATGTAAATTACCTCAATGTCATGCATATTTTACCAATTTCACATATTTCTAATTAATACTAATCTTGAATTAAATCTTCTTAGTCCATTCTTTGGTTCATTGCAGCACATCTTTAATATGTGTAGCATTTATGCATGCATCCTTGATATTTATTAAAGCTTTATATCTTCATGAACCTACATCATATCTCAAGATAAGAAACTGTAAAATTCAACGTATATATGTTTGGCAAATCTAAACAAATAGACTAAGTTGCATAATCCAACAAAATTATATATAAATATAAAAAATTTGAAAAAAATGAATATCAATTGACCCTTACTCCCTGGGTCCCTCCGCCTCTGACACTGAAGATGGGAAGTAATTATGTAAAGTCTCTCTCTCTCTCTCTCTATATATATATATATATATATATATATTGCAATTTGGTAATTTCTTGCTATTGGTCCGAAAAAAAATATAAAATAACTTTCAATGTGCAACGCTGAAATTTTCATATTGGAATTGTTCACTGAATCTATAAACTAGCTGAACTTTTCAACCTCTGTTTTTCTATTATGAAAAAAACATGACAACCTTTTTAGCAACTGTATTACAGGTATTGTTGGGATATGTGAAATTAAAAAAAATAAAAGACAATACCTGTGCCTGAAGATTTAGAAACAGGCAACACATTTTCAACCTCTATTTTTTAAATTTCGGCAGAATATAATATGAAAAAAAAGCATCAGGGTCTTTTGAGCAATAACTGTAAGACAGGTATTGATGGGTTCTGTGAAATTAAAAAATTTAAAATTAAAGACGATACTTGTGCCTCAAGATTTATAACCGAAATTTTTATTAATATCTAAAATTAATAAATAATTTCAAAATCTACACCCCATGCAGAGGAATTTTGAAATCTGTCCAAACCGGAGATTAAATTCCTGGTTTCAGGCTGTAAAACTGGAAATTTATTTCCCGGTTTCCGAATTCTAGAACCAGAAAATAAATTTCCGGTTTCAGACCCTAAAACCGGAAATTTATTTCCCAGTTTTCGAATTCTAGAACCGAGAAATAAATTTCAGGTTTTGGTTTTGGAATTCCAAAACCGGAAATTATATTTCCAGTTCTATGTTTTTTTTAAACAGAAAATATTATATTTTATTTATTTTTTGTATTGAAATATTAGAAATATTTTATATATTTCTTTGAAAATAGATGAAATACTATATAATTTGATTTATTAAAAAGACTGCGACAAATAATCCGGATCAACATTTTTCAGGCTAGATTTTTCGCGCTAATAAGAACAATTAAAATATTTCATTGTGTTATTGTAAAAAAATAAAAATGTTTTGAATCTGAGTTATTGATCCCGGTTCAAAAGTCACCTCTAGGTAAATACAGAAAATATAGTGATCCTTCTATTTTTGTAAAAAACTAAAACTTTAAGTTATTTAAATATTCTTTGTCAGAGAAAAAAAATTTGCGTATAACTTTTGTCAGAGATGTCACCATTTAAGTTTTTGTTTTTTCAAAAATAGAAGAATTCAAATATTTTTTATATTTATCTAGAAGTGACTTTTGAAACAAGATCAATAATTCAGATTCAATATATTTTTATTTTTTTCCAATAACACACAAATAATTAATTTTTCTTACTGCCACGAAAATTCAGTCTGAAAAATGTTGATCCGGATTATTTGTCGCAGTCACATGGAATATTATTTATTATGTAAAGGAAATGAAGGGAAGAAAAGAAAAAGAAAGAAAGAAATATCAGGGTAAATGGAAGATAATCCTAACCAGCATTCACATGGAATAAGTCATTTTACAAGTATACTCTGCAGTAAAAAAAATATCACAATTACACCGTATTAAGTTTTCTGTTTTGACTTATGTGCTATAGTAGATATAGAACAAAAAGAAAAAAAAAAGAAAAAAAAACTTGGGCATTATATGTATAAAAAAAAGGAATTCTCACAAAAATAACTTCATCTCAGTCACTAGATCAAACACTGTTCAAGTGCTAAAATCATTTAACAGAACTTGCTCAAACACAAATGTAAAAAAAAAAAAATACTTCCAAGTGCTAATAGAAAGACATTTTAAGTGTCAACACCAACTCAAACCAAACATGAGATACTTTGAACTTTTCCTCCTTTCTAAAAGAAAAAGACATCTCAGCTTCATTATTATTATTACTCTTTCTTTCTCTTGATCATTGCCTAGTCAAACGGTTTATAATAATTTGAAGGTAGCTGGATTAATTAATGAAGTCAATCTTCTACGTTAAGTTTAATTAATCTCAGCCATTTCATACTTGTACGAAATCAGAGAAGAAGAGAGAGAAGTAAACCCCCCTTGCCCTTATCTGTGGTTTCTAATCTCCAAATTAAGGTATTTTGCTCCTCTCATTCTCATATTATCTCTTATCTGTGGCTTCTAATTTTCAAAAGGTATTTTGCTCCATTTCTTTCTTTGTTGAATCGTCATAGTTGTGGGCTCTTTATTTGTGATTTTTCAATACAAGTCAATGATCTCCTAAATACACCTTAGAAATTCTAGAATTGTTCTCAGTTGTTTGATTTTATGAAGTTCCTTTTTTCCCCTTACCTTTATCCTTTTCAATCTTCTTTGTTTGATCTTACTCTTTTATGATGAGAATTTTCAGAAGTTACAAAATTATTAAAATATTACCTTTTTTCAGTTATTGTAGAATTTATAGGTGTTTTGGATTCAAATAAAAAGGATCTGATTAGTTTCTGACAGAAATTTATATAGGTTTCTGATAATCAAATCATAGCATTATCAAACTCTAACTTTAAGAAGAGAAAATGATGAACAAGAAATATAATATATCTAGCAGTTCATGGTACAAAGAAAACATAATTTTCAGTGTTGAACTGGTATTTTATTTCAATATAGTTATTATAATTTGTTTTTTTTTCCAAAACATTGAATTGCAGAATTCCAATAGAAAAAAAATTCAATTGTAGAAGAAAGCATGTCCGTCCGGTTCCCAAAATGCTTGACTCCAGGATGCCGACGGTTTCTCATCAGAAAAACAGGCAACCAACAGCTAACTTGTGGAGGATGTCAGCAAATATTTCAAGGTATTAAGTAGATTATGTTATAACATTCATCTCAAATCTACTTTTATCAGAAAGGAAAATTTTTCATTGGGATTTCTTTTCCTGACATGCAGTGGCTGATCTAATCAATGCCGAAAAAAATGCATCTCTAGAGAAAACCTCATCTGATGTATCCCTTGAGCAACAAAGTAATACTTCAGAACGAAACGTGCCATCTTCAGATGACAATGACATGCGGCCATCTTCATTTAGTACTCGTACCTATCCAATTGGAAAGCAAAAGCACCCAAATGTGCTTGAAAACTTGAGAAAACCTAACCGTAATAGCTCGACACTCAGCTTCGGCTGGGAAGACTATGTTATAGAGAGAGAAAAATATACAAAGCTTGAAGAAAGCATTCTACCTCCTAGAAGGCCTAGTTCATACAATATGAGTGGCTCTTCTAGAAGCATCTCTTCTGATGAAGGAGGCAGTACCATCTCACGTAATAAAAATGCCGTATCTGTGCGAACTCATGGAAAGGAAGTCTCTATAGCTTCTACAGCTGAAAGCTTAAGTGAGAATCAAATTATAGATGGAAATAATTTGATATATGATTCAAATTATGAAGAAGAGAAGATTAAACCAGGATTAAATGAAACCAATTATCCCCGAAAGAGAGACATGCCTTTTGGATATAAATCAAAGATTGAAGAAGAAGTAGAGGGGTCAAAACCAGTATATGAACCCAACCATCCTTGGAACCAACACAAAATGAACCGAATCGGTAAAAGAGATTCAATAGACGATAGCGGCTCGATTCAAGGTAGCATAATTTCTGAAGAAGATAACGATGAGAGAGCATATCCAAGCCGTAGAAATTCATATGCTTCTTTTGATGGAAGCACTTCTTCTAGAAGCTTCTCTTCTGATGAAGGGGGAAGTAGAATAGGTGGCGGTGAAACCCGATTTAGCTCGAGGCGAACATATAGATCGCGTGGTTTGAACGGTGACATCCCGGGCCCACCGAATGAGTTACATGATGTTGTGAATGAACTTGCAAGAATAGGTATAACCAGAGAGAAGCTCTTAATGCTTCTACTGAAACAAACTGAAGCAAGCATAAATGATAAGCCGATGCACCCGAATCGCAGCACACGATCTCTTGTGAGACAATTGAGTTTTCAGGTTCCACCTCCACAGACTCCAGATTCTGGTAGTAGCAGAGGGAAGAGAAGGCCAGCAAAGCATCACTGCCGTTCATTATTGGGCGGTACACCATTCGTGTTGTGCCATGGTTGTGCAACGCTTTTGCAACTGCCAATCGGCATGCCGACAAAGAGGTTTGTAAGGATCCGGTGTGGTGAGTGCTCTGAAACACAAGTGTGTCCAATTCCTGCCAAGGATGTGACATACAACCCACTCCATAAAGTGCTGGGTTATCAATCGGCTCGGTTTTTGTTGGCCCCTAGTAGGCAATTTAGCATAGAGGATGGCATGGAGAATTGATTCAGGTTCTCTGTTTCTTTTGTGGTGGAACATAAGAGAAAATTAAAGAGGTGCTTCATTTTTCACTTCTTTTGTGAAACTGATTCCATGTTCTGATTCTTTATTTCTTTTGTGTTATATGGGTGTACAGAGATGTATGTCTTTCTTCAATTCTAATTCTTTGGGCATTGCTTTATTTTTCTGAGGAATTAAAGAGCTTGGCGATTTGGTTTGTTGATCATTTGCTCCAACTATGTAAACTATCAATGTTCTAATTGTTTGAAATAACATGCAGCAATTTTGCTTGCTGTTGTCTGACCGACTAGTGATTTCATTTACTTGACTCAAGTGAGATAAAAAAAAGAGAAATTTAGATATATGCCCATCATAACTTCTTAAATTAAATATTTCCCCATCAAAATTTTAAAATTAGTTATTTGCCCATCTAAATATAACTATATTATAAATATACCCATTACTCAATTAAATCAATTAAAAAAACTGATTAATAATAATAATATAATAAAAGGACAGTTATGCCCTTCCACCACATTTGCGCACTGCAAGTTAGAAGCATCTCCAATTCCACGGCAACCCCTTCCTCCATATATACCTCTTGTACCGGGTACCGCACTTTTCACTGACCCGAGTCAATTAGCATTCTTTTATTGAAATTGATAGTCTTCATATAATTTCATGTAATTGGGAGCATCGCCCACTAGTAAAATCATCAATTTGGGGTTTCAGGCATGCATTGGCTCAATTGCCGAGCACTCCTCTTTCAAGCGTATGGTGGTTCTTGTTCAATTGAGCAAAATTGAGTCCTCTGTTCAGATCAATTGAGATCCCCATGGTCTCCTCCTCTTACTCCCCCGCACAGGGAATTAGATTTTGAAGCCAATTTCACCTCCCCCTTTCTTCCTTGCACATTTCTGATTTTCTTCGAGTGTTATGGTTTTGGGTGAGTTTGTTGTTGGTTTGATTATATATTGTACTTGTACCGTTTCTATTGCTCTTGAAGATGCCAATATAATGAAATTAGCAGGAACAACCATTCTGGCATTCTGCAGTAAGCCTCTTGCTGCTAGAGATGATGCAATAACCCTACTCTAATCCTTCTACAGGCACATGTTTCATGTACTACTAAAAGCTTCAAATCTCAGTACCGTACCATCTGTTACAGTTGTTGTATTCACCCCCAAAAAACAAAGTATATATAGGTAGGTAACCTGATATGTATTAATTGGGTATCGTCGGAGCCTTAAAGAAATCAGTCGTTTTTAGGTGAATTTCACTTCTGTTTTTAAGATGAAACATCAATGGCAAAACACACATTTTTGAAATTTGATGCGGACAACTCCAGCCGTTTCACAGCAACAATTATTGGAGATACGGTGTTTACTGTGCGAGAAGGTGGTGTCCTTATGCAAGGGCATAAGTGTCATTTGGTTCTTTTTAATTACTATTAATTATTGTTTTTAATTGATTTAAGAGGAGGGTTCCAATGCCTCATGTTTTTCATACCTCATCTACATCATATGTTATATCTTCGTTTTGAAAGTTCAAATTTTCGATCCAACCGGTCAACATGATATTCATACTAAAATATGCTTGGGGATGAAATTTTATATTTTTTGGAAATTTTTTACTATTTTTTAAGATGGGTACAAAATCACTGTTTTTGGACCGTTTAAAAAACAGTGATTTTCTACTCATCTTAAAAAATAGTAAAAAAATTCCAAAAATTATAAAATTTCATCTCCAACCATATTTTAGTATGGATATCATGGTGAACGGTTCGTATGGACAATTTAGACTTTGAAAACGAAGATATAGAACATGAGGTATGATGAGGCATGAAAGGCATGAGGCATTGGAACCCTCCACTTGATTTAATTGAGTAATGGGTATATTTATAATAGAGGGTGCTTCTATGGATGTAAGGACCTATTTGTAAAATGAGCATATTTTCATTTTCAAAGTTCAAACAGTCGATCCGATCGTTCAACATTATCGCCATATTAAAATGTACTTGGAGGTCAAATTTTACATTTTTTTTTTTACTATTTATTAAGTATTTTATAAACTAGTCAAATTCAGACCATTGAATTTTGTACCCATCTTAATAAATAGTAAAAAAATTCAAAAAAAATGTAAAATTTGACCTCCAAGTACATTTTAATATGGAGATAATGTTGAACGGTCGGATCGACTGTTTGAACTTTGAAAATGAAAATATACTCATTTTACAAATAGGTCCTTACATCCATAGAAGAATTTGCCTTTATAATATGGCAAATTCTTCTATGCATCTAAGGACCTATTTGTAAAATGAGTATATTTTTATTTTCAAAGTTCAAACAGTTGATCCGACCGTTCAACATTATCTCCATATTAAAATGTACTTGGAGGTCAAATTTTACATTTTTTTGAATTTTTTTACTATTTATTAAGATGGGTACAAAATTCAATGGTCTGAATTTGACTAGTTTTGTAAAATACTTAATAAATAGTAAGAAAATTCAAAAAAATGTAAAAGTTGACCTCCAAGTATATTTTAATACGGAGATAACGTTGAACGGTCAGATCGACTGTTTGAACTTTGAAAATAAAAATATGCTCATTTTACAAATAGGTCCTTAGATACATAGAAGCATCCTTCTTATAATATAGTTATATTTAGATGGGAAAATAACTAATTTTAAAGTTTTGATGGGGAAATATCTAATTTAAGAAGTTATGATGGGCATATATCTAAATTTCTCAAAAAAAAAATGCTTCTCAAGCAGTCAAGCTAACAATCAAACACCTTAAAGGCACAAGCAAATTAGCAGAATCCAATTTGCAAGATTACATTTTAAGGTCTAGGGTAAATACTAAATATGATAATACAAACTTTAGAGGGAGGATATATGTAATTTCAAGATTTTTGAGGGGTATACATGAAATTCCTCCTACGGAACAGCATTTAATGGTAAACCATGTCTAGCTTTCCTTTTGGGGGAAAACATTGTCAAGAAACAAAACAAAACCCTAAAGTTGAGAAGGTATAAATAACCGACAGCGGCAACAGCAACCAGACCAGCCGCTCTCCTTCCAATTTCTGGCAAAAAAAAACATTTTCATCATTTCATGTACTCTTGATTCTAACATAGCTTGACTGTTTCTATTGCTTTGCTTTGCGCGTTTTGAGAATATTTCTTTAAGCTCTGGTGAATATGTTTTGTAACAGGAAAGAGAGCGAAGCGTGTGATTTTGGTGCACGCGCAATCGCTCTTCAAACCCTAATTGGTTTTCTTTCCTACAGTAAAAAAAAAAACGGACTCTAATGCTTGCCTGCCTCATTTGTTTTGGCTTGCAAGTTTGGCTTCTCTGTTACATCTTTTATTCTAATTTGTCCATTCATTTCCTGGTTTTTTTCAAAGACACATGAGGCCCTGTTTTTAATTTCCTAGGTTTGTAAAATAGGACAATCAGCGTCACTGAAATCTACCAAATTTAAGATTTGAGTGACCTCTAAACTGTGATAAAAAGGAGAGCAGCTTGGGTCTGATGAGTTTTGGGTCCTATTTGCTTTAAGATTTGTGCGCACGAATTTGAAAGCATACGTGAAAGTTGTGGGTGCTTAGTTCGGACGGTTATAGAACCCATAGAACTCTCCGATGGGCCCAAATTCACCTCAATAAAAAGAAATGAAAATATATCGACATTAATTGGATCAAATATGAGCACGCCTCTTACTCCCGAATTTTTTATTGTTACCACGCTAGAAAATCCGAATTAATTCGTTACCACCTGTCTGACCCTTTATTCAATCCTACCACCCCCGCTAACCCAGTTCGCGCACTAAACTGGCTGGTGCGCGGACTGGGTTGGCGCACAAACTTGGTGCGCCAACTGGGTTCGCGGAGCTCTCTTTTGGGGCTGAATGGATTTGGGTTTAAGGTTTAGAGTTTAGGTTTAGTGTTTATTTTTATTTTTGCAACGGGTGTCTGAAAATCCTGTTTTATTTTTAACGATGTTCATTCATCAGACGCAAGGCAGCAGGCAGGTAAATAACGTAAAAACTAATGTGTTAAATTAACGGCGGAAGAACTAAACAACAGAAAAACAAAACAACATAAGAACTAATATCAAAATAATATCGAAATAACATCCAAATAACAAGAACTAATACCGAAATAATATCCAAAAACATAAACTACAACAAGTAAGTCTATCCTATCTGCTCGAGGGTGTCCACGGCTTCTTCTCTCTCCTAAGTCTCTTACCCCGCCCCTCCTCTTGACGCTCTCTCTCCTCTAGCGAAGTGTACTGTCGTGGTGGCTGTGGTGGGGTCTCCTCATGTATCTCCCCAAAAAGTGTCTCCTCGTGTGGTCCCTCATCTGCACCAGGTCCGAAAATAAACTCGCGTGTATTTGCAGGGTACACGGGTCCATATGAGACATCCTGCTGGACAGCTGCTGCACTGGACTGTGGGACTGACGTCTCCTGTGGGAGTGGCGTCTCCTGTGTGGGAAACGGAGGGGAGTCTACATCCTGCGTGTAAGCCCCGTACTGAGAGCCCAAGTTAAACGAAAAATCTGCGGATGGGTCCGGCTCGTCGTACTGATCTCCGCAGGGTATATCTCGCTGAAACAAATAGAAAATTAGGTTTCACAATGAAGATGATTATAAAAATAATTACAAAAATATACGTACCGCTGCAAGCCCAGCAGCCTCAAATGCGGCCTCAGCAGTCGCTGCCTCGTGTAGGTCTGAGAAATCCGGCTCTGGCGTGCTCATAGGCTCCGCAGAATCTGCGGAGTCCATGTCTTTCAAATCTTCATAGCGGGGAAGATCTGAAAGCCTGAGAACTCTCTCGAGCTGATCCTGGTACCCGGCGACGACGACAGGCGGTGCAGCCATACACAACCACTTCTTACCGAATGCCTTCCAACCTCTTGTGACGGCGTATCTTGCGCTCCTAAGCACCTGCTTGATGTTCATGAGTGCCTGCGAATTAAAATAAATAAAATTAGTTCGAATTGCAAAGGAATTTTCATAATTTTCTTAAACCAAAAAAATTAAAGACTTACAATCTGTGCAGCCGGGCCAGCGCAGGGAATGAAGCCATACTCGTCACTAACCGTGTCGCGTCGTACGTGGAGCGGCTTCGTGTTCATCTCCGTGATCTGACCATGCAAGTACACCGTGAAGGCACAGTACTCCTGATACCAACTGCGATAGGTCTGATCGTATGTATCGAAAACATACAACTGGAGCTCGTCAGGGATCCTGTCGTCCATCGCCTCAAGCCGAGTCACATAATCGGCGTGCACGGTCCGCCAATTCTTGCCGCCGGTGGTGTCCAGATCTTTGTGAAGCTCGTACCACTTGTCCTTGGAGATGGGATCTGGGACGGGAAAGGGCTGACGCATACCGAATTGACGCATCACCCGTCCAGGATAGTAATGCTCGACCATCTGGTAGAACACAAGTGGTACCTGCAAGTACATAAAAATAAATAATCCTACGTACGTAATAAATAAAAGTGATGCAAAATGGGAATACAATAATAATGCAAGGGTTACCTGAGCAAACCAGAATTGACGCTGCTGGAGGCATATATGAGGCAGGTCATGCAGGAAGGAGTGAGGGATATCATCATCGTCATCAACCTCGACACGCTCGTCGTACGGCCGCCAGCAGACGTGTCTGTCAGGAGTCATCTGCTCGAACTGACTCCGGAAGAAATCAACACCCATAGGTCTGCCGTGCGGGGTCTGGATGTACGTCTTCCTCGAGCACCACTTCTGCGCGTAAGACGGGCATGTAATCCCGTCGGGCTGCCCCCAAGCTGGAGCCCAACCTCTCACTCGTGGCTGTGGACGGCCGAACGGGAACCTCGTCCACGACCAATGCATCAGGAGACCAGCTGGACCGTAGAAATTGTGCTTGTTTGTCTATTTAGGTACAAGTGACAGTTAAAATTTTGGTTTTTTTTATGTAACCATTTAATTATTAAGATTTGGATTTCAAAATAATTTATACCTGACATGCGGTGCACAAACCCCGATATAGACATGCCAATACCGCTGCACCCTAGTTCATCTGTTTCGGCTGGGCCAAGTCCCTCAGCCACTCAAGCAAACATCCAGGGACAGTGGCCCCCGATGAATCTGGGAACATCCAGCAAGCAAACATCTCCATGATGTAAGCCCGGGTCCACCGATCTACCGTCTCAGCATCAGCATCTGCGTCCAGGGCTCCACTGTAAATTCGAACCAATTTAGTGAAAATTGCGAAAAATAATTAATTTTAAAAAATAAACATCAAATAATTAATTTTATAAAATAAATGTTACCTGAACCGCTCCCGCAAGTGTGATAAACTGATGTCATTCTTCGAGTAGACGTACCCCTTCTTGGTCGACCTCCGCTTCATCAACCCGTCTCTCAGCAGGTCGGTGACGAGCTGCGTGAAGTCTCCGTACTCCACACCTGTGACCGCCTCTCCGGTAATGGGCAGACCCCAGAGACAACTCACGTCCTGGAGAGACACCGTAATCTCTCCGATGGGCAAGTGGAAGGTGTGGGTCTCCGGTCGCCACCTCTCGACCAATGCAGATATAAGAGCGACATCTGCATTTAAGTCACTGAGCTGTGACACATGCCACAGACCCAACCTCTGCAACGCGGGTGCAAATCGAGGGTCGTAGAGGATATTCATCTGGTTGTTCCTCGTCGACGTCAGAGTATGAGTCTGCATTTAATTTCAAAATAAACACAAATACAATTTATTATTTTATTCAAATGAAAATGTATATTATTTGCAAGTGGTATAGAGATGTAAACTTACATATGAGTTTCTGATCTTGTGCTCCTTATAAGGAAACCAGCAAACGGGACTGATATACTCTGTCGTCAAATGCGGAAAGACGGTCCGAGCTAACACTACATCCAACTCCACATCATCATGAGGCAGACTGGTGTGCTTGGTGCCGCTGGATGACGTCATACTACAATTTTGGTGCATTTCTAATCAAATTTGGTCTTAAGTACCTCAAATAGGGTACTTTAATAATTTACTAAAATAATTTGGCATAAAATACAACATAATATAGCTAAAATCAATTCTACTCTATTTGGACACCATTCTAAATATTTAATACAATTCTACTCTGTTTGAACACCATTCTAATTATTTAATACAATTCTACTCTGTTTGGACACCATTCTAAATATTTAATACAATTCTACTATGTTTGGACACCATTATAAATATTTAATACAATTCTACTCTATTTGGACATCATTCTAATTATTTAATACAGTTCTATTCTATTTGGACATCATTCTAATTATTTAATACAATTTTACTCTGTTTGAATTTATTTTGAACACTATTCTAATTATTTATTACAATTCTACTCTATTTGGACAACATTCTAATTATTTATTACAATTCTACTCTATTTGGACACCATTCTAATTATTTATTACAATTATACTCTATTTGAACCTATTTTGGACACCATTCTAATTATTTGGACCTATCTCTACTCTACAAATAAATAAATAAAAAAAAAAACTTACTTTTTTTACTGTGCGGAGTGCGCGGAGTGCGGAGTGCGGAGCAAAATGAGCTCTCCGCACCCTTATACGGTGAATGGATGCCTACGCGAACCCAGTTGGCGCACCAAGTTTGTGCGCCAACCCAGTCCGCGCACGAGCTAATTTGGTGCGCGAACTGGGTTAGCGGAGGTGGTAGGATTGAATAAAGGGTCAGACGGGTGGTAACGAATTAATTCGGATTTTTGACCGTGGTAACAATAAAAAATTCGGCTCTTACTCCCTCTTTGAAATCTCCTTTTCGCTTTATTTTGTGTAAATAACGCTCGACTATCAGATCAACAAAAACTTCGCAATTATTAACGATCCTACATTAAGCAAAATATTTTATTTATATAAAGAATAAGATTCAAATGTCTAATATCTTTTGTGCATTACTCATGCACACATTCTTATTCTAGTTTACAAAATTTAAAAAGTTGATTAGAACGGCTTAATATTATTTTTGTATTAAAATGTATTTGGAGATCAAATTTTATATATTTTTAAAATATTTAATATTTTTTTAGATAGCACAAAATCATTTTGTAATTTTGTGCCTATCTAAGATGTAGTAAAACATTTAAAAATATATATAAAAATTTTGATCTCCAAGCACACTTTTTTATTATTATTAATGTCAAAGTGTAAATAGTTATTTGAACTGTTCAACATAATTTTCATATTAAAATGTGTTAGGAGATCAAATTTTATAATTTTTTTTATTTTAGATAGGTAGAAAGTCACTGTATTTCAATGATTATAGACCATCGAAAAAATCAATGAATTTTTACCTATCTAAAAATAGTAAAAGTATTTAATATTTTTACTATTTTTTATCATTAATAAAAAAATTGTAAAATATGGGCATGAATTAGAACAACAATTCAGATCTCTAATATTTTTATAATTAATAAATATATACTTTTAGTTGACAGAAAAATTATTATTGTAAACCTCTGATCTCTATTCTTATATTAAGCATGTAGATGTGCTAATTCGCCAACAGTTTTGGTTAAAAGATGAAATTTCGGATTGAACATTAGCCCTCCGATCAAATACTCTGATTTTATGCATCTTTTTTTATATTTTTTTACATGTAGAAGTTTAAATTTATTTAGACATGTACTCGCCAGACGTACTTTTTATATACAAATTGTATCATTTTTTTTATTGGTCACAATTTCTTTTTATTTTTTAAATGTCATTTTCGAAATTTTTGAATTGATTAATAATTAATTGGTCATATAATCATTTCTTTCTATTTTTTTTATATCAGTTAAGGAATGTTATTTGTCATTTAATATGGCTTTTTATTTGAGATTTTTTAATGAAAATATATTTAAAAGATACAAAAAATGTCATTTAGTATATCATTTAAGGAATATTATTTATATGTAGATGTCATTTAATATATTATTTAAAATATTATTTATCATTTAATCTAAATTATTTATAAAATATTTTATTTTATATGAAATTTTGTCGTTCCCTTGTAATATATTTTTGTTACAACGCACATGCGCAATACTAAGTTCGTTATTAGGAAGTGTTGCAGCAGTACCTGCAACAGTAATGAAAGATTTAATGCGGAATTTTTAATGTAACACAAATTAAACACATCACTTTTTTCCTATAATAAAAATGGTAGTTCGCAATTTGCCGACTAATATTAAAAAGAAAACAGTAATGAAAGACAAGGATGTAAACAGAAAAAATAATCAGCAGCATCTGCAATACAAATATTGGTTCGAGATTATAAACATATCATAACAATGTACAGAAATTACACATCGAGAACTAATTGAAGAATCAACCTAAAAGTAATATTGGACAAGTACTCGAATAAAACCTCTAAAAGAAACTTTTACAAAAAAATTTATAATATGACCTTAGTCAAATTCAAGCTGGAAATTTTCCCAACATATTAGCTGAAGCAATTCACACGCATCCTTTTACAAATTCTTCTACTACACCAATACAATGTTTTAATTATCAAAAGCCACTTGAGCCAGAGGATGTTCTGTCTATCCTTTGAGCGCCTAATTTTGGTTGGGACAGTTTTATCCCTCTTCCTCTTCCTAGAGATAATGGTTTCGCTCTTGTGGTAGGTGGTGGGGCCGCAATGGCAGCCCATGGGTCACTGTCATCATTTATGGTAGCTGGCTTTAGAGATTTCGCAGTGGATTTAGGTGCTGGTGCTGCTATAGATCCCCACAAATCATCCTCGTTTTTGGCTGAAGATGAAGATGTCGGTTTTGGGTTCAGATTTTTTGTAGCAGGTTTAGGCACTGGGGCAGAGACAGAGCCCCATGGATCGTCTTCAGTTTCTATCGTGGCCTTCGTGGCTGGTGGGGCCCGTGCTGAGTTGACAGCTGTGATTTAGCATGTGGCAAAGAAAATATAACAAGTATATGTGAAAAAAGTTAATTCAATTTGTTCATTTCAAATAAAAGAAACTGTTCTTCTGTTCTGAATTATGATCATACTCATCTGGTTCCATTATACTTTCTTTCAATTAAGACAACATTTTAACTTCTAGAAAGGGCTGGGTATCAGTTGGAACTATAATGCCACTATATAACTATTCAATTATATAGTTGGACAAATTATATGTTTAAGAAAATTTACTCGAGAAAAACAAAACACTGAAATAAAGAAAGAGAAAAATATACCTTATAGCTATGCTACACAGATACAGAGATGAGTATTTGTATCAGGCATGATAACAATACTAGTCAACGACACAACTGTTTTGAAATGTTAGGCTATGATAGGTTTTCATTTGTGGATTTTATTATTAATATATAACAAAAATGAGGAGGGTTCAAATGCCTCATCATGTCTTTCATGCCTCACATCCTTTATCTCTGTTTTCATAGTAGTCGATCCGAACCGCTCAACATGATCTCCATATTAAAATGTGCTTACACACCAAATTTTATATTTTTTAGAATTTTTTACTATATCATTAGATAGGTACAAAATCACTGTTTCTGGACCATCCAAAAACAGTGATTTGTAACCATCTAAAAAAATAGTAAATTTTTTCCAAAAAATATAACATCTTGGTCTCCAAACATATTTTAATATGGATATCATGTTGAGTGGTTCGGATCGACTGTTCGGACTTTGAGAACAGAGATAAAAGATGTGAGGCACGATGAGGCATGGAGGACATGAGGCATTTGAACCCTTAACAAAAAATAAGTGTTAACATAAATTTAACTTTTATTTTATTTTAAAACAAGAAGCAAATTCAAAATGCAAGTTAAATTCAGGTAGACGCAGGAGATTGAAAGAGAAATCAACACAAGTACAGAAACAGATATCTTGTACTCCGAGAAATATGAAAAGTATAAATTTTATACTAATAAAACTGATATATCCATATTATAGCATTTTAATAGTCATGTAAGGGTCAAATGCAAAAAGGCAAGGTGCTGGTTACTCTTAAAAGGTATGCATTCCTTTGCTGATTGACTGGAACTGCTTATGTGGGCTGCAAATATTTACTGTGGCCTCGATATGTATCTGCTTCCGTGCACGGGAAGTATCTTGAAGACATCAAGAAAAGAAGGGCATTAATTACCAATGATACGCCATCTGGCGTATCATCTGGTGTATCTGGTACATATTGTAGGCATATCCAGCATGTGTTCATAAAGGGTACGAGTCACATACAGGTTCAGTCATCTTTTTGAAGTGTCCAAGCAGCATTTAAATAATGATTTTAAAAAAGTATATAAAATTATGAACAGAAAGTACCATTGATCCTTTTCATCAGTAAAGAAGATTACAAAGAGGATGAGAGTACCTGGTTGCTTAGGTTGTGAAACGGGCCTTTTCTGAGCGGCTTGAATGTTGGTGAGCGAACCGGGTTTGGGTTCATCAAACGGGTCCACATCATCCCATCCACCATCTTCGTCTCCCATGTCAGGTACACTACTGTCCTCAGCATCTCCCCATCCATCAGCAGATCTGGTAGGGGAAGGCGGGGCCACCTGCTCAAAGCTGGACATAGATGCTGTTCTCACTGGAGCCGCACTTGGTGTATCTGCCACTGCAAAATTTATGTCAAAGAGTTCATAACAATCATGATATTGTGATTTCTGTGATGATTTAGACAGAGAAAAATGGAGATAGAAAACCTAAGCTGGAATTGGACGTCACTGAAGAAACTGTGCTGCTATTAGCATTTACAGAAGATATTGGAGCATGATCAGATGCTTTTCCTTTCTGCGTCAGAGAACTCATTGCCCAGCTGCACATAAATCGTCATTCATTACATTAGTTTTTTCTCCGTGACTAAAGCACCATCTGGTTTGATTAAGTACATGGCCAAAGTACACAGGCAATAAAGAAAATACTCACGTGAGCAAACTAGAGTTGGCATTAGACTGTACTGCAGTGCTATCACCAACTCTGCTCTCTACTCCGGTTGTTAGCTACAATAGAAGAAGAATACATTCTTAAACAAGAGTATCCATACAAAAGCATAATTCCAAGATAGCATTCTACATTTTTAAGTCATAAATAAAATAAAAAAAACTTGATACAAGACTGCTTATTGTATATCCAAACCTTTTCGTGGTTCTGCCTTGCAATGCCCAAAAATTGGTCGAGAGCTTGAAATGCCTTTGTCCTCACATCACTGAAACAACAAAAATGTTTACTACGAATGCACAACAAAGTTATATACATGGAGATGCACAAGATTTGAAGCTCGTGTCGCCCAAAAATGAGAAAAACCCATATCAACATCTTAAGTGAATATTGGACTTTGGTGTAAATGAGTTCTCTCGAGGTATAGTGTTCAGAAAAATGAGAAAAATGTCAGTGGCAATCTCTTGAGAGTATATATGTAATTCTTTCAAATTTCAAGTGTAACAAAACAAAGCAAGTACCTATCTGAATCAATTGTAAGAACAGCGACATTGGGAAGAATGCGAGTGGCAATCTCTGTCATGTCGTAATATGAACTCGTCACAGTTAAAGCCAATATCCCTGCCAAAGGAAATAAAACACTGTTACATACTCGTTTTGACAGAAATAAATAAATAATATGATAACCTCTTAATAAACTAAAGAAAGGCTGAATACCAGCAGATCTAGCAGGAGGAAAAGTGTCTCTTAGGGCGCGAACAGTAAACGCGTTGATTAGGACTCTCTTCCTTGTCTGCATGATTAGTCACTAATACATCAATGGCACTATCACATAGAATCTTAGTTTTGCAAATTAATACGCAATATGATTTATTGCATTTGTGACCCATATCTAAATTCATCACAACAGTTAAGGAAATGACAAGAGGTAAAAGTGCATTGAGACATACTCCCTCATTCATGTAGCTAGCTATATTTCCTAGAAGAATCGTAGTATTTGTCCTGATTGCGGGTTCTTCGTCAACCTGAGAAAAGATAAACCATAAAAAGGAGAAGAAAAAACATAAGATGGGATAACATAATTTATGCAACTCTGTAATATAAACAAATGCTGTTGAAATAGAACCTGTAGCTTAGAGAGATACTTCAAAAGAGACCCTGAGAGTGTGCGCTGGGATAGCTGTGACAATTTTCCCACTTACCACATCAGAAAAAAGGTATCTTAACATAATTTCACGAATTGTGGAAATGCCATAGGAAAATAAAGTACAAGAGAGTTTTACTTTAGGAGCTAAAACGAGCATGGACTTTAGAGTTAGTTCGCGAAGGAAGGCAGAAGTATCAGCAAACCCTGTTGCTACATTAGGAAAGACCTACAAGATCACACTACAATTGTTAATATATTACATTTTTCAATGACCATAAGGAAAAGATTAATAACTTTACAAAGAACTGCATACTTGTTCGTCAACAATTTGTGCAGATAGTGAATCGCCAAACTGGTCTATGTGTTGTAGAAGGCTAACTCTAATCGCACGATCATTAGAGGCAAAAAGCTTAATTATAGTTGGCAACACCTGAAATATGCAATTAGTTAGGTCTATCTTGACTCAAATTCCATGATGTAAAATTGAATGTAATAAAACAGGGAGCATAACAAACCTTCACATTGAATTGATCAGGTGTCAGCCATGCACCCATCTTTAACAAAACAGTTAAGGCAGGGGCAGCAGCTGAGCCAAATTCCAGGGAAGAAGCTAAAACTGGAAGTAACTGCATTAATTAATAATATTTAACATTAATTCAAAGCAATTAAATATATATAAAAATGGGAAATATAATTATTTATTTCATGCTTACCTTCTTCAAGACAATTTCACGAGGGAGCTGTTCGGCAATATTTGGGAGCTTCCTGAAGAATGAATCTTTCTCAACACTATCTTTCAGATTCAAGATCTCTATGAATTGAATGGTTTCTACCAATTTATTCTGAAAGAACTCTGCATATTTGAAAAGGAGGTTCCAAATATCACATTTTTTTGTGAAGAAAACAATTAGCCTTTGCTGCACTTAAAACAATTAGAAGGTCTGCTTTTGGTCCCTCAACTACTGCAGCTGGTTTGCACTATTTTCCGACAAGCTGCTAAATTCTTTTTGGTTCAAACAAGCTCCTCAATTTTGCACATGATTCAATCAAGCCCTAAACTTTTTTTTTGGTTCAATTAGCCATATAAACTTTTTGCATTGATTTTGTTACAATCCTTCCATTAGTTAATTTCTCCTAATTTAATAGTCATAAATTATTAACTAAGACTTGATAACTCTATAGGCCTTATATTACTTACAAAAGTCATCAATCAGGGGCTTAATCTACCATGTGCAACATTTGAGGGGTTTGATTGAATATGAAAAATGTTCAGGGACATGATTATACCAAATGCAATTGTTGAAGAACTAAAATCAAACTTTCTTCTGTTTACTAATATATCAATGAAGTGTAGAAAATCTTGAAGTAATGTGGCTTTTGCTCAAGAACATTGATTTGTGAATATATCTACAGTTATTGGCATCCATCAACACTAAATATTAGTAAATCAATGTTCTTGAGCATAGTGAATCAGAGATCACCATCACAAGAAGAATCAGAGAAATTTAACCGTAGTGAACATACCACTGTTATCGATAAGTTTTGAGGGGTTCATCCTGCGAGAAGGCGCAGAGCTCAAGAGCCTCTGGTAATCTGGGAGAAGAGACTGCACATAAAAAAGGAAGAGAAATAGATTTGTAATCAATTCAAAGAAATTTTATTGCACAGAAATAAAGAAAAAAAAAAAAGACACTTTAAAAAAACTGCACACATAATTACAAAAGTATTCAAAGTTAAAATCATCAAATGTTAACATGATCATATACCTTTGGTATTGAAGCTGTGTTTCGCAATTCCTCAGTCTTAGTTAACTTTAACCCGGAAAAGAGTTCATAAATTAGACAACCTGATAAACCCAATAAAGGCCGTTAAATTTGGCAAACAAAAAGCACCATAAAAATGGATAATAGAAAGGTTCCAGAAATTTAGCTGTTAAAATAGCTACAGTTTTCACAATGCAATTCTGAATGCTTTTTGGATCAAATTAAAACTTTTTAAATTAAGTTAATTAAATATAAGAGATAATAACTGACCTAAGCCCCAACCATCAATGGACCATGGAGGCGATTTTCTTATTGTAGCCCACTCTGACTTTGAAAGTTCCATTGGCTTGTATTGCGCTCCCACTAACCAGTCATATTGCTACAAAAGGTACATTATTTTTCTATTAGGAAGTGTCGAGCAACAAAAAGGTTTGAACCTTTAACAAGCCTAGTGAGATTCAGATAACATGAACAGCAATAGTTACCAGCATGGGGCTATTCACGGCCTCATTATTGGCATCAAATTCTGATAGAACATCAAATGCATGCAACTTCCAATCCAAAGTTTGAGTGACAACAACACTCGACACACACACATTTCCATGAACCTGGAATTGCCAAAATGAAAGACAACAATAAACTACAGAGAAATAAGAGAGTGTAAATTCAGATGTGCTTATAGTAAAGATACTTACTAGTTTGCAATCATTATTCAAAAAGCTAACGGCTTTAGCTATTTGATGAAGCCCCCATGCATAGTATTCATCCCTGCATCATTCAGAATTAGTTGTGCATATAAGCTATATGTTGAGAAAGAAAGAGAGATTAACAGCGAGTTGAATTACCTCTGAGTACCACTTAAGTTAAGTTCCTTGAGCTTTTCAGAAAGAGGCATTACAGGCTCTGTCACAATGTAAATCGTATGTTTTTGAGAAGGCCCATCAAAACCCTCAATTTCTGTACTGTGAAGGAACGATAATATATTTGGATGTCTCACCTGAAACATGTCAGAAGCATTTATTAGCCAAATAAAAGTATCACAGCTGGTGAGGTAAAATGCAGCAAGAGACTTACTGTCCGTAATCTCTTCACGCCATTACGACCAGCAGCTAAATGCCTGTCTTGTGAACTACTCCCTGAAAGAGAGAATATTGAGACTGGTGACCCGTCATCCTGGTTAAAAAATGTTTAAAATGAAAAATCCATTTAAATTATGTACTTGGTTAAAGTGAATATGGTTTATGGATGCATAAGGGACATGCAGATGAAATGTACCAGTATTGCTACAACAGAATTATGGATCAAAAGGATGCCAAATTTGCTTCGAGTTATATTTAGATGCCTTAAGCAATACCACGGCATATAGTCCAGTGATTTCACTCAATCTCTATTCACCACGAGTGTAATGAACCCAAATGAACTAATAACTAAATTTACTTGTTAATTCTCACTAAGTGGCATTTCATCCAATTCAAAATATACGAACAAGACCCTACTTTTACAGCATGGCATGGATAATTAAACAGATCTCTATCAAAAATTGGCCAAATTATGCAAAATTAAACAAACTAGGATGGATAGGCGAACAGGTAACCTTGGACGTGCCACGACAGTGAACCCAGGAGCCCCAGGCGGTAGCGTACGGCTCTCCGATATTGTACGGCAGATCCTTCAGACCCGATCCGGATCCTGACACCACCTCTTTCAAGAACTTGAACATTTCTCCGATTAAGATTACCCGATCAAAGCTGCTTCTTTGATTTGAGAGGCTAAGTAGCGAAACGAGATCCAATTAGTCTTCTTCTCTTCAGAAGAGAAGAGAAAGAGAAGGCTGTTTAGTCAGAAGATCTGAGGAAGAGAGGAAACGAGGATCCGGTTCGGACTTCGGAGCTTCAAGCGGGGTTGGTCACTTGGATTCGGATTCGGATGATCGGGTATTAGGATTCCTGCCGTAATAACTAATAAGGCATTGTAAACGGGTTGGGTTGGCCGTTGGCGAGTCCGGATCCTGTAGATCACATATTCACATTGATTATTGATATTTGTTTTAACAGTTCAGATTCAGGATGTAAAAACATCACGCCGTAACCGGATGCGTTACAGTACAGTCTGATGATTATTTATGTGATGTAATTATTTAAAAAAAAAAAGACACTGCACGATATACAAATTAGTTTGATCACAATATATAAAATGTAGTCAAGGGTATCCACACATAACAAAAATAACATACAATTTGTATCATTATATACTATAAAATCATTTATAACTTTTCATTTTCATTTTATATTTTATATTTTTTCATACTTATATTAATTTAAACTTAAAGTTAAAAAAAAATAGTTAGACATGACTAACGCGACCGGTCATAGCGTGATCAAATTATAATTTGACTAATGTGTAGTAATTATCTTTTCATATTTTTTATCATGACATGTCACAATACATAAAAACTTAATTATAGCACGACACAACACATAATTTCAAATTACAGTATAATTAGTCATTACATTAATTTACATACATATTCAGATTTCAGTAGATTACTCTGACAAGCAGTGGCAGAACATAGATATGGCTGGAGGTGCTAAGCCACCTTGAAATTTTTTATTACTAAGTATATAAAAACAATACTATATGTTTTGTTTACATGTATAAGCCCTCCAATAATAATATACAAAATTACAGAGTTCAATGTACAATTAATGATATTATTTAGCCTCCCTGTACTCAAATTTTGTTCCTTTATGAAATATGATCACCCGCAAGAGAAATCAAGCGAATGAGAACTCAGGAGGGATGCTTTTTTATTTTTAGAAATTAAAAAAAATTAAATTATTGAAAATAAAGCGGATTTGATTTTTCATCTCATAGATAAGACCGAACCATAATTTAGTGCATTGAAGTATTTTTTGAGACCGAATTAATAGTTTAATCTCAGTAGAGACGGTGAAATTCGCAAATTCTTTTCTCTCTTTCATTTTCTCTTTTTTTTTTTTTTCACTTAGTCCTATTAATTTTTCACACTGTGTATTTGTTGGTGTGATAAATTGTGAGAATTTGTAGAATCAAACCATTCCATTAGAGCCTGTTCGTTTGTCACGGGATTATGCGGGATGAGATTTGACATGGATGGGTATCCACTTTTGAAAAAGTGAGAACCCATGAGTACAGGACGCACAAAATATATTATGTGAACGTGTTGAAATGGGTGTTCGGTTGTACCGTGAAATTATTTATGGAAAATCATATTTTTCTTTCTAAATTATTTGATATTATACAATTATCTTTATTAATAATTTTTTTATAATGCAATTAAATAACATAATTTTACTTATACATAATTATTTTATAAAAAATAGAAAAACATTTAAAATAGAGAGAAAGAGTATGCGTTAAAAAATAAAAAAAAATAAAAAAATAAGAACATCAACATTTATAAAAAATAAACATAAAAATATGTTTTGTAAAAAAACAAAGCAGGTCCGGATCTGATCCTAGCTTAGTTCCACAACAGAAAATAAAAATAAAATTAGATCCTTTTATATAGAGCTCGAAAATACAATCTGGCAATAAAAGAGCTCGAAAAAGGCTGCGAGCTGACTTCAGTGCTTCGAGCACACCTTGCAATAGTACTGAAATTAAGATGGCACTGATTCACAATTTGGGTATCTCTTCGAACTTTGAAGAGATATAACGCACCTTGGCATTGTCGAGAGATATTCTGACAAAATCTGATAGAAACTTGTTTTGGTTCCAAACTGGTAACCTCGCAAGCGTCAGGATGTGCCGAAACTAACAAGAGAAAGAGAGATGACAAGTTGAAATACTCTCAGAGAAGGTAAAGGAATAATAAAATTAAGCTGTAATTAATTAGAACCACTGTTTAGCAAATAGTGGAGTGATAGGATCTTGTAATTATGTAACTATGTAAATAACTTTTTTAATCAATATATCCGTTAGCGGCAATTGCCGTCAACCTTAAAAAAAAAATCGATACCAGAATCTAATATATATATCAACGAAAACCATGGATTGTAGAAGACAAGATGAAGAGGTCACACTGATATCATACTTAACTAAGTAACGGACTCTGCTGTTCTTCTGAGAGAAGAGCAGGGTCCTGCTCTTCTGATCTCAACCATTCAAAATCGTTGAGATCTGTGCATGAAAAAGTTCTTTTATCGAGATACGTGAATGAAATTTTTTGAATGGTTGAGATAGGAAGAGCAGGACAGCAGAGTCCGATCCCTTAACTAATGTTATTACTGTATATAATAACAACAGTATATCAGAAAACTCAAATGGTGGACATAAGGCACTAATACTTCCATTGAATCCTCAGTTTAAACTTTGAATCTATGATGATGTATCTTTGATAGAAAGCATTTTGCTTAGATAAGATGAGTTTCCAGTGGTTCATGGCATAACTATGTTGGAACAAGATAATATCCAGTTCCTTTTGGAGACTAATTTGCCTCCTATTTAGAAGCTTTAATTTCATGACAATGGTTAATTGGCAATTGCTTTCTTTTACTCTCTCATCCGTGCCTCAATACTCAAAGGTAGTCTTGATTTAGACCGAATTATAATAGTTAAATATATAAACCTCACAAGTGAACCAAAATGTTATCAAATTAATTATTACAAAAATAAAATCTTAAATAATTTTATATGTTAAGGAAAGTTTCTGTGTTAAAAACAGAATTTCTTAGATTTCGTAGTTTTTTGGTTTATCATTTTTTTTTTGAATGGTAAAAATAAAAATTTCGGAACTAATTAATCAACTAGTACTCCTTATTTTCATTACTAATTTAAATTTGAACCGCTGGTCTCTCTCATGTAAGAAAAAAAAAAGTTTCTATAGGTATGGTTTAAGATTTGATAGCCATTCATTTTTTGAGGAATTTATTTAAATTAGTGATTAAGAAGTCTAGTGGGCTGGGCAGTGGCCACCCATTGTATCTCTTAATCATGTTGACATATAAATTAATGAATCATATGATCCGAAGTTTATATTTTGGGCTTTCAATTACAATAATGTTTTTATCATCTTGAACTGTGGGCCTCTCAATCCGTTAAGTTATCAAACAGATATAATAAAAAGGGTGTGTTGATCACTTTGGATCTCATAAGCCCGCAACATATCCTTCTCTACTTTAAACTAAACTGTTGATTTTGTTCCTGACTCCCCGCTTCAGCTCCTTCCAAGTTCCAACTACAGTCCCATTTTTGCATAATCAACACCAAACTCTCCATCTCTTTCATCCTTCATTTTTGTAATGGCCATTCATTCTTCACGATTCTCCATGAGCGGTTCTCACACCTCTTGGAGACCAGGCCACGACCAATCCTTCACACGTTCCCTTCGTAGCTTCTGTTACGGAGGTGCAAAACTCTCCGCACGCCAACTGTTCGATAAAATGTCTGAGCAACGGATTGGCGCCGATGTTACCATTTGTACTTTCTTCCTTGAATTTGGATGTAAACTAGGGATATTTCGGTTGGTTCAAATGTTCTGGAGTGGGATAAGGTGGAGATGGCGTGAAGCAGAGGATATGTATTACAAGTTGTTGCAGTCAAAGCAACTTCTTGTGGGGGAAGCTAAACACACGCTCTCCTGGCAAGGCCAGTTTCCTTCTTATTTAAGTAGTAAGTTCCTGTTTTATACTATTCTTTTGTTGGCTAGATAGAGCTTTGAGGGAATTACTATAATCCCTTGCATGTTGATATTAAATCGGAATACCAGAATTGGTATTAGAGTAAAATTAGGTGATAAGCATGTACAATAGTACAATGGTTTTAAGGTTTTGCTCAAGACCAAATCCTTCAAATTTCAAACTTTTATCTCAATTAAAACAAAATTTAAGTGGCTGAAATTACTGCAGTGAAAATTTGGTAATGAAAGTGAATTATGAAAGATTTTTTTCAACACCTCATGACTTGAATCTGTGGGATGACAAAGAAATGCATTTTCTTTTTTGGGGTCAATTAGATACTATGTAATAATATTGAAATAATTTTCTAAATTCAATTTTGCCAATCATTATGAGAGTGTGTACTGTGTTGGCTATTAAATTTAAAAAGTTCAGCATAAATTTCGGGTCAAAATGAATACATCTATGGAAATGTTTGAGAAAAAGATCTGAAATAACACCACCACCAAGTTATTGTTTACAAAAAGCCAATAAATAATGACGTTGTGTTAGTCATTATTTATAGAACGACCGTAATTTGGTTACTCCTTTGAATTGTTTGGGCATTTTGTCTTATTTTCTTTTGGTTGAGTTCAAACGTGATTTTATTCTCAAAAATGGAGGCCAAGGTTTGGGTTTAAGTCTTAAAAAATGTGCTTCTTACTTCTTGTGTCTGTACAACTCTTTTTTAATATTTGTTTGATAAAACTCATAGTAAACCTTTCACCGACTACTTGAAAAAAAGAGTACAATAGCATTCTCTATGGTGGGATATCATCAGTTTTTTGTTCACAAGTTATGTTCGTGTAAAAGGAGCACAATTTATTTTTTGTTTGTTAATAGCAGTTTGGTTTAGCGAGTCATGATTCTAATAAAGATAATAAACTGAATGCAATAACAAAAGAATTTTATATTTTGAATTCAGAGTTCTTTGAAGTTCTCATTGATACATTGAATCGTGTTTCCTATGAACTTCTGTATTTTTTAATGTTGTTTCTGAATAAATATAATCCTTATTTTCAATGTAAAATTCATAGTAAGCCTTTTGCCTACTTCTTCTTAAAAAAATGTGCTTCTTATTACTAACATTATCATAGCATTCTCTATGGTGGGTTTGTAAATTCTTCCTAATTAGATTTTTGCTCTTGCAACTCAAATTTACATTTTTACATACTGCTGTTTGAGTTGGATATTATAAGTTTTTTGGTCAGGATTATCATCATGCAAAAAGAGTTTGGTTTTTTTTATTTGTTAATAGCAGTTTGGTTTTTTTCTTCCTGTCATAGCGAGTCCTTATTCTAATGAAGATAACAAGCTGAATGCACTAACACAAGAATTTCTATTTTGAATTCAGAGATACTTGAAGTTCTCATTGATACATTGAATCGTGTTTTTTATGAGCTTCTGTATTTTTTATTGTTATTTATGAATAATATAATTCTTATTTTTCTATTGCTGTCAATTAATTAGATTTAACATGCATTTTTTTAAAAAGATTTATTGATGCTTCTTAATGATCCCTGCTTGAAATAATTGTTGTGCTTTTATATGGTTGTTATTGTGAACCTTTCATTGGCTTTGCCTATTGTGAAGAAATCTCTTTGTGCTTGCAGCATCTCAGCTGTCTAACCATAGTCACATGTCCTTTGAGAAATATATAGCTTTCAGTTGTTGAGATCAAAGGTGAATGCCAACATTTACCTTTTGGCTTGTTATCAATTGTCCAAAATAACATAGAACAGTGAGTTGATTATTTTTGTCTCTGACAATTCACAGGGAAGCAATCTCATTATTATGAAGATAGTAAAATTTTAGTCCTGAAAAACCTCAATGTACTCCCAAGTCGTGCTTTGAAGGTCGGGGAGCTTGAGTAGGGTGTTGCTATGTTGCATTTAGATTTCAATCCTTCTTACAAGGCTTCCACTGTTCGTTGTCGGATAGGCTTTCACTTTAGGTTGTGATTAGGATATGACAAGCACTTCTTATGACCTTGATATAGATCTATTGGAGAGCTTTTGAACATTCTTGGTAATTGCTAATTAGCTTGTGGAGAGTTTTCCTCTTTTGCATGTGTTAAACAATGGTGCTATAAAGAAACTAAGTGAACAGTCATGTTTTAGTAAGTTTACTAACATATTCCTACCTTTATTTATAAATATATTTTTCAACTACATATAGATGAGAGTAGGAATCCACAAATGTAGCAATTCACAGTTCATTTGAAAAGACAAAAAGTTTTTCTTGAAAAACATGGTAAGTATTTCTACAAGATTTTTCTGTAAGAGTTATTTTTTTGGGGTCTAGGGTTTAGGGTTGGGTTTAGCACCATATTTTTTTCGCCATGGATGATTAGCAATTCCAAGAAGATTTCATGGTTGCATGAGAATTTATCTCGCTATCCTGAAGAAGCAGATGATAACACTGTGCAGCAGTATGCAAGGGCTTATTTGCTTGTGCTGGTCGGTTGTATACTATTTACCGATCATTCATTTGGGGGATTGTATTTCTGCAATTATCTCATGCTCTTTGAAGATTTCGAGGAAGTGGGCGAGTGGTGTGCTGGCATCTTTATACAGGGAGTTATGCTTAGCTACTGATCCAAAAGGCAAGCAGTTTTGGGGGTCGGTACTGTTATTGCAGCTTTGGTCTTGGGAAAGGTTTCCCATCGGGCGTCCGAGGTCCAGCAGGAAAATTGAAGTACCCCAACTCGGTGGTGAGGATATAGAGAGAAGATCTCCACTCGGCAATCTGGAAGATTGCAATGGATATTGTTGTGAGATATAGTGAAGTGAAAGATCAAGATAAGCATTTTCTCCTTAATTGTTTTATAAATGTATGGCGGCACTCAAATTTATTGAGGAGCCAGTTGATGGTGATGACATCATTGCGGCTCTTGACAGTTAGCAGATACAGCATGTCAGTCTAGGACTGTCAAGTCGGGGCCAGGAATTGGCTTGGGCATCTCACCTTATTTTGTACTTGAGGAATATTTTACTGATATGCTTGTTGTTTGCAAGTCTCTTCGGCTTTTATTGTGTTTTTTTTTAACCCGTTGGGTTGCATGGTCAATCCAGTTGGATTTACTATTTAGTGATCCGGAAAAACTGGTTCCCTAAAATTCCGTCTGATAGAAGGGAAGCCACCCAAGTAATAGCAGTTGATATTTATACATGTTCAATATTTTCGTGCGGATTGGTTAGAATCTATTTTCTCTGGGCATCTCCCAATTCCATTTTATTGTATAAGTTGATTATTCATTACTTGGTATTTTTCTGTAAGCTAGCCGGAGGGCTATCATATATTCATATGCACTACGCACGGCCTGAATTAGACGCCTAGGTTAGTCTGGGATCGGCCCAACTCGGAAACAATCCAAACCAATCCACTTCCTGTTTTCACTATTTTCCTTTCCGGTAAAAAATGGAAAATAAAACTAGCCGCTGTTTTGAGAGTCGCGTACGCAAACTCTAGCTTCCCGCCTCGCCACCCCTCCCCCCCGCTTCCCCTCTCCAACTCCGCCTGCTCTGCCTCAGATCTCCCCACTGCCAGCTCCGCTCCGACTCACTCCAGCTTCTCGCCCCCGCCCCCACCCCCCGCCCCCCCTCTCCAACTCCGCCCAGCACCGCCAGTTTCGCCTCCTGGCCGCTTGGTCGCCTACACCGGCCCCCGGTCCCGCCTCTTCCCTTTTTCGCCCCTCCGATCTACCTCCTTGTTGCTGGCTCCGTCACCCTTGTGCTGCTTGCTCCGCCGCTTCGTCTGCCGCTTGGCTTCCAGACGCGATGGCGCTACTGTAGTACTACTTTTTATCTACCTTCTGTAATTAGGAAATAACTGTTTAGTTTTTGTGATGATGATGTTGTGCGTTGTTTTGTGTTGCTTTTTGCCTCTTCATCTGTTTTTCCGAATTCTTCAGAGGTGATTGTTCTGGACTGGTTTGATTTAGTTCACCGTCTAGTTTGATGCAGTGCCTTCTGGATTTCAGAACTCTTTAGAGGTGACTATCCTGGACTGGTTTGATTTAGTTCACAGTCTAGTTTGATTCAGTGCCTTCGCGGCTAATGGGTGACTGTCCTGGTCCGGTCAATTCAGTTCCCGGTCTGGTTGGATTCAGTGCTTTTTAGGCTGTGATATGCGTACGGAGGAAACCATCACTAGGCCCATCTCCACTCTACTCAAGCAAGGATGATCAATTAGCGTCCCCTGGATGCTCATATCTCTGTGCGTTTATAGTTCTGTTTTTAGCTGTATACTTTTCACAGACACTAGTGGTCTCATCTTATGTAACAGTTTCTTTGTAACTTGCTCTATCAATGCAATTGCCTACGGGCTTTCAACCACAAAAAAAAATGGAAAATAAAACGGGTAGGGTTTTCGTTAAAGGGAAAATTTCTAGTGTATCCATACAAACTTTTAAAATAGTGATTTTTTTTCCATAAAAGCCACATAATATTCAATATTTCTATAAATATTTAACATTATTTGTTTATCTCCTTTTATTTATTTAACATTTTATTTAGTTATTTTAAAAATTAAATTGAGAAATATATGTTTGATTATGATCAAACAGTTGAGCATATATGCAATATAGTTATGAATTGTATACTGTCATATATCATTGTTCTAATTAAGTGATATAATATGGAATTAAGATATTTGAAAATCTATGTATTCAATAGGGTGTGGTCCATTAATGTGTAGAAGAATTTAGATAAAGATCAAATTATTGATTCTAAGATTTGTAAGTAAGAAAAACCGCTGTTCAGAGGTTTGTGTGGGCCACATGGATTTTCATACGGCCGCACAAAATACCTCGTTTTAGTTGGCATATAACCAGACCTTTGTGTGAGTCGTACAAAATACTATTAATTCAGAAAAGTTGGTTATTCAGAGAAAAAGACAGTTCTGTAGATGCATCTGGCGGTTTGTGCGACTGCGTGGATTTTGATGTGGCCGCATGCGTGGTGTCAGATGTGTTACCCTATATAAAGATGGGTCTCCAAGACACAAGATACAACATACAACTTAGTTTTCTGAATAACACTTATTTTAGACAGAATATGAGTGCCTTCTCTTTCTCTTCCACCATCAAAAACTAGAGATGAGAAATCCATTAGAAAACTTGGAAGAGATTTCTCAAAAGCGTGTCTTGCTATCTTGGAAGAATTAATTCACGACCATACGTGTACCGGCGAGAAGGGACTTCTTGCCGTTGAAGACTTGTCTCGTACACACAGAGACGGCTCTTCACACTTGAGGATTCCATGGCAAACGTTATGGAATCAGGTATTGTATTCCACACTTATGATTATGTTTTATGAGTCAGCTTTGGCATATAACGGTCTATATGTTAAGGTAGGAATTGTTTCTTCTTCTCCAGAATATAAGTATTTGATCTAGATGAGATGTAATTATTTGATATCTTCTAATTGTTTGATCTTTAAGATCCCAACAATATATCCTCATCTCTCTCGTCTTTCTTTCTTCTTAACCTTATACAATTTTTTTAACATAAAGTCTCCAGCCTACGGAAAAGAAGATAATAAATAAATAAATAGACCCATTATTCAGCCGCTAGTGCAGGTCTGGTGTTGGTCCAGTAATTAAGCTCATATATAACATCCGTATATATATAATTAATTGCTCCGAGACATGGAAAATTAAAAAGGATGAGAACATGAAAATAAAAACTATAGCAATAGTTTCAATACTCAAATAAGTTAAGAGTTATACATGCCAAGATCCCAAAAAAACAGATAATATTTTCGCAATGTTCAACCAATTCGGCTGGAAGTGGACTCATGGCTGCCACTCCAGATAATTATCCTACCCTTACCCATTTATATTATCAGTAAATGGTAACAAAACGGTAACAGATGAATAACAGATAATACTAATATAATAATTAGTTTTATTATATTTTACAAATAAAATATAAAAAACTTATTATGTTTTACAAATTATATATATATATATATATAGAGAGAGAGAGAGAGAGAGAGAGAGAGAGAGTAAAGCTACGGTGCTTTGCAAAGTAAACAGCCCTCTTTACTTCGGGCTACTTTTTCAATTTGCAAAACTCAAATAATCGATCCGAACCGTTCAACATGTTCTAAATATTGAAATGTGCTTGGAGATCAAATTTTACATTTTTTGGAATTTGTTTACTATTTATTAAGCCACTTCGAAAATCGCTGATCCAATGGTAAACAGTAAAAAACAGTAAAATTTTCTGGACCACCGGATCAGACTTTTTCAAAGTGGCTTAATAAATAGTTAAAAAATTCCAAAAAATGTAAAATTTGGTCTCCAAGCACATTTCAATATTTAGAACATGTTGAACGGTTCGGATCGGTTGTTTGAATTTTGCAAATTGAAAAAGTAGCCCGAAGTAAAGAGGGCTGTTTACTTTGCAAAGCACCGTAGCCTTACTCTATATATATATTATTTTTTTTTGAAAGGTTTGACAGTGGCTGTCAAACCACAAATTATATTTTACTCATTACATAAGATAATCATTTAAATTATTATTTTCACTCATTATAATTTTTATTGCAAAATTTGAAATTTGAAAAAAAAATTGAGTCACAGCTACCGTGAAAATTGAAGTGGAAATGTGACTATGTGAGTCAGATTCTTACATAATTTACATTCCATTCTTATGATTGAGTAAAAAGGCAAGAAAACGAAGAGGGAAGGAAAAATACATCAAAGATATAAACTTGGTGCGCTGGTATAGAAAGACGCAGTTTAGGGCACTAAAATGGAAGAGTAAATCTAAGTGCACTGAAAATTGAATTGAATATATAATTTTAGATTTTATTATTATCCTATAGAGTAACGGGTACGAAATAGTCATTATTACCTATACTCTTAACCATTTAGTTAACGAAAAAAAAATTCTTACTCATATTCATATCTAATAAGCTAACGAAAAAAACCTTACCCATACTCACCTTATCAAATACGATACAGATCAGAAAAACAATTAAAAAGATACCGTTGACACCCCTACAAGACCGGAATTTCAAGTTATGTAATTGAACGAAAATTAAGCGGACCTCTGTTGGAGAGATCAAGTCTGAAATGAACTTGGTCTTTTAGAGAACTGGATAAAAACAATCAACTTAACAAAAAAGTTCGTATACAGTAAAAGAGAGGTAAAGGTCCTAAAGGAGGGTATATTTGTCAATTTTATGTTTGGAATAACTAAATAAAATATTAAATAAATAAAATGAGATAAAAAGAAAGAATGTTAGGTATATATGGGGGATATTGGATATTATGATATTTTTTGAGAAAATTAGCCATTTTGAAAGTTTGCATGAGTGCAGTAGAAATTTTCCCTTTGTTAGATGAGTTCTGGACAATATTTTATCTGAAATAGGATCTAAATTGGCTATTTTGGACAATATTTTGGATAAATTTTTCTCTTAGCGTCTGCTTACGATTTTTGTAAAAGAGGTGAATGAAAGGACAAAGAAAGAAAGGGATATGTAGGAGATAAATAAGAAAAAATAAAAAATAAAAAATAAAAAAAATACTTTATTTATTTCTTCAAAATTCATTTTACTTAGCGTCCTTAGAAAGAGTTATTGAATTAGTTATTCCTTCCTCATGTAAGAAATTACATCTATTGGAAATAAGGACTAATGAGAGTTGGGTCCACTTTCTGAGAGAAAAATGTAGATTCTTAGAACCAGTGTCATGACCAGGACAATTTCCACGAAAAGACCAGTGATTTACAAGGAAACACAATATTAATTGCTATACAAAAGAACCGTATATACTAATCCAATCCGGCACCGCACATGAATGAGCCTATTGAACAGAATGGCGAAAGATGCATCGTGCTCCATGAATGATCTCCAGTGTGACCACAGAATGGCGATTGAAGGAATCAAGAGAGGCCAAGAACTCACCAATCAACTCAGAGATGCTCTCGGATTTGCCGCTACTTCAGAGCCAGTTAGCAAACTGTTTAATGGGTTACACAGTAGCCTATACAATGCGCTTTCCGGTATACAGTGCACTTGCAATGCATCCAGCAGCAAAAGCCAAAAGAGGAAGAAGCATTCGCTAGAAGAAGATAATCAGGGAGTTAAATTGAAAAGGTACACTAGACATGTCAATTAAAGGGCAACGTTTAGTGCAAAATCATGTGTAATTTCCAATTTTCTGTGCTTGTCTAAAGGAGTTTCGGAATAAAGTAACTCTTCTTGTTTTACCATTGAACCAGAAGAAATATCGAGGCATCCATTGTTACAACTACTCCACACTACGATGGCCTTGAATGGAGGAAGTATGGAGAAAAGCACATAAATGGTTCCAGACATGAAAGGCATGAATTCTTTCATCCTCTCGTAATCTTGCTATTTTTTGAAATTTTCAAAAGCTATTTTCTTTTTTCTTTTTGCAAATTGACAACACTGCTTAGAGAATTTTCAAAGCACTTTCTTTTCTTTTACAAAGTAGCGTTTGGATTGTGTGCCACATCTTATTGTATTTCATTACATTTAACAGGTGCTACTACAGATGCACCTACAGCACAGAACTAAAATGCCCAGCGAAGAAGACGATACAACGAGAGGATGGCTCCACGGACCCACCGGTGTATTCCGTTATTTACTATAACCGTCACACATGCAATTATGGAAGTGGAGAACACACACCATTTGTCATTGATTCTAGTAATTTCTCTAAGGAAGATATTATAACTAGAGCAGCCCGTCAAAAAGCTGCAAGCTTTGAAGATTATGAACGACAAATGCATCATAGCGCACCATCATCTGTGGACTTCGACATGCTGCGGGAATTTGGTATGGAGACTGATCAGCATTGATACGAATCTCCATTGAATTAATTTGGATTTTAATTGGTAAGATATTCAGTAGTTCATGGGAACAGTTGGTTAAAAAGAGTTTCAGATTTTGAGTTGCTGGAAATCAGACTTCAACTTGGATGTGTGCTAGCTTATTATATATAATTATGACGAGTAGAACTAGGGTGCTCCTAAGCTCACCAAGCCCTTCGTGAGCGCGACTCTAAAACCTATCAAATTGACTTCAAACGACATTTTCAAATCGTTAGATGTTCAATCTATATTAAAAGCAGACACGGATATAGTTTTACCACTATCCGATCCGTATCCGATCCATTTGCACCCCTAAGAGGCATATATGTTGAAGTTTAACCTTAAAGCCATATCTCAACATCATGAATTGAGAAGTACAGATGGAAGAACAGAAACAAATACTCATAATTGTATTAAAATTTTGTTTCAATATTTTTTTTAATTTACTATATTTTTTCTTTAGTTGCAAAAGATAACACAGAAAAGTCTTCTTATGGTTAAGTTGTTCAAACTAATTACTATCTCTATATAAATCAAGACTAAAGCAAACAAAGGATGAAAGTCAAATTGTTCATAGAAAATAATATCAAATTAATGGCTAAAAGACCAATTTTGTTTTTCTAGGCATGATAATTTGAATTTCAGTTATTTAGGCAGCTGTAAGAATAAAAAAGAAAAGTATAATGATTGCAACAATTCTATTAGTTAATAATTTCTAGAAGAAAACCACAGGATAATAGGTTTTATATACTCTATATTTCTTATATATAGCTGGTTTTGCAATAAAAAGTTATCCATTCATAAATATTCATTCGAATCTCTTAACCTTTTTATTATGTGCAAGAATATATTTTGTTCAATTACATTAATATCTTCTTTGATTCTTCATATTATTCATTCCTCCAATTCACTGATGTTAACATTAACTTTGGTATCTTTACCAATCGTTTGGAAAATAATCCTAGAGTCACAGGAGAAAGAGTAGTAATTAATTAGGTTTTGGTGAAAGAAGAATAATTTGGATATATGATTACGTCATATATTGAATAAATATGCAAACGTCATCAATGATTAAGTCAGCAAGTTATTTTCTTGGGCCTATAAATACGGCACGTGGTCTCTGACTTTTCCCATGTGAACAGGTACGATCGAAGACTGCTGCATCGATCATGAAGGCACACCTCTATGTTTATGTATTTATTATGTATAATATAATTTAGTAGGTGTTTTTATATTTTTTTGGAAACATGGTCATCACATCAGTCATCACCACAATTATCAACACAATTATCACCACAATTATCACCACAATTATCAACACAATTATCACCACAATCATCACATCACATCAGTCATCACCACAATTATCAACACAAGTTTTAATGCAGGAGAGCTGTAGCTAACAAGTTGAGCAAGACTAGGGATGGCAATGGGCCGAGCCCACGGGTATTTTGCTAAGCCCATGCCTGACCTGCCTGTTAAAAATTGATGGCCCACCTGCCTGGCCCAATTTGATGGGCCTGAAAATCTATGCCCGGCCTGCCCATGGGCTTTTTCTTTATGCCCGTGCCTGCCTGTGCCTGCCTGCCTATGCCCATGGGCCGCCTTACCTGGCCCGGCCTGCCTTACCCTAACCATATATTGACCCAAAAACAAACCATATATCTTGAGAAAACAATAAATAAACATAGGAACGAAATTGATTCAATCAAACTTGCCTCGCATATGGCAGGTACTGGTCCTATCGATACTGGTTTTTCTGTGTAAATCAGAGTAACACAGAAAATCAGAGTTGATATCGATACTGGTTTTTCTGTGTAAATCGCATATGGCAAAATCAGAGTAACACACAGAATAACCACTCAAACCAGTGTAAGAAACACACAACCTGCTATCTGAATCAGAGTTCTGGGAGAGAGAGAGGAGTGAAAGAGCTTACCGGGTCCGGGTCCGGGTACTGAAGAGAGCGGGTGAGCGGGAGAAGAGAGAGGGCTCGGTGAGGCAGTCGGCACAAGCCTGCTGAAGAGAGCGAGAGTCGAGAGAGAGAGAGGGCCGACTGCCGCACTGGCCGCTGGGTGCGGTGCTGAAGAGAGAACCAGAGAGATACTCAGAGAGTGAGAGAGAGAGAGAGGAGCGAAAGAGAGATACTCAGAGAGGCGAAAGACTTAGAGAGGAGGATAAGTTATGAGCGGCTGTGCGGCATGCGGCTCTAAAAAAAAACCCTAGTATTCGAAATCTCAATATCTGTCTATATTAAATTATATGCCCAGCGGGCTGCCTGTGGGCTTCGGCTTAAGCCCAGGCCTGGCCTGGCCCGTTCTTATGCCTGGCCTTACCTGGCCTGTTACAGTGCCGGGCCGACCGGGTAAAGGGCTGGGCCAGGCAGGCATAGCCGGGCCGACGGGCCGCTGGGCTTTTTTGCCATCCCTAAGCAAGACAAATGAAAGTTGACCTGAGTCAACAATTTCTGATTTGACTAAAATGTGTTATCGCTTGAAAAATAGTCCAACACACACACACACATAACACACATAGAGAGAGGGAGGGTTGAGCTTAAGTTTAAGTAGTCGATTTGAAGTGTTTGGGATCAAATTTCACATTTTTTTTTTGGAACTTTTAACTAGTTTTTTAGAATTTTTGAAAATGACTGTTTTATTATCAACAAATTACCCGGCATCTAGCACTTCCGTAGAAACCCCATTCCAATTATTTGGCTGTGTAAAAAAAGATAATGTAACAGAATTAAGTTGAATATTCTCAAATCTCACCTCAGAAAACTCAGAAAATCCAGAGAAGAGAGTGACATGTCACCTCACAAGTCAGATCAGTAGCACAATGGAAATTAAGAACAACAATAGAATAATTGGCCCATAATAAAAACTGTATAGTACTGCCATCAACAAACAAAACGCGTCAATTGCATAAATTGGAGCCACCAACTGGAGGAAATTTGTATAAATTAATGACTTGAATGCTTTTCTAGTTTGCCAAATGCACATGCAAGGAGTTGCTCAGCTATCCCTTGCTTTTATATATTTGTTATTTATTTCTTAGTTTATTTATTAGTTCCCATTATATATATAGTGCATGAATCTTGTTGAGTTGATATATATACTTTATTTTGGTTTCCCTCTGTTGTACTATCTCAACCTAGCTTCACTATGGGAAATATATAAATAAATAAAAGTAATTTTTTTAAGTGTTGGTGTTTTTGTCTTTGAACTCTTCACTATAGAAACAAAGCTTTTGCTTCATAAAATGCATCCACTACTACAAAAACTGACTTTGTACACTGCACATTGTACACGGATTTGGCAATTATATTAAAAACAGTGTACCAAATATGAGTCCAAAAGATCTGCACGATTTCTACACGGATAATTAGTTAATAATCAGTGTAGAATTATTAGAGAGAGCTACACGGTTTATTAGAAACCACAAATCCGTGTGTAAAGAAGTGGGTGTGCAAATAATTGAGAGAGCTACACGGTTTATAACTAAATATCCGTGTAGGAACATTACACACGGCTTTTTGATAATATAGCCGTGTAGAATTCTTATAATTGTACACGGATTTATAACTAAATAGCCGTGTAGAAATAGTTGGAGAGCTACACGGATTTATAACTAAATAGCCGTGTATAATAGTGTAGGGTTTTTATCTCTTCCCTTCCAGAGCGCCGTTTTGATGAAGTCTTTTAGTTAATACATCTCGAACTGAGCTTTTTATTTCTGCGAATTGATCGAGGCCAGCAGCTGAGATCTGAGATCTTTGAATAAAGTTTGTATTTTCTCCTCTCCATCTTTCTAAGGTTAGTAATATGTATTTAAATCATTTTCTTCCTCTAATTTTCTGTTATTTAGGCTTATTTAATTAGGTCATTTCATGCATGCTTGAATTCTTAATTTTAGATGTAATTAATTAGTGTATTGTGGTCCAATAACCGACCTTTAGATGCTTTTAGGTCCATGCCCGTTCAAAATTAATCCCATAGGGATTAATTTTGGATAGTCCCCGTTTTGGGACTGCTCTTTGAATATTATGTCTCATTTAGGATGTGAACACATATTAGCGGGATTTAATTAGTATTTGAGGAAAGTTCGACAGTATTTTCCCTTATTGCTCCTACGAGTATGTGGTTCGTACGCATACTTGGGGAGTTAAGGGGAAATGCTGCCGAATTTTTCTCAAATACTAATTAAATCTCGCTAATATGTGTTCACATATGAGACATAATATTCAAAGAGTGGGTTAGGATTGTAAACCGGCCCTTTGTAAGCCCAAAATTTTGTACACGAAGGAGAATGTTGACCATGCATGATTAATTGATCAAATCATTTTTTTAATTTAATTTACAGATGGATCGAAGCTGGATGTATGAAATGCGACGTGACAGTGAAGAATATTTGGTTCGCGTTGATGAGTTTATAAAATTTGCTGAGAGTTATAGAGTGAAGAAAAAAGAAGAAGACATTTTATGTCCTTGTAAAGATTGTAAAAATTTATTAAGATTTTTGGACATCGAAGAAATTATAGCTCATTTGATTTGTCGGGGATTTAAGAAGAGATATACATGTTGGTTCATGCATGGTGAGAAATTTGGGGAAAGTAGTAGTGCCAATAAAGATTGTAATCGTGAATTGAATGATGAGAATGTTGTAATTTCTGATAATTTTGAACTTGATTGGAACGAGGATTATGAGAGTGCCGAATATTCTGATATTAACGTCGAACCCGAAAATGACGATGATGAGATGGAGAGGAATTTTGATGAAAATGTAGAACACGAGTTTACTGAAAATTTGGAGGATATGTTACGTGATGTGGAAGATGAAATTAGTGATAAAAATTATGATAAATTTCAAAATTTGTCTAATGAATCCAAGAAGCCGTTGTATCCCGGGTGTACCAAATTTACAAAACTGTCAGCTGTGTTGAAATTATTAAACTTAAAAGCAGACAATGGTTGGAGCGATAAGAGTTTCACGTCCTTATTACAGCTTTTAGGAGAAATGCTCCCAGATAACAACGAGTTACCCGGTACAACATATCAGGCAAAGAAGTTGATATGTCCAATGGGGTTGAAGATCGAAAGAATACATGCATGTCCGAATGACTGTGTATTGTATCGTAACGAGTACGAGGCCATGCATGTCTGTCCTAAATGCGGTGTTTCACGATATAAACATCGTAAGGACCAGGACACTGATGATTGTAACGAGGACACAAGTGGCCGACCTCCGGCTAAGGTGTTGTGGTATTTGCCGATAATACCGAAATTCAAACGGTTGTTTGCGAATCCCAAAGATGCAAAATTATTGCGTTGGCACGAAGAAGAGCGCACAAATGACGGTAAACTAAGGCACCCGGCTGATTCTCCTCAATGGAGAAACATTGACAGACATTTCAAAGAATTTGGTTCTGAAACGAGGAACCTTAGGATTGTGGTGAGCTCAGATGGAATGAGTCCGTTTGGAAGTATGAGCAGTCGGCACAGTACTTGGCCTGTTCTTTTATGCATCTACAATCTTCCTCCTTGGTTGTGCATGAAACGCAGATATATAATGATGTCATTACTAATCCAAGGACCCAGACAACCCAGAAATGACATAGATGTATATCTCGCACCTCCAAAAATTGTGGCGTGATGGCGTCCCGGTGTGGGATGCGTATATGAAAGAGACCTTTAACTTGCGGGCCATGGTGTTTTGCACCGTAAATGATTTCCCCGCGTACGGGAATTTGTCGGGTTACACTTGTAAAGGAGCAAAAGCGTGCCCGATCTGTGAAGATGACACGCATGTGCTGAGGTTGAAAAATTATCAAAAGAATGTATTCATGGGGCATCGTAGGTTTCTTCCTAATAATCACCCATATCGTAAGAAGAAGATGGCATTCAACGGGAAAATTGAGCTTGGAGTGGCTCGTCATCCATTAGACGGGGAGAGTGTCTTCGAACGGGTAAAAAACATTGATGTTGTTTTTGGAAAGTGCGCCAAAGCACTACCGAAGAATATTTGGAAAAAAATGTCTCTGACAGTTTAATTGGTTTATTATTGAACATTCCGGGGAAGATGAAAGATGGTATTAAAGTGAGAAAAAACATGGTAGAGATGGGAATACGACCCGAGCTCGCACCGCAGGAGAAAGGGAAGCGCACATACCTACCCCCCGCACTGTGCACAATGTCAAAGAAAGAGAAAACAAGCTTCTGTGAATGCCTCAATGGTATAAAAGTCCCATCAGGATATTCTTCGAATATTAAGAAGTTGGTGTCGATGAAGGACTTGAAACTGGTCAGTCTGAAATCTCACGGCTGTCATGTTTTACTGACACATATAATTCCGGTTGCAATTCGGGGAATTTTACCAAAGCACGTTCGTCAAACCATTACGAAGCTTTGTTCTTTCTTCAATGCAATAAATTCCAAAGTGATAGACCCTCTAAAATTGGACTCTTTGCAAAAGGAGGTCGTCGTTACTCTTTGCCAACTTGAGATGTATTTTCCGCCATCTTTTTTCGATGTCATGGTTCACCTTGTTGTTCATCTTGTGAGAGAAATTAAGATTTGTGGTCCCGTGTTCCTTCGGTATATGTATCCATTCGAGAGATACATGGGCATCTTGAAAAAATACGTAAGGAACCGACATCGACCCGAAGGCAGCATTATAGAAGGATATTCTACGGAGGAGGTGATTGATTTTTTCACCAACTACTTGACCGGTGTGGATCCTATTGGCGTTCCAAAATCTCGATACGAGGGAAGGCTCCAAGGAGTCGGGACAATTGGGTTGAGAGCCGTAGTTGCTGATCTAAATGAACTACAAAAGGCACATTTTATTGTACTACAACACATGACAGATGTTGCTCCCTATATAGATGAGCACATGACAATCCTTCAACAACAAAACTACACGAGGAGTCAGAAGTGGCTTACTAACGAGCATAATCGTTCTTTTATAGGATGGCTGAAAGAAAGAGTGCAGTCACACCCCGTACCTGAAATTGTTAAACTGCTTGGCAAAGGACCCCAAATTGTTGTTAGAACATTCCAAGGATACGAGATTAACGGATATACATTTTATACTAAATCCCAGAGTGATAAGAGCACGATGCAAAACAGTGGGGTGACGTTGGTGGCGACCTCTCAAGAATTCAGTAGATCCGGAGATGGCCGGGCTGTAATAGCATCAAAGTCATATTATGGCGTTATTCAAGAAATTTGGGAGCTCATTTACAGTCCTCGCCTGAGCATTCCCGTGTTTCGGTGTCAATGGGTCGAAGACCGAGGTGTTAAAGTTGATAACGACGGGTTCACACTCGTTGATTTAAACAGGGTTGGGCATGTTGATGATCCGTTTATACTCGCCAAGCAAGCCACCCAAGTCTTTTATGCCACTGACCCGAGTGATGACAGGTTGAGCGTCGTCCTATCCGGAAAAAGAAGGATTGTCGGGGTAGAAAATGTCGTCGATGAAGAAGAGTACGACCAGTTCGACGAAGTACCTCCATTTTGTACCGATGTGCAAACTAAGGTAGCAACACTTGAAGGGGTAGACGAAGCTGACTACATGCGGTCCGACCACAATGAAGGATTATGGGCCGAGGGTACTGTTCAAATAGTGGAAAAAAGGAGAAAAAGGAAAACAAAAGCATAATGTGTAATATTTATTTTGTTTAAGACCGTGTAGCTTTTAATATTGCAACTTTAGCTTGTAATATATCAAATAAAAAAGGAAAAAAAGAGGGAAAAAAAGAAAAAAGTATAATGTAGTAATAGTATTATCAAATATTAGTTAACAAATGCCGTGTAGCTAAAATATTAGTTAAAATATTTAATATTAGTTACAATATTTAAAATATTAGTTAAAATATTTAATATTAGTTAAAATATTTAAGGAAGGATTATGTTTAATGAAAATATTATGTTTAAAATATTATGTTCAACTTTATCAAACATTTAATATTAGTTAAAATAAATATTAGTTAATAGTTAAAATAAATATTAGTTTATGTTCAAAGCATTTTACTATACCTGGGACCCGCCTATCAGAACGATTTATACACGGACTTTTAGCTAATAGTCCGTGTAGAAATGGAAGAGAGCTACACGGACTATTAGCTAGATGTCCGTGTAGAAAGGTGATTTGCACACGGATTTTTATGTACAACCGTGTAGAAAGGTGATTTGCACACGGACATTAACTTAACAGCCGTGTATAATGAGGAAACATTGGTTATTTCGAAATCCTTCTCTGCCAAAATTTTCAAAGTCCGAAAACCCTTCTCTGCCAAAAACCTCCCAAAGACACGAGCTCGATCTTCACCGCTCACCGCGCGCCTCACCGCCTCGCCGCCTCGCCGCCTCACCACCTCGGTCTCTCTCACCCGTGGTCTCTCTCTCTCTAACCCGTGGTCTCTCTCACCTAGGTTAGCGTCTCTCTATCTCGTTCTTTTTCTTATTGGGTTTGAACCCGTTAGCCAATTTAATAAAGGTATTGCTATTTGCGGCTTGGCTGTTGTTATCGTGCTGCCCCTTTTTGACTATCTGATACTGTTATGTTGCTGTACCAGTTGGTATATAGGGTATTTTATAGCAATACTTGTTAGGTTATTGAATGCATTGTATACATTGAATACATTGTGGTTTTTGAATACATTGTGGTTATTGAATACATTGTGGTTATTGAATACATTGTGGTTTTTCATAATTTGTATATAGGGTATTTTAGGGTATTTTAGGTTATTTTATGGTACTTGTTAATTTTAGGGTATTTTAGGTTAATTTAGGGTACTTGTTAATTTAGGGTACTTGTTAATTTTAGGTTATTCAAATAATTATGGTACTTGCATGTTAGGGTATTTTAGGTTATCTCTATTTTGTTCATTTATCCCTACAAAAGACAAAATATGTAATAGACCATGTCGAATGTAGTAGACAAAATATGTAGTTCATTTATCTCTATTTTGTTAATTTATCTCTTTAATTTATCTCTTCAATTATTGGTCACTTGTAATTTGATCTTTAATTTCATGCAGAACCATGTCGAATGAGGATGAGTACGTCGATATGATGGCAGAAGAAGAGGAGCAGCAAGCTACTGCCTCATCAGAAAGAAGGAGGAGAGGGCCGACAATGTGCACGAGCACGTCCGAGCAGACCCATCAAGAAATCAGGTTCACAGAAGACGGGCGTGCGCAGGGAGAAAAACGGCAGAAATATTCAAATTGGTGTACGAGCTTCGTGAGGCAAAATGCGAGTATCCTTGTTGAGAGATGGGATCATTTTGAGGATGAGGTGAAGAACGAGTGGTGGAACGCGGTGAAGGTAAAGTGCCTAACAACTCTTCTCTTGAATTTTCACTTATGTATGATCTATACTTAAATACACTAAATTTTTGTGTCAATCAGGCTCAGTGGAACATCGAGAATGATGTTCCAAAGGATAAGACTTTGAAGATTATGAACAATGGTTGGAAGCAATACAAGAGCACGTTGAAGACGGAGTTCATGGAGAAAGGGAGAAATCCGGTCGGCTACTACAAATGGCTAAAACAAGAGGACTGGGATGCGTTTCAAGCTTTGAAGTCTACCGAAGAGTTCAAGGTATCTAACTCGTGCCAAATTTATGCTTATTCTTTCTCGATATGTACTTATCTTTCTAAAACTAACTGATCGTTATTGTCTTGTTTCTGTGAAGGCAAAAAGTAATAAATGCAGGATGACCGTTGCCTTTAACAAGTATCCACACCATCTAGGGTCAGGTGGTTACGAGGGTAAGTCGGCAGAATGGAGGAAAGTCCTGGACGCGAACAAGGATTCTGACTCACCCGTGGTTAGAATCCAAAATCCTAGGGGAAAAGATTGGGTCATGGGTAGAGCCGAGGTAACCGCTGACGGGAGGATAGTACTCCCAAAGGATTTGCAACCCGTGGCTCAAAGAATGGTAAGAGTCCTTTATACTTACTTTGTGACATTCATCCGAAAATTATAACTCCGAAAGTACATCAATTGTTCTTTTGCTTTAACTAATTCTTCTACTTGAACAGTTGGAAGTGGAGGAGGAGGTCAACTCGGGTGCCCGGAGTGTCGAACGACAAAATGATTCCTTGTCCGCAGCGCTCGAGAATCCAGAACACCCGGGTCGAGTAAGGGGTGTAGGGGTCTACAGGGGCTGGAAGGAGGTGTTCCGAGTGGAGGGACAAAAACCTCGAAGAAAATCGCGTGCCAAGGTAAACAAAGACGAGATAGTTGCGCAGATACGCGCGGAGGTGAGCAAAGAGTACGACGCAAGGTTTGCTGAGATGGAAGCAATGTTGACACAAATTAGATCAGCAACTACGCAGCCATCCGAGCAATCACCTCCCATTTCGCCGGGAATTCGGCGAAGTAGTCAAGCATCCGGCACGTGGGGCGCCTTAGACGATTTGGATAATCTCAAGGTAATCAATACTTCTTCATAATCTAAAGGTATTTAAAATCTGTTTGCAACCTTGTTGGACAATATCGCATCACTAAAATAAACAACTTTCCTATAAATTTGCAGGACCCCAGAGCATGCGACCTCGTCCTGCGGAATGGCAGTGTTTCTCTGATCGTTGCTAAGGGCGTTGTACATCCACTCGCCAAAAGTGTACACAATACTCAGCTAAGACCCGACCATGCATGCGTGCAGGTTGAGTTAGTCGTGGATGGATGGCAGCGCGTACCCCTTCCTGTCCCTACCGACGAAGCGCTTGTGCTTGATGACGCACGGATGTCATTTGTCCAATGGCCCAAGAGTCAGATTGTTTTGGATCAGGTAATCCATAAAAAAATCCATTTATTTTGTTACATTCAACTCATTCTTTTTGAAATACTAGAATAATACATCTATAACTTGATACAGACACGAGGAGATGATGTTACCGGTACGGCGATGTCACCGGTACGTCAGGAGGTGGCTTGCGTCGTCGCGCCTGACGCGCCACAATCACCTTCACGTCCTATGGTCACCGAAGAAGAATACAGCCGTTTGCCCAATGATTTGCGCCTTCTCCATGACTACTTGATGACGGCGCCCGAAGGCATGGAGGCTATCATCATCCCTGTCCCACCTGGTATGTTTCTACACGAAGGCAGGGATCTCCTGATAACGTTCAAAGATTTCAAGGACCTCTTCCACCACTCGTCATCCGACAAATGGCTCGATGTTTCACACATCACCATTTTTCTCATGTTAGTGATATTAAAATATTTTCATTATTGTATAGAACTCAAATATATATTCTGATTACAATATGATGAGTTTTCAGGAAGCTAGTCCGAAACTGTGATGAGATGGTTGAAAGGAAGAACTTGTGCATGTTTCTGGACCCCGAGAAAGTGAGTGGTACGGCAGTGACATATTATCCGGATATGTCAATCGAGTACATGTGTTCTGCGATGCATCGTGCTAAGTCGGAGGAGAAGAAATTCATTCTCATGCCATACCACGAGGGGTTAGTTCTAATCTTAACTTATGTGTTGTTTATATTTTAATTAAAGAATTGTATAAAGGAATTAAAAGTTAAACAAAAAAAAATGAAATCACACCATCAATCAAAGCAAATACTCGTGTGACTTTTATATGCTAAAGTACTATAATTCTTCTCCTCGATCCCACAGCAAACATTGGTGCACGATTCTCATTGTGCCGTACCTAACTGTGGGCATAATTATTGATTCTTGTAAGCCAAAAGGAAGGACCGCGGCTGCCAAGTGCAAAGTTATCTTGCCTTTTGTGAATAAGTAAGCAATAATAATTCTATAGGTTTGCATTTCTTACTTCCAATTCAAATTATAAAATTGCTAATTACATTCACTCACTTTTGTAAGGGCTTTTGTGAAATATATTAAAGAGGGAGGATCAGATAGCACGGGCCCGGGCAAGAAAAGCAAGTTGAATTGGAAGTACATGTTGGTGAGCACACTTTATGAGTTAGAAATTTCATATCTTGTTAAAAAAATTATTGTCATTCTAACAAATGCCGCTAAATGTAAATTTCAGTGCCCGCAACAGAAGGAGGGTTGGGAATGCGCTTATTACACGATGATATTCATGTTTGACTTTGTCGAAAGAATACAATTCCAATTCCCAAAAGCGGTATGTACTTCATATGAATTTCCTATATAATAAGCAATTGATATCTACCTTTTCTGAAATACTAACTATTATCAAATTATAATTTTGTAGAATGTGACAAATCAAGATCATTACACTTGGAATCAGATCGACGATGTGCGGTGCATGTGGGCAAGGTGGTTTGCCATGGAATTTTGTAATCCTCGATATGGATTTGCATAGATTAATTTGTAATAAAAATATGTTTCGAATGAATTTATTGCTATATGAATTTTGTATAAATTTAGTATATGAATTTCTTGCCAATTAATCTGTTTCGAATGAATATTTGTATTTCTGTTGAAAAAATTGGCTAGCAAAGCTGGAGGCTAGCCCAAAAACGAAATATACAAAAAAAAGTATTTATACACGGATATTTCACAATTGTGCGTGTACGATAGAAAAAACAAAAAAAAAATTAGCTATTGCACACGGCTATTTAACAGTTGTCCGTGTGCAATACTAATCATACACGGTTTTTTTGTTAAAAATCCGTGTATGATAGCCTTGCTGGAGGCGTAATACAAAATATCTAAAACTATTTGTACACGGATATTTACCAAAAGTCCGTGTATAATAGCTAAGAGAGCTACACGGACTTTTAATACAAAGCCGTGTATTAAGAGGAATCGTACACGGTTATTTAGTTGATATCCGTGTAGCTCGCTAGGTCTTTGTACACGGTTAATTAGGGAATATCCATGTAGAAATCATCATAATCACACACGGTCAAATATCCGTGTGTAGTTCCTGACCTATTCATACACCCTGGCTTTAAACACAGCAGGAAATCCGTGTAGCTCTTCCATTAATGTCCGTGTGTAATCTGTTTTTCTGTAGTAGTGATCAGCAAACAAATGTTAATATATATGCTCTCTTTTGCCTCTTTTTGAGAAAGTTAAGTCCCCAAGATGCATGATAGCCAAAAGGCCTCCTACCTAGAACATTTTATTGACATAACAAATTTCTATTAACAAATAAATGGTACATATAAACATTTTTCTACTTATTTTTAACACTAAATTAGTTGCATTTAGCTTATAGTAATTGGAAATATAACCAAGTGGTTGTGCATTTTCAACATTAAACTACTAGTACTACTTTTAAAACAAATATATTATTTTTGTAAACACTTTTTCTATTTTTTTTAATACTTATATAATTACAATATTCAAGACGTGCCTAGTAATTGTATAGAATCGACAATTCGACATAGATGGTCATTTGTACTTTCTTACTATCATCAAACATGTCTTGAAATTTGTTATTATATAAATAGTAAAGACCAATACTTTTGTTTAAAATATTTTTTTTTTTTTAGATAAAGACAGGTCAAGCTTTCTAACTTTAAATATCCACGGTCGGGTTTCAAACCTATAACTTTTCACATGGAAAAAATTATCTTAATCATTAGATTACATGCTGAAATCATGATGTACCATGTCAGACACGTGTCCGGTACAAAAATTTAATTCTGGGTTGGATCTGATGTGTCTAATGTATAAACGTTCTGATGTTTTAGAGGTCTTGCTCGAAAAAGGAGCTTTAAAGGCAGAGCAACTTTGGAGATCTATAAGAAAGCTCCAAGAATTCCTCAAGTATGCCTCCCCTTCTTTCTGTTATACAATTTTGTCTCATTTTCGTCCACTACTAGGAAAAATTTGCTTTACTTATTTTAATACTATGGTCAAAAGCTTTATAATTAACAGGAATTGTTTTAGAATGCATTCATGTCACTCTCTTTAATATTACATATTTACAGCAATCTGTGAATGAGGTGGATGAATAGATCGTAACACATCTTTACTTGACAATGAGCATATATTCAAAAAAAGTATCCAACTCTTTAAGAAGTATCCAACTTTTTTACTTTTCTTTTTAAGAAGTATCCAACTTTTTTACTTTTCTATTACAACTAATTTTATAGTTTCATATGATCTTATAATGAGGTCTTTTGGTCAATTTAGATTTTGAAGTTTGTTATTCATACCTTCTCTAATTGTAGGAACACAATTTAATTGATCACTAGAGGAGATAGAGGCAAGCAAAGTCCGACAACCGCTTTGATACCGATCGACTCTTGTCAAGCGATAATTGGAGCAATTTTGGGTAATTAGACTTCTCGTGTCCTTGCTCAGTCCAGTCAACTACAAGAATTGTATATTTTTATTGGACAACTTCTAACCTATTTACAAGAAATACAATGTTGTTAATTTCAGTTGCAAATTTTGTTTTTATGGGTTATGTAAATTTTGCTATAGTGTGGTTTTTTGTGAATGAATATGTTATATTGTTAAATTGTGTTGCCTTTTATTTATGTTGTCTACATTATTTGCATGATATTCTATTTAATGTCAATGAATGTCGAATAGTTATATGGCTAACAAAATATGGAGGCTAGCCTCGATACAAGCGGAACCATGCCAAAATTTTTATGTCAACACCGACTATTTTTAGGACCTACACTGACTGTTTTTAAAGCGTCAGTGTTGGCGTTCAACACTGACGCTTTAAAAACAGTCAGTGTCGAATACCAACACTGACTGTTTTTAGAGCGTCAGTGTTGGTGTTCAACACTGACTGTTTTTAAAGCGTCAGTGTTGGTGTTCAACACTGACTGTTTTTAAAGAGTCAGTGTTGAACGCCAACACTGACGCTTTAAAAACAGTCAGTGTTGAACCCAACACTGACTGTTTTTAGAGCGTCAGTAAAAGGTAACCTTCACTGGCGCTGGCTTTACTGACGCCGCTATAACAGTCGGTGTAGGGGTATTTTAACAGTCAGTGAAGGGGTTTTTTGTACTAGTGTTCTCAACACTATATATATAGAGAGAGATGGGCTATGGTGAGTTGCGAAGTAAGGATCTTGTTTTACTTCACGCTCATATCTCCGTTTTCAAAGACCAAACAGTCGATTCGAACTGCTCAACAAGATATCCATATTGAAATGTGCTTGGAGACCAAATTTTATATTTTTTGAAATTTTTTTACTATTGTTTTAGATAGGTAGAAAATCACTGTTTTTTAATGATTCTGGACCATAAAAAACAGTGTTTTTGGATGAGGCAAAGAATAGTGCTAACTCGGGTTAGCGACTATTCCGAACTACTATTCTATGTTTGGATGTGTTTGGATTAGCAAAAAGAGACTATCATTTGTTTGTCTTTTATGAGTTAGCTTATTATTCTATTAACCAAACTAAAAGTTCAGTTAACTCACTATCTCAAATATGAATTAGCTAAATATTCTCACTAACTCAAGCCTTTGTCCAAACACACCTAAATGGTTAAACCTTAAAAACAAACACGAGGTCGAACTCTTTTTTATCAATATATGTTAAAATAATTGATTTGGTGTTTAAGATAACTAAGTGTATATATTACAATACATAAATTAAAAAAACAATTTAACATATTCATAAATATAAACAAGACGAAAACATAAAAGGGTGCACTGATATGCATGAGTGCATTTTTTTTACAAAACAAAAAGTCAAATGGTTCAAAATGGGGCCCGACATGACGAGCGAATAGCGCGTAATTAATATAAATAAATGCTCCTCAGCTACCTAGATGCTTCTTCAACAAGATATTTATAACTAAACTAGCTAATTCTTACAGCCCCCCCATATAAATGTTGATGTAGTGGGTTTCCTCAAGTACTAACCGAAAACAAAAAGAAAATGGCATCACCATTACAAGCCACACCAGCTTTGAAACACAATCACGCAATAAAAGAGCTCGAAAAAGGCTGTGAGCTGACGGCAATGCTTCGAGCACACCTTGGAGTAGTACTGAAAGATGACAGTACCGATTCATCATTTGGGAATATCTTTGATGAGATATCACGCACCTTGGCATTGTCGAGAGATTATTTGACTAAATCTGATCAAAACTTGCTTGGATCTAAAGTGGTAACATCGCAAGCATCGGGAGGTGCCGAAACAACTAAGAGGAAGAGAGATGAGAAGTCTAAGGTCTCTCAAAGAAGGTAACGGAATAATAAAATTTTGTAATTAATTTAGCATTTTTTGTGTTTTTATAATTATTAGGGAAGAATTCATGAAAGCAACTTATTGTCTTCGTTTTGACAAAATTTTCAACCGATTGCAGGAGATATAATAGCAAAAGGACGGAATTTACAACAACGCCTGATCATGATGGTTATCAGTGGAGAAAATATGGGCAAAAGATCATTCTCAGTAAAACATATCCAAGGTTAGCTTTGGAAATTTAATTTCAAGATACGAGATACAAAATGATATATATGGTCTAGAACTATAGATCTCGATTTCAAAGATCAAAACAATTTTCTTGGAATAAACTTTTAAAAACAACCATTTGCATGCAGGAGCTATTACAGATGCACTTATCACAAGGATCGAAGCTGCATGGCAACTAAGCAAGTACAGCAATGCAATGATGAATACCCGCCTTTGTTTGAAGTGAACTATTTTGATGAACACACATGCCACATTGCCACATCCAACTCGAGATATACAATTAACCAAAACATATTAGATTTTTCTGGTAAATCAATACCAGAATCTAATTTGTCGACAAATGCCATATTGTGTTGTAGAAGACAAGATGAAGAGGCCATGGTATCATGCTTAACCAGTGTTATCACTGGACACAACAGCAGTATATCAGAAACCTCAAATGGTGAACACAAAGCACTAAATGCTTCCGTAAATTCCTCATCAGTTTCAATTGATGATGATATATCTTCGATTGAAAGGACTTCGCCTACAAACTATGAGTTTCCAGTGGTTGATGGCATAACTATGGATATAGAATGGTTGGAACAAAATACCCAGTTCCTTTTGGAGCATTTTTTGTAGGAAATTAATAAACTTAATTAGTAGTCAAATGTATTAGTTAATAGTGAGAACTCTCTAGAATTTTCATGAATGTAATAGTTACTATTGCAATTCTCTAGATGCATGTATAGGAAATAAAGAGAGTTTATGAGAGGATCAAATGTCATTTAGTAATAGTAAAGTGTGTAGAAAGTTTCTATGAGTTTATATAATGTGTAATATTGAAAAATAAAGAAATAACTTCAAAAAAACATCATAGGTTGTTTAGGAAGGAAATCCAACTAGCATAAAAAATATAGCTGTCAGGCCAAATTAGGTACTTAGCTTAATTCCCTCAATTAGACAAAATACAGAATCCAACATTTTAGGTAAGCCACCAACAGCTACAAGAGAATTACCTGCTCTGATACTATCTGTTGTCCCTAACGACACCTAGAGGGGAGTGAATATGAGGCATTTTAAAATTTTAACCCTAGATAGTTGATATTCACTACAATTATATATCTAACGTGTGCGTAAGTTGTTCTTGGCGGAAACAAGAAAACATAAACTAAGCAAATGTATGTAAAGTAAATAGAAGAGTTAAAAGACACTTGACATGAGAGATGTTTACGGAGTTCGGCACTAACGCCTACGTCTTCGGGGCTTTGCGACCTTCTTGATGACGCGTCTTTCTTTATCCAATGAGAAAAGAGTACAATGCGAAACCGGTGAGCCTTTACAAACCTTGAGAAGTCACATGGCCCGAGCATGAAATTGGCTCTTGAGCACTAAAGGTTTTAGTGTTTGAACAAACAATAGAATAAGAGATCTCACACAAATCACTATCATTCTTACACAAGATTGAGTATGGTAGAATATGCTTGAGATTGTTGTAAAGATATTGAAGTTTGATGCATAAGCAACAATGGAGAATTCTATATTTGAAAGAATATGAAATATTGCAATTGGAGGTGGCTAAAATTTATTTTCCAAACCTAAATTTTGCTCCTATTTATAGAGAGAGAAATAAAAGATGGTAACTCGCATCAACCGTTACAACGTTTTATTAATTATTATAATGTTTAGTCCCAGTTAGTAGGTTTAACTGCGTTGAAAATCCTAACACTTGTCAAGCATTACAACGGTTGGTACAACAGAACTCTATGGAAGTTTTTGGGGTCCAAAATAATTTATTCTGTTGCAACGTTTGATTAACTGTTATAACGGAATAAATCAGTTTCTCTGTGGATTTCGAAATATGAATTGTTCCGTTATAACACTATCTTAACTGTTTTAACGGTTTAGGTGAATTACCTCAATCTCAAGCATATTACACCAATTTCAAAGATTTCTAATTAATACACTAATCTTGAGTTTAGTCTTCTCAATCCATAGTCCATTCTTTAGTTCATTATAGTACATCCTTGATGTTTATTTAAACTTTATGCAATCATGAACCTGCATAATAACTTAAGACAAGAAACTGTAAAATTTAACAAATATATATTTTACAAATCTAGTCAAACAGACTAAGTAAATTATTGCATAGTCCAACAATAGCCGCCAAATATTTCTGATCAAGCTTCCCTCATTCATAATTCCCCATGTTCGTAGGTTGCACACTACCACCAATCAATAGTAAATCTAACTTCCTCGATACCAGGTAGTTATCCATCAATATTTTCCAAATAACTCAATTGCTACCATTCAACTTCTCAAATTTCATAGCATTCTCCATTCTTCACGTGTAATAACGAATACAAGCTTAAATTAAATCAACTCAAGCTTCAATTACTCCTATGCCAAAGGCCAACGCGCTTTGATACCAATTGTTGGGGTTAGATACAGAAGCATTTCAAGGAGTAATTTCGTTAACCACCTTGCGGGCATACACCAATACCTGACCAAATGGAGATTTATGAAAATCAAACAAGAAGCCAACACAAACAAACAATCAATCATATAACCTAAAAGAGAGACAAGATTTTACGTGAACTCTTTCGGAAAAAAACCACATGAGTACACGGCGCAAATTGACTAGATTGATGGAGTTTACAAATATAAAGAGATAATCAAGCTATTAACACTCACTCTAACACTCTCTTACCATTTCATACACTAATCTATGAGATATTCAAATATACAAGTGAATTCAAATCAAGAGAACAAAATCCTAGAGAAGAGATGGCTTAGAGAAGAAAACACCGAAGAGGTCACGGCTTGGAGCTCAACCACCGTCTCAATCTCTTTCATTCGGAAACTAATATTTCCTTCCATGTAGCGACATGGGCTTTTGGCCCAAATACAATTTGACTTCATATTATAACACATTGGGTTATTTCCTAAATTGTTAAATAATGTTTGATTTGTCTAAATTACAAGGACTATGTGATCAGGTACTAAAATAAGCTACAACAGCTATTTTCTGATGCTAGCTGATTTCCATATACGGTCTATGATGATTTTCTGAGACCAATATTTCATTTCACAATAGAATTATTGTAACCCTACAATGATGCTTCAGTCCCTCGTTTATGCCGTAGCATATATAATACTACCAAAATACTATCATGAGTACAATACCATATGTGATTAATCAGGCAGTTAATGAAAAAAGCTTAATATGTACCCCAATTGGACCACATTTGGCCTTCAAATCCTGCCATAAAAAAAATCCAATTTATTTTAACGCCTTTAAAGATTCTATGTATGTCGTTTTCACAATAATCCTACTCGCATGAATTTATCAAAATTTTCACTACCTGACAAAGGAATTCCTGTTTCAAGGTGATAGATGTCAACATAAAAATAAATGGGTTTGGCCCTCTTTCTCGGCACATCAAGGTCACGTTTGATTAATTGATTGTGAGGTAAGAGGTGGAATAAATGGGTTTGGTCCTCTTTCCACAAGGTTCAAGTTGAGTTCCAAGTCTTTAATTCTCTGTAGCACATGTGATAAGTTATAATTGGTGTAGGGGTGTAAACGATTGGATACGGATCGGATAGTGATCAAACTATATTCTTATTCGTTATAATTTTTCGGATGCGGATATGGATACGGATAGTCTCAGATACGGATACGGATCGGATATTAAACGGATACGGATACGGATCGGATATTGGATGGATATGAATACGGATATGAATATTATTCGGATAATTAAAAATGAATTACTAATGTACATTCTAATAAAGAATAACATCTATATATAATTTTTATTTATTTATAAGTTATATCTAATATTTTTCATAATAAGTTTGTTAGTTACAAAACATATATCAAATTACCAAAATAATAGTCACTAATTATGTCATAGTGTTAAATTGTTCATTAAATTGTTGGTTCTAATATTTAGAACATGAAAATTTTATATGGTTGATCTTTATTCACATTTGATCTTTATAACTTGAATGTCTTGACTCTGCTCCTTGAAATAAATTATTTTCTATTACAATGCAAGAAACAAATATAAAATTACAAATTAAAAAATTTACATTTTTAGATTGAACTTCTAGTATAGATTGAAAGTCAAAATGGATACTGATATCATTATAAAAATAGTACTATTTCTGATAATTAAATATATCCATGCTAAGACATGTTTTGTGTTGGTTATATGTAATATTTTAAGTACTTTGTTTGACATAATTGGAAAAACATACATTAGTTGAATTTAACCGTTTCTACGATTAAGTGAGTTTGTAGGTTCAAATCTTAATTGCAAGATTAATATGAAGAACCAAAGAAATGTTCATAAAGATCTTAATTGCAAGACTAAATTGAAGAACCAAAGAAATCAATAAGACTTTACGACGCTATAGATTTGTAATAATCAAATAAAAAAGTAAAGTAAATTTGAGATTGTTGATTTCTGTGAAACAACCGTTCAAAACGGAACAAACCATATGGAACGGATTAAATCATACAATTACAGAGAGTTCCAGTTTGGTTCCGTCCAGAACAATTGTGATCCGTTGGAACACTTATCAAGTCAATTGTGGGATAAATTGTACTAACCTTCCTGAATGGACATAGACGTTCAGAACGGTTAATATTAATTTAATAATGTGAAAACTCTAATTTCAATATTCGTACCATCCGTTCGGAACATATCACTTCAGTCGGAACAGATCTGGCAAATCTGGAGTCCCCACTATAAAAGGAGTTACCTCACTTCATATTTGACTAAGCTAGCCGTCTCCCACATTCAAAAAACATTTATTGTGCATTCTTGAAAGTTTTCATTATTGAGTGAGCTGAAACTTCAATATTCTCTCAACACTCTTAAATCCACTAGACTTATCTCCTTTTAGATATAGTTTAGTGTTTAAAATTTAGTTTTAGAGTTTTCTCATCCATATTGTGGAGATCTACTTAGTGCTCCAATTCGAAAAGCTTTGTGACTTTCCTGCTTGTAGGGCATTAAGGGGCTCACTGGATCGAGCATCTTTCGCTCACCATATATCTATAGTTGTGTGACGATCTCCAATGTCGGGACTCTCCAACTCGAGCTTCTAAGCTTACCTTGTACACGAGTTAGGCCGTGACTTTCTACCTTTGTTGGGCTCATGTGTCACGAGTTGTATCATTTCTTTTTGGGTAATAGGAAAGGGGCACTGACGAGGTTACTTTACCCCGGAGACATAGGCATTTTACGCCAAACTTTGTTATCATCTTGTGTGTCAAATTTCTGTAACTCTACTTTATTTACTTTTACTTGTACACGATTGCTTGTTGATTGTTTGACTTGTTAGTTTAGAGGACTTAACCGAAAAACGTACAAGAGTTTTTAAAACTCCCTATTCACTCCCTCTCGGTGTCGTTAGGGACTACACTTTGTTTATGCAATTATTGTGCATGTATTTAAAAAAAAATCTTAATGAACCACCAATGTCGATGGTCCATAGGGGTGTCAATGGCACCCTATTATCCGTTTACCCGACTCGTACCATATCGATAAAACGGGTATGGGTAAGGTTTTTTTCGTAAACTTATCGGGTACATGTACGAGTAAAGATTTTTTTTCATTATCTAAACGGGTAAGGGTACGGGTAAAGCCTATTCCGTACCCGTTATCAGATTGGGTAATTATAAAAAAATTATATATATTATATATATTAATGAGATATGAATATTAATTCTTCAACTATTCTTGATAGTTGTGTTACGCTTAATTAACTATTAAAACACGTAAATAAATTTCAGCAAATCTCATTAAAGTTTAGATCTTTTACACACACACACACATATATTTGTGAAATGAATGTGTATTAATTTATTATTTAGTAAATAATATTTTTTTTATTATGATAACATTATCCGTTTTTTACCCCGACAATCATAACGGGTAAGGGTAGAGTACGGGTAAGGTAATTCGTAGCGGGTAAGGGTAGAGTACAGGCCGGTAAGGACAATTTATAACGGGTACATATATGAAAATGCTTCTACCCGACCCTCACCGTACCGTTGACAACCCTAATGGTCCAACCACACATTTAAATTATAAATTAAGGCATGCATCTAATTAAATGTAATTTAGGAGGCAGAATAATTAGGTCTCTGCTGCATTAATTGCAAGTTTATATTTGTTGGTGGCATTCAAAAAGATTCCGAGGGTTCGTTGCCTCCGTGGCCATTTATTTATTGTTGATATTATCTAAAGGTGTGCCTTGGTGGCCATTTATTTACTTTTTATATATATAATTTAGAATAATTATTTTGGTACCCGCAGTTGAGTACCCGCATTGTACCTGCAGTTGATTCATTTCCCAATTAACTTCCATAACGGTATAACTAACTTTGTCAATCATTAAACTACCTTGAAAAACGTGTAAACGATGAGTCCAGTTTTTTTCTTTAAATACTTGATATCTTAACTATAAATACTTGATGAAGCTGATATGAATACTTTCTATTTTGTATGAATACTTTTCATATTTGAATATTTGATATTTTGAAAAACGTGTAAAAGTATGTCATCATGGATCTCATTTGAAAGAGAAAATTGTGTAGAACACGTTCGTGGTTTTAAATTTGGAAAATTCCTCATAGATCGTCCCAAAAATTGGTTAGATTGAACGGAGAAAAAAAAACCACCTTGAAAAACGTGTAAAAGATGAGTAGGTATTGTGTCTAGTTTTTTTTAAATACTTGATATCTTAGGTATGAATATTTGATGAATTATATATGAATACTTGACAATTTAGGTATAAATACTTTTCATTTTGTATGTGAATTAATTTAAACCATGAATGTAGCACTGGTGGTGTGATCCACGTGACTTTTTGGTTGTGGTCCCCAATGCAGTCTGACAGTTATAAAAAAGTGCGGGTACGGTATAAATACTTTTTGGTTTTGGTTGTGGTCTCAATTCATATATCATATATGTAGTTCATTGTATAGATATAAATACTTGTCTTGTATAAGTATAAATACTTCACAATGTTACTATTGTAAAACAAAATTACAGTTTTATAAATACTCAACGGTTGCGGTTCTCAAAAACAGTTATGATAGTTTATGTGCGGGTACAGTGCGGGTACTCAACTGCGGGTACTCATATCAGCTTCCTATAATTTAATGAGGCGTCAGGCACGTTCCTTCTTATCTAGATCTTGTTGATAGAGGAGCACAGAGCACTAATCAATTAATCTGATATCTTTTAAATTAATTAGCTGTAGCCCGATAAGAGGAGCACTAATCAATTAATTGCTGGTCCCTAGCAGATCTGCAGAGCCGCGGATCAAAGCATGAGACCCATTTATTGGCTAAAGATTTTAACAAAGCAGTTTCAGCTTCATGCAGAGCACAAACCATGTGCAGCCCTGTTTTGGTTCTATAGTCAGTGCGCTGCATGGAGCCAAATCAGCTCTGTTAAAATCTTTACCCCTTTTATTCTATTTTTTCCTTAACAAAATAATGTCTTAGTATGTTTTTGTTTTATTCGTATGTCCCTTAAGAACCTTCAAATTACGTATTTCTCCCTCTAAAATTCACAAATTTACTCAATATATTGCATTTTCTATTAAAACTCAATTTTAAATTTATAAAGTACTTATTTTATTTTTATTAAAAAATAGAAAATATTTAGCATGTTGTAAACAAATGTTCTATTTTCTAATTGATTAGTTGTGAGGGAAAATCATTGAGATTATAAAATGGTACTGATTAAATTAAAAGATGCATGTGAATGCGCTGATCTTTAATTCAAGCGTTTACTTATATAACTAATTGGGGGAACAAAATAGGTGACATGTAGTACTCAACCGATCAATCATACTTGGTTGAAAATTATAAACAAAGTATGAACCGAAATTAAGTTCAATCATTACTTTTATTCCCGATTTTGAATAGTTTCAATTGATTTAATTTGGATCATGATCATGATATAGAAAAAATATGTCAGAAAGAAATCGCTTCTTCACAATAAATATTTGTTTAATTAAGTTCGTCATGTCAAATTTCATTAATGGAATAAATTTGGAAAAGAACAGAAAAAGACAAGTACACCTCATGTTAATTTATTCACTAAATATTAATTTGTTTATCATGCATACTGGCTTTATGTTTATATATGGTGATAGATAAATAATTAAGCTATATTAATATTGGGCTTCAATCTTTGCCCACTTGAGAATATTAAAATGCCATCCTACCGAACCGACCACGTGGGAATCTTACAAATTAATTTCGTATTATGACACATCCATCTGATTCATCTGATTCACCACTTGAGAGTAGGTCCGATGGGCATCGGACCTACTCGTTCGATGGGTTTAATTACCGTTGATTTGCTTTAAGATTTGTGCAGAACGCTTTAAACTTCGTTCGTGTCTGTTTCAATTTTCATGTGCACAAATCTTAAATTAGATCGGACGGTCATCATGCCCGTTGAACCTAAAAGTAGGTCTGATGGGCATCAGACCTACTCCGTTCTCCTGATCAATTTTTTTTTAATTCTTTTTAAATATTATAGTATGAGTGATGCACATTATAGATTAATCCTTACAGTAAATTCTTACAGTAAATCTTGTCCTTTGATTTTGAATGCAGATCTCGATCAGGATCGCAACCTCAGATTCTTAGAGGATTTGAAAGCTCAGCAAACTGTGATCGGGTACTTGATTGGGAAGCTGACAGGCTCAACACACAACTTCTGGCATTCGAAGTTCAGCAGGGCACACGGACCGCACGCAAACTCACACGGTCCGTGCACGATCCCGCCAGACTACTGACTAGGTTTGTTTTCTTTTCCCCAGGTTTTACCTTTTTCTATCTATCTGTCTTGAAGCATTGAGGACAATGCTCAGATTAAGCTTGCGGGGAGAAGAACTTTGTATCTAGGATTGTATCTAGGTCATTTTTACTTTTTTTTTTCACCTTTTCTTATATCATGTTTACTTCTTCTTGCACTTTTAGGTGATAAAATTGCATGATTGCTTAAATTAGGGACTTTTATGAAAAATTTTGGTTGTGATTGGGATGACCTTGAGAAATTAGAACTAACTCCATAATTGATAAAATAACTGATTAGGAAGAGATGTTTTGAGAACTTGACAAAAAGAAAACTTGAACTGTATCGAAAAGCCATTTTGGAACTGAACTGTGCCTTTTTAAATAGGGAAATAGGGATTTTAAATAAGGAAAGATTGGGATATCCATTGGTATGAATGAATACCATTGGATGTGTGTATTCATGGTGTATGCGGAAAATAAAACAAAACAAAGTGATGAAATAAATGAAAAGATGGAGAATATAAGAGTACTGGCAATAAGTCCTGTTGGGCGCCTTTGAGCTCGTCTCCCAAACTTAGAAAAGAAAGAACTTTTGCATACATCAACACACGAAGTCCGTGACTTTCTAACCTAAGCTTGTTCCAAGCTTGGGGGGGGGGCAAAAGGAAAAATCACCACAAATGAGGGCATAGTTTCAGTAAAAGAATGAAAAATTGATCAATTCGGGTAATTAGCTATGCAAGTATTAAAAACATTTCAGAATTTAAAGTTTGATTAGTCAATTTGTGTGGTGAATCAAAATTGATCAAGAAAAATCCAAATTATACCAAAAGAATTCTCGAGATTTTTGATTAAAGCAACTCATGTAAATTATCACATTTAGGAACTTAACTTGCATTTAGGTAAGATTAGAGTCCAACCCGGTACCTAAGTATGGATCTTTGCTTGAGGACAAGCAAGATTTAAGCTTGGGGGAATTTGATGTCTCGTTATTGACCTATAATTTCGACCAATTTCTGTACCAAACCTGTGTTTAAATCTATTAAATCAGTTGTATTTCATTGAATATCTTTAGAATGTGGTACTGCTGCAAGTTTATTCTTATTTTGCAGGATTCGGGCCAAATCGAGGAGAAATCTGGAATTCTGAAGTCTCTACACGGCCCGTGTCACATTCTACACGGCCCGTGTCACATTCTACACGGCCCGTGTCAACCTCGACTCGACCACAGACACGACCAGGACACCATCCATATGATGCTGAAATTTCAGCACCCGAACTTAAAACAGTCATAACTTTTGACTCGTAACTCCGTTTTGAGTGTATGACCACTTTTCGAAAAGCTTGCGAGAAGATCTACAATTTGAGCCAAGTACACAGGTTACACGGGCTGGACAGATTTGACACGGCCCATGTCAAGCATTTCCGGAAACAGATCCAGAAATCTGGAAACAAGGCTAATGAAGGAAGGTCGCGAATTGGCATTAAAGGGGGGCCTCTCTGTCCAACAGAGGGTCATTATGGAACAGGAGAGCACATTCTAGGGTTTGTCTTTGGCGGCTAAGCTTGGAGGCGAAGTTGAGAAGCGAAATACGCGAGTTTTCGATTGATCTTCTTTGTGCTTTGGGTTTTGTCATGATCAACTCTATCTCTATTTGTATTTTCTGTTTTAGAACTATGAGTGAGTAGTTTCCTTTATTTCTAGGGTTTTGATGTAATCGAATGTTTTGTCTTGCATGCTAGTTATTGAATCTTTGTATTGAAATTTGTGTTTGATTGATTGAGTAGTATTTTAATTGCTTAGATTGAAGTGTTTGACTTATATTGGTTTACCACTAGATGAGTGGCCACATCTAGAAGGTATTTTAGCCCTTTAACGTCTCTCAACCAAACTAAGTACATGAGGTAGGATTTGTGACCCGAAAGGTGAAACCAAGCAGTAACCGAAAGGCGAAAATTACTCTCTATCGACGGATAGGGGTTACCTTTAGTATACCAATCAAGCAACTAGGTAATTCGAACCAACACACGAAAGTTGAGGTCTAGAACCCGACGAGGGCATATATTGCAGTTTCCGTACCAAGTTGATGAACCAACAAACGACAGTTGAGGTTCAGAAACATTAGGTCCGGTCAGTAGAACCCTACACAAAGGAACGATACAAAGAAACAATAGCTATTGCATTAACCCGAGTCTGACACGGACCGTGTAGCAAAATGACACAGCCCGTGTAAACTGATACGGCCCGTGTAGGAAATGACACGGCCCGGACAGGACAGTCTGAGGCAAAACTGAGATGAAGTCTTAACCCTGGGAACGCTTTTATTTATTGATTAAAACCAGTTTAATCTTCTTTCTTGCACTTTATTATTGCTTTTGAATCTGTAGGAAATATAAATAACCAAAACCAACTTTTTCCAACTTCTAGTTTTTAATTAACCTAAGTAGAGTCTGGATAACACTTGAACCGTCCCTGTGATCGATACCCGACGATATACTACGCGGTAGGATTGTATACTTGCAGTCTGAACCAGAAGTGTATTTAAGGTTAAAAGGTACAGCTTGCTGTACTGAAACTTTGTACTATACCTTTTTGGTGTAACAAGTTTTTGGCGCCGTTGCCGGGGACGGCATCATTTATTTTCTGGATTTTTACTTATTTTAATTAATCTAGATTTTAATTTGTATCTTTTCTCTCTTACAGGAACACGCTGGCTCACAATCCACCTCCTCTAGGTGATTACCGGCTGAGGAGCAGAGGGCCACCACCTGACACGGCCCGTACAGACCTGAACACGGCCTGTACAGCCCTCCCACGAACCACTATTCCTGCACAGCCACCACCTGACACGGCCCATACAGACGAGACATGGTCCGTGCACTCTGAGCCAGACAGAAACATGAGTCAGAACGGAGAGGAAAGAGAAGAGGAGCCGCATGGCGACCGCGACTCTGATGATGATGCAGCTGACTTTGTCCCGAGAACTCTGAAGGAATTCAATGTGCCAAGGGCAGGAGATGTGAGGGGAGCGATGTTGGTTTGGTAAAAAAAAAATTTTAATTATTTAAAAAAAAAAAGCCTAGTCATGTTGACTGCATATGCCACCTGAGTCTAATTAGCAAAGTGAGAATTGAGAGAAGTAAACTGAATATTGAGAGAAGAAACAGGCTCACTAATTAGAGTCTCCGATGTCAGTCAACTTTTAGCCAGCCACGTGAGAATTGTTGTGCATAAAAAGATTCCAAAGAAAGTAAAGTTATGGGTAGTGAGTCTGAGTTACAAGGGACGACTTTCCGATGATGTTGACATTCGATACAAAAAAGCCAAATTAGCTGACATAATTAAATAGTTTCAAATTAACGTCAGCTTACCTGAGAGACATTAATTTCACGTGTATGGAATTTAATTAATAAGGCCAGCTGGTGGAGGCATCTTTTTCTCTCACAAGAAACAAACATGAAAACACGGTTGCGCGCGTTGAAAGTCAAATTGAATATATATATATATATATATATATATATATATATATATATATATATATATATATATATATATATATATATATAGAGGAGGGTTAAAATGCACCCAATTCTTTATCTCCTTTATCTCTATTTTTAAAGTCTGAACAGTCGATCCAAACCGCTCAACATGATCTTCATAATAAATTATGCTTGGAGACCAAATTTTATATTTTTTTTTAAATTTTTTTACTATTTTTTAAGATAGGTACAAAATCATTGTTTTAAGGAGATTCTGGACCATCCGATAAAGTGATTTTGTATCTATCATAAAAAATAGTAAAAAAATTCTAAAAAATATAAAATTTGGTCTCCAAGCATAATTTATTATGAAGATTATGTTGAGCGGTTTGGATCGACTGTTCAGACTTTAAAAACAGAGATAAAGGAGATGGTGCATTTGGGAGCATAGAAATTTGGGTGCATTTGAACCCTCCTCATATATATATATATATATAGAGAGAGAGATGGGCTATTGTACTTCGTGAAGTAAAACCTCCGTTTACTTCGTGTCATATTTTGTCATTTTCAAAATCCAAACAATCGATCCGAACCGTTCAACATGTTCTAAATATTGAAATGTGCTTGGAGACTAAATTTTACATTTTTTTGAATTTTTTTACTATTTATTAAGCCACTTTGAAAGTTTCTGATCTGGTGGTCCAGAAAATTTTACTGTTTTTTACTGTTCACCGTTGGATCAGAAACTTTCAAAGTGGCTTAATAAATAGTAAAAAAATTCCAAAAAATGTAAAATTTAGTCTCCAAGCACATTTCAATATTTAGAACATGTTGAACGGTTCGGATCGGTTGTTTGGATTTTCAAAATGAAAATATGAGCGTGAAGTAAACGGGGGTTTTACTTCGCGAAGTACAATAGCCCATCTATATATATATATATATATATATATATATATATATATATATCTATATATGGACTGGCTAATGTCATAACGTTATAACTTCGGCCGAAGTTATAACGAGTCGTTTATTACTTTTTAAAATCCAAACAACCGATCCGAACCGTTCAACTTTTTCTAAATATTAAAATGTGCTAAATTTTACATTTTTTGGATTTTTTTACTATTTATTAAGCTACTTTGAAAATCGCAGATCTGCTGTGAATAGTAAAAAACAGTAAAATTTTCTGGACCACCGGATCAGTATTTTCAAAGTGGCTTAATAAATAGTAAAAAAATTCCCAAAAATGTAAAATTTGGTCTCCAACCACATTTCAATATAGAGAACATGTTGAACGGTTCGGATCGGTTGTTTGGATTTTGAAATTGCAAAAACGACTCGTTATAACTTCGGCCGAAGTTATAATGTTATGACATTAGCCTATATATATATAGATATATATATATATATATATATATATATATATATATATATAGTGATATTAATTATTATATGAAATACAATTATATCCGTGCTAAGACTCTGCTTTTTATGCAATTCAAAGGTGCCTCGGTGGTAGGTGTGCACAAAAAGCTCATTACTCGAAACTCAGTTCGGAATTAACTCGGTTGGACTCACACCAAACCCTAGTTCATATATTCCTAATTTTTGCGTCCCCGAACCTTATACCTATTTCTCACACTATTTGGTAATTTGATAAATTATGCACTATTTCTTTTGTTTTGTTAATTTATTAGACTTTGTATTGTTTTGTTAGACTTTATTTGTTTGGTAATTTTTAATTATGTATTATTTTGATATTTTCATAATTTTTAATTATGTATTGGTCATTGTCTCATTATGTACTGTCTTTAATTATGTATTATTTTGGTAAACTATGTAATATTTTTTTTGTTAAAATTAAATTAGATTGTCTCACTATGTACTATATTATGAGTCGCGAGTCGACTCGCTTCGACTCGAGTTGCTCGCGAGTTTATTCCAAATTGGAGTTTCTGACTCGGAACTGGATTAGCAACTCGGACTCAACTCGGCTCATGAATTCGCGAGTTGAATCCAAGTTGTCCTCAACTCGGACTCAACTCGGCTCATGAGCAGCCCTACTCGGTGTCCATTTATTTATTTATTTATTGTATAATTTAAAGATATTATTAAATATAGAGCTGTTGTAAACATGCATGCATAAAACTCACGAGTATCGATTAGGCATCGATCAGGCACGTTTTTTCTTACTAGAACTGGTTAACTAACCTAATATATATCGCTTAAAATCAATTAATTAATTAATTGTTTTATATCAAATTTATTGTATGAACTATTTTTTTATCCTAAATATTCATAAAAAGTTATCATTATTGACAACCAATGAACATAAAATCAATAATTAATGAAATTTTATCATTCTGAATCTGATGTGTGCAACGTACGGACCTAGTAGCTACAAGATATAATTTTTAATTATTTTTTTAATCAGTGCCAAGTTTTTTGCTTATAATTATGGCAACTTTTCTTCATAATAAATAATTAATAAAGCTACTTTCATCACATTAATTTGTTGAGACATGATGACTATATATATATATATAGAGAGAGAGATGAGTTATGGTGAGACGTGGAGTAAAACAAGTTTGTACTCCACGCCATATTTTCATTTTGAAAATTCAAACAACCGATCCGAACCTTTCAACATGTTCTAAATATTGAAATGTGCTTGGAGACTAAATTTTACATTTTTTTTGGAATTTTTTTACTATTTATTAAGCCACTTTGAAAATCGCTGCTCCACTGTGAACAGTAAAAAACAGTAAAATTTTCTGGACCACCGGATCAGCGATTTTCAAAGCGACTTAATAAATAGTAAAAAAGTTCCAAAAAATGTAAAATTTAGTCTCAAATCACATTTCAATATTTAGAACATGTTGAACGGTTCAGATCGGTTGTTTGGATTTTTAAAAATAAAAATATGACCCGAAGTAAACCCCCCATTTACTTCGCGAAGCACAATAGCCCATCTCTCTCTCTCTCTCTATATATATATATATATATATATATATATATATATAGGGATGCTTCTATGCACCTAAGGACCTATCTCCATTCTTATATTATGCACGTAGATGTCCTGATCCGCCAACGGCTATGATTGAAAGATGAAATTTCGGATTTAATATCAGCCCTCCAATCAAATAATTTATCTTCTTTTGATTAAATGCATCTTTTTTACATGTAAAAGTTTAAATTTAGTTAGAAACATACTCACCACACATATTGCCACACGATATGTTACAACTAAAATTGAATAGAGAACAAAATTGGAGAGAAAATCAATTTATTCATTTCCTTATTTCTCCTCCCCAGCTATCTCGATCTCATTCCTTATTTCCTTATTTAAGAATCATGATGGATGATCAATTTATTTTTAAGAATATCAACTGCTGACATCTATTAAGAATATCTTATCAAATTATTTGATATCTCCAAATTTAGTACACTACTCAATTTAAGCTATGGTGAATCATTTTACAATTTTACTTCTTCAATTTTGATAAGATAAAATATTTTTTATTAGTATGTTCTGGTTCATTCTTAATTTCAATTGTTAAATATCTGGAGAATATATGTTTAGGAGGGATTTTAGTAACATTATTTATAATTAGTGTCACAAAATAGAGCAACTAATTTATTAATTCAAATTTTACTTTCACTAAATATTTTTTGTCCTTTTGGCTTTTCCATATGGGATGTATATATTTCTACAAGTTATTTGTCTTTTTTTTTATCAGGTCTCTTTATTTGCATCAAAGTTTGAAATTCAAATTGTAAATAAAATCTCTTGATCTTCTTCATTCATTTTATTTAGAAATGGGGGCACACAATTTTTTTTTTTTACTTTTCGAGTTTAACAGATCAAACATTCCAAAAATAAATACACCAAAATTAACCAATCATAGTTTAATTAGAGTTGTTCATTTTTTTATCATTTACGGTATAATACAAGATTCAAAAATCATAAAATATTATGTGGATGTATCTCTCAATAAAATAAACAATCAACATTTTGGCTTCAAATTTGAATTTTAATCTTTGAAATATAAATAAAAAATAGACTTTTTGCATTTTATGATTTGTGATTTTGGTACCTTTCTAACAAATTGATGGATCTAACTTTTATGAATGGACATGTATAAATTCATCTTAGGATTTCGTGTATTTGTGTTGAATATACCCATTGTTTTGTTAGAAAAATTGGGTGAATACACTTGAATAATATACCCAAGTAGGCTGTGTACTTTAATTTAGGTTCAGTTATTGATCTGGTCCATCTCATCTTAATATAGTTTGTTAACATGATGAATTTCAATATTTTAATATAGATTATTGTAGAAGTTTAAACTTGTTTGGTATCATGCGGGAAAATCCATCTAAAGGGGAAATTTGATGCATGCTATTTGGTATTTTTCTCTTGGTTATTTTCTAATTTGGCTTTTATTTCATAACTGCGGCAAAAAAATGACATGAATGCTAAGAATTAAAGTGTAATTAGTGAATCAAATTTCTTATTTAGAATGAAATTATGTTTTCACGTAGTAGGTTTTCTATGAAAATAGCACCCGGAACTATGAATGTTTGGGCATTTTTTTGTTATTTCATTATGGTATTTTTCTTTTAACGTTATGGTATGCTTAATTATTTGGACTACATAATTGTTGTTCACATGTGCGATGTGTGCAATCACATTTTCTTGTTTTTTTTCTGGTTTATTGGTTTTGGTAGATTCCTTTTTTATATTGTTACTAATACAAAAGTTGTGTATGAAATAGACAATGTTTCTCTCACTTATATGCTACTCAGGATTTTAAATTAATGAAGGAAAATATATATAATTTGATTAGTACCTAATTAATATCCTTTTGTGTTGATATGGAAGAAATCATTATATATATGTACGTATTATGTGTGCTTTCCAATCATCAACTTATGGACACAAATATCATTTTAATTCAAACGAAATAATTTATCTTGTACTAGGTACGTAGAGTTTCCAATAAAAAAACACTTGCACTGTGCAGGACCCTAAATAATTTATCTATGTACAATTTTTTTTCATTGTGATTCCGATCAACAAAGTCAATTGGAACTCATCTCTATGAATTCTTTTGAATTGAAATCACATGAACTCCATTGTGTGGTATGATCCGATCAAACTCCTAATAATTTTCAACTTTCGTAGAAATTTTTTGTTTGTTTCTCCAAAAAAAAAAACACTTGCACTGTTATACATGTCTCTCTTCTATTTTTGCATATTGATACTTGTATCAGCGCAGTATTGCGAAGTCAGATTATTCCAACAGTTTGATTCCAAATATTGAATAATCATTCTTCCCATTGATCTATTTTTTTGTTGGTAAAAGTGTGTCATTTTGTAGAAGAAATTTTTTGTTCTATTATAATATGTTTCCGTTGCAACGCACGGGCACAATACTAGTTTGTAAAATAAGCATATTTTCATTTTCAAAGTTCAAAAAGTCGATCCGACCGTTCAACATTATCTCCATATTAAAATGTACTTGGAGGTCAAATTTTACATTTTTTTGAATTTTTTTACTATTTATTAATTATTTTACAAAACTAGTCAAATTCAGACCATTGAATTTTGTACCCATCTTAATAAATAGTAAAAAAATTCAAAAAAATGTAAAATTTGACCTCCAAGTACATTTTAATATGGAGATAATGTTGAACGGTCGTATCGACTGTTTGAACTTTAAAAATGAAAATATGTTTATTTTACAAATAGGTCCTTAGGTGCATAGAAGAATTTGCCATATATATATATATATATATATATAGGAAGTGTCTACGGTACTATGCATAGCATAAAGGCCTTCGTGCTACGGCTCAATTTTTGAGTTTTCAAAATCCTAACGGTCGATCCGAACCGTTCAACATGATCTCCATATGAATATGTACTTGCAAACTAAATTTTACATTTTTTAGAATTTTTTTACTATTTATTAAGCCACTTTGAAAAAACAGTAATTTGTACAAAACAGTAAAATCTTCTGGACCATTGGATCAGCAATTTTCAAAGTGGCTTAAAAAATAGTAAAAAAATTCTAAAAAATGTAAAATTTGGTTTGCAAGTACATATTCATATGGAGATCATGTTGAACGGTTCGGATCGACCGTTAGAATTTTGAAAACTAAAAAATTAAGCCGTAGCACGAGGCCCTCTATGCTACGCGTAGCATATTAGCCAGATTCTATATATATATATATATATATATATATATATATATATAATTGAGCTATGGTGAGACATGGAGTAAAACAATTTTGTACTCCATGGCACTATATTTCCATTTTGAAAATCCAAACAACCGATCTGAACCGTTCAACATGTTCTCTATATTGAAATGTGCTTGGAGACCAAATTTTACATTTTTTTGAATTTTTTTACTATTTTTTAAGCCACTTTGAAAATCGCTGATCCGGTGGTCCAGAAAATTTTACTGTTTTTTACTGTTCACAGTGGATCAGCGATTTTCAAAGTGGCTTAATAAATAGTAAAAAATTCCAAAAAATGTAAAATTTGGTTTCCAAGCACATTTCAATAAAAAGAACATGTTGAACGGTTCGGATCGGTTGTTTGGATTTTCAAAATGAAAATATGGCGTGGAGTACAAACTTGTTTTACTCCACGTCTCACCATAGCTCATCTATATATATATATATATATATATATATATATATATATATATATATATAGGGGCTGGCTACTATGCTTATATAAGCATATGCCCACATATGCTTATAACTTATTTTTGCGTTTCTAATGTTCAAATGGTCGATCCGACCGTTCATCTTGTTCTCCATATTAATATGTGCTTGGACACCAAATTTTACATTTTTCTGAATTTTTTTACTATTTATTAAGCCACTTTGAAAATTGCTGATCTGGGTGAACAGTAAAAACAGTGTTTCCAAAATTCTGGACCATATGATCAGCAATTTTCAAAGTGGCTCAATAAATAGTAAAAAAATTCAGAAAAATGTAAAATTTGGTCTCCAAGCACATATTAATATGGAGAACAGGATGAACGGTCGGATCGACCATTTGAACATTGGAAACGCAAAAATGCGTATTTAAGCATATGTGGGCATATGCTTATATAAGCATAATAGCCAAGCACACACACACACACACATATATATATATATATATATATATATATATATATATATATATATATATATATATATATATATATCATTCTAGATACGTATACTCCTAGCTAGCACTGCTCCGAATTGTCAGCAATCAGTTGTCAGAAAATGCTCAATTTTTCTGTAAGAAATCCGTCTCCGAATTGTCTCAGCACAAGTTCAATACAATATTGGTACCGTCAGGAGAGAATCCAGCAGTTAATTCTAATGTGTTAACTGATCATGAGATTGATTTCGAATCCATTTGGTTTGATTCCACCGATTCAGGTTTGATGAGTTTGTTGGGATCAGACTAGAATTTATACATTGATTGATGCTGTATTTCATCTTATTTTAATATATTTTTTAATGATGTTTTGTATAAATCATCTTTGCTCCGATCATTTTTCATGCATCGCATGAATATATATATTATATGCAGTAGTGTTTTTATTTTATAGTCATCTGTACGCTGCATGAAGTCAAAACTGCTATGTTAATTAAAATCTTTAAATTACCAATCATGCATATCATGTTAGAGACGAGAAGAATCTTTCGAAAGAAAAGTACAAGAGTTAGTACAACAATATTTTTGTGCCTTAATCCTACGGTTATTTTTTTTTTAATTTTAGAAAAAAAATAAAAATAAAAAAATTGAAGGATGTCGGCAATTGCTTTTTATATTTTATTTTATTTTTCCCGGATAAGTTTTTTGTTAATCAAACTCTACCTTTTTGTAACTCCCCATGAATCAGCATCTGACACCCAATGAGCGACCAGGTGTCAGTTAATATGGATAAATAATTCTTTCCATCTTATCTCTTATGACATCATGACTACATTTGGTATTAACGTCAGACCATGTGATTTTTCTTTTAACAAAGGGGATCGTACAGTAAATAATTAATTATTATATGGCGAAGAGAAAAGAAGAAAGTTAAATGCTTATTGAAAGGTATTCTACACAAAAATATTATTTATGCAAGTATCTCTCAAGGGAGTGCTCATTCTAGTATGCTAAAGCAAGATTTAAAAAAAAAAAATATATATATATATATATATATATATATATATATATATATATATATATATATATATCATTCTAGATATGTATACTCCTAGCTAGCACTGCTCCTTTACATATCAAATTATTCTTGTGACATCTACAAGCTGAAAACAGGAATTCTTTTGTCAGCAGTGAAAATTTTGGTAAATTCATGTCAATACGATTATTTGAGAAAACGACATAAATGGATTCTTTTTTCTTTACTTTATATAAGCGCGTTAAAAATAAATTCGATTTTTTTATGACGCAAGATGGGAAAAAGAATTAAACGGACGCGCACGTTGTTAATTCCAACATGTACTACTTTTCCCCACATTTTTATTAATATCCAAAGTTAAGTTTCTCAAAAAATATCCAAAGTTAATAGAAATATATAAATATATTCAGATTTTATGGGAATTTATAAAAATATTCTTACCGGTCAGAAAATGGTTGGTACCCAATTTAATCTATTACCGGTCAGAAAATGGTCGATACCGTGTTTAATTCATTACCGGCCAGAAAATAGCCGGTACATTTGCTATATATATGTGTGGAGGGTTGGCCGAATTTCTCACAATTCATTTTATAAAATTTTACAATATCTCTCCTCAGTTGAGCTCTTTCTCTCAGATTTCTCCATATCTTTCTAGATTTGCATGTAAGTCCTCTAATTTTTTAAAAATTCATTTTTAGTGCAAAATGGTTGTAAAATGTTAGAATTTGTTAATAATGTATCAAAATTAGAATAATTTAGTTGTAATTAGTGTTAAATCCGTTGTAGTTAGTTTTAATTATTAAATTTAGTATAATTTACAGTAATTAGTCAAATTTAGGGTTTAGGGTAATTTATTGTGATTTAGTATAATTAGCATAGTTGACCATATTTTAGCATATTTTAATGTAATTAAGCCTATTTTAGCCCTTTTTGCATATTTTACCGAAATTAGGCTATTTAATTACCGAAATTAAGGTTTAGAGTTTACTTAGCGTAAGTTAACAAAATTTTATTACCGAAATTAGGATGGCTAGACGACGGCCTAGGACTCGTCCATTACCACCTGTAGTTGATGAGCCGATCGAGACTAGCAGCACAGAGCATTTCAGTCCTCTCCTGTGGATGCCCCACCGCGAGCACTGAGTATCACTGGCTTCTCGTGAGGTACGTATTATTTTAGCCTTTTTTCAAATTTTGTTGAGTTTAAATTTTATTGTGTTAACACCATGTAGATTACTTTTTTCAACGCATGACACGTTTCTTTTAGATGTGAAGATGCGGTGCATTCACATGCAGTACTACCAGGTAATAGACCAGTACCTCATCAATCTAGGCCTCTACCAGGTTGTGGACATCTTGCGGACTGGGAGTGGCATCATCAATGCATCTCTCATTGCATGATTGGTTGAGCGATGGCGTCCCGAGACGCACACGTTCCACATGCTATTCGGAGAGATGACAGTGACACTCTAGGATGTGAGTGCCCTTTGGGATTTTTCTATCAGTGGCACTCATGTTGGTGGCGTATCTGACAGCGCTGGGTTTGCTGCTCAGATCAAGGAGTTATTGGCTTTGCTGCTCAGACGAGCCTTCCCTAGCACCATAGCTCCTGAAGAAGTCGCTTGCATTGATCATGAGAGCTCTATAAAACTCGAGGCTTTCAATCCTACGCTTGATTCACTAGTGGAAAAAGTACAATTAGTGTCGCCCCATCAGTGTCGGATTTATGTCCTAACCGATACGGATATAGATCAGTAACGGGCACAACACGGACCCGACCTTGATTAGTAGTATTTGTATCGGTTGTTTTTAACAGGCGTTACTGATTAGTAGTATTTGTATCGCTTGTTTACGTGCGTTCCTGATTAGTAGTATTTGTATCGGTTGTTTCTAGCAGGCGTTACTGATTAGTAGTATTTGTATCGGTTTTTTAGGTGCGTTCCTGATTAGTGGTATTTGTATCGGTTGTTTTTAACAGGCGTTACTGATTAGTAGTATTTGTATCGTTTGTTTAGGTGCGTTCCTGATTAGTAGTATTTGTATCGGTTGTTTTTAACAGGCGTTACTGATTAGTAGTATTTGTATCGGTTGTTTAGGTGCGTTCCTGATTGGTAGTATTTGTATCGGTTGTTTTTAACAGGCGTTACTGATTAGTAGTATTTGTATCGGTTGTTTAGGTGCGTTCCTGATTAGTAGTATTTGAATCGGTTATTTTTAACAGGGGTTACTAATAGGTTATTAGGAACTGTTATTTTAATAACCGATCCTAATAACTCTCCCTCTCCAAATGATATATCTTGAGCGAATACTGGGTTTGCTGACGCGAATGAAGACTAGGTTTTTAAATCTCTTATGTCCCTATGCGAAAGACTAAATTTCTCTGTCGCAGTTCTCTTACTCTACGCGAAATACTGTGGATTGAGGTAATATAAATTAATCTTTGAGCATATAGCAATTCTGTGGCCGTTTTTAAAATCTTGAGTTACCGATATTTTTTATTTTCTGTGAAATACTCGTGGCATGCTTGAAAAATTAGAGTATTTTTTCACACTGGGTTCTTAATTTCGACAATCTGATCATGAGCAACAGAGTTAGATGGTCATTTATGCCTCGAAGTTTCAATAGAGTATAATTAATTAATAGGAATTGTTCTTCAATAATTTTGAAAAGATCTTTGAAATATCCCTACACTGTAGATCACTCTAGTCATGTAACGTCCTAGCTAGCTATTTCCTAATACTACAACCATGAGCTAATTCACATAACCAAACTCTACGGAGATGCTCTTTTCATGATAAGATGGTAAATGGTTGATCTTTATCTGCCAGCGTGTCACTCTTTCCCACTGATGCAGCACTGTTTTGTTCAATGCTGCAAAATATCTTACCAGATGATACAATTACACGAGCAATATAAATGCACTACCAATTAGTCAATATGATATTAATTTGTCTTAGCCCCACAGTTCATTATAGATTGAAATTTTCGTCATGTAAGAACTGTCGCATATTCAGTCAAATTAAAAAAGTTTATGTAGCTCGAAATACAATTGTGTGTATCTCTGAGAAATATTGAAACAGTTGCCTACACCCCCACATCATAGAAAAATTAGAGTAGTTCTGTGAAATACGGTGTCGAAACTTATTTGTTGGTACACCATCAATTGCATGGTTTCATCCAAATTTCTTATACTCTTTTGCTATTTCATCTTATTAGACACACAAATGCATGGTTTCATGCAATTGCTATATGGCATGCTTGGAAATTTCTTAGCTTGAACTTATATGAAAAAAACAAAAATCTGGTTTTGTAGATTGGCTATAATTGAGGGATTTGGTGCTACAATCTCTTCAGATCACTCGATCCGTGCGTAATCGATTCCAAAAAATTGTAAGTATATATAATATAAAAACTCATGTTTAATTTTATGCTTGGATGTGTATTATGATAAATGTATGTAGTTAATTAAATGTATCTACGGTTGGTAGGTATCTAGCTAGCTAGAGTATTGTCTATGAGCCACAACCGAATTATTTATGCCTTTAGGTCATGATACCCGTTCAAAATTAATCCAATAGGGGTTAATTTTGAATAGTCCCCGGTTTGGGACTGCTCTTTGAATACTTTGTCTCAATTAGGATGTGAGCACATATTAGTCGTGTTTTAGTATTTAAGAGAATTTCGACAGCATTTCCTCTTATTAGTTCCCCGGATACCTGGGGAATTAAGGGGAAATGCTGCCGAAATTTTCTTAAATACTAAAACACGACTAATATGTGCTCACTACGGAGACAAAGTATTCAAAGAGTGGGATAGGATTGTAAACCGGCCCCGTGTAAGCCCTAAATTCAACATTTGACCATAAGCGTGTACTTAATTGAGTTGTCTTATAATTGCAGATGGACCGCAGTTGGATGTATGGAACCTCGCGTGTTTCAGATGAATATTTGGCAGGTGTTGATGAATTTATGAAAGTTGCTATGGAAGACATGGCGAACAATGAGAATGGGGTGATGTCGTGTCCATGTCGTGATTGTAACAATATCAAGAAATTTTCAAACCCCCTCCAAGTGAGAAATCATTTAATCCGTCGTGGGTTCAAGGAACATTATACCCATTGGATATGGCATGGCGAGAGTTTGGAAACCGGCATAGATACTGGTACTGGGCATGATCAGGAAGATCATAATTACAATAGCGGAAGTGATGTGCAAGGCGATGAAAATGATGATCTGGTGGTAAATGAAGGTGTTAATTTTGATCAAATGTTACGTGATTTAGAAGAGGATTTTGGTACTGATAAGCAATATTGTGTATTTGAAAATTTGTACGAAGATTCTAAAATGAATTTGTATCCCGGTTGTAAATTTACAAAATTGCAAGGTGTATTAAAATTGTATAACCTAAAAGCATCTAATGGTTGGACTGATAAAAGTTTTACTGAATTATTAGGAGTATTAAGAGAAATTCTACCTGATGGAAACGAGATACCATGTAATTTTTATGAAGCGAAGAAAATGTTGTGTCCAGTGGATTTAGAAGTTCAAAAAATACATGCGTGCCCAAATGATTGTATTTTATACCGAAATGAGTATGCAGATTTTCACGATTGTCCAAAATGTGGTGCATCACGTTACATAAGAAAGAAGGTAACCAACGATAACAGTGGTGATTCTAAATTGAAAGAAGGGCCTCCGGCAAAAGTGTTGTGGTACCTCCCCGTGATACCAAGATTCAAACGTTTGTTTGCAAATGCTAAAGATGCGAAATTATTGCGTTGGCATGCCGAAGACCGGAAAAAAGATGGAAAATTACGGCACCCCGCTGATTCTCCTGAGTGGAGGAATATTGACAGAAAGTTTCCTGATTTTGGCGGTGATTTCAGAAACCTAAAGCTTGGGTTGAGTACAGATGGAATGAATCCGCACAGTAGCATGAGCAGTAAACACAGCAGTTGGCCGGTTCTATTGTGCATTTATAATCTTCCGCCTTGGTTATGTATGAAACGCAAGTACATCATGATGGCATTACTGATATCAGGACCCAAACAACCCGGAAATGACATAGATGTGTACTTAGCGCCATTAATAGAGGACTTAAAAAAATTGTGGTGTCCAGGAGTGCAGTTGTTTGATGCATATAACAAGGAGAATTTCACTTTACGGGCTATGATATTCTGCACCATTAATGATTTTCCGGCGTATGGTAATTTGTCGGGTTATAGTGTTAAAGGAGAAAAAGCATGCCCTATTTGTCAAGACGATACAGTCGATATGTGGTTACCTAATTGCTCTAAAAAAGTGTACATGGGTCATCGTAGGTTTCTTCCTGTCAATCACGCACACCGAAAGAGAAAGAAATCATTCAATGGAAAGACCGAGAATAACAAAGTGCGTTATCCATTGACCGGTCAAGAAGTTTATTCGCGAGTGAGGGATATCAAGGTCGAATTGGGGAAATATAAGAAAAAGAAGGGGAGAAAGAAAGGGGCTCCGAAAATTTGTTGGAATAAGAGATCAATATTTTGGGATTTACCTTACTGGGAGCACTTAGAGGTTCGACACTGTCTCGATGTCATGCATGTGGTGAAAAACGTCTGCGATAGCTTGGTTGGAACATTGTTGAATATTCCGGGAAAGACTAAGGATGGTATCAATGTTCGGAAAGACATGCAAATAATGAACATACGACCGGATCTACAACCAGTCGAGAAGAAAAATTCAAATGGTAAAATTTGCACATATCTAAAACCCGCCATGCATACGTTGTCGAAAATTGAAAAAACAAGTTTATGTGAATGCCTTCATGGTGTCAAAGTTCCATCTGGATATTCTTCAAATTTTAAAAACCTAGTTTCACTGGAAGATTTAAAATTGACAGGTATGAAGTCCCACGACTGTCATGTTTTAATGACACAGCTTCTACCTGTTGCAATTCGAGGTATATTGCCACCGTGTGTTAGGCAGACCATCACTAGGCTCTGTTTTTTTTTAACGCCATTTGTTGCAAAGTAATTGATCCTGATACGTTGGATGATTTGCAAAAGGAGGTTGTCGTCACTCTTTGTCACCTTGAAATGTATTTTCCGCCGTCTTTTTTTGATATCATGGTTCATTTAATTGTTCATCTAGTTAGAGAAATTAAGATGTGTGGACCAGTTTTCTTGCGTTACATGTATCCGTTCGAGAGATACATGGGAATTTTAAAGGGATATGTCAGAAACCGATATCGTCCTGAGGGCAGCATTATAAGAGCATATGCTGCCGAAGAGGTTATGGGGTATTGTTCTAATTATCTGGATGATTTGCAAGCTATCGGCATCCCTAAATCTCGGCACGAGGGAAGACTTCACGGTGTAGGCACAATTGGTTCAAAATTAATTAATCCCGAGCAGAAAATGATGGCACGAGCACATCTTCATGTTTTGCAACACCTCACCGACGTTCATCCATATTTGGACGAGCACATGACCATATTGCGGCAACAGAATCCTAAGAAATCCGATAAGTGGTTGATTGATGAACACAATGAAAAGTTTGAAGGTTGGTTTACACGTAGAGTCATGGAAGATCCGGAAGAAGAAAACATTAAAGAAATTGTCAAATTATTGGCTCTTGGTCCAGTCAATGTTGTGAGGTCATTCCAGGGATTTGACATCAACGGGTATACATTTTACACAAGAAGTCAAGATCTCAAGAGTACCGTGCAAAACAGTGGGGTGACGTTAGTAGCCGTGTCGAGTGATTTTTCAGGAGGTAAAGGTGCCGGGCCATCGCATGCATCGATGTCATATTACGGGTTTATTGAAGAAATTTGGGAACTAGATTACAGAAAATTTAAGATCCCGTTATTTCAGTGTAGATGGGTCGATAACCGTAAGGGGGTTAAAGTTGATAACGACGGTTTCATTTTGGTGGATTTCAATAAGGTTGGATATAAGGATGATCCATTCATACTTGCAAGACAAGCCACACAAGTGTTCTACGTAATTGATCCTACTGATCATTCAAGACATGTTGTTCTATCCGGAAAAAGACGTATCATCGGGATTGATAATGTAGATGACGAAGAAGCATACGATCATTTTGATGAGATACCTCTGTTTTCAATTGGCATGACATCTTTACCAACTGGTGAGGATAATGAAACAAGTCACGTGCGGCACGATCATAACGAAGGAGAATGGATTGAATAAAAAGGCTACTAAATTTTTATTGGTATGTCATATATATAATTTTTTTTTAATCATTTTCAAAATATAAAAATAGGTTTAATATTTCTTAATCATTTTTTAATCATTTTCAAAATAGGTTTAATAATTTTTTAATCATTTTCAAAATATAAAAATAGGTTTAATATTTCTTAATCATTTTTTAATCATTTTCAAAATAGGTTTAATATAAAAATAGGTTTAATCATTTTTTAATCATTTTCAAAATATAAAAATAGGTTTAATATTTCTTAATCATTTTTTAATCATTTTCAAAATAGGTTTAATATAAAAATAGGTTTAATCATTTTTTAATCATTTTCAAAATATTAGATATTTATTTAGTAGTCTTTTTTTTTCTTTCGTTGAAAACTAATTTTAATTTCGCCCTTCTGTTCTGCAGAGTCATTTTCATTGAAAATTTCGCGCTGTTCTGCAGAGTCATACACAATGAAAATTTCGCGCTGTTCTGCAGAGTCATTTTCATTGAAAATTTCGCGCTGCTGAGTTTTTAATTTCGCGCTACTTAGTGCTTCATTCTGCGCCAAGCTAGGGTTCAGGCCTCATTTTGAAATCTCTCTCGGACTCAGACCCGGGGCGCTCTCTCTCTCGCGAGCTCTCTCTCTCTGCGCCAAGATAGAGCACCTCATTTTGAAATCACTCCGCCGCACCTCTCCGCCGCACCTCACTCTAGTGCACCTCTCCGCCAAGCTAGGGTACCGCTTCTCTCCGCCGCACCTCACTCTAGCACTTCTCCGCCGCACCTCACTCTAGCACTTCTCCGCCGCACCTCACTCTAGTGCACCTCTCCGCCAAGCTAGGGTACCGCTTCTCTCCGCCGCACCTCACTCTAGCACCTCACTCTAGTGCCTCTCTCCGCCGCACCAATAACAGTATTCGGCGGTGCTTAATAGAACATCAAATCAATCAGTGTTCGACTGAAGACCATCGATCAGTACTGCATCCCTGTATCCAAGGTTATTTTCATAAATTGTTTCTTTTATTTATTGTTTTTTTTAGTTTGGTTGGTGTTTGATTCTTTGAATTTGGTTCAGATTGAGAAGGAGATTGCAATTGTTAAGAAAGAGGGTGAACCTTTCTAGTTTGGTGCCGATGCCATGAAATTGGCACCCAAAACTAAAGGTAATTTTTTAACAAGGTTTTTTGTGTGTGTCAAACCTGTTTGGTATCTTTAGAAATTATGATGAAATTGAAAGAAACACCTCATTAGTTAATTCTCATGATTTCATTAGTTGTGGATGAATTAGTGTATTTGATTCAGGACCTAAGGTTGTGGATGAATTAGTTGTGGATACTGTTACTAAGGTTGAAGGATGAATTATGTCTTCTGAGTCCATTATGGGATTGAGTGGTGGATTGGTTCCATTAATACTGCTAATTTAGTAAATCAAAGTTACCAGCTTTAGAATTATTCTTAATTGTACATGGGCCTCCTTTGACCGTACACCACTCTTAGTTGGGGCAATCTGACATAGAACAGTAACTCGTATTAAATATTTTTTTTTCCATTAATTACAATTTGGAATACGGCTCTGAAATAACCCTTCAATATCTCACATTAAGTGAATAAGGGATGTGGACTTGTTTTAATTATATCGGAGTGATTTGATTTCTTGTCTATTTTTTTTTTTCCTTTCCGTGTTTTGTATATTAGCTTTATAAAAGTTGGAAATCATTTGCATGCCAAAATATTAGGTTTCTCAGACCAGATCAGCCCCATTTTAGTCTAAATTTTGCCCAAGTAAGCTACTGATAACTCACGTTAAGATTGAATTGTTCAATATGTTGGTAAGTTGATCCCAATGCTAATTCTGCCATTATTTGCAGGTATGCGCACAAATATTACAAGGAGGAATTTCCTACTTGTAGTGTTGGTTTTATGGACCCTGAAAAAACATGTTACATGCACCTGAAAGATGATGATCACGGCCGAGAATATGCCGATAAATACATAAGGAAAGCATTGAAAGAAAATCGGGACAAGAAAATGATATTTATACCGTATCATCAGGAGTTAGTTCATATATCCTAATTTATTTCAATTTATTTCATTTCATAGAAATTAAAAAATATAACATGTTGTACCTAACGTGCAGGGATCATTGGGTATTGGTTGTGCTTATGGCAAGTGAGAGCGAGTTGTACGTGTTCGAGTCCAATAAGAAACATCAAAAAAAGTTGAAGATCATCGATGCACTTGCGGAGTAAGTTTCTCAAACTTGAATGTTGTAATCATGCTTAAATATCATAATTGTTTTCTGATTGTTCAATGTTTTCATATTTTAACAGCCCCTACCGAATGGATAGGTGTATTGGAGGACTAGGAAAAAACGCTAATTTGAAGGTTACATATTGCAAGGTATTCATATTTCCAGAATTACATATCTTTGATTGGTTTTTTTATATTACTGGTTAATTATAATTACATATATATTAAGTAAAAATATATAATTGTTAACTACTGAAATTTATTTGTTTTATATGTAATTCTATATAAATATACATATAAAACGATCGACTAAATCTTAGTATAAATCTCACTTAACAGGTAGCTACTTCTAGTTAATAAATATTTTACTTAACAGGTACGTACAGGTCAAATGGTTCTCTTTTGAAATTTATAATTAGTATGCTTATGATCATAAATTCATGGTGGAAGCTCTAGATCTCAAATATATCCAGTAATTAACGCACCCAATAATTGAACTGTTTACTGGACTGTTTACAAAACTGACAGTTCCTCCTCAAAATTTGTAAAAGATCTCAACCCTAACTTCATAGACAATGATATCTATATGTATATGGTTATCAAAATAAAACTTATATGTATATATGTATATCGTATAGGAAGGTCTGCCTATTTGGTTGTCAAATCAAGTATATATATATATATATATATATATATATATACAATTTACTGCTTATTATCATAATACATAATATTCACTAACTGGTAAATCTATTTACTCACATAGTATACAGCATGGTAATATCACAACACAGAAGCAATAGGCCTGTATATTGCTTCTTTGTACAACTGTTTTTCAGCTCAAAATATATCAGAAAATTATGCATACATTTTCAAACAGAGAACTAGGAATAGATAAGAATAAGCTGTACGAACTAATGGATCTATTTTTCTCAAATTTTGAGGGATCAATTGGTAAAGCAATAAAATATTTGAGTATGGGAAACATACAAATTTTAAAATTTTGATCTCATAAAAGCTAGACACGCTAAATGAAGAAGAACATCGAACGAACCGACCCGACAATTTAACAACTACTAGATTTTGGTTCATGACTATTCATTTACTAGCTAGATTTTGATATATGTATTTTCCAACGATTTTTTAGAAATAGAACTAAATAAAATAAAATGATTTAAACGGTACAAGTACAGAGAAGTTGGAAGTTACAAAAAAAACACTTCTACTGAGATTGTGGTTTGGTGGAGTAAAATTAATGTATTTTGCAAGGTATTCTGTTTGGTAAGTACCCATAACCATAACCATAACCGATAAGCCAACAAAAAAAATTCCTTTCAAGAAATTGCAAATTGCACTGTCATCTTCTTATGTGATATTGCAAATTTGCATTATTCCCAAAAGAACCCTCTTCTCTTCTCATCTCATCTCTCAAAGCTGATGAACCCCTTTAAGTACTAGTGAACACGGAGTAAAATTAATGTATTTTGCAAGGTGTTCTGTTTGGTAAGTACCCATAACCATAACCATAACCGATAAGCCAACAAAAAAATTTCTTTCAAGAAAATTGCAAATTGCACTGTCATCTTCTTATGTGATATTGCAAATTTGCATTATTCCCAAAAGAACCCTCTTCTCATCTCTCAAAGCCCTACTCTCTACTGGCCCCTTTGTTAGACATTAGATTGAAAATCACTTTTATTCCATACCCTAGCAACTGACAGGTTATTCTGTTTAATTTTTGCATAAAGGAATGTGGCTTGCATACTATTAATTACTATATAAATCTGGCTGATATTGTGTGTAATCTGCTCAGCTGGGAACTTTCATTTTGAATTTAGCCATGTTTTTTATCTCTTTGGGCCTTCCGACTCTTGAAATTATAAGCAAAAAAATGACAACATGAAATTCAGAGTTTTTAAAGTATGCTGTTTTTTAATTTTCTAACTATATATTTGTCTATCCAAATAAACTATATATCTTGTTGTTTAATATAGTGCCCGCAACAACGCGATGGTTGGGAATGTGGATATTATGTCATGTTGTTCGTGCATGACATAATAAATCGTTTCCTCGATATTTTTCCAAACTTGAAGGTATATATATATACATATTTTCTTTCCAAAGGTATGCATAGTTGCTTCAAAAATATGCAATTAATCGTGCTCTTATATGCTCTAAAAAATGCAGGATTTCCCCGTTAGTTATAACGCAACAAGCATCGACAACATTCGCACAGTGTGGGGTAAATTTTTCTTGAAGGAAGTATTAGATGAAAAAAGTAAATCAATTTAGTATGTGTTTTTTGTAAAAAATTTAGGGTGTGAACATGTTTTAATTTAGGATGTGAAAACTGTAATTTTCTGGTTTGTAATAATTTAGTATGTTGATTTGTAATAATTTAGTATGTTGATTTATAATAATTTTTATGTCTAATGCTTTCTCGTTTTAATTTATGTCTAATGTGAAAATATGGTAGCCGGCCAAATATAGGCCAGCAATTTTCTGCTTTCTGGTTGTTATAATTTATGCCTCGCATATAGGCCGGCAAAAATATGGTAGCCGGCCAAAATATAAAAAATATTTTATTAAAATTAATTCACACAATTTGTATCGCCTTTTAATAAGAACCGTTACTGATTTAGTACAATTTGTATCGCCTTTTAATAAGAACCGTTACTGATTTAGTACAATTTGTATCACCTTTTAATAATAACCGTTACTGATTAGCACAATTTGTATCGCCTATTAATAAAGAACCGCTACTGATTTAGTAGAATTTGTATCACCTTTTAATAATAACAGTTACTGATTAGTACAATTTGTATCGCCTATTAATAAAGAACCGTTACTGATTAGTACAATTTGTATCGCCTATTCATAAAGAACCGTTACTGATTAGTACAATTTGTATCGCCTATTAATAAAGAACCGTTACTTATTAGTACAATTTGTATCGCCTTTTAATAATAACCGTTACTGATTAGTACAATTTGTATCGCCCATTAATAAAGAACCGTTACTGATTAGTACATTTTGTATCGCCTGTTTATAAAGAACCGTTCTTGATTGTCAACAATTAGTAACGGCTTTGAGCCGACACTGATTGAGGAGTATTAGTATCGGTTATTGAGCCGACACTGATTAGTCCAACTATCTGTAACTGCTGGGTCAGTGTCGCCCTGTAGTCCGTTCCTGATGTGCGTTTTTAACCGACCCTGATGTGCGTTTTTCCACTAGTGATTCCTACGAGTTCTTCCATGGATGGGCACTGATGGTGATGATCTGGCCCCGTGGCAGGACTAGGTGCAAAGGCAGTGGTCGATCTGCGTTGTTCGTGGTTACGGTCTGGGAAGCCTGCGTCATGGGCTGAGGTCAGATGTGGCATGTGTTGTGCCGTAGGGACTACTTCAACTTGGCTTGTCTGCCTAGCTTTGTGCAGTGTCGGTGATACCGCATGCGGTACCGGCGATGGCACACGGGGCTCAAGCTGAGCAGAATCGTGTGTAGGAGGCTTGGTTGTCTCCTAATTGGATTTTTTTTAAAAACATGATTAAAAGAAATATTTTTACCAAACCAACATAATTACTTTTTTTTTTTTTACAAAAACCATAAATACCGAATTGCCAATTCGGTCCGCTTGATTTTTTTTTTGGACCGAATTGGCAATTCAGTCCAGGTTGATTTCACAAATTTTCACAGAAAATGTGTTGCCATTTGTGTAATGCCTAGGGACCGAATTGCCAATTCGGTCCAGAGTTTTTTTAGTCTGGACCGAATTGGCAATTCGGTCCAACTTTTTTTTTTTTTAGGTTTGGTTGAATTTATCACTTGTGTATCATATATCATATCGGATGTAGGTCAAATTAAATTTGAAAACGAAAGACAATTAAATAGGGAAATTTTACATTGTGCCCTCTTTTTTCAACATAGAACAAAATACCCTCCTCTCAAAATTCTTAACAACTATAATTTCATTCACGTTTTGAATTATTTTTACATTTTTTGTGTATAACTGATTAGAATTAATAATTGTAGCGTAAAATTTGATTTGCTTAAATAAAAAAGCATAATATTAGCTTATACGTGGAATCTTTCTAACATATATATAATTTTAAAAATTATTAAAATACATAGTATTAACTTATTTTATAAAATATTTTTAATTTACATATTTTTTTAACATAGACATTCTATCTAGTTTATTCGTTTTAAAATTTCATATTCCTATTTTTAACAATTATAAGAATTTTATCACATCACATGTTAAGAACAATTTAAATTAGGATTGGTCAATTGAAATAATAATTTCATAAATTAGATTCTTTAATGAAATAATAATGTGGTCAATTGAAATTTGAAAACGAATAAACTAGATAGAATTTTAGCCGGATCACTTTTTTTTTATCTCCATAGAGGATATTAGATGAAATTTGATTTACTCTATTTCATTTTCAATTTTTTTTGGCACAATCTAGCGAGTAAGAATTACATATCTTTGTTAATGTAAATGTTTTCTTAACTAAATTTACAATAATGCTATTTATTAAGTAAATTCTAAAAAAAAAAAAAAGTTGGGACCGAATTACCAATTTGGTCCGGAGTCTTTTTCGGATTTTCTGTAACCCCCTGGCTGAAAATTTGTGAAATCAATCTGGACCGAATTGCCAATTCGGTCCAAAAAATAAATAAATCAAGTGGACCGAATTGGCAATTCGGTTCTTATGATTTTTGTAAAAAAAAAATAATCATGTTGGTTTGGTAAAAAAAAAATTTTTAATTATTTTAAAAAAAAAAAGCCTAGTCATGTTGACTGCATATGCCACCTGAGTCTAATTAGCAAAGTGAGAATTGAGAGAAGTAAACTGAATATTGAGAGAAGAAACAGGCTCACTAATTAGAGTCTCCGATGTCAGTCAACTTTTAGCCAGCCACGTGAGAATTGTTGTGCATAAAAAGATTCCAAAGAAAGTAAAGTTATGGGTAGTGAGTCTGAGTTACAAGGGACGACTTTCCGATGATGTTGACATTCGATACAAAAAAGCCAAATTAGCTGACATAATTAAATAGTTTCAAATTAACGTCAGCTTACCTGAGAGACATTAATTTCACGTGTATGGAATTTAATTAATAAGGCCAGCTGGTGGACAGGTGGAGGCATTTTTTTCTCTCACAAGAAACAAACATGAAAACACAGCTGCGCGCGTGAAAGTCAAATTGAATATATATATATAGAGTGGCTAAGATCAAAGTGGTATGACCAAGGCCTTTGGTGCTACCAAGTCGTTTTTGGATTTTCAAAGTCCAAACGGTCGATCTAAACCGTTAGATGTGATCTCTATATTAAAATCTGCTTGGAGACCAAATTTTACATTTTTTAGAATTTTTTTACTATTTTTTAAGCCACTTTGAAAATTGCTGATCACATGGTCCAGAATTTGGTTGCACTGTTTTTACTGTTCACCCGGATCTATCATTTTCAAAGTGGCTTAAAAAATAGTAAACAAATTCCAAAAAATGTAAAATTTGGTCTCCAAGCAGATTTTAATATAGATTGAACATCTAACGGTTTGAATCGACTATTTGAACTTTAAAATTGCAAAAACTAATTGGTAGCACCAAGGCCTTGGTCATACCACTTTGACCTTAGCCACTCTCTCTCTCTCTCTCTCTCTCTATATATATATATATATATATATATATATATATATGAGTAGAACTAGGGTGTGATGCGCTCACGACGTGAGCGCACCTCCTAGAGGTCACATTTTCAAAGTTCAAATAGTCGATTCGAACCTTCCAACGTGTTCTTCATATTAAAATATGCTTGGAAACCAAATTTTACATTTTTTGGAAACTTTTTACTATTTTTTCTGAATTTTTCAAAATCATCACTATTTGAACTTTGAACACGTTTTTGAAAAATTTAGAAAAAATAGTAAAAAATTTCCAAAAAATGTAAAATTTGGTTTCCAAGCATATTTTAATATGAAGAACACGTTGGAAGGTTCGAATCGACTATTTGAACTTTGAAAATGTGACCTCTAGGAGGTGCGCTCACGGCGTGAGCGCATCACACCCTAGTTCTGCTCTATATATATATATATATATATATATATAGAGTGGCTAAGGTCAAAGTGGTATGACTAAGGCTTTGGTGATACCAATTAATTTTTGTAATTTTAAAGTTTAAATAGTCGATTCAAACCGTTAGATGTTCAAACTATATTAAAATCTGCTTAATGACCAAATTTTACATTTTTTGGAATTTTTTTACTATTTTTTAAGCCACTTTGAAAATGGCAGATCCGGGTGAACAGTAAAAACAGTGCAACCAAATTCTGGACCATGATCAACAAATTTCAAAGTGGCTTAAAAAATAGTAAAAAAATTCCAAAAAAATGTAAATTTTGGTCTTCAAGCAGATTTTAATATAGAGATCACATCTAACGGTTTAGATCGACCGTTTGGACTTTGAAAATTCAAAAACGACTTGGTAGCACCAAAGGCCTTGGTCATACCACTTTGATCTTAGCCACTCTATATATATATATATATATATATATAGGAGGGATCAAGTTATAACAAATTTGAGTTACAACAATTATTTTTTTCATTTTCAAAGTCCAAATCGTCGATCCAAACCGTTCAACATGATCTCCACAATAAAATGTGCTTGCAGATCAAATTTTACTTTTTTTTGAATTTGTTTAATATTTATTAAGTATTTTACAAAAAAATAGTCATATTCAGACCATTGAATTTTGTACCCATCTTAATAAATAGTAAAAAAATTCAAAAAAATATAAAATTTGATCTGCAAGCACATTTTATTGTGGAGATCATGTTGAACGGTTTGGATCGACGATTTGGACTTTGAATATGAAAAAAATGGTTGTTGTAACTTTGTTGTAACTCAAATTTGTTGTAACTTAATCCCTCCTCATATATATATATATATATATATATATATATATATATAGAGGGGGCTAATATCAAAAACGTTTGCACCAAGGTCCACGTGCAACCAAGTCGTTTTTGGATTTTCAAAGTCCAAACGGTCGATCTAAACCGTTAAATGTGATTTCTATATTAAAATCTGCTTGGAGATCAAAGTTTACAATTTTTGAATTTTTTTTACTATTTATTAAGCCACTTTGAAAATTGCTCATCACATGGTCCAGAATTTAGTTGCACTGTTTTTACTGTTTATCCGGATCAGCAATTTTCAAAGTGGCTTAATAAATAGTAAAAAAATTCCAAAAAATGTAAAATTTGGTCTCCAAGAAGATTTTAATATAGAATGAATATCTAACGGTTTGGATTGACTGTTTGCACTTTGAAAATCCGAAAACGACTTGGTTGCACGAGGACCTTGGTGCAAACGTTTTGATATTAGCCACACACACACACACTCTCTCTCTCTCTATATATATATATATATATATATGGGCTATTGTGCTTCGCGAAGTAAATGAGGGGGTTTATTTCGGGCCATATTTTCATTTTTGAAAATCCAAATAACCGATCCGAACCGTTCAACATGTTCTAAATATTGAAATGTGTTTGGAGACTAAATTTTACATTTTTTGGAATTTTTTTACTATTTATTAAGCCACATTGAAAATCGCTGATCCACTGTGAACAGTAAAAAATAGTAAAATTTTCTGGAACATCGGATTAGCGATTTTCAAAGTGGATTTATAAATAGTAAAAAATTTCAAAAAATGTAAAATTTAGTCTCCAAGCACATTTCAATATTTAAAACATGTTAAACGGTTCGGATCGGTTGTTTGGATTTTCAAAAATAAAAATATGACCTGAAGTAAACCCCCCATTTACTTCGCAAAGCACAATAGCCCATATATATATATATATATATATATATATATATATATATATATATATATATATATATATATAGAGAGAGAGAGAGAGAGAGAGAGAGATGGGCTATGTTGCATTGCAATGCATAGGCCCCTCCGTGCATTGGACTAAAATCGTTGGATTCAAAGTCCAAATGACCGATCCAAACTGTTCATCTTGTTCTCCATATTAATATGTGCTTGGAGACCAAATTTTACATTTTTTGGAATTTTTTTGCTATTTATTAAGCTACTTTGAAAATTGCTGATCCGGGTGAACAGTAAAAACAGTGCAACTAAATTCTGGACCACCGGATCAGACTTTTTCAAAGTGGCTTAATAAATAGTAAAAAAATTCCAAAAAATGTAAAATTTGGTCGCCAAGCACATATTAATATGGAGAACAAGATGAACGGTTTGGATTGGTCATTTGGACTTTGAATCCAACGATTTTAGTCCGCACGGAGGGGCCTATGCATTGCAATGTATAATAGCACAATTTTATATATATATATAGTGATATTAATTAATTATTATATGAAATTCAATTATATCCGTTCTAAGACTGCTTTTTATGCAATTCAAAGGTGCCTCGGTGGCCATTTATTTATTTATTGTATAATTTAAAGATATTATGAAATATAGAGCTGTTGTTAATTAACATGCATGCATAATGCTCACGAGTATCGATTAGGCATCGATCATGGCACGTTTTTTCTTACTAGATCTGGTTAACTAACCTAATATATATCGTTTAAATCAATTAATTAATTAATTAATTGGTGGTCAATCTAAGCATGCATGATTAGGACCCATTGATTGTTTTTCACTACTACTAGCTATTATAGCTTTTTTTTTTATGGTCCAGATTTGTCTGAAAAATAACGATATTTAATAAATCTTAAAAAATTGTAAAAAAATTTCAAAAAATGTAAATTTGGTCTCAAACACATTAATATGGAGAACAAGTTGAACAGATTGGATCGGCTATTTGGAGTTTGAATCCGATAATTTATAGTCCAATGTATAAAAATACCTATATGTAGAATTCGCTTTAAATCAAGACTACTTTATCAATTCTAATTGATTTGCAAAGTAACGACTAACGAGTGCAGAGAGATCGATGGATTCATTGATCATGATCATTTGATTAGCGTGAGCTTCCGTTTTTCTTATTAAAAAATTCACTAATAGCTATATATATATATATATATATATATATATATATATATATATATATATATATATATATATATCTCAAAAAATAAATTCACTTATAGAGTACTTCTTACCAACAGCTACAATGAAGCGCCCTCTAATATTACAAGTACATTATGTTGTATTAAATTAGAAAAACTTGTTGTCATAGAAAAAAACAAACAACACATGCATTTTTAAGAATAAAACAAACAATTATGATCGAGCGAGGCTCTCCTTGATTCTTCCGGCCGAGTATTGAGGCACGGATGAGAGAGTAAAAGAAAGCAATTGCCAATTAACCATTGTCATGAAATTAAAGCTTCTAAATAGGAGGCATGGATATTATCTTGTTCCAACCATTCTAGATCCGTAGTTATGCTGCCATGAACCACTGGAAACTCATCTGACCTTTCTGAAACCACTGGAACCACTGGAAACTCATCAATTAAAAGTGAGGATTCAATGGAAGTATTTAGTGCCTTGGGTCCTCCATTTGACCTTTCTGACATTCTGCTGTTATATGATCCAGTGATAACATTGGTTAGGCATGATACTAGTGCGGCATCTTCATCTTGTCTTCGACAGCCCATGGCATTGGCTGACAAATTAGATTCTGGTATTGATTTACCAGAAAAATCTAATATGTTTTCATTAATTGTAAATCTCGAGTTAGACATGGGAATATTGTTGCATGTGTGTTCCTCAAAATAGTTCACTTCAAACAAAGGCGGGTATTCATCGTTGCATTGCTGTACTTGCTTAGCTGCCATGCAGCTTCGATCCTTGTGATAAGTGCATCTGTAATAGCTCCTGCATGCAAATGGCAAATGGTTGTTTTTAAAAATTTGTTCCAAGAAATATGTTAATTGAGACCTAGACCATATATATCATTTGGTATTTCGTATCTTGAAATTAAATTTCCAAAGAAATTAAGTCTTGATTCACTAACCTTGGATGTATTTTACTGTGAATGTTCTTTTGTCCATATTTTCTCCACTGATAACCATCATGATCAGGCATTGTTGTTAATTTCGTCCTTTTGTTATTATATTTCCTGCAATTGGTTGAAATTTTTGTCAAAACAGAGATGATTAATTAATTGATTTTATTAATTCTTCCCTAACAATTATAAAATAAAAACCAAAAATGCTAAATTATTCCGTTACCTTCTTTGAGACTCCTTAAACTTGTCATCTCTCTTTCTCTTGTGAATTTCAGCACCTCCGGACGCTTGCGACGTTACCAGTTTGGATCCAAGCAAGTTTCGATCAGATTTAGTCAGAATATCTCTCGACAATGCCAAGGTGTCTGATATCTCTTCAAAGATATTCCAAAATGGTGAATCGGTGGCATCTCTCAGTATTCCAAGGTGTGCTCCAAGCATTGCCGTCAGCTCGCAGCCTTTTTCGATCTGTTTTATTGCCATATTGTGTTTCATAGCTGGTGTGGCTTTTAATGGTGATGCCATTTTCGTTTTGTTTTCGGTTAGTAAAGCTGGTACATCAAAAGCATTTATAGGGGGGGGGGGGGGGGGGGGGGGGGGGGGGGGGCGAGAGACGGGCGGTAAGCATTAGTTTAATTAGTTATAAAAAATTTGTTGAAGAAGCATCTAAGTAGCTGAGGAGCAATTATTTATGTTAATTTTACGCGCCATGTCGGGCCCATGTTGAACCTGTACAATATTACCCAATCAGGTTTGAGATGCATGGGTACCAAACAACTTCTTTACCTTTGACTCTCAATTTATTTTAATTATATCTTTACTTTCTTGTTTAGTACTTAGTTATGCTCTCAGTATACCTCATGTTGGGAGGTTGTGGCTCAGCTTTGCTGGATAAACTGGTACTTGTATTTAAAATTTCAGTAATGAAATGAGCTTCTGTCGTTTTAAAAAAAAAAATTTATTTTAATTATAAGATGCAATCATATATTCATATCAGTCTACCCTTTCAAATTCCCTCTTGTTTATATTTCTGAATGTGTTAAATACTTAATTATTGTAACATATATAGTGTGTGTCTATATAGATTGCTTTATTAGATAATAATAGAGTGGGGAAAATACCACGGTGGAGCCAGCTCCATCACGGAACGGCACGGTATGCGTGTCAGTTACGTGCCGTGACTCGCGTGTTCCGTACGTTGACCATTTGCGAGCCGTGCTCATCTTTTGAAACTTTGGCACGGCATGGCACGACACGTAGTCACGCGAGTCACGTGTAATTAGGACCATTATATATTGATTTAATAGTTAATCTTGAATAAACTAACCTAAATTATGATTAAATGGTCACACGAGTTACGCAAGTCACATATGGTCACGGCACGTTTAGCATGGCATGACTCACGTGGCGTGACCACCTCTTGACATTTTGATCACGGTACGGTACAACACGACACGAGATCAAAATCACGACGCCTGAGTCACGACATGATACAACACGGCACGATACAGCACGGCACAATACAGCACGACACGGCACGACGCGACACAGCACAACACGTTTTTTTCCACTCTTTGAATACACTTACATATATTGATATATAAGTCATAAAGTAAGTGGTACTCCCAAGCAACGGGATGGGGAATAACGCGGTTAATTTGACTTTTATAACTTCCGTACCGTACCATTTGGTGGCTCACTGGCTCCGCTCCAATTTAGGGAATGCACGCGTTATTTGGTTATGGCATTACGGGCCTTATTGTGGGCCCATATTCTGTTGTTGTTGTTTAATCTGTGTTTTGCATTAATCCATTGTGCTACTGTTGTGACTTGTGACTTGTGAGTGTGACATCTCACTCTATTCTCTGGATTTTCTGTGGTGAGATTTTGAGAAAATTCTAAGCCTTGGCAGTAGGGGTGAAAACGAGTCAGATACTAACCAACCGAATCCAGATTTGTATTCGAAAATTAAATACGGATATCCGACATCCTAGTATCCGTATGGATAGTGGTACAGATATGGTTTTGAATTTTAATTATTTCTATCCGAATAGTAAATATATGTCATATAGTTTAATATATTATGGAAATATTTATGTATATATTTATTCGATCTGTATCTGTATTTAAAACTATTATCTTGCTCAACTTATAGGTGCTTCTGTATTGAAATCTTAATTATCTTAACAACCAGGGGTGAATATATATAATTACACTATATCATATAATTGGTCTTCATTTATTTTAAAAAAAATTCTACGTATATATGATTTTTTGTATAATTTAGGTTAAAATACTATAGATATTGCAAAATTGACTCACATTTGTAACATGAAATTTTATATGATGTACATTCACATTTGACTCTCATAATTTGAAATTCTATGTTTGCTTGGAGTGAGAATAGGCTATTCTTAGAACAAGGCTATTCAGAATAGCTTGTTCTATGTTTGGTTGGAGTTGAATAAGCTAGAATAGGAAATTCAAGTCTTTTTTCTTATTAGAATAGTTTATTCTTACAAAAAGTTGGATTTGACTATTCTAATAAGAAAAATGAAAAAATAGCTATTCTAACTATTCTTGTTTTGCAACCAAACATATGGAGAAAATGAAAATTACTGTGACTAACTTAAATATTTTTTTGTTGATCGCGAGGGGATGCAATCTATCTCTACGATATTTGACGAGTCCGAATAGCTTTGAAAGAAAAAAGAGACATATGAAATGGAGCAACTTGTTTTTTGAAAATAAATTAAATCAACAAAAGAAGATAATTAATTAGATCAAAGTCAAGGAATCTCCAAGTAAACCTGGATCATCTGGCACAAGTACATACTGGTCATGTGCGCTTAATTACGTTGAAACTACTGTTTCCTCAATAAAAAATAGAGAGGTTAGATCTACTAAATTATTATGTAAAATAAATAATGGAAACGGATGGGGATGACTGATGACCACGTTTCAAAAAATAAAAAAATTAAATCAACTAAAGAAGATAATTAATTAGATCAAAGTCAAGGAATCTTCAAGTAAACCTGGATCATGTGGACACGAGTACATACTGGTCATGTGCAATTAATTACCTTAAAACTAGTGTTTCCTCAATACAAAATAGAGAGGTTAGATCTACTAAATTATTATGTAAAATAAATAATGGAAACGGATGGGGTTGACTACGTTTCAAAAATAAATAAACATAGAGTGAGGCTATAATGGTCGATCCAAACCGTTCAACATGATTATAAATGAATATGTACTTGCAAACCAAATTTTACATTTTTTTGATTTTTTTTACTATTTTTTTAGATAGGTAGAAAATCACTGTTTTTGAGAACGCGTATCGTCTGCATTAACTCAAAAAGAAATCTTTTGAGTTAAGATTTTAAACGGAGTCAATCCGGCTTATGACTATAACTTAGGAGAATTTTCAATATTCGTGCGGATCTAGTCTGCACGAATCTTAAGACAGATCGGATGATCGAAATTCATTAACTCAAAAGATTCCCTTTTGAGTTAATGCAAAGGATACGAATTCTGTTTTTGGGTGGTCCAGAATTTTTAAATCAAGTGATTTTCTACCTATCTAAAAAAATAGTAAAAAAATTTGAAAAAATGTAAAATTTGGTTTGCAAGTACATATTCATTTTATAATCATGTTGAACGGTTCGGATTGACCGTTAGAATTTTGAAAACTCAAATATTGAGCCGTAACACGGACCAAACCGTGCTATGCATAGTACCGTAGCCTCACTCATAAACATCACTTGAGAGTAGGTCCAATTCCCATCGGACCTACTCTGGTTCAATGGGCTTAATCACCGTCAATTTGCTTTCGTGCATAATACTTTAAAATTCATGGGTGTCCGTTTCAATTTTCGTGCACACAAATCTTAAATGAAATCGAACGGTCATATGCTCGTTGAATCTAAAAGTAGGTTCGATGAGCATCGGACGTACTCCGTTCTCCATAAACATATACTAAAACGCAAATTCACAAGTAAATAGATCCAGATGTAATGCAACAGTTAGTAGCTAGCTGTTCATTTACTCAAAAAAAAATAAAGTTAGTATCTGCTCACATGGAAAAGAATCAGAAGGCCCAGGTGCCGTATTTATAGGCCCAAGAAAATAACTTGTGACTTAATCATTGATGACGTTGCAAATTTATTCAATATATGACGTAATCATATATATCCAAGGGTAAATTTCGGGAAATTTTTTATTGGTAGTAATTAATAGAAAAGAAGAGAGACAAATAGTAAGAGTACAGTAATATTTATATTGGTAGTAAGATCTGTAGCAATTTTACCGATTTTAAAATAAAAAAGTTTATATCGGTAGGAATTTTATTGATCTAAACCAGTTTGTTTTTTTTTCCTTTTAATTTTTTCTAGTAATATATTTTTTTTACGAAAATAGATAAAGTACCTTAAAATTTTGGATATATCAAAAACATTATATCTATTTTTTGAAATTTTTTTCATATTTTACTAGAAATCAAATATAAGTTTTCTCTCCATCTATACATCAGATTAAAAAAGAAGTTAAGATCGGTAGAATTGCTACCGATCTTACTACCAATATAAATATTACTGTACTTTTACTGTTAGTCTCTCTTCTTTTCTATTAATTACTACCGATAAAAAATTTCCTAAATTTCGTCTGAGGTCGCACTTAACTTTACTCTTTGTTACGAATTGGTCACTCAAATTTGATTTGTTCTCCGGAAGCCACCGAACTTTTAATTTGTCCTGATTAAGTCACTCCGTCAAGTTTTTCATCCAAAATTTAACAGAATATGACATGGACGTCCAATTCATCATTTTTGAATTTTTTTTTTACGTATATATGATTTTTTGTATAATTTAGGTTAAAATATTATGGGTATTTTAAAAAGAGTGAGGCTACGGTACTATGCATAGCACGGATTGGTCCGTGCTACGGCTCAATATTTGAGTTTGCAAAATCCTAACGGTCGATCCAAACTGCTCAACATGATTATAAAATGAATATGTACTTGCAAACCAAATTTTACATTTTTTCGAATTTGTTTACTATTTTTTTAGATAAGTAGAAAATCACTGTTTTTGGATGGTCCAGAATTTTCAGATCAAGTGATTTTCTACCTATCTAAAAAAATAGTAAAAAAATTCAAAAAAATGTAAAATTTGGTTTGCAAGTACATATTCATTTTATAATCATGTTGAACGGTTCGGATCAACTGTTAGAAGTTTGAAAACTCAAATATTGAGCCGTAGCACCACTACTAGAATTTCCGGTAACTGCAAGGGGAGCAAGTGTTTGTTGCAAGCGTAAGAAGGGTCGTTGCAGAAGATTTTGGTTTTCTGATTAAATTAATATAACTGCAACGGGAGGCCCTTGCAAATAATCACCCTTGCAAATATGTGATGGATCCCCTTGCTAATGTCTCCTATTGGCCCTTGCAAATAATAATACCCACCCCAGACACGCCAAATATTATTTTATTGTGAATTGTGTTACTATTTGCAAGCGGCACCGTTGCAATTGTTTTTGGAGTTCTTTTTTATATTATTATATTCTAAAAGACATTATTATTTGCAAGAGGCACCATTGCAAATGCTTTTATGATGTTGTTTATATTATTTTATTGTGAATGCCCTAACTATTTGCATGAGCCACCGTTGCAAATGATTTTAAATTTATTTTTATATTATAAATCATAGCAACAAAAACTTTAATTATTTTTTTAGGGAAGGAAAATTATAATACAACTTTATATCATAAAAGATACACATTGATATTTTTTTACAAAGTTACAAACTCCATTAGTAACTATTAACCAAAAATAATTAGAATGAACAATCATATAAATGGTGCATGAGTGTGCTTTTTCCCATGTGCTCTCAAACTTCAAACATACAAGAAAATAAAATTGACTTAAATTCTATAGAATGTAACATTAATTTCAAAACAGTAAAGTTTTAATGTTACTAGTATAAATTTCTAATTTCCATTTAATAACTACCATATATATTTATTTCCATTTTTAGTGATAAGAAAACTATAAAGCAGAATGACTAATGCCAAAAAATAACTAAAATACCACATGCATAAAAATCCTCTTCAACATCAAGCTCCTCTAATCCTCCAATCCCAAATACATGGCCTTAAGTCATCCCAGTTAGAATACAAGAAATTGACAATGCAAATATCTTCACTACGGTTCTAAGTTCTAACTGCTGAGGACTAGTTTATGGAATAAACCTTTCACCTGCATATACTCCTAATCATGATTTACTCGTTATTTGAATCACAATTTACTGTATTCCATTAGACTGGTACATGTCCTTTGGTACCAATAGTAAAATATCACTTGAGGGCATTTTGATAGTCAAGTATGGGTATCCAATAGTCTTCCTTGTGTATAGATGACCTTGCTAGATTATCACGATAATCTCAGTGTCAATTGATGCGCCTTTGTCTGTCAGAGAAATATGTGTTAATCTTGATATTCATAAATAGAAGTTTTGGTATTCTGACAGCCTATTTTGTGAATTTTGCACAGGCCAATCTACAAGGCCAAAATTTGTGTTCTTGGTGTCTAAATTCTCCGGAGAGTGTTAGCTTTTACCCTAGAAAATTTCAAATTTTTCTGAGACCTCTAGCTATGTCAGATGCTTGATTTTGTGAGAGGCAGTCCGTGTACCAGCCTGGTACAGTACCATTTTTTTTTTCAGAATCAGAATTTTAAAATGCTCTCAGAAATTGTACAAAAATCAGAAAAATATGAAATTTGTTTCTGTTTGTCCATGAAAATGTCCTTTATTAGCTCATAAAACAGTTTGATCAAATTCAAAGTGTAGATATGGTTCTAATTTTGGTTTGTATAGAGTGATGTTTTGAGGCTGTTTGGTACCAACAGTTTGCCACTTTGTTTTCTCTTATTTGGTTGCCTGGTACATCACTTCTGGGTGTACTTGGGGATTGGTCTAGGGCATTTTAACACTGACATACACACAATTACTAACTTCAAATCCGTTTTTGGGGGTTTTAATCTTGGATTATATGCATGAGAAGAGCAAAGATCAACAATCAAGAGATCAAATATTTAGTTCCTCCTTTTTTTTTATCAAAGTCATTTTTTATGGTTTACATGGGCCTTGTTAGAACAGTACATGAGATTTTTATATTGAGGTCCTAACTTGTTTTTTATTTGTATTTTTCTATTTTAAAAAAAGGCAACATGAAAGTAAATTGAGACCATCTGTGAAAAATGTGAAAAAAAAACATATAAGAGTGCTAACATGCAAGTAAATTGAGACCATATGTGGAAAATGTTGAATGTTTCAACTGGCACACTAATTATTCAATTAATGTTATTATAAAGAATATATGACGGAAGGTAGACTTTTTTTAAAGCCGTGCAGCTGCACGGGTGAAGGTAGACATTTTTTATTACTAATTTCAATTTCTTTTCGGTTCGGACATTTTGTCGAACACTTTAAAGGCATGCATCCCTGTTTCGGTAATTAGAACCAAATACTTAAATATTTTAAACACCTTTTAGATACAGTTCTGAGAATGCATGGGAAATAACCATTTTACAAAATTCTGGATATTGGAATACTTAGGCTTAGATTGGAGTATGAATCAGATAGTCTACCTCTCGTGAAATCTTTACAGAGTCTACTTAGGCTTAGATTTGAGTATGAATGCATGGGAAATTCATTACAGAGTGTACCTTTCACGATCCGCCGCTTCTCAACCTTTGCAACCTCTCGTGAAATCTTTCCTGCCTCATTTCCAGAAAGGTCGGGTTCTTAGCCTTCTTCTCGATAATTTAAAGCCGGGCCTGAAATTATTCAAATTGCTCAGTTGTTCTGTGATGTTACTAGAATTGAGACTAAAAATTATCAGTTTACTACAAACTTGTGCACTTATGTCATTTCATCAAACACCTTATGTGCACATAATCAAACACCGGTATACAACTAAAAAAACTAAAAAAACAACCTTGGCACCGTCAGACTCGATTGTGAGTTTGATCCGTCCATTTTAACCTTGGGACTGTGGTTTCTTCAATTGCGGCGGCTAATCAGAATCTGAAGTGGCGGAGGAAAAGAGGGGAGGAGTCGAAGAGAGAGAGACAGTGAGAGAGAGGTTTTAGAGGGAAACAAAATGGTTTTAGAGGGAAACGAAATGTTTGGCGGTTTTAGAGGGAAACAAAATTGTTTCAGAGGGAAACGAAAAAGGGGGAAGGCCGTAAGAACAAAAAATCCAGCTAAGGAGATTGAATTTTCTAGAGAGGCCTCTCTGGATGCGATGGGGGAACAAAAAATATTGGCAAGTCCAGATTTTAACAGAGCAGCTTTGACTTCAAGAAGTTTGTTATATATATTGGACGCTCTTTAAATTATATAGGATGTGTGCTGCATAAAATCAAAACTGCTCTACTAACAAAATCGTTCAAATGAAGATATCATAACCATTCATTGCTTATCGGACGACTCGGAGCTTGATATTTACTAATTACGTAATGCATGTATAACAAATAATATGAAAAAAATTCAAATTTTTTTTTTAAATCATACTTATAATTTTAAATTTTAAATAATTTTATCATTATTTGTCTTTTCAAATTTAGAAAATATTTGCGGACCATTTATTTTTCCTTGATCATTTCAACAGTCGATCTGCGATGAAATGATTCCAAAATTTGTTTTGAAATGATCAAAGGAAAACATTAAACGTAACCAACATAAAAATTTTGAAGTTTGATTATGACTGAGTTTCGATCCGACGTGAAGTGTTTGTAGCTTTTCGATGCTTCAATTTTTGATCATTTGGATGGATGGGTAAATAAAAATAATTTTTCGTCAAACTTGAGTGCAGGAGAATAAGTATAGTGCTCTTTAATTTCAACGGTTCTGATCGACCAGTGAACGATATATTTCCGCTCGCCTTCACTAACTCACAAAACAAGAGTTGATGTTTCATGTTGACATGAAACATCAACTCTTGTTTTGTGAGTTAGTGAAGGCGAGCGGAAATATATCGTCCGCTGGTCGATCAGAACCGTTGAAATTAAAGAGTACTATACTTATTCTCCTGCACTCAAGTTTGATAAAATTTAGTTTTTATTTACCCATCCATCTAGTTGATCGAAAATTGAAGCATCGTATGGCCACAAACACTTCGTGTTGGATCGAAGCTCATACATAATAAAATTTCCAAACTTTTATGCTAATTATGTTCAATGTTCTCCTTTGATCATTTTAAAACAGATTTGGAATGATTTCGTCGCAGATCAACCGTTGATTTACCGAGTGAAAATGAACGGCCCAAAAATATTTTTAAAATTTGAAAATGCATATAATGATGAAAGTCTATAAATATGACATGTATAAGTATTATTTGGCCATATAAGATGCAAAAAAAAAATTAAAATTTTTTTTGAATTTTTTTCATATGTACTGCTGTACATACATTAGGTAATTTGTAAATATCAAACTTCTATGCCGTCCGATAAGGAAGAATGGTCCTGATTTATTTATTTGGAATAGTTGTGGGTAGGGTCCCTCACAGCTCTATGAAATTTGAGGTGATTTTATTATCAAAGCAGTTTTGATTTCATGCAGCACAAAGCCTAAATAATTTAGAGAGTGTCTAATATATTTAATACACTGTATGAAGGTAAAACTGCTCCGTTAGTAATTGTACTTGTGAAAATTGTACTTGTGTCTAATATATTTAATACAGTATTGGAGAGGATACTTGTCCCGCATCTAGAGAGAATTTCGCCCTCTCCCCCTTTAGGTCATGATTTCCCCCTCTATTCTACTCATTTTTCATATTCCTTCCTAATGTTTTCTATTCCCGCTCTCACCAAACCTAATCCCCTAAATGGCAATGGCGTCTCTCCTTTCAGCAAGCACACAGATCGCCTGTCTCTTTCTTCGCCGCTACTCCACCACCTCCTCCGTCGCACCCTAAACCCTAGCCACCACCTCGTGACACTAAACCTAGAGCTAGTTGCTCTGCCACCTCCAGCCGCACGTTCTTATCTCTGGCGCGATTCAGATCTAGAGGAAGGTTAGATCAATTTACTTCTTTATTGGGGAAGACTCCTCTCAGGTTACTTCTTTGCTGTGATTATCCATTAATTAGGTCAAATTTTGGGATCTGAGCTATGGTTTCTTCAATTGTGCACACCTGACAAATTTCAATGCATTGTTCACAATTATCACTTCCGAGCTCAAGTATGGTAATATGCAATTGCTCTGAGTCAATGATTCATGTGTCTTTTGTAACAAATAGATCGATACTAATTAAAGGATGTTGTGTTGATGCTACCATTGATTTATTTGATTACAACTTAGTATTACTTTCGATCTACATTATCTAACTAAATCTTCCTCGGTGAAAATGTAGAAATAGCTTTCATGACCTTTACGATTGCTTAAAGTGGTAAAACTGCACATGCCTAAAGGTGTCTTAATTTTACATCTCAATTAGCAAATATGGGAAGTATGAGAAATGCCCTTGAATAAAGCATATTTATTTACTTTATACTAGGAAGGATTATATGCAATTTTTTCTACACGTGTTCTCTGAAATCCTGTGCAGTGCACCAAATTACCAGAAAATAGTCCAAAGGGAATCAGATAAATAATGTTAAATTTTAGAGACATGAATTTAGACTGTTGCTGCAGGCATCTCACGTGACTAAAGAGGGGTTCTGACCCACTGAACACAACAAGGTTAGTGTATTTTATATTCACTATGTCAGTTGACCTTTTTCTAAGTTATTGGCATTAGGGCTAAGTGTATTGGGGATAGTTTTTTATGAGGATAGTTTTTTACAAAATAACAAGCTTAAGTTTGTATGCTGAAAATATTGTGAGTTCTTTGTTATTTCTATAGAGTTTTAAAGCTAACTTTTGGTGGGTGTAGTCTGACTTGGACCAGGGTCCACATAAGGTCAGCTTCAACATCCCCAAGGGGAAAGCACAAGAAGTGATTACACCTCTGTATGCTAGCCTGACACAACGTGGTGTAAGATGAACTCCTAAATTTCTTTTGTCTTTTGTACAATGTGCATTTGTTTTGTTACTAGACTGAACCATTGAGTTCATTTATAGACAATAGAAATTGGAATAGCTAGGCACTTGCATAATCCAACATTTGTTTTCCTTTCTTAAACAGCTAGACGTAAAAATCATTTATAGCTTTGGATTAGCTCTCGATGTGTTACCAAAAGAGGCTGGAAAAGGACAGACACTTGCATATCTACTAAAAAAGTTTGGGTCAGTTGGAAAACCACCAAAGAACACACTTGTGTGTGGTGACTCTGGAAACGATGCTGAGATGTTCACTGTTGAAGGTGTTTATGGTGTCATGGTTAGTACTGCAGATTTACTCTTTCAAGCCTTAATTTATTACCTCAGTTTCACAATTTGGCCTTAATTAGTTCAAAATTAAGTGATTCTGTATAACTATATAGCATCCTTTGCCGCTGAACAGAAGGGCTTGATCAGTATAAAACCGCATGAGAAATCAGAACTTCAAGAAATTTAAAGAACAACTCACATCCAGCAGCAGGTACACCTCATAAACCTCTTATTTAGAAAGTGGATGCTATAGTGAAAACCGTAATATTTATGTTTTACTATATGATTGTGTTCTTGTGAAAATTACAGTTACTTCGTGGTGATTCAGGTCTCTTTTTGACCAACCTACCTAAAGAGAATGTTGAAAGGTAAATACTCTCTGATTTAATTTTTTATATTTTTGTGCAAGGTGAAATTTCTTAGAAACAAATTCCCACATAATTATTATTAAATACAGGGGATATATAATTATTATTAATATATTATAACCAAAACATTTGATTATTGTTAATGGGAAGATTATCAGTAATCGGTTGTCAATTCCTTATCTAAAACCTGATTATTAAGCTTTGAGATATTATCAATAGTTGGTTGTCAATTGGTTGTTGAGATAAGCTTTGAGATATTAACCTGATTATTAAGCTTTGAAAAAATAGCATTGTTTTGCCTCAATATTGTTCTCTCAAATACTCATTATTTAATATTTTGAATGTTTATTTCATTAGGTATCTGATTGCAAAGGCTATCTTAAACGTTCTTAAATGCTGCTGCTTATGATTGGTGCTAATGGCAAGTTTCAGAATTATGCAACTAATTTCTTGACTGTAAATTATTTTGTAAATTTTTGTTAAGGGGTGGTTGATATATTTTGGGTATATTTAGAAGTTCATTTTAGTGTTGTTGTTGTAATGTATTTTGGTACAATGTATGATAATTGTACTATGTTGATTAATGCTTATTAAATGTTATATCTATATTTCAATGTGTTTATGTAAATCTGGTTCAATGGAAATGTAATAGATTATTGGGTTGGTACTGGGTTGGTACCAGATTGGTACAGGGAGGGAGGATTGTAGAATTGGAGCATGTAAAAAGTATCAATGGTATTCTTGCAAATAATCAAGTGGGACCCACATTCATTAGTCTTGCAAATAGTTAGGTGGGGTCCACATTTGTTATCCTTGCAAATAGTCAGGTGGGACCCACGTTTGCTAGCCTTGCAAATAACCATATGGGGCCCACGTTTGTTAACCTTGCAAATATTCAGATGGGGCCCACACCTGACATCCTTGCAAATACTCTTGTTGGGTTCCAACTCTGAAACTATTAGCAAGTGTACTTTTTGCAAGGGCGGTTCATGCAAAAGCCTAGAGAAAAGTATTAGCAAGCGTAGCCCTTGCTAATAAGTCTGAAATTGAGTATTTGCATTGGGGCTTTATACAACGGTAGTATTTGCAAGCGTAGCGCTTGCTAATGAGGTTTTTTGGGCTTGTAGCAAGCGTAGCGCTTGCTAATGGGGTGTTTCCTGCCGTTGCTATTATTGGAGATTCTAGTAGTGCACGGACCAAACCGTGCTATACATAGTACCGTAGCCTTACTCTTTTAAAATTGACTGACATTCGTAACATGAAATTTTATATAATGTGCATTAACATTTGATTTTCATAATTTGAAATTTTAGCTCTGCTTGACAACTCTTTTGATGGAGGGAGTGAAAATTACATGTCATTTTGTTTCTTTTTGTTTTCGTTTCATAAAAGTGCAGAGGTACTGTGACCAACTTAAATTTTTTTTTTGTTGAGCGCGAGGGGATGCAATTTATCTCTACGATATTTGACGAGTCTGAATAGCTTTGAAAGAAAAAAGAGACATATGAGATGAAGCAACTTGTTTTTTGAAAAGAAATTAAATCAACAAAAGAAGATAATTAATTAGATCAAAGTCAAGGAATCTCCAGTTAAGTAATTAAACCTGGATCATCAGGACGTACACAAGTACATACTGGTCATGTGCGCTTAATTACATTAAAACTACTGTTTCCTCAATACAAAATAGAGAGGTTAGATCTACCAAATTATTATGTAAAATAAATAATGGAAACGGATGGGGTTGACTGATGACCACTTTTAAAAAAAATAATAATAAATAAACATATACTAAATTGTACACAAATTCACAAGTAGATAGATCGAGATGTAATCCAACAGTTAGTAGCTAGCTGTTCATTTACTCAAAAAAAAAAAAAAAAGTTAGTATCTGCTCACATGGAAAAGAGTCAGAAGGCCCAGGTGCCGTATTTATAGGCCCAAGAAAATAACTTGCTGACTTAATCATTGATGACGTTGCAAAATATATCTAACTTGCGTAAAGATTACAACATGCCAACATTTTTGCAAGTACATTATAGTATACAATAATACAAGGCATCTATATATATCTAACTTTCTCCTGTGACTCTGAGACACCATTGGTGTGGATAGTAAAAAATATGTGCAAATTAAGTACTGGATTTGCTCAAATTTTACTCCAGTTCAAGTGAAGAAAAAACAAAGTTTATAATAATTTGTGTCCTTTCACTCAAAAGAGTTCCCAAGAAATTTCCACGGGAGCTTCAATTAATCGTTCTTTTTCGAGAGTATTTTCCAAACAATTGGTAAATTAAGATGTTTTTGAAAGATTAAAAAGTTAGCCAAGGTTAATGTTAACATTAGTGAATTGGAGACATCAATAATATGAAGATATTTTAATGTAGAAACAACAAGATAATAATGTAATTCACATTTTTTACATTTTTCACTTTTTTTTTCTCGAATTAGGGAGTTTATTTCTTACTCAACAGAAGTTACAAGAAGAGTTACAATCTATAAATTTTATGTAAGTATATGAACTCTTTCCAGTACACGTCATCAATTTTTTTTATTCTTTTATTCTTTTAAACTATTAGAAAGAAAAAAAATCGTAGCTAGATAACAATATCCTTAATAAATTCAGACCATCCATGTTCTGTTAACCAAGACGAACAACCTGGCTGTTGGACAGCTTAAGAAACGCCAATTAAAGAATTAACTAATAAAGCGCGCATCGGCGCATGCATATTAAAATTTGATAAAGTAAAATTTAGAACAAATGAATCTCCTGCTAAATTGAAGTTGCCTATGACATCATGGTGCTAACGTCAGCTAATTTCCCCTTGCTGACTCAGAAATGTATGTATCATGTATGTATCTATCACGTGGGTTATTTGTTTTTATTATTAAATCAAAACCAAATATATTGTGGATAATGTTTGTGACTGTTCGTGTGATGGGTCATAGGTGGACCAATAAAATTTGTAGAGCAGCCAGCATGTACATGCAGACATAAAATATATCAACGGCAATTTGCAGATTTCTACAGTGTTATTCGGGATTAGTTGAACCTTAATCCATTATATATCAAAATTCAATTTATTGTTCTTCAATTCAAAGATAGGAAATTACTTTTTTAAGGAAAAATGAGGGTCTAGACCCACATTTAATTTCAAAGATAGGAAATTATAGGGTTCCATATGAGGTTATCATGATAGCAAAAGGTTATTAATGTTATTTTCTCACTTTAATTTGCTACAAGAAGTACAATCCTAAATAAGATCTTTGGAGTATGGGAAAAAAAAAATGCTGGAAAGAGAGTTGTCACTTCCAATATTTGATGAATAATCTATCAGTGTAGATTAATTATATAGTGTTGTATATATATACTACCATCTTTCTTCCATGATTAAATTGGATTATGTAATCTTAATTATATGGAACTTACATCAGAAGTTGAAATTCACTCCAAAAATATGCTACTAACCGCGAGGGTAAAAAGTGACTATTTCCGACAATACACTGACAGAAATTGTTATTCCGAACGTATCAGTTTTACTGTCAGGAGTATCCGCGAAAATACCGTCGGAAAAAGTATTTTTATCCTCGTGGATAGTGACAGATTTGTGTAATAAATAAATTAATCTCATTTTCAATGATGTCATAGATTAATTTGGTATCAAAAAAAAAGTCGTGCTTATAAGTTTCACAATTAGAAGTTTATTTTCAAGGTCCTCCGTGCAGATTCAAAACTTGACTGAAGGGGGGTTTTTTTTTTTTTTTTTGGCTTAAAACCCAAATTATCACACAGAAACAAATTAATATATCTCCGTCAGAAGAAGAATTTAGCATGGAAACCCTACCATGTGAACCCCATGAAATGTTCTGTTATAAAAATCTGAAAGCATGTGAAGTCTTTGCTAGCTTTCCATCTGTTCATATTATTATTTCTTCTGAGCATCCTTAGCTACCACTAACCCATAATTATTATTATCCTCAACTACTACCCCGTAATGACTAAAATTGGGATAACTGATGATCGATGTTATTCCTTAATTTGTTGCCACCAGTGGCTGAGAGGGGATCTTGTCAGTGGATCATTTTTATATTTCTATAATTATGATTAATTATGTAGAATTTACAAATTCATGTTAACAAGTGCAAGTATATATGGAAAGAATTGAGTAAATTTCTTCCCCTGAATCCATGCTTTTTGTTATGGTCAGTTGGCGATTATGAACATGACAAATTTATCTATCAAATTAATAGTAGAGCATAAACAAAAATTAAGAATTAAAGAAATTAAATCGTTACATTAATTCTAGACATCCTAACAAGAAAAGCTTAATACAAATAAAGCATTGCTAACAAGAAAAGCATTATCTGATGTAGAAACATATGAACTTTGGAACTGGAATTGATATTAAGTTGGGGATTTTAGGAATGTTGTTGGTTTGGTAATTGCATGCATGTGTGTTGACCACTGCAAACTATCTCATACATGGATGGATCTTCTTCCAACTGCAGCACTGTTTTTGTTGCGCAGCAATTTAATTCATCTTTGTGAGCACACTCATAGTAGAGCCTGCAATGGAAAAATTGTACTTAAGTACTTTACTTGAGAGTATTGAGTTGCTTTAAAAGTACGTACCTGTTTCCAGATATCTTTGTGGTACCGGTGTACATATTGAAAAGCTGGAAGCGTATGTAAATTAAGCATTATTGAAACAATAAATATATGGTTAGGAACCATAATTAAAAGTATAGGGAACCTCTCAATTTACTATCTTTAATATGATAGAGTACCCATAATTAAGAACATGAAATATTATTATGAACTTTCTGCCTTGCATTTTAGTAAATGAGGGCATCAAATCATAGAACAATATGGCAAAAGAACTCAGCAAACTAACATCACATGAAAGCTTTTTCCATCGTTTTTTTTTTACAATCTTATTTTTACAAATTATAATTGGGAGCTAGACTATTACCACCGTTTCAATGACTACCTAGACTATTACTCCAGCAAATACTGTCTAATAAATCTACTGATAAAGTGTTTCTATCTTTTCTGTCTTCACTGCATGGTATCCTACACTCCCACTAACCCTTGTTCTTCTCCTCAATTGTTGTTTTTTCTTTTTCTTTTTTCTTCTTTTGGTTTATCATTCCATAATATGTGAACTTCCCTGCTAAGACTATCTACACATATTTTTGTTTGTTAGATTACATGATAAGATACTTTATAAATAACCCCTATCACTTTCTCCTTTTACATCTTGTTTGGATGGAGAGTAGAGGAAGGGATGGAATGGAAAGAAAAGAAAAATTTCTCTCGAATCGTGTTTGGTTGACAAAATTATATCGGAGGTGAAGGGTACAGGAGATAAAAGATTTAACCTTACATGCTTGTAATTAATAGAATCGATTTTCCTCCTACTTTGAGGTATAACGGATGGAAAAAATATTGATGCAAATATTTTCAAATAAATAATACAAATTCCCAACCATATATCTTATCTATATAATTCTAATCAAAGTTTTTTTGTCACAAACTTACTGCAACCACCGAATTTCTCATTAACCTTCTAAATTTTAATTAACAAATAAAAAAAAAGACGGGAAAGAAAACTAAATTTATTTTTTCTTATTAATCATTCAAATACAAAGAAGTTAAATATGTTAATCTTCCTTTCTATTTCATTCCATTCCATTCTATTCTTCACCTCCCCTCCCTTCCTCTACTCTTCATCCAAACAAGGTGTTACTGTTTTAGTTAGTTGGCTACTAGTACAGAGGTTGTATCAGTTAGGACATATTTTCGTTGACTACTGGTACGGAAGTTGAAATTAGTGAATAATTTGTATAAATCAAAACAGACACTAATCTTGTTGGAGTTAAAGACTTGTACCTTGGATATTTTGAATTTTGAACTTCCTCTTGCCCATAAAATCTCCAAGCATAACAATCATCCGGATTTTCTAAATATAATTGTTCTTGTGAGATAGCCCCTAACCTGTAAATAAACACCCTGTCATTTTAATCTCCAAAAACCAAACAAAATGGAGCAAAAAAAATGTTGTCGCTTTTCTGTGGTGTAGATCGAATATCCTAAAAAAGAGGATATCAAATTATATATATAGAAGGAAAAAAAAATCAATGAAGCACTCAAAGAAAACTACTCTATCTAATCCCAGTCTCCTACAATATAAAATTTCTCTGAATGGATCTGACAAAGAATGATGAAATATGAAGTTCATGAACTCCTATTTATACAAGAATCAAAATGCAGAAACTTACAAAAACCTGTAAAATATAAGGAACTTTTATTTTAGAGGAGCATGTATATATACCTGGGCCTAATTCCTCTTCTTCTGGGATTTGATTGGATGCTATTGTTCTGAGAACTAGCAGAAGGTAATTGAAGCTGGTTGATAAATTGATTAAATTCATTAGTTAAATTTGAAGAATTCAAAGTAGTCAAAGCTCTAGAGAAACAACCCTTTATCTCTTCTATGAGAATTTGAGCATTTGATCCTGATCTATCTTGGATCAACATGTCGAGATTGCTGGCTGTATCAAGCCCTCTTTGCAAGTCGTTCATCACTTCTCCAAGTTCTGGTTGAGTAGTTTGAGAACTATTTGCACTTTCCATGGTACTGTTCTCTCTCTCTCTCTCTTAATTTACTATTAATGTCTTGTTCGCTTTGATTTCCTTTTCAGGAGTTACTGGTGAGGTTATGTAGTCTCAAAAAGAGATCTGAGGAGGAGATACTGACATCATTTTACCTTTAAATTATTTAATAGCTACCTCCAATATTTTAAGTTGGCATAGCACTAACTAGATGAGGATTGGTATCGGCTCACGGATCCATGCATTTTAAATCATATTCATGTTTTGGGCCGGATTGAAAATTTCCTTTTATCCCGGTCTTGTAGAACGCGTATTCTCTGCATTAACTCAAAATGGAATCTTTTAAGTTATTGAATCTCAACCATCCGATTTTAAATGGAGCCAATCCGGCTCCTGCCTATAACATAGGGGGTCTTTCAATATTAGTGCAGATCTAGTTTGCACGAATCTTAAACAGATCGGACGGTAAAAATTCATTAACTCAAAAGATTTCATTTTGAGTTAATGCAGAGAATACGAATTCGGTCTTGTAAGGATTGGTCGAGTTCATCTCATAATTGCTGGGAGATGCTACAATAAATTAATAATAGATGCATGTGCCAGCTTATTCAAAAACTGCTTCAGTTGCATCATGTTTTTGTTTTAAGCCTAGGTAGTGGTTATAAGATATATACTTTAATTTTTTAAGTAAATGTTGGAAGTAAAGGCATATAATTATTTAATATTTATAAAAAATACTCATCTGAATTTTGAACCTCCAATCTCCTATACAAAGGTTATTATAATTATTACTAGATCAAAAATTAATTCTCTCATCATTAGTTTCTAGAAAAACAAAATTTATTACATTGTGATAGGCCTATAATAATATAGATTTATATCTAAAGTTATTCAAATTTAGTTGTTGTTAGGTACCCTTCACTATTAGTTACATACAACCAAATAGAGCTACTAATAAATCTCTTACTCTATTATTTGCGTATTCTTCAATCGTTTAATCTTGATCTTATATATATACACATAGAGAGAGTGGCTAATATCAAAACGTTTGCACCAAAGCCCTCATGCAACCAAGTCGTTTTTAGATTTTCAAAGTCCAAACGGTCGATCTAAACCGTTAGATGTAATCTCTATATTAAAATCTGCTTGGAGACCAAATTTTACATCTTTTGGAATTTTTTTACTATTTATTAAGCCAATTTGAAAATTGCTGATCACATGGTCCAGAATTTGGTTGCACTATTTTTACTGTTCACCCGGATCAATAATTTTCAAAGTAGCTTAATAAATAGTAAACAAATTCAAAAAAATGTAAAATTTTGGTCTCCAAGCAGATTTTAATATAGATTGAACATCTAACAGTTTGGATCGACCGTTTAGACTTTGAAAATCCGAAAACGACTTGGTTGCACGAGGGCCTTGGTGCAAACGTTTTGATATTAGCCACTATATATATATATATATATATATATATATATATATATATATATATATATAGAGAGAGAGAGAGAGAGAGAGATGGGCTATTATACATTGCAATGTATTGACCCCTCCGTGCATTGGACTAAAATCGTTGGATTCAAAGTCCAAACAGTCGATCCGAACCGTTCAACATGTTATAAATATTGAAATGTGCTTGGAGACCAAATTTTACATTTTTTGGAATTTTTTTACTATTTATTAAGCCACTTTGAAAAAGTCTGATCCAGTGCTCCAGAAAATTTTACTATTTTTTACTGTTCACCGTTGGATCAGCTATTTTCAAAGTGGCTTAATAAATAGTAAAAAAATTCCAAAAAATGTAAAATTTGGTCTCCAAGCACATTTCAATATTTAGAACATGTTGAACGGTTCGGATCGACTGTTTGAACTTTGAATCCAACGATTTTAGTCCAATGCACGGAGGGGGTCAATACATTGCAATGTATAATAGCACAACTTATATATATATTTTGATCTTGCTTTAGCATACTAGACTGAGCACTCCCTTCAGAGATACTTGCATAAATAATATTTTTGTGTAGAATACCTTTCAATAAGCATTTAATTAACTTTCTTCTTTTCTCTTCGCCATATAATAATTAATTATTTATTGTACGATCCCCTTTGTTAAAAGAAAAATCACATGGTCTGACGTTAATATCAAATGTAGTCATGATGTCATAAGAGACAAGATGGAAAGAATTATTTATCCATATTAACTGGCACCTGATCGCTCATTGGGTGTCAGATGCTGATTCATGGGGAGTTACAAAAGGTAGAGTTTGATTAACAAAAAAAGTTATCCGGGAAAAATAAAATAAAATATAAAAAGCCATTGCCGACATCCTTCAATTATTTTATTTTTTTTCTAAAATTAAAAAAAAATAACAGTACGATTAAGGCACAAAAATATTGTTGTACTAACTCTTGTACTTTATGCATGATTGGTAATTTAAAGATTTTAACATAGCAGTTTTGACTTCATGCAGCGTACAGATGACTATAAAATAAAAACACTACTGCATCTAATATATTCATGCGATGCATGAAAAATTTAAGAGTGCTATATATGTTAAAATCTTTACATGATCGGAGCAAAGATGATTTATACAAAACATCATTAAAAAATATATTAAAAATAAGATGAAATACAGCATCAATCAATGTATGGTTGTCATACGAAGACCAAATTCTAGTCTAATCCCAACAAACGACTAGGATTGGATAAGCCACGAGAGGTTGACTTGCTTGCTTACCTTCCTTGGGTCACACCGGGCTTGGAATTAATGATACTAATTGGGAATTGGGTTGTTGCTGGGCAGGTTGCTTGCCTTGGATAGTGAATCGGTGGAATCAAACCAAATGGATTCGAAATCAATCTCATGATCAGTTAACACATTAGAATTAACTGCTGGATTCTCTCCTGACGGTACCAATATTAATGTATTGCCTTTTTCTTCCTTGATCGATGCCACTAATTGAACTTGTGCTGAGACAATTCGGAGACGGATTTCTTACAGAAAAATCGAGCATTTTCTGACAACTGATTGCTGGCATGTAATTCAAAATAGTAACATGAATATTGCATGTGTGCTCGTAGAAGTAGGTGATCCTGTACATAGGTGGGTCCGAGTAGTTTTGGCGCTGGACCTCAATGGAAAAATGTGCTTATAGCTATCAGCATCAATGGAAAAAAATATATATTATATTATTGTTAGTGGTATATAGCATATATAATTTAGCTTATCTTCAACTCGGATTTCTAAAATGTGGTCCATCATCACCCCATTTGATGTATTTTAATTTTATGATCGAACCTATGAAGTCGCGGGCATTATTGACGATGTTAATTTACAGATGTGTTTTCTTTTTTTCTTTTTCTTTTATTAGCAACTTATCTTAATTTTTCAGAAACGGAAACGTGCATGCATGACTCTATTAAGAGACTTAATTCCCTTATATGGCAGTAAACTATGTATTTAGATCAACTGTTCCCTTATATTATTAGCAACTTAATCTTTTTTTTTTTTCTTTTTTTTTCGTTTTTTCCTGTACGGCAAAGAGCGCGCCTTCATGCCTTCTAATGGAATATATATTTATATATGGTCGGGTCGGGTGGGTTCTTCGAGTATGGTAGGTTTTACCTGGTAACATTTTGACAGATAGTTTTTTTATTCATACTGCGTACGAGTTATATACAACGCTGTTTTAACTCTATGTTTCATGTACAGTATGAATTAAAAATTGCTCTGTCAAACTCTTCTTCCAGTTTACCAGTGTAGAGATGGCATGCAATTGTATAGGTCAAATTGAGTTAATCTCTGGTTGGAATATTGGATTCAATTCAGTTTATCTTCTAGTAATTAATTGTCGGATTCTGGATTCGAATGAATCAGGTTGAATTCAAGTTGGATTTACCTAGCTAGGTCTCCATCGATTGGACGGGGTTCTTCACGTTGGCGAGTGTTCAAATGAAAATTGGGATGAAAATATATAATTATTATAATGAAAAAAAATTTAAATTAAGATTGCTAGCTGGTACAATAATCTGAGGGATGGTTGAAGAGGCGGGGTCAAGTTGCATATACTATAACCAAAATGCTAGCTGGTAAACTGGTAATGCGCCTGGTCCCTTGGGATTGGAAACTTAGATTGGATATCCAATCTAATTAGGACGTACGGCGCCATCAATTAAAGATATTTTATAGACAACTGATACCCCTTTTGGTATATATATATATATTATCCCTTAATTAGGGTACACTTTTTAACATAACAGTTTTGACTTAATTCACACACAACATGTACAAACCATTTGTAGCATAGTGGCGGACCCAGAGTGCTTCAGGCAGCTGTCTTCTCCTGGATTTTGAGTTTTAGTGGAGATTTAGCGGTTCCGACCAACTTTGTCTTCCATGAAATGTTTTTTGCCCTCCTCTGGACGTTTAATTTATAATTCGAGTTAAATTTAGGGTTAAAATTGAAATAAATCTGTTGAATTTTGATTGGTAATTAGAATTATAAGTCAGAGCATCAGAAATTACAAGTCAAAGCATTGGAAAGTATAAGTTAAAGCATTGTTTTTTTATCGAGTACCCAATTGATTAATGAATTTAAACCCGATTAGATATTTAAACCCAATTCGATATTTTTTTGCCCCCCCTGACGAAAATCCTGAATCCGCCCCTGACAGCACTACTGTTTATATATTCTATAGTCATACTCAGTGCGTTAATTGTATGAAGCCAAAACTGCTCTGTTAAAATATTTCCCCCTTAATTAATTCCAACTTTTCTTAACAGCAAGTTTTTACACGTGTGTGCATCCTTGCTCCTTAATTTCTAATTTTCTATGCTTCTTTAATAAAAGGAAAAAAAAAATATATGGAAGCTTCCTTAATAAAAATTGTTCAACCGTACGCGTGGACTTCAATTACCGACTTTTTGAAGGGGTTCCTTCTAAATTTTTGTTTCTTAATTTCGAGTGCGAATGCGAATGCATGCATTCTTTCTAATTGACTTTCAGAGAAAAAGAAAAGGTACTTGTATGCATTGCTGCTTTTTGTTTTATTTTTTATGAGGTGTATTTGATTTTTCTTTTTTTTTTTCTTTTATTCAGCAAGATCTGATGTATTATACTGCATGCACTAATGGAAATTTTAGTAGGTTGCATCATGCCACTGCAACATGGCAAGGGCGTCACTATTTAATTAGTTTTAATAAAGAATTGTGGGAATGCACAGTACGTACTATATGTCTAGTACACATTTTTACAATTCTTGAAAAATTAAGTCGCTGACATTTATTAGTGCGTATACAAAGGGAATTGAAATCTGCTGAAATTCATCATTCGTGAACAGTGTTTCTGAAATTTCTAAAATCTCAGAAATTTCGAATCCGGCCGTCTAACTTTTTCTATGCACGTATCTCGAAACAATTGATTTTTCTGTGCACGCATCTAAAAACAGCTTGACGGCTGAATTCAGGAAAGCAAGAATTTCAGGAACACTGTTCACCAGTGAGAATTTCAGCAAATTTGTTTCCATATAAAGAGACGGAAGGTAGTACGTAGTAACGAAAGGTGGCTGAGTAAACTCCTAAAAGACATCATTTTACAAAAAGAAAAAAAATTTGAAAAAGAGGTATAGCAATAACATAGTTAAGTTCCAAGAAAGTAGTTGGTAGAAATTTTCCGTATGAAACATAAAAATTACCTTAAAAATTGGTTATTATTAGTCTTCCTCTCGCCATATTTCCTCCATAAATAACCATCATGATCTGCAGCGGGTGAAACTACTTCCCATGAGATGCATCCCCTCCTTATTTCAAAAATAAATCAACAAAAGATTAATTAGAGCTTCCAAAAGAACAAAGCTTAATTTATATAATGAACTAATTAAAACTGATAGTTTCTATGTTAATTGCTCTTTTGCAGCTGTGTCCTCCTGCCTCTCTCTTTTACGGGCAACACAGTCATCAACGCCTCTTGTCCGAAGTGAAACCGGAGGAAGAACAACTTTTGGTTTGACAGAATCCTTGTTGGACTTGGACCTGACCAAGATATCAAGGCCCATTATTTCTTTCTTCTCTCTCCTAAGAGCAAATCAACTTCAAAACTGCCAACAACTAATTCTTCTTTAACCGAGGCTGTGACTAGTGGTTTGACACTGCCCCGGGGGGGGCTGTCCGAACCCGGTCCGCCCGTGCCCGGTGCCCGGGTACCCGTACCCGAGCGCGGGTATACCCGGGTAAACGGGTACACGGGTACGGGTCTCAAACGGGTAGGTCATCTATTTTTGGAAAAAACCCGGGTGTACCCGTACCCGCCGTACCCGAACTCGAATACCCGTGTATCCGAACCCGCCCCGGGTGTACCCGCACCCGTTTACCCGTTTACCCGAACCCGTGCACCCGTGTACCCGCACCCGTTTACCCGAACCCGTGCACCCGCACCCATGTACCCGTGTACCCATTTTTTTCAAAAAAATTTCCCTCCCCCAAATAGTAATTGGTTAAAACCAATCAAACCGGGTGGGTCCCACCTGTCATTTCAAAAAAATTCAAAAATTTTAAAGTAATTGATTTAAGATATTTTTTATTTATATTTTATTTAACCTATTAAAAATAAATGAACGTTTAGAAAATATATTATCAATTTAAAATGAACGTTTACAAAATATATTATCAATTTAAAATGTAAACTACAAATTTCGAGATATAAATAAATTATGAAACTATATAATTAGAATGCCGACATTTTTATTAATATCCAAAGTTTAATACAAATTATTAATTATGTTGAATATTAATATCCAAAGTTATATTACTTCTTTTGATATATAATTAGCATATTTATACTAAAATACGCTAGATTAATTGAAATTATGTTGAATAACACTATATTATGTTAAATTACCCTAAATTACATTAAATTAGGTAAAATACGGTAAATTACGCTAAATTACATATGAATAGGGACGATATCTTCTGAAAAGGCGAAAAACGACGGCAAAACTTTAAACGATCATAAAACGGGCGCTCGAGTGTCCGATTTCAGCAAATGACCACTTTTCGGAAAGCTTGTGAAAATGCGCATGCGTCTGTGCCCGCTATGCCGGATTTTGAAATTTAGAATCGCCAAAAACAAAAGGAAGAGCCTTTAAACTTGAGTTGAAGTTTCCGATTAAGATTTTCATTTCTATCATTCAATCCAAATAGCTCAGTAAATTAGTTACATAATGAACTTGCAGATTACCAATTTTTACTATTTTAGGAATTTTTTTACTATTTTTTATGATTCATGAAAGATGAGAAAAATCAGTCTACTATAGCGTAATTTTGTGTAGTTTAGTGTTTTTTTACTGTATTTCAGCATAATTAGCGAAGTTATTGTAATTTAACGTAATTTAGTATAATTGAACATAATTTATTGTAATATAGTGTAATTCAACATAATTTCAAGTAATCTAGCGTATTTTAGTATAAATATGCTAATTATACATCAAAAGAAGTAGTATAACAAATAATTTAAACAAAAATTTCAAATTTTCAGAGTTAGGTTTCAATATTTTGTTCTTCATAGCTCTCTCTAAAAATAAAAAAAATTAAAAAAAATGGAGTAAGCCGGCCAGAAAATGGCTGGTTTACCTAAGCCGTCCATTTTCTGGCCAGCTTGGGTATTTTTAGCGAAAGTTTGGAAATCTGGGCATAATTAATAATTTGTATTAAACTTTGGATATTAATAAAAATGTCGGATTAGAATGAGAGTTTGAAAATAAAATAAAATTACTCGTGTAAAGAAATAAATAATTAGACTTGTACTTAGCCGAATAAATATACAAATTTTCGCACACATAATTTTTATATATAAGTTACAAATTTTATTTATTTAGGAATTATAAAGATGACTTGATAATTTTATGTATATATATATACAATATTTGATATTGAACTATTCAGATTTTATAAGTCGAATTATAAACACGTGGCGTAATAATATTCGTACGACACTGTAAAAAAAAAAGAAAACAAAACAAAAAACAAAACAAAAACTTTTGGCTGAAATAGAAAGAAAAAAAAAACCCCCGTCTACTCGAGACGGGCACGGGTTTGAAACGAGCAGGGCAGACTTTTTCAAAAAAAAAACCCGTCTACCCGTGCCTGTTGTACCCGAGTACCCGTTGTACCCGTGCCCGTTGTGCCCGCTACCCGTCCCGGGTTTTGCCCTGCCCGGCCCGAGGTACCCGAGAGCAAATGCCTAGCTGTGACAACACACCCTCTTTCCAAGTCTTCAATTGCACTTTTGAAATTTGGTGTTTCTTTGATTATTCCCACCACTTCAGATGTCATTAATTTGTAAACTAAATGAACTAAGAATAATTATTTCAGTACCCGTGCTACAGTACCCGCACTGTGAGAAATTATGTACTCTGGTCCCCACTAATTATATAGTCCCCATTAATTATTATTCTAAAAAGATTATATGATCAACACTAATTATTATTTTAAAATTCCAACAACATCCTTCCTCTATGGTCACCACTAATTATATGGTCCCTTTTTCACAGCCCCTACACTCGTCCCCGCGTCAACCTTCATAGATATAAATACTCATGTCAACCTTCATATATATAAATACTTGGAAGTTAACCTTCATAGATATAAATACTCATGTCAACATTCATATATATAAATACTTGGAAGTTAAGATATTAACACTTGAAAAATAAGATATTAATACTTTAATGCGTAACTTGTTATGATCATCCTTTTCTAATTCACCAATCATTTACGTGTCAATCTTCCTCTAATGAAGTAGTGGAAATCCCGTATCACTGCATCAACCTTCTCTAATCGTTCCCGCGTCAACCTTCTTCTAACAAAAATAATTGACCTCATAGGTATAAATACTTCAGTGCATATGTATAAATACTTTCAATACTTAGATATTAATACTTTCAATATCATATGTAAAAAATACTTGCAAGTATAGGTGTAAATACTTGCACGATGAGGTATAAATACTTGTGTGATGACGATGAGCTAGAAAATACGTCACCATAGATCTAATTTGAAAGAAAATATTATGTATGTATTAATATTTTAGAAAAAAAAAATCGAATTGTGGAGTTTTTGCGGTCCCGTAGGAAGCTATCTTTCTGCATTTAATTTTGTGGTCCCCCCCTCACGGGTACAGTGCGGGTATTATTATCTTCGCGCTACAGTACCCGCGCTATAGTACTCGCGCTACAAATAATTGTTCACCTCATAGGTATAAATACTTTCGTGCATATGTATTAACTTTAGAAAAAAAATTAAATTGTGGAGTTTTTGCAGTCCCCATAGGAAGTTATCTTTTCAAATTTAATTTTAGGTGATCCCAGCGGGTACAATGCGAGTACTGTACTGTTATCAGCTTTCATGAACTAAAGTAAGGAAGATGGATTGGAGGAGAGAATCTTTTGTTGGTAAATGGAAAAAAATAAAATAATAAATGCTAGTTTGTGCAGTACCCCAATGTGGACGTGAAGAGCCAACAAAAACTCAGTTTCTTATTAATTTAACAAATACAACTTGGTGCCATATTTGGCCAATTATGAAGCTACTATTAGGGGTGAGTAAATCGCTCACAACTCGTAACTCGCTCATAACTCGCTCGCTAAATGCTCATTAACAACTCGCTCATTAGCAACTCGCTATAACTCGCTCATTAACTTAATGAGCCGAGCATGAGCATATCCCAACTCGCTCATACTCGCTCATTAGCTCATTAAGAAATTAGTTACACAAATCCTGCCACATCTAATTCCTAGAATAGTATTTGGTTCTGTAGCTAACTTTTTTGAAACTATTTAGGCGGCAGCAAAATTTTCACCGACTAAAAACTTAAGAGGCAAAACTACAAAATTGCAAAACTAAAGTCACAGAGAGTCAGATTATGTATTGTTAATTTGCTTATGGACAATTTTATGTTAAATTATGTATTGTTTAATTTGCTTATGGACAATTTTTTGTTAAACTTGTTTATGGAAAATTTGTTAAATTCTATAAATGAAAATTAGTTTTTGAATGATGTATTTTAAACAACTCGGTAACTCGCTCGACAACTCGCTCATTAACAACATGCTCATTAACAACTCGCTCATTAACAACTCGCTCTAACTCGCTCATTAACAACTCGCTCATTAAGCTAATGAGCCGAGCATGAGCATACCCCAACTCGCTCATGCTCGCTCATTAATCACCCCTAGCTACTATATTAGGTGAAAATATGATGGACCAAAATTGGTACTTGGCTAGCTCTTGCCACATCCAAAGGTGTTAATTGCTGACAAACAATATTTTTTTTTTCTTTTTTTTCACGTGTAGCATGTGCTTGGGGAAAAAAAAATATGAAGATAGCAACAAGAAGGAAATAATTAAAATTCTTACGGCCTCAACAACTTAGCATCGAGAAACAATTACTAAATAAACTCTTGTAACAACCAAGAATATTTAATTATGAGTAAAAAAATTATTTCTTTTATGGAGATTTGAAATCCAATTGACGTGAAAGTTTTCCACAAATTTAAAAACTTCTTTGTAACATTAACCAAGGTTATTATAATCTGGATGACCGGATATCATCTGATCTAATAGATTTGTTTTAAAAAAAAAAAAATTTAAGAAGATCAAGCTTTAAATTTTTTTAAGCATACATTATATTTATTCTCTTATCCATCAAATTTATTTTCTCATTTATATTAATTGCATAACTCATGTGTTAATACATATATCTCCTCGATAATTTAATATATTTGTATGATATATCACTACTAGAATTTGGACTTTTAGCAAGGGTAGCACTTACTTGTTGCAAGGGTGTGAACGGCCCTTGCAAAAGAAATGACATTTCTGACACAAGAAAACCTGTTGCAAGGGTGTCCCTTGGAAAAAAGTAACCCTTGAAAAAGATTTGATATTTACCCTTGAAAATGTCTCTTATCTACCCTTGTAAATACTAATTGAAGACCCGTGACCCGCTAGCAGAGCCAGATATTATATTTTAATGAATGTCCTTGCAAAAACCTCATCCCATACCCTTGAAATAAGTCTAAAGATTTGAGACAAAATAGTTGCAAGGGCTTACCCTTGTAACAAGTTTTGAAGATTCTGTTTTTATTATTTTATTCTAAAGGTCCTTGTAAGAAGTCCTACACTACCCTTGTAAGAAAAAACACCCAGAGAGCATCTTCATTGGTGAAATTGAATTACAATTGCAAACTGCTGGAAACAGCTGTCAAAAGAAGAAATTGAAATTTCGGAGATTTAATTTCACTAATGCTGCATCGCTGAAAAGGAGTTTTAATTGCATTTGAATGCCACATCAACGACTTGGTGATTGTGAGCTTTTAGGCAGTGTATATTATTTGCTTTCAGATTGTTCTTATTTGAAATTAAATGAACATTTGTTGTCATATGATTTATCAAAGCAATTCTTTCATTTTAACATTGAAGTTGAATTCTTCTTATCTATTCTTCTTTGAAGACTTCAATTAGAAAATAATTCTACCTAATAAGAGAAGCACAATGTTAATTAGGTGACATGAAGAAACAAAAGATTAACATAGTTAGTTACCAATTAACAAGCTCAACAGGAAAAAGGAAAAAATAAAACCTACTACACAGTGCACCTATATACTAATCTAAAGAAGAAACCAAGGAGCAATTTAAATGCTCTATAAAAATACCCAGTAAAATATGTCCTCTTTACATCTATCTTGCCAACCTGAATATATATTTTAAATGAATATTTTACCTTTTTGTGTTTCTCCGCATATATATATATATATATATATATATATATATATAGAGTTGGGCTATGGTGAGTTGTGAAGTAAGATGTCATTTTTACTTCACGCTCATATTTTCATTTTGAAAATCCAAACAACCGATCCGAACCGTTCAACATGTTCTCTATATTAAAATGTGCTTGGAGACCAAATTTTACATTTTTTGGAATTTGTTTACTATTTATTAAGCCACTTTGAAAATTGCTGATCCGGTGGTCCAGAAAATTTTACTGTTTTTTACCGTTCACAGTGGATCAGCGATTTCAAAGTGGCTTAATAAATAGTAAAAAAATTCCAAAAAATATAAAATTTAGTCTCCAAGCACATTTCAATATTTAGAAAAAGTTGAACGGTTCGGATCGGTTGTTTGGATTTTCAAAATGAAAATATGGCGTGAAGTAAAACGACGTTTTACTTCACAACTCACCATAGCCTATCTCTCTCTCTCTCTCTCTCTATATATATATATATATATATATATATATATATAAAATTAAATAACGTACAGCTAATTTTTTTTTTAATTATACATGCCTTTCGAGTTTCAAAATAAAATTTGTTTGTATATATTTAAAATTTTGTTGAATATATATTTATTTAAAATAGATATCTTTGGAATGGGAAGATTGGAGATGGGGACTGGTCGGATGAAGATATTTTCATACCCATGCTCACTTAAAATTAGTCTTATATACCCATACCCTATTCTTACCCATTCAAATTAGCTTACTCATACCCTACACTTACCCATTAAGATAGCGGGTAACAAAACGAATACCGTCACTTAACGAATAAATTGATAGCATATATAATTTAATCCAAAAATATAACAGATAAATAAATATATTAAAAAACATCAAGTACCTAATATTAAAAAATAAAAAAATTATATTTTTTTAATCTCATTTATAATTTCTGTTATTTTAAAAGATATTAATTATTAATTAAATAATTGATAAAATATTGTATAATTCAATTTTGTGATAAATTAGTAAAATTACTAATTAAACGACAATATAAATTTGTTGGATAAATTAATTTTATCATAAATTATTAAATTAAAAAATGAAATATAATATAAATCAATCTAATTATAATAATAATAATATAAGATAGTTATATGTATAAATAAAATAGAGGATTCAAATATCTTCATTTTCAGTATCTCCATCATATCTCTATTTTTGAAACGTTAATAACTCACAATTTAAATCATAAACGTCAAAATAAAACTGTTAGATGTGATCTATTATTTCACCAGTGGCGGAGCTACAGTACCACAGGGGTAGGCAACTGCCTACCCCTGGAAATTTTTTTTTTTTTTTGGACTAGGTTCTTTAATGGGTCTTGCCTACCTCTAAATTTAATTCTGACTATACCTGGATTCAATTCGGAGTAACAATTGTCAGTTCAGAATTCAGAGATGGATGTGCGAGTCGTTTAATCTAATTAGGGAAGCAGGGTATTTTTAAATCTTTGTTCATTTAAGATCATCATATCAGATTTTATGGCCGTCTGCACAATAAATATTTATATTTTTATGAATACGATTCAAATCAGAACCCGTTTAGTAAATCCAAACCCGATCGATATCTGCCTACCCCTGACTCAAATCCTGACTACGCCACTGGATTTCACTGCGAGCTCATAAAAAGTATCTCATAAAAAAATATCAGCGGAGAGAGCTCATAAAAAAGTATCTCATAAAAAAATATCAGCGGAGAGAGGATAGTAGTAGATGATCATGATTCATGACCTCATCTCAGCGCATCAAGTGAGATTCTTCTTACGTCACCAGAGCTGCGTCAACTAGCGTTGTCCACAATTAATGTTCTGTGTCTCTCTTAATTAATTTCTTCTTTCCTTTTTATTAACAGTGCCTCTATCTCTTTCCCAGCGGCTTCTGCAAGAGCTTTGTGCTCTCAGGTAATTAAGGCAGGGATGCACGGACGCAACTAACTATTGAGGACTTGTTTGAAAATTAAAGGATTCACAAATCAAGTCTTCTTCCACTTAATTACTTACGGTGGAATAATTTCAGACAATTATTAGATCATTTATTGAACATTTCAAAGCTAAATCATCTCATGATGTGTATATTAGGATATGATAAGTTATACTGTTTAAATTTGATCGAACAGTCTAGGTAAAATAGTCTAAGATAGAGAATATAGTAGGATTTTGCCATCACAAAAATGACAATAATATGGAACTTATTGTCAGGATCAGTTCTGAAGATTCTGAGGTTTGAAACAGGAGAAAAGTTTGGATTTTTTATATATACAAAATTTTTATTGATATACCAATAGATTATACATATTTATAGAAAAGTTTAGACCTTTTATATATACAAAGTTTAGTCTCTAATATTTTATTTATTTTTAGCTTTTTTATTTTTTTATCTATTTTTGAAACTTTCTGAGTATGAATAATTCCATAAGTCAAAGAAGAGAACTTAAGATTGAAATTATAACAGATCCTCAGTGCATGCCATGAACAAGGATTCTGTGTGATTGTTACATTGAAGGAATAGAGAAGTATAATAGTAAAATAAAAGGAAAAGCTAACTACCCGCAAGGAAGTTAGAGGACATTAAAGTATCAACAAAATACTTATATTATTTTGCAAATTGAGATCTGTAGGTTAAAAGAAATGTAATAATAATCAGGAAACAATATTTTTCCACCTCCTTTGTGCATATGCCTGACTACTATAATAATAAAAAAAAAATCTAATAATAGCTTCTTAATTTTCATTTTTTTAAAGATACAGTCCCATTTTGTCTCTCATTTCTTAAATCAATCAATTTTCCATACGACCAAAATTTTCAATCAATTTTGTTGAGATGAAGAACGTGACTAAGGGTTAGTTTACGCAGCTTGGCATAAAATAAAAACCAAGTTGGTTTTACCAAAAATAAAAAATAAAAAATAAAGACAAGTTGGAGTAAGAAAATTTCAAGTGAATCTAACAATTATATACGCTTTAAAATTCATTAAACAAAAAAGATTGGACCCTATAGCAATAGAAGGGAACATAGCCTCATTCCACGCACTAATTAGTAGCAAAAAATAATATAGTTTCCCTCTTAAGGCCAGCTCAAAACTCAAAAGCCAAATATAGAGGGAAATAAGGAAAATGGAGAATATGGAAGAAGTGTTAAATGTATTGAAGAAAGGCCACAATTCGGCGCTGCTACTCGACACATTCATGCGAGGAGACAATGCGCTTCTTGTTCAAGAGATAGTGTGTTCTCTGTCTAAAGCTATTGATAGCTTAGAAAAGGCTGCTTCTGCTAAAGATAAGAAACGAAAGGTTCATACTATAAAACCCAGTGGAGATCATAAGAGAAGGTATCTCAATTTACTGTTCATTTAATTTTCTAATTGATTCTTTAATATACATGCATGCTCAGATGCTCTATTTGAATCCATTTTACTACATGAAGATTTGGGGTGCTGATACCTGCTTTTTATTTTCTCTATTCTTTTGTAGAAATTTTGATGCTAAATCATATACGAAAGTTGTGCGCGAGAACCCAGAAGATAATTATATTTGGAGGAAATATGGGCAAAAGGAGATTCAAGGTTTGAAGCATCCGAGGTAAACACTCGATCAGTATTTCAAATATTCAAAATTTTACCAGTATGAACGGGTTGAAGGAAATCTTTCAATTTATTGTATGAACAAAATCACAAACTCGAAAAAGACCACTAATTTCCTGATTCTATTTCCAAATTCTCAGGTGCTACTATAGGTGCACTAACAAGTATGACCTAAACTGCCCAGCGACAAAACAAGTCCAGCAATCGGAGGAAGACCCGTCAAAATACGAGATAATGTACAAAGGAAATCACACTTGTACTGAGTTCTACAGTTGCCAAGATACTGAAAATTCCTCTATTGTCATTGATTTCAGTTCAAATCCAGCAGCAAACAATTCACAAAGCTTCCCCTTCCCCTATCATTCTTCAATCAACTCAACAGGGTCAGAGATTATTCAAAGAGAGGAGGTTCCAAGCAATAGTACATCAATGCAAAACACCGTGGCATTTCCAGATCCAATGTGGCATGCGCCTCTTTTGGATGATCATATGCTATCTCCAGGCATTCAATCTTCCTCTGGAAGTGCAGAAACAACTGTTGATTTTGATGAAAGGCTTTTCAAACTTGATGATCCATATTATGTTGATCCATTTGATCAATTTCTGACAGGCATTGACAATACAAATATTTGGAAAGAATTTTCATGACATAGATGAGGTTGCGTATTGCACATTAAAATTTTAATTTGAAAAACCTTGTATTGTGGGATTAATTTTAGAGGTTTTTGCTAGTACTCTATTCTGTTTGCTCTCTTTTTCTTTTTTTGCTTTGTATTTTGCATCAGTTAGGAACTTTAATTATCTTGAGCGATTAAACAAAAATTTTACCATGCTAATGTTTAAATATGAAAATAATTATAATTTTTCTTTTGTTCTTGAAAAGAGGAACTGTACAGTAGATTAAACTAGCTACATATTCTCCCACTAAAATTAATTTGCATACTGGAACATGTATGGTTACTGAAAAAAAGCAGTACCTGTACCCGCTGGTATGAAACTCTGGACTAACGATGCTTTATCATGTTTTACTGGTATCCTTTATCGCAATATTCTCGGGAGTCATAATTCGCAAAAAATACTGGTACTAAAAGTCTGTCTTCCTTCTCTGTGAATAAAGAGGACTGTACAGTAGAATCAAAAACATATCCCTTCTCTTTAATTGAAAGGGGTTCATAATCAAAAAATATCATAATGAAGATAATTATAAAGTTTGTTATCTAAAGAAATGGTAATGCTTAACTATAATGTTTATTAAGCAATTGGCAATGTAAATGCATGATTAGGCTTACGCCAAGAGTACAGGACCGATTCCTTGTGCACATATTAAGACTAAATCAGATAGTGCATATGCATCTCAACCAAGGTTCTAAATAGCAATTATAGCGCTATAGCTTTTAAGGTCCGAAAAAGCTATAGCGCAGCTATAGCACAACCATAGCTAGCTATTTAGAATCATTATAAAAGAAAAGCGGTTAATAGAGTTATAGCTTTTGAGGTCCGAAAAAGCCATAGAGCAGCTATTGCGTAGCTATAGCTAGCTATTTAGAACCTGATCTCAACCGTTGATCTTACTATGTATTAGTATATACAACATTTTTTCTTAAATTAGTAGCCTATGGGACTACCGGTTCCACTGCTGATGAGACCAATTAAGAATAGAAATTAATAAATTAACATAAGCCCACAGTTTTAGTAAGTGGTAATCAAGGTCAAACTGTGGTTTTGTTTTCAACTTACTCCTTAAGCAGAGATATCCAACGGATAATTGTTTAAATAATTAATTTTGCCAGGCCCATGTGCCAGATTGCAATTTCAAGCTTATTGGGTGAAATTGCAATAAGCTTTGAAACACATGTTGATGTTGGTGCTTTTTATTTTATAACAAATTAAATATTCTTACTTTCTTATTAAAAGCATTTATTAAGTAAGTCTACATTTATTCTAAGCGCGTCATCAGCATAGAACAAATTTCTTGTAGATTTATTATTGGTTTGAACCATGTCCTAGGAAATTCATTGAACCAACAGCCTTTTTTAGAGTGTAGTTTCGCAATTTAGTTCATTGAACCTTCAACAAGTATTAAATATATTATATAAAAAATAAAAACGAATATTTTAATGTAATATCTTGGAATATTAGAGTAAAATTAGCGTGGCAGATTTCTTCCCCCCTGCACACTCAAGGCATTTACATTTCCTGGGTAATGCTTAACTATAATGTTTAACTTTTAGTACCAATATTTTTTAGATAAAGAAATGGTAATGCTTAACTATATATAATGTTTAATTTTTCTGGGTCAACTAACATAGCGGCTTGAAATTAACATAGCGGGACATAATCCTGTGATAGTGTCAACACCAGCACATGGTATTAGGGCTTGAAACCTGTTATAGAGTGGTCCCCTAAAATTCTACTTCCATAAGGAACACTAGCTAAATTTATTTCATATTATGATTAATAAGATTTTCTTTTTAAATTAATTATTTAATTCTTCTGGAATGAAATGATTGTTTTTTTTTTCTTTGAAAAATAAATGGAACCGCATCAATAGTACGGTTCTACCAAAGACGGTTTGATAGAGCAACAGCTTTCAAGCAAATCTGTCATCAGGATCAATTTTGAGACAAATATGTGGTTAGAATTGGGTTTAAGATCTGAAAACGCACCGTTGATATGGTCTTGGAAACTGACACATGGTAGAACCGCATCTAGTCCGGTTTCATCTTTTTTTGAAAAAAAAAAAAAAACAATCATTCTCTTTCTCGAAGAATTAAATAATTGATTTCTAAAAAAATCTTTAAGAAATGATTAATCAAGCATTGTTATAAATGTAGTATTTTGGAATCGCCGAGTTTCTTATTTAATTGTCGATAATTAACTGTCTTTGTTCTGTCCTATTAATTCTCTAATTGGTAAAAGTACTATTATAATATTCTCTTCAGAACCTTCCCCCATAAATTGAGATTTTATGCAATGAGGTTGGATATTGTTGGGCTTGAGATTAACATATCGGTTACGATCTACACCCGACAAAACTCATAGCCAGTGAAGTTTCATAATTTCCAACACTGTCCCAAAATTGTCAAACAAAAACTCGGTCTAGCTTTCTGAGAAGAAACACAAGACCTGACGGTTATAAATTTTGTCTTTATATATCTTCCAAGAACATTAAAATGGACCAAACCCTATTACAAACAGAGTGCGCTGGAATTAAAAGCTTAAAAACAAACACAACTGGCAACTAAAAACTAAACAAGCAAACTCAATAGAAGCTTATTTGACGGTAGCCTTGGGAATAGTAGAGGTGCAGGGGCCCGCTGAGGTCATGAATGGTACTCCTTTAAAAGTGGCCACGCCATTTTCGTCAGTATAGAGATGCTGAATCCATACCAGCACAAAAACCAAGGTAGCTCGTCATTAATTATAGACTAACATAAACTACCACCGTGGAAGCAATAAAATCAGATCAATATAACACTCAAGGCCTAATTTTACCAAGACTGAGAACTCCGTACCAGGAGCAGAAAAAAACAGTACTTACTATACTAACAGGCATGCAATGTAATTTTATTTGTCTGAAACATTTCAGTTTAAATACTACTCACCTAATTAATTTTAAAAAAATTCATTTTGAGTGAGAAAAGTGATAACACTTACCGGGGTTATCTTGTCAAGTTGCTTTTTCTTGGGGTTCAGAACATCTTCAGGCTTTCCATCATACCTGTCCAAGAATAAATAAGAGTAAATTATAACAAGGCCTGTTAATACCTGTCCAAGAATAAATAAGAGTAAATTATAACAAGGCCCATTAATTGGTATATAACTTTTGCCTTTGATTCTGTTCATTGAACAAACATAACAGGTGAATTTGTCTTTTGAGTTTCATATTTTTGGAGTCCATTGTAACGGTTATAAAGTTAGCAGATTGCCAGCAGATCCTATCTTTTATTTACTTACCCAGCAAAAGAAACACGCTCTCCTATTTTGGCTCCCTCAGGAGGAATCAATGGCTCCACTTTCGTATGATCTTCACTTGAGGCGCACAGCACCTACATAGTGTTTCGAAGTAATTGTAATAAGGATTATATATAAACTACAACTTCTAAAATAATGCAACAGAAAAACATTGAAATTAGAAAGTGAGCAAACATGAAAAAAAAAAAAAAACAAGATATATACCAAACCACAAGACAAGACATCACGCAGTTTTCCAGGCTTCACATTTGTGATAAGCACCACAAGTCGATTCTTCAGAAATTTCCATACAACAAAATATTAAGCCCATTAAAATTCAGAAACAGGTGTATGATATATAATAATTCAATGAAATTTCAATTTTGAGAACTCACTGTGAGCTCCTCTGGGGTGCAAAATTTTGCAAGGCCACTAACAACCTGGCGTGGAGTTCCCTCCCCTACATCTATCTCCTCCACCAGCAAACTGTTCAAGATGTGTAAGAAGATCCCATTTTACATTTTATTTGCATCGTAGTCTTCCTTTCTTTATTTCCTTTTCTTTTATTTTTTCTTTTTTCTTGTTGTGTGTGTGTGTTTGTGTAAATGGTTAGGGAGAGGGTGTCGCGTGGTACCTGTCAGCTGAAGGATGCTTTTTAGCACTAAGGATACGGCCGACTTGTATGTTGAGCAGAGAAACACTACACTCAGCATCCTTCGCTACCGACTCCTCAGGTGCTTTCTTTTTCTCCTCTGTTTTTTTATCGCTTTTCGATTTTCCTTTCTCTTCAGCTGTTGCTTTATTTTGCTAGAATCAATAGTTAAAAAATTAAGCATTTGTTTCAGTTGATTCAGCTAACTTTGGGGCATAAATTAAGAAAAATCAGAAACAAAAAAATGTATATCTCAGTAACAACTTTTTCTGGAGCGCCACTGGTGGATGGCTTCTCAGCATTTTTCACAGCAGTAGCCTCTTTTTTGGATGCTGGTTCAATCTCTGCTTTCTCATTTTTCTTCAAACTCTGCAGAAATAAAAAGACATGAACAGGCTCTCTTAATAGTGAAAAATGGAAGAAAAAGCTCTGTCCAAAATCAATCAACCTTTCTGGTTCATCCTTTTTTTGTGATTCATCCAATCAAATGTGGCCCGATTATGACAGTAATAGGAAGCATCACAGTAGTTGGGCGCCCCTCTCATAACCCCCCTCCCCCACCACCACCCTCAAGTGTTTGTTTTTTACTGCAGCCACTCTTTACAAACCGAACGCACATTAAAGAATTCACTATATACCTCTCTAAAATTAATTTTCAGAGTTCAAAGAGTTGAGAGCAAACAACCTCACCTCAACCTCTTAATACAGAACCCCACCCCCACCCACCCAAAAAATAAAAAACAAAGAAAAGAAAATCAATAGAAATGATTTACTAAAAAGTGATACTTTATTGATTAACCTCTTGGGTTTATATAGACCTTACAATCTTACAAATAAGTCTCTAGTCTATTCCCTAATACCTATTTACCAATAGGCCCTTGAATCAACTACAAATCTCAACAAAATCCAACCCCCAACCGTTACGAATTGGCTTACATATAATGTTATCACTATGCATGCAACTATACCAAACACAGGAATTGTAAGAGATTGCATATTGGGAAAAAATAGTAATCTGATTTTGCATTTATGTAGTCTTGTGATTTATGTAGAGAACCAGCATGAGAATTCAGGTGCATTTATGTATGGTCTTGTGGTTCCGAACTGGGGAACTACATGGCATGAGAACTTATACAGCATATGTTTAATAATTGTTACTACATTATAGAGAACCAGCCTTTGGTCTAGTGGCAAAGGCAAATGCTCTCAATATGGGAGGTCGCAGGTTTGAAACCCGGATGGGGGAATCCCTTGTGGATATTAAATAGTTGGGTGGCTTGACCTCCAACGTTTACTCAAAAAAAAATTGTTACTACATTATAGTACTTCTTTACAACAAGCTTTCAACTCTACAAAACTCTTTGGCATGTTTTGCATGCCATGAATGTTTAAAAATTTGCTAGTTATGTGAAAGATGCATATCATGCATCTCTACATGCTTTGTAGACCAGTTTACTCTCACTAGATTCATAAGAAAAATTTATAAGACAACTGATTCTGAAAACTACTCACAGCAGCAGGAGGTGTGAATGGCGCCCTGTTGACCTGGATCTTTTCAATCGACCCCCCAAAATCTACTACATTCTGAAACAAATAAAAAAAAAAGTAATTTGAATAGAGATCAAATACATAAATTGCAATGCTGGTTATAATAAAAATTATCTAAATTGATCACATGTGTGCAAAAATATAAGTATATGATACTGTACCTGAATATAGTCAGCCCATCTAATTAAATGTGGGAGACTTTCTATGTCAGTCTTGGCAAGACTAATCTGAAAGAAGGAAAAACTCTGTAAATAAACATCCAAGAAAATTATACTAATCTGTTTACCTTTGATTCCTACAATTGTCATTAAAATAGGTAATGATACGCAGAAAAATAAAATTTTCACATATTACTTTGATTTACTAAGCTTAAATGGACACAGATAGTAAAGACTGAAAAGAGAATTAAACAAGATGATAAAAATAGTGCAATGATTTAAAAATGTACATTAACATACCAAGAAAGGATGAATAACTGGAAGTACAATAATGTCTGCTACTGACGGGTTATAGCCAGGGCCCACCAATACCGACTTTTGTGACAAATCATTATTTAAGGTATTGAGCATAGACTTTGTGGCATCCATTTTTCCATCAAATTGGCTTGTAAATTCAACCCATTTCATGACCTGGAATATAAAAACAGTAACATATTTATTAACGAAATATCGTAAATTACCTAAAAACTTGGGAATTTGAATCAAATCCATTGTTGCCTGAATAATCATTAGCACAAAGGATCTGCTTATTCAAGGATGTTTCAGACACCAAATTTTCAGGGTTAAATATAAACTTTATGAATATAAATTCTTTCACATTATGTTTAGCAAACAAAGAGGTGCTATGAATGTCAATAGATTAGAAGGCAATTACTCACCTCATCCTGATTTGGAAAAGGTGTCACAATACTCGAAAGCAAACCATTAATGTCACTTTCTTCAATAACTTTTGTAGGAACTTTGCTCTAGAAAAAACAAAAGAAAAATCAGTAGCAATTGGTTGAAAAGAAAAGCACTAACCCGCTTGTAAATCACATTAAAGATACAACAATAACTGATGAAACTTGCAATTGCATGTGATACAAAAATTAGTGTGTTATTATTATGATCAAGAGCTTGAAATTTCCTGAATACAAAATTTGTTATTTTGGACAAATGGATAACTGGAATAAGTAAAAGGTGATAGCAGTAATGTTGTTAAGGCCGTAGTTAATTCATTCCAATATAACCTAGGAAATTGAAATTGCTAATTCCAATTGAATTTTGAAAGAATTTGACCTAATCTAGATATAGATTAGTAGATACCAAGAACACCGAATTGCTTCACTTTGTTGATATCAATAATCAATTGACTGAAATAACAATGAGTTGCCATCCGCGTAGAATAAGTCCAGTGAATGTTAATAAGAACACATATCACATATGGGTTCCTCTGTTTACAGTTGTAAAATGAAATTGGTAGATGGAGCGAGACATGACAAAAGATGACAGAGCTTACTGCATCAAGAGAGAGATGGTTGCAAAGTGCAAAAGCTATCGCTTTGTTCCTGGTGGTGGTGCTGAGTTGGTCCCCCGAAGGCATCCCCATTTTTTATCTACTACGACTTGCGATCGATGCTGCGGCTGCTGTTGGAAGTTGGAACTTGGAAGCGAAGAACAAGAACCCTGCTTCTCTAGGAGAGTAGCTGAACCTGAACCAACCCGTTCTAGTTGAAAGAGAGCTATGGGCCTTCATGGTACAAAAATTCATATAAGCCCATGAGGCTATGATATTCCATCAACAAATAATGAATCGTCTTTAGTTAAAGGCCCAGAATCTGTATCTTTCAAATTTTATACCAAGAGTCGATCAACCCAGTCAAAATTGCAACGACACGTGGCAGAAGCATCAGATACAGTTCTTCTCTTCTCTTATTGTTTTCAATGTCATTAATTTTCTCACTCTACATGTTTCTATAATCAATCTAAAGTTTATCAATATACTCCATCATAACTGTGAGATTAGAATTCTCAATAGCAAACGACAAGGGATCTACTTGCTATTAGAATCTCTTAACGCAAATCAGTTTTTCTGCTCTGAAGAAAGAAAAGTGGGAAGTTGTCATAATCAGTGTTTTTGCTCTGAAGAATTTTGACCATACCTGATACGTCCAATCCCGGAGGGAGTAGGCCGTATGGGGAGAGTTAAAAATTTGGGCTCATCCCGTCTCGGAAAGACGGGCCAAGATTAAGAAAAGTGGAAAGTTGTGGAGGTATTCGAACTCTATCATGTATGAGGTATATTCGACCCCCACTTGAACTGTTTTGTCTTAAATAGGTCATTCCAGAACGGTTATGAGAGTTCGCATAGGGGTGATGACAGTCGCATAAACGGCAGTGACTATAAACTGATGTCGGATTGGGCCTCATCGGATATGGCCTAACTGCGCACTACCGGGTGAAACTATCTTGGGATAGTCAGACGAGGCCCGACTTGAATCTTGTCGGTCGACTTTTGATGCCGGGTCATGGGCCTTACTTTCTTCAGTCTCGGACCGACCTCGAAAAAAGGGGGGTTTAAGTCTCGGACTGTTCCGGGCTATTCTTGGCCTTGCCGTGTGCGACCCAACTGAGCCTTGTCGGGCCGGCCTGTTGCCGGACATTGGGCCCTATTTCTTTTGGTCTCGGGTTGGCCACGCCAGGGGGGTCCAAATTCCGGGCTGTTCTTGGCCCATGACCGGCTTATTGAGGGCCTTATTTTATTTGATCCCGGGTTGGCCCTTAATGGGGTTCGAATCCCGGATCGTTTACAGGCCATGATTGAGCTAGCTGAGGGCCACTGGCACATGGCCCTATCAAGATCAATTCGCGTGATGTGACAATTTTTCAAAAAGATTATCACCTCACGTGAATGGTCACGATGCACTTTAAGTACCGTGTTGTGACAAAATCATACCGTGATGTATCGGATTACGGCATAACTTTTTTACATTTCTTAGATAGATGCAAAACGAAAATAAAAAAGCGTCCCAAGAATAATGCTGATAAATAAACTAGCATAAATTTTACATTGTATTATTGTAAGTACAAAAGTACTGAGAAAACAGAATTCTCCAAAAACTAGTGAGAAACAAGAAAAACGGGTATTTATTGAATAAGAAGTTAAAAACATAATTGTTATTTATTGAACCCCAAGCGTATTTTTGCTGGCACTTGGACCAGTTGGACGAGGAAATTTCAGCTTGCACAGTTGCACTTGTTTAAATACATTTGTCGTTAGAATCTTCTCTTCTCTTCTCAACAGCAAAACGACAAAGAACCTACTCTACTCTACTCGGGCTTTTCTTAGAACCCAAATTTCCATTTTCTCCCTCCACCTGATTCAACAAGCTATTTTCACCAAGGTCTTGTGCTTCCTCTGAAAAATATTTATATTAATATTATTGTGATTATATGTTTCGTCTAAACTGCAAACATAGGTTGAATGTTGATATAGGCATATAGCTAATAGCTTATACGTACATTCCTTAAAAGGTCTTCCCTGAATCAAGGTGCCTTGTAAATAGAGAAGAGGTTTTCAAGACTTTATGTTTTTCATAATTCATCATATTTCATATTTTATATTTTATTTTCAAAATTTAAATTGTCGATCCGAACTGCTCAATATGGAATTCATATTAAAATATATTTGGAGACCAAATTTTATAATTTTTAGAAAAAAAAATTACTGCTTTTTTATATAGATACAAAATACATGTTTTGAACAATTCAGAAACAGTGATTTTGTATCTATTTTAAAAAATAGTAAAAGAATTTATAAAATTTCATCTCCCAGTATATTTGAGTATGAATATTATATTAAGCAATTCGGATCGACAATTTGGATTTTGAAAACGAACATATTAAATATGAGGATGAAAACACGGTCCTCATAAATAAATTATATAAATCTAGATGTTAAAAAATTAAGTCGGCCTAGTGATTAATTATTTGATAATTGTGTGACACTAGTTAACTAGTTGGAGAAGTTGAAACTTGAAAGTAAGATATCCTAAGCTAAACAACATACAAATACAAACGCTTGTTACGCTGTGCACATGGTCAATTAATCACACTATAACCCAAGCATGTGACAAAGCAACTTCCTCACGTGCAACTGTTGTAGATGACTATGTCGATGCATCTGTTTAAAGGGAGAAATTTGGGTCCGATGGCATCGGACCCAAAGTGAGTTCGACGGGTTCGCTCACCGTCCGATCCGCTTTAAGATTTGCGCCCGCAACTTTCGCGTCTACTTTAAAATTTGTGCGTACGAATTTTAAAGTGGATCGGACGGTCCCGAAACCCATCGGACCCAAATTTGAGTCCGATGGGCATCGGACCCAAGCCTTTCTCCTGTTTAAAAGGTGCGGCAGTCGCGTAGGAGCCGAAATTTTTATTTCTACCGTATTCACAAAAAAAAAAAAAAACATTACAGTTTGATCATAATTTGAAATTCACCAAGGCCGTGGTTTAGCGGCTCCAAAGATTGAGGACCTCCAATTGGCCTTGCGGTCCCAGTCTAGAGGCCTCCAAATGAAATAATAGCTCCATTTTTTTTTTACACAGAGACTAAGGTGACAGTATTTAAATTTTACTTGGACAACATTTAAATTTAGGAGACCATGGTGACAGTATTTAATTTTTTGTCATGACTCGAAATTTCAATGGCACATAGAACAAGGAATATTAAAGTTTTTGTTAATAATTGTAAAAAAAATGGGGCCGCTATTTCATCTAATTTCAATGATCTAGTTTGAGTCCGTTAGGGTAGTGACAGTACTTTAATGATAAGAGAAACTATTTGTATGAGTTAGCCTCGTTGAGATCCATTAGGTTTATGTGAAGAAAATCTTAGCGGGGAAACCATAAATCAAACCAACAAAACGCGTACCAAATTCTATTATTTGCGTAAAGTAAATCGCAGTGATCTTTGTAGTAATTTGGGGTATTTGAGATATCAGACATTTGCGTAAGGTAAATCGCAGTGTCCTATGTAGAATCTCGGTGAAAGATCTGTCATTCTTACGTAACATAAATCGCAGTGACCTATGTGGTGTCTTTCATTAAACAACAACAGGAAATCAGATGCAACAGGAATATATTGTCAAGGCGGATTGAGTGGCAATGGTGTGCCGAAACCCTAGGAATTCTCATCTCTATTTTTATTTTAATTACTTTTAATTGCTTCCTAATTTACATTGATCAAAACAACATCTCTCAATTTACAGATTTCGTCTAGCCTTTCGAAAGATTGTGATTCGATTGCTCAAAGCATTGAACCAATATTCCCTGTGGATCGACCTCGAATATACTACTCGATAGGATTGTGCGCTTGCAGTCCGAACCGATAGCATTTCCGAGTTTATAAATATTAAAAGAAACATTGCTCTCTTTTGAGTGATCATTGGCCAATATTAATTCTGGCGGAAATTACCAGTTCGTAATAATTCGGGTCAATACCAAGTTCCTGGTACACTTCCCTAGTTATACCGGTGAAATCTAAATCCGAGCCGATATTGAATATTTTCTGGGGTTGGGTACTGTAATAAGCACCATTCTGACCTTGTAATACTTCACCACCAAAATAACAAGCAATTCCAATCATAATTACCTGAATTACAGAACAAACCCAACATTTAATAAATTTACAAAAAATTTAAAAAGTAATTAAATAATTAAAAAAATATAAAGGACTAGAGTGAAAAAAAACTTACTCTTTGGTCTTTGCGAGAATGTTCTTTGCTTGCTGCCTTGGATCGAATGGAATGAGCACAGTATACTGAGTTGGTGCCTTAATAGGCAGAACAGGCTGGTGCACTAACCAGGTCTGCGCACCACCTGGTGCGCCAACCCAGTCCGCGCACCAGCCTATTTGGTGCGCGAACTGGATTAGCGAGGGTGGTAGTATTGATAAGGACCCCAAAGCAGTGGTAACGATTTAATTCTGATTTTTTCTCACGCTAACAATAAAAATTTCGGAAATTTTACTTGGACAACATTTAAATTTAGTAGACCAAGGTGACAGTATTTAATTTTTTTTGTCTTGACTCGAAATTTCAATGGCACATAGAACAAGGAATATTAAAGTTTTTGTTAATAAAATTTTTGTTAAAAAAAAATGGGCCGCTATTTTATTTGGAGGCCTCTAAACTGGAGCAGTATGGTCAATTGGTAGCCTCAATCTTTGTGGCCGCAGAAGTATTTGGCAGTTTGGGTAGTTTTCGAATTCCTCCAAAATGAGAGTGTTTTGATTTTTTTTTTTTATTATGGTAGAAATAAAAATTTCGAGTGTAGGAGTGCGTGGCGACACGAAGACAAGTTACAACATCGTGAATTATGAATTTATGATTTTTAATTTTGTTCACCGAGAAAACAAGAAGGCTAAAATGTTGTAATTTTTATTTTTAACAATACTAAAATAAAATTATAGGAAACAAAAGTGATTTCACTTTTGTTTTATTTTTTATTTCATATGGTTCGGTTCTAGTAGTCAAGTCCACATAAAATCTGGAGAGTTGTTAAAACCAAATCATTGATTTGATTCCAAAGGAGGCAGTGAAATACACAGACTTTATGCTCTCGTTAGGGAGAGACCAATGATACCCAAAACATTATGATTTGATCCCATTGATTTTTTACACTATGTGGTTGGTGCGATACTTGTGAAAACTCTGAATCTAATCATTGATTCAATCTTTTTAGTATACTTTCTAAAAAATTTCTACTAATTTGTTTCTTTTCTAAAAAAAAATGTACAAACTGCACTGATGAAGCTTTATAATTAATTGAGTACATATAGAATTAGAGTGGAAAAAACGTGTAGTGCCGTAACTAACACGCTGTGACTTTGGTCTCTTGTTGTGTCTTACTGTGACCAAGTTAATTTTTCACGTGCCGTGCCGTGACTAAAATGTCAACGAGTGGTCACGGCACGCGAATAGTCACGCCACGTGAGTCACGTCATGCCTAAACGTGCCGTGACTATACGTGACTCGCGTGACCATTTAATCATAATTTAGATTAGTTTATTCAAGATTCACTATTAAATTAATATCTAATTGTCCTAATTACACGTGACTCGCGTGACTACGTGTCATGCAGTGCCGTGACTAAATCTTTCACGTGTCGTGTCGTGCCAAAGTTTCAAAAGATGAACACAATACGCGAATGATCACGACACATGACACGCGAATCACGACACTTAACTGACATGCGTGCCGTGCCGTTCCGTGACAGAACTGGCTCCACCGTGCCATTTTTCCCGCTCTATATGGAATTATTTGCATCCATCTTTCCATGTACCTTGTTTTCTGCTTTATTTTTAGTGTATTGTCAACATCAGCATTGATGTTCTCTATCTCTCCCCGTCTCCCCCACAACAAAAAGCAATGAATATTACTTTGAGAAGGGTAAAAACGAAACTTTTTTATATCTTTCCTCGAGAGTTTGAAACATTGAAGTTCTTTTGTTTGAAAATTTGACACAAAAAGTTAGACCCCCCCTTTGGCTATTGCCTATTGGAATAACCAATAATTATTAACATTAATAAGCTGTTTGTTGTTTGAATCTTGAAATCTAATCTAGGGAATTTCGTATTGCTGACATTTTATGTACTACTTTCTAAATTAATTCATACACAGTTTTTCAGCAATTTTTTTTTTCACTTTTCATTCGACAGCTTTCTTTCTTACTTTCTATTTGTAGTTATTTCTTTTTCCTTTAGAATTTTGTCAAACTTGAAATATCGCAGTGCATATTTTCGGATTAATATCTTTTAAAGACCTTCCTTTTGACCTATTTTCTTTTGAAGATTTTTTGGGTTAATTTTTAAAAGTATTTTAGTCTGTAGCCATGCATTTTACAAAAAAAAAAAAAAATGGTCATGTATCAGAAATGATATTTGTAAGTTATAAGAATACTCGTATACTTTCTTGGTACATGAGTATTTTTATTGATAAGAAAAAAAAAACCTGAAAAAAATGGTGAAGTCTTTGAATTTGCCAAAAAATATTTAGAATTTAAGAGATGATATTTAAGAAATGATATTTGTAAGTTATAAGAATACATGTATCAGAAATGGAAGGGGTTCTGTAAGTGGTCCGGATCCTCTAAAGTAACTCAAATTTGAATTTGGATTTGAAATCATTGGTCGTAATCCGAACTAGTTTTATTCATATTAGAATTTACAAAATCTTTAATATTCGTGCAGATGATTCTGATCGATCATTCGAATTTAAACTCAAATTTTTGGTTCTCTATTCAGTTCAGTTACACTTACACTTACACTTACACAGGGTAGTAACGCCACCATTTAATGGCCTGCAACTGCAATAAAGGTTCCCATCTCCGGGCAAATAGTTGGCATTTAATATGGGGATTGGGGAGTGGTTCATGGCTTCATGCATCAAGATTCAAGATATGAATCTGGACTCCGGAACTCAGTTCAGTTCAGTTCAGTTCAGTTCAGTTCAGACTTCATTTGGAAGTCGGTAATTGGTCAAGTGAAATAAGAGTTTCAGTTGAGTCATCAAATATAAAAGTGTATTTCATAAATTAAATACACTGATCAAATTGGAACGGTGTAATGAGCGTTGACGAAAATGACAAGAGTATTCATAAAGTTCTACTTTGATCAGTCAATAAAGAACACTTTGACTTGGTCAAATCATTCAAATGAAATTAGTAATTAACATCAAGTTTTAGAAATTAATTTTGTGATAGTATTTGCCAACATCAGTCAGTACTGTAGTTGTACAAAACTAGAATTTTTGCATGCGATGAACAAAATTGAAAACATGTTGCTTCCAATATTATAAACTTGCTTCAAATGCCAACAGTCAAAATCATCCAATTAGATCCAAACCACACAAGCATTACACATTCTACCCATGTATAATCGCCCAAAAAAAGGAGAAAAATAAAAGATTGAACAGAAATCTCAAACCAACAATTCCTCCTCTGGGGTTCCTTCAGGGCTCCTAACCACCTCCAAAATCTTCACCACCTCACACATATCTGGCCTGTTAGATGGCACCTGTGATGTGCACACAAGCCCCAATTTAACAACAGGCACAGCCTCCTCCAATGGGAAATCACCACCTAAGCTTGAGTCGATGAGCTCCTCTACCCTCCCCTCCTCCAAGCAAACCCGAACTGCATCACACAAAACCACCACATCATCCTCCAAATACTCTACTGGGCGCCGGCCTGTTAAAATCTCCAAAACCAGGACGCCAAACCCAAAAACATCGCACTTCTCTGTAATCTTGACTGTTTTACAAGCAAATTCAGGTGCCATGTAACCTAACGCACTTTGAATTTTACTACAAAGTACGTACCTATCCAACATGGGTAGCAACTTGGCTAACCCATAATCTGCTAGTTTTGGCTCCCCTGACCCATCTAATAAAACATTAGTCGACTTGATGTTGTAGTGCACTACACCATGCCGGTGCAAATGCGCAAGGCCTCTTGCAACACCTAATATAATATCAAACCTCTCTAACCAAGATAGGGAATCGGATGCCGGCGACTCATGAAGGTGCTTGTGTAAATTACCCCCAGGAATGTACTCATAAATTAAAAGCTGGAGAGATGAGGTCCAGTAATAACCCTTCAACCCGACCAAATTACAGTGTTTGACTTTGCCAAATGAGTGCACCTCTCTTTCAAAATCATCTTTTGATTTCACCAGGCTTGACACGGTCAACTTCTTAATGGCCACAGGCTGGCCGTCTCTTAGAACAGTTTTGTAAACAGTACCAAACCCACCCCGTCCCAATTCGCAATCTTTGTTTAACAATGCATGCCCTGCAGCACTGAACTCCAAATCACCACCTCCAATCCTTACCAATTTACCAGAATTGGCATCTGATAGGGGTGACTGGGTCAAATACCCATCAGACAAATCAAAGGCAGTCGCCGATCGGGACTTATTAGACCGGACCCGAAAGTTAAGCACTGTGATAGTCAAAATCCCAACTGCTATAATGGCGGCCCCGCCTATAGCGACTAATGTTGAGATGCTAAGTATGATTTTTTTGTGGTGAAGATTTTTTGTAGGGTTTAAATTCGGTTGGGTTAATGGGTTGTTGGATGAGGAAGAGTTTGGGTTTAGGACAATTGGTTTGGGCATGACAGCCGGGCAGGATTTGTTGAGGACTGACCCACATAGGCCCGCATTGTCAGAGAGAGAAGAGGGCGGTAATGAGTCAAAAAAAGTCCCTGAGGGTACGCCACCAGTTAGTTGGTTATGTGATACATTGAAGTAGGTTAGTTGTGGGCAACTGGAGAGCTCCTTTGGAAGCTCTCCAGTTAGTTTGTTCTGGGAAAGATCCAGTCTTTGAAGTTTTGTAAGATTTGAAAAGGACACAGGGATTTGTCCAGTGAGGCTATTCTCTGAGAGGTCCCTACAATGTTTATTTAACAATTTCATTTATTTAGATAAACAGTTAAAAAAGAGGATGCCCAACAGAGGAAAGAGGGTAAGTGAACTTACAGAGATGTGAGAGAAGTGCATTTTCCAATTTGGGTTGGAATTTCACCATAGAAAGAGTTCTTCTCTAGGTTCAGCACCTTCAGAGAAGCCAATTCACATATGTCCGATGGAATTGTGTGGTTGAGATTATTCGAACTCAAATCAAGTGCTTCAAGTAACTTCAAATCACCAATAGTTGCAGGTATATCACCAGAAAGCGAGTTACAGGACAGATTCAGCAATTGCAGATTTTTCAGATACGAAACGTCGGGTGGGACCCAGCCTGACAAAGCATTGCCAGATAAATCCAGGAATCGCATGGCGGAACCTGACTTCCCTGCTAGTTCAATTGCTCCGTTTAACATGTTATCAGAAATGGAAACCAATTCCACTCCGGATGCAAAAACCCATGTAGGTACACCTCCTGTAAAACTGTTTCCTGATAGTCTAACTTCCCTCAAAAAATGTAAATGATTTATGGAATTTGGTATTTCACCAGAGAACTTGTTCCATGACAAATCAAGACTCTCTAGACTCCTCATTCCTCCAATCCAAATTGGAACAGGCCCACTGAACAAATTTGAACTCAAACTGAGATACTGACAAGTGGCAAGCTGGCCTATTGAATCGGGAAGGGTCCCATTTAACAAATTATTACTCAAATCAAGAGACTTAAGCAATGCTAAATCCCCAATTTCAGCAGGTAACTGGCCTGTAAATCGATTATTTCTCAAATTTATCATTCTCAAATTAATGCTTGTATTCATACCGGGAGGGATAGCCCCAAAGAGATAATTATTAGACAAATCCAGTGACCTTAAACCGATCAAATTCCAAATGCTGCTCGGTAAAACATCAGAGAACTGGTTATAAGAAAGATTCAAACTTGTCAACCTGAAACAGTTACCGACATTGGCCGGTATGGGACCCAATAACCCATTACTAGCAAGCGACACGGACTGAAGTGACCTACATTGCTCAAAAAAGGAACTGGGTAATGAACCTGATAGGCTGTTTGCAGCGAGGTCCAAAGTTTGGAGATTTTGTAGCCTTAAAAAGTCGGGTTGAAGAGGACCCGTTAAGTTGTTTCGAGAAAGATCGAGAGTTGTGAGGTATTGAAGCAAGAGGAGGCCTCGGCTGAGCTTACCCGAGAGTGAGAGATTGGTTAGCGCGAGATGAGTGACCCGATTGGATTTGAGGTCGCAGCTTACGCCATACCAATTGCAGGGGTGGTCGGAATCTTCGTTCCATGAGGAGAGGTGAGAGAAGGGATCTGATACATCAGCTTTGAAGACGATGAGGCCAAGTACATCGTCGTTTAACGGGTTGGGTCCGGATTGGGCGAGAAATGGGAGGAGAAAGGGAAGGAGAGAGACGACGAGGAAGGAGGGGAGAGTCATGGTTTTAGCATTTGGAGGTTACAAAAGGGAGATAGATTTTATGAATCAATGAGATGAGGTGAAGAATGAGCAGAGAGAACGAGGATCGTTTTGTGTTGCCATTACTCATAACTCATAAGAGAGACTGATCACTGATCACTGATGAGCTGGGTGGCAAAAGTAGGTAGTGTTTGGCACCGGTACCCTTTAAAAACTATATATATATATAAATCAGTCCTTAGTATAATTTGATAACTAAATTCGATAAAATCTATTAAGGGCTTCTATTCTAAAAGTGAAAAAGATAAGGAGTGCTATGGAAAAATATCAAACAGAACCGAACGTTAGTAAATGCGAGTAGCTTGGACAGCAGCTTTCTCTAATCCGTCCGATTTCACAAGCTGGACACGTGGAAAGATCGTAAAGTAACTCTGTCTATCCAGTGATTAGAAACTGGAGAAGATCGGAGCAAATGCACGTTGAGGTAATTAATACGGGTGAGGCACCTCCTGCGATGGAAGGTTGGGTTGGGTGATTGGGTCTATTAAATACGCTCGAATTTAATGCCGTATTTATTGCTTTTGAAAAGTCCATTTGCAGTAGATATAAGTCGGATTCTCTGTGGCCTCGTGTTTATTTCTTCTGTGTTGTCTTCAGTATTCCGCTGTTTCGCTAATTTAAATATTTTACCGCGAAAAGTTATATGAGTCTGGAGAAACACTGTATACAAGTTCAACTACAACTAGTCATTGTAGCACAAGCACAGTGTTTGGATACACTGGCGCATCTTACATAGCTCCTATACAAACAAGCGGAACACATTTTTAAAAGGAGGCTTGGACATGGAGGGGGGCAGGGCAGGTGTAGGTTAAATTCTCTATTGCTTCACTCCATTGCTGGCAAGTGATGACAATAAACTATACAACCAAGTCTACCACACGAATTATAAAAGATGATAAAGAGGCAAAAAAAAAAAAAATACATAAGCTATGTTGGTTGATTATGTTATGTGCCGAAATTTTTATTAATACTCTACAAAGAATAGCAAATTTACCGGCTTCACTCAAACAATTTTAAAAATAACCTAACCGCCTCATGTTGGAGCGGTCAGCTTCCAATACCAAGCTGCCCCTCAGTGGAGCGGTCAGCTCAAGACCAAATCGCCCCCCAGTGAGGCAGTTTAGTATATAATAATTTTTTAATAATGTTGTATTACTATATTTATGTTACAATTTTGCTACGATTTCTAAATAATTTCTAACAATTTCTAACAATTTCTAAACATTTTTGGACAATTTATATTAATTGGAAATAATTTCTAAACATTTTTGGACAATTTATATTAATTGGAAATAATTTATAAATAATTTTGGACAATTTATAGTAATTATAAACAATTTATAACAATTTATAACAATTTATATTAATTCCTAACAATTTCTAACAATATCTAAACAATTTTGGACAATTTCTAACAATTGTAAACAATTTTGGACAATTTCTAAACAATTTCTAACAATTTATATTAATTTCTAACAATTTCTAAATAATGTTGGACAATTTCTAGTAATTTTAAACAAGTTTGGACAATTTCTAAACAATTTCTAACAATTTATAGTAATTCTAAATAATTTCTAACAATTTGTAAACATTTTTGGACAATTTATATTAATTGGAAACAATTTCTAACAATTTCTAACAATTTCTAAACATTTTTGGACAATTTATATTAATTGGAAACAATTTCTAAACATTTTTGGACAATTTATAATAATTCTAAACAATTTCTAACAATTTCTAAACAATTTCTAACAATTTCTAACAATTTATATTAATTCCTGACAATTTCTAACAATTGTAAACAATTTTGGACAATTTCTAAACAATTTCTAACAATTTCTAAATAATGTTGGGCAATTTCTAGTATTCTAAACAAGTTTGGACAATTTCTAAATGATTTCTATCAATTTATAGTAATTCTAAACAATTTCTAACAATTTCTAAATATTTTTGGACAATTTATATTAATTGGAAACAATTTCTAAACATTTTTGGACAATTTATATTAATTTCTAATAATTTCTATCAATTTCTAAACAATTTTGGACAATTTATAGTTACTCTAAACAATTTCTAACAATTTCGAACAATTTCGAAACAATTTTGGACAATTTCTAACAATTGTAAACAATTTTGGACAATTTTGGACAATTTCTAAACAATTTCTAACAATTTATATTAATTTCTAACAATTTCTAACAATTTGAAATAATTTTAGACAATTTATAGTAATTCTAAATATTTTTGGACATATCTAAACAATTTCTAACAATTTTGGATTAAAAAATAAAATACAAAAAAATTGAGGAATTTACATGCAAAGGGGGGGGCTAAAATCTGGAGAAAGAGAAAAAGATGAGAGAGAGAAAGTGAAGATTTGAAATGAATGGGGTAAAAAACGGAAGGGGTACCCTCCAATATATAGGCAATACCAAATCGCCTCACTGAGGGGCGGTTTGGTATTGGGAGCTGACCGCCTCAACATGAGGCGGTTAGGTTATTTTAAAATTGTTTTAGTGAGGAAGGTAGATTTGCTATTTTTTTTAGAGTATTAATAAAAATTTTGGTGTTATGCGCCCCAACAGTTTCCTTGTGCTTCCGTCAGGACACTAGGACATTGGTTTCAACGGCCTGGATCATCTCCATTTCATCAGTAACAAAGTAATGCTTCCGTAACCGCTTTCTTTTGGGATCTGCTTATAATTAGAATTCTCTAAATTAGAGTTGGAATTTGAACAGCCTAAAAAGAATTCGGATCAATTCAGAAAAAAAAAATTATCAAAGAAATAAACGAATTTCATATATGAACTCAGAGGTTTTTCCCTACAACATTTCATAAACGTTGTTTTTTTTCATTATATGGCTTCTTTTATTTGACAAATCAATTAGTTTTTTTTAATCAGATATTTAAATCTAAAGCTAATGAAATTTAACTAATTTGACCAAAAAAAAAAATGAATATACTAGGTAGAGAGGAAAAACTCAGCATGAATGGATCTCTGAAATTAACATGTAATTCTGCTGGATTTATAATAACCTATGTTCATTAAAACGGATGTACAAATGATATTCTGTCAATACTATTTTAACAATACTAATACTCATAGGTTAAGTGTTATCATTAATTAGACAGTTAGCATTGATTTGATCAATATGAGAAGAGTGGCATCAAGGGAAATGGACAAGTCCCTTTGAAATAACTGGAGAGGGTTTGAAATATATTTTTCAGAAGCTTGATTCCGAAGCTACCTACTGACTGAGATGATGCACATGGAGCTTTTGCTTTTTTCATCAGAGAAGAACCAGGTAGATCCGTAGATGTGTCCTTCTCCTTCAAAATGGAACCTATCAATCTGTTTCCTAAAATATAATCATCATAAATAAAAAATGGGTGGGAACACTGTATATACTTAAATGCATGACAAATATAGAAAACTTGTCATCACATCTCATTATCTTGATTATAAATAAACTATCCGATTAGTTCACCTAACTTAACAAAAAAAAATATGGGCTTATTCAGCAGATGGCCTAATGAAGTATATTTTTTTTTGTGTTTTTTTAGATTTCCAACAGTAGAATGGAACCAATTTCACACCTTAGACAAAGATTCTATTTCACGATTCCATTCTACTGCGAAATTGTCGATTCTACCGGAATACCGGATTAAAATAGAGAAGAGAAACTAACAAACAGGCTCTGGTCCTAGAGATTATTTTTTTCCAGAGTAACATAGATTGTTGTTAGGGGTCAATGAAACTAACTGGTCAGACCTCCTGTTCATTATCAGTACTACCTCATTTACTAGTAATTTTGATAATATCACTTGGAGATGGAAAACATCACGGAAGTTCTCTACACAATCTATTTATAAGCTTTTAAACAATAGGGAAATTTTGTCCTCTCTACCTCTCATTTGGTGGACTTTACCAGTACCTCCAAAAATCATAATTTTTATGTGGTTAACAATGCATAAAAAAATACTTATCAAAGATACCCTTACTACTAAAAGTTGGGTAGGGAACCAACAATGTCAATTTTGTACAGCAGTAGAAACCAAGGATCACCTTTTCCTTGAATGCCCCCTGGCTCAACAGGTGTGGTTCTGGATAGGTAAAAGCCAACTTGTCATGATACACTGGACTAACTGGGAATATATATTACAATATTCTCTTACTTTACCTTCTTTTGAGAGAACTGATTTTCTAATTGTCTTTAGTGTTGTGTGTTGGATTATGTGGAAACATATGAATGACATGTGCTTCAATGATTGTACTCCCAAATCTACTAGGTCTCTCATCTTACTAATTAAAACTACTGTTGACTATTGGATAGGTAATGTGAAGAAGCAAGCCAATGACTCAGCTACAGGTTGGATGTCCATAATTGAAGATGCTATACCACTGGACTGTATTCCCCCTGACTTGGAAGTCGTGCTGTACCAGCCAACACCCAGTGTTGATATTAGTGTTGAATGAAATACACCAACTATTGTGTCTTTTTTTACTTAGATTTATCCTCAGAGTAAAGTCAGTGGTTTAGTACTAGCAACTTTAGCTTACTTTTGAAACTTAGCTATTTCTAAAATGGGTAATTATATCTTCCCCCATCTATCCATCCCCCATTTCATCCCCCAACTAACTAACTACCTTTTCTAACTATAATTCAAAATTCTAACTACCTAATGGCCCTACAAATTAATTACCCAATTTTCTCCATTTATTTCTTTCCTCTTTCTCCCTCCCTCTCCCACCTCTCCCACCTCTCCCTCTCCACCTCCGCCTCCACCTCCGCCCGCCTCTCCCACCTCTCCCTCTGCGCCTCCGCCCGCCTCTCCCACCTCTCCCTCTCGGCCTCCATCTCCCACCTCCACCTCCGTCTCTCACCTCCGTCTCCCACCTCCCACCTCCCCCTCCTCTCTCTCCCACCTCCGCCTCCGCCGGAGTAGATCCATCACTGTCGACCGCCGGGTCAGATCCGCCTCCGCCGGGTCAGATCCGAGTTATTTGCAAAGAACAAAGCTTCATTAATGGTGAATTAGAACAGTGCGTACTAAGTACATATGGATGAATACTTAATGTTTTAGAGATGAATACTTCAACATTTATGGATGAATACTTAATATCTTAGGCATAAATACTTTAACTTATATGTATGAAAACTTGATATCTTATGGATGAATACTTTTTATTTGTTTGGTATGCACATATGTTTGTAATACTCTTGGTACATTAACTATTTACACTTACACGATGAGGATGAATACTTGCTTAATGCGGGATGAATACTTGCATGACGAGGTATGAATACTTGTGCAACGGACAACTCGAAAGTATGTCATCATGGATCTCATTTGAAAGATAAAATTGTGTAGAAGACATTCGTGGTTTTAGATTTGCAAAATTCCTCACAGATCGTCAGAAATATTGGTTAGATTGAACGGACAAAAAAAAACCATCTCTAAAAACGTGTAATACTCTTGGTACATTAACTATTTACACTTACACGATGAGGATGAATACTTGCTTAATGCGGGATGAATACTTGCATGACGATGTGTGAATACTTGTGTAACGGACAACTCGAAAGTATGTCATCATGGATCTCATTTGAAAGAGAAAATTGTGTAGAAGACATTCGTGGTTTTAGATTTGCAAAATTCCTCACAGATCGTCAGAAATATTGGTTAGATTGAACGGAGAAAAAAAAAACAATCTCTAAAAACGTGTAAAAGATGAGTGATTGATGTGTCCAAATATGCTTCTATTGCAAAGATGAATACATTTATATAGATGGATGAATATTAGTTGTGTTACAGATGAATACTTTTTTTTGCAAATTTCTAAAATGAGCTGAAGGTAGTTAGAAGTCCCCCACTTAATTAATGCGCTGACGGTTATGCGGTCCCCCACTTAATTAATGCTCTGACAGTTGTGCGGTCCCCCCACACATGTTGTTTGTCCCCTACTTTCTTGTTGTAATATATCCAAATATATTTCTATTGCAAATGTGAATACCTTAATATAGATGGATGAATACTAGTTGTGCTACATATAAATACTTCTGCAAATTCCTAAAATACACTGACAATTATAAATTCTAACTAACTAACTACCTTAATTAATGCAACTGACGGGGGATGAAACGGGGGATTGTTCACGGGGGAGAGTTAGGCGGACCCTTCTAAAATTTGGATGATCTGTTGTTTACTTGGCTGTTTGGTTAATGTTTTATGTACGTTTGTAAAACAGCACAACCAGAGAGTTGTTCTTCTTGTTGAAACTTGGTACCTGTAATTAACTGTTTCAGCAATGAAATGGGCTTTCCAGCCTCTTTTAAAAAAAAAAAAAATAGAGAAGAGAACTGAGTGGGAAAAAAAAATAGAATTTGACTATATAAACTTAAACAGAATTGTAAAAATTATATTCAAGTTCTGTTTAGCAGCGTGAGAAGTATCTACAAAAATAATAGATGAAAATAATTATTTTCGTGCACTTTTCACCAATATTGTATTTTTTTTAAGGATCGCTAAAAAATGTCAGCATTCTTGTGTCATGAACATTTTTAGAAAAGGTGATCATTGTCACACATGGGTAGCACCGCGCATGCAATTAATTGTAGTCATGGTTCATCCCAGATCTTTACTGACTAATTTAATTTATGCCGATCTAAGAGTTTAGAGTTGCTATATATAAATATTTGCATAATGCATGGTGAATAAATAATTTATTTTCCCAGTTCCTTAATCCTCGGTAAAAACCATGACAGGAGAGATTTAATTAATTGAACATCTTTGACTTTGACCAAACTCCAACAGTCAGAATGCCAAAACAATATTTAATTCTTCCAAAAAACTAATATTTAAATTTGTGTTTGTCCCCCCAATAAAAATGTTTGAAACACAAAGCTTCTGACCTTTTAATATTCTAAATAAATATGATCATATGATATCTTTTGGAATCTTTGGCCCCGCTTCAGGCCTAAGGGGATAAATTTATTCTTACAATGTTCTATATCTATTGATAATTGATAATTGATAAGATTGTGGAGTTTAGGGCTGCACAAAAAATTCGTAGTTCGTGATTTGATTTGAGTTTGATTCGGAAAACGTTCGTAATTAATTCGATTCAAAATTAGTTTGTTTCAAAACAAATCAAATTAATTCGGTTCGAAATTAATTCAAATCAAACTCAAACTGGATCTGGTTCGTTCGAATTAGGTTCGCGAACTATTTAGGTTCGAATCTCAAATAAAGCAACTAATGGCTTCAACTATCAATCTTTAAGGATAACTTATAATAGAAAAATGCTTCAGCAGCGTAATAAATTAACAATGAAATAAGTTTCATTTGACTAGGTCCATGTCGTGATTTTAATCAATCTAGCAGCGTAAAAGGTAAGGAAATTTTGGGACTGGCTCATAATCTATCAGTGTGAATTCGTGTAAGGTAAAAAAAAACCGTGTGAATTTTGTTCCACGTGAAGAAAACTAATGCATAAACTACCAGTATAACTAGGGCTGCCAAAAAAATTCATAGTTTGTGATTCTATTGAATTCGATTCGAAAAATTCGTAGTTCGTAATTAATTCAATTCAAAATTAGTTCATTCCGAAACAAATCAAACCAGTTCGGTTCGAATCTTATTCAAACTCAAACTGAAACTGAGGCAAGTTCGATTTGGTTTGATTCGTTTGCAGCTAACTGGAGTTTCATTAAAAAAAAAAGGGAGAATTCCCGGTGTACCCATGTAAAGTTTCAAAATAGCCAATATCCCCATGAATACACTAAAATAGCCAATATCCCCATCTAAACTTCATTTTCTTTTTTCTATCCCCTTTAATTTATTTTACCTTACATTTAATTATTATAAAATATAAATTGACTAATATACCCTTCCATTAAAATGGAGGTATCCATTAACTTTCTCAAAAAGTTTGAATAAGACCTAACAAGGCAGGGAGAGGAGACGCTTCATCTTTCCTTCCAATTCGCGCCCAAAAATATTTCGTTGCCTTCTTCGTTCCAGACTTCCAGTTATTCCCTCCTCCTCTCTCTTTCGTGTTCTTCTTTTTATTTTGTGGCGTTGTTGCCTTTCTCTATTCTCCTATCTATTTTGGATATTCTTACGGAAAATTCGAATGGTTCGTGGATTGAATCATACAACCATATTGAAGCGGTACGTACAACCTTCTATGAGTTTTCAATATTTCTTTTTGTCATAATCAATTTAAAAATGACCTCTTATGTTGCAATTTTCAGCGGTGCCAGATAAATTACTACTTGTGATTGGGGGGTGACTTTCTGTTGACAATTACAAGCGCTAGATAAACAAATTTCGTATTCTAAGGTAAATACAATTCTAATTGCTTTGGTACAATTTTGTAAAAAAATTCTTAATTTGGTCTTAATCAATAAGATTTAGTGATGTTTGACCAATATGTGTAGCTGTAATTGCTTTGGAACAAATTAGTTTTTGGAAATTATTGACAGTAAGTAAACAAAAGCATAAAATTTAAAGTAAAAAAGTTTAATTCTTGTTAGCAAATACCGAAGACCAACTATGCATTTTGAAAGCTGTAATTGCTTTGGTACATGTCTCTGTGTATTTCTAATTTTACTTTGAAGCTTGATTGCTCAAATTAAAATAACAGTTTCATTAATTCTATTTGAAACTAGAGGAAAAAAGAGAGTTGAGTTGAGTACTGTGAGTTTTCCAACTAGCCAAGTTGTGGGACCAACGAACCAAATGCATACCCCTCACATTTTCTCATACTCCCAGTACTCCTAATTAATCTCAATTTTTGTTTCCTCACCAGCATTTATTATGGAATATGAAGATCCCTTCTCTTCCTTGATAATCCATCCCGACCCTATGCCTCTGATTGAACCTACAAACTCTAGCCTCAACCACGAAGATCAAATCGAGAATCCACCTGTGATCAACAACATATCGACTCATGAGAAGTTGCAAACAAGAAGAAAAGAGAAAAAGCATGTTGACGGAAGCTCAAAGTAGTTAATTTATTAACTAGAACACACTTTCAGTAATTGAACAAAGAAGTTTGAACAAAGAAGAAGAATCGCAAGATCCTTGAAAGGCCCGTTGGTTCCTAAGGTGGCCGATTATATAAAACTAATTTCCCGGGTATTGTTATTTATATTTACTAATTTTTGACATAAAAATAACAGCTATTATCTTATAATTAAATCTGTTTTTTTAATTTATATTCTAAAACATAACAAATTATTTTTATTTTTCAGAATTTAGGTGGGTATGATCTGCGTAGAAGTACAGACTTTTGTGCTGAAGTACAAAAGAGTGGAATAAGATGGGAGGTGAACTTACAAGAGCACGAGTGTAGTTGTAGGGCATGGCAAGTGAAAGGTGTGCCTTGTGTCCATGCGGCAGTATTTATTTCTTCATTTAGAAATGCAAGTTGGGAAAACTATGTCAATTCGTACTTCACGGTTGCTCGGTTGAGGACAGCTTATGCTAATGGAATTGTTACCATGCCGAGTAAGGATGAATGGGTGACTTTGGATTTGGGTTATAAAATGTTGCCACCAATACTAAAATGACCTGCTGGGAGGCCTCGAAAAAATCGTATAAAATCATGTGATGAACCAAAGAGGAGATCTCATAAATGTACACGTTGTGGCCAATTTGGTCATCATAGGAAAACATGCAAGAATGCAGTGCCATCACAAGATGGTGAAGGTACCCCTCATGGAGAAATCAAGCAGAAATTGAAAGCCAAAAGGTTCTTTAATAAATAACTTGCTTATATTTCAGTTTGTTTCAATTGATATTCTATATTTGTTCTAATCTGTGCTCTTTTTGATATTATATAATTGTTCTAATATGTGCTCTTTTGTAGAGTTATAAGAAAAGGTAAAGCACAATCAAAGAAGAGAGCGTGTCCGCCTAGCATCTTCAAGCTACTTCAAGAAGAAAATATTTAGTTTTTTAATTAATTCAAATCTCTTTTGTGTATGCTTTTAGAATTTCTTTGACGTGTTGAAAAGTATTAATATCTTTTGTAATGTAAAGCAACTGCAACTCTTAACTACAACTTAGTATCTCTTTTGAGTGTTGGTACCAACATTAGGGTTGTACCTTCAACTCCTAAAATTTAGATTAAGACAGATTCATGAGGAATGTTGGTGTGATGTGATATGATGCATTCTAGTGAAATCCTTGATTAATTTTCATGTACTCTGTGACTTCTTTGTTTCTTAATTAATCTAAGTTCTTAGAGAGATTACTGTTATGTATGTGGGCCTGATTCTAGGATCCCGCGAGCGGTGTCCACGCGACCCGTGTGCATCGCCAGGCGACTCGTGTGCATCTCCAGGCGACCCGAGTACATCCTCAGGCGACCCGAGTACATCCCCAGGCGACCCGTGTGCATCCCCACGCGACCCGCCTGCATTAGCCTGATTTGTGATCTATTTTGTACGATCCAGATTGATCTGCCTTTTGCCTTTTCTATATACATTTAGAAGTTCTCTCTGTAATGTAACTTAACTGATTTTGAGACTTAGTGAGATGAAGGGTCATTTTTTTGACACATTTGTAAGTTATCAACAATATCAGAAGCAATATAATTTAGGTAACGCTTCAATATAGTTGTATAATTCACAATCTACGAAGTATTCTTTAGAATTTATTTGAACCATTCGAATTTTCCGTAAGAATATCCAAAATAGATAGGAGAATAGAGAAAGGCAACAACGCCACAAAATAAAAAGAAGAACACGAAAGAGAGAGGAGGAGGGAATAACTGGAAGTCTGGAACGAAGAAGGCAACGAAATATTTTTGGGCGCGAATTGGAAGGAAAGATGAAGCGTCTCCTCTCCCTGCCTTGTTAGGTCTTATTCAAACTTTTTGAGAAAGTTAATGGATACCTCCATTTTAATGGAAGGGTATATTAGTCAATTTATATTTTATAATAATTAAATGTAAGGTAAAATAAATTAAAGGGGATAGAAAAAAGAAAATGAAGTTTAGATGGGGATATTGGCTATTTTGAAACTTTACATGGGTACACCGGGAATTCTCCCAAAAAAAAAAACGCTTGTGACAAACGGACAAGTAGAACAGTTGCAATTCCAAGTGCGTACCGTACAAATGCACTTTATTAAATTGCTTTTGGCTGCAATTCATTTACTCAAAGTCACTGCTTGACACCGCATCCATTTTCTACTTTCTTATTTTACTTCAAATTTGTCTACCTTAATATTTTTTAAAACAGTGGTTAGGAAATGAATGATTACTTCTTTAGTCATAACTAAGTGACTAACATGACCTAGTGTACTGTAGACTGTAGTTCCATGATTGTTTATGTTCACGCTACAATTGTTACTGGACTTTATTTCAGCGTGCTTAGTGCTACCATAGGCAACAACATGTTCAAATAAAATATGACATTTTTAATAAAGAAAAATAAATAAATAAGCGTAAGTCCTGTGTAAATCTTAAATTTATGTATCCTTTCAAAATTTACCCAGACAAACAAAGGCATTTCCTTAGTTAATAGTTTAAGGATCAGCGGTAGTTTATTAGTTTGATTTTTCTATACAAACCATATCTTTACCAGACCCAGACATTCTGTAAACAAAATTACCTAAAAACCAACCAAAAGACCAGTACCAGTACCACTTAAAGGAAGGTATATGTACCAGTACCACTTAAAGGAAAAAGGGAAGACAAATGGGAAAAAAAAGAAAAAGAAAGGCAAAAGCACCTAGTGCTGACCTGTTTAACTATTTCATTGAGGGACACCATGATGTACCCTTTGAGAAATTTTGTTAACCACATGTACATATTCATTGAGTGCATCTCTTCTCTTGTCACCCCTGCTAGTTGTTAGCCTTAATAGAGCAGTTTCTTGACAAGGGTTATTTTTCGGGCAAAGATTTTAATAGAGCAGTTTTGGTTTCATGCAGCGCACTAATTATATGTAACACCATTTTGATTCTATAGTCCGTACGCTGCATGAAATCAAAACTGCTCTGTTAAAATCTTTACTCCATTTTTCACCTCAATAGAGATTAGAAATCTACAGTGAGGTTTTTTTTTTTTTTTTTTTTTCTAATCTAAGTGTACAACTTCTACAATATATTTAATTCCATTATATCATACAATTGTTGTTATGTAACCATTAGCAGTAACAATTTACCTAATCCCTTGATTTTTTGAGACAAAAAAAATCAAGGGATTAGGTAAATTGTTACTGCTAAATGTCACAGATGCAGCAACTGCTGTTGTACATTTGATAACGTCCATTCTGGCCACATGTGATCTGTTCTATTTCAAAGAACACATTATAGCAGTACTAACCAGTAACCACAACCAATGATTAGGTTTTTCAAAGTAAGGATATATATTGTCTAGCTTTATGCGTTCAATTGTTACTTGCCTAGGTGGGCTTGGGATCCGTATCCTCCTAAGTACCTGACTGAACCTGACTGAAATGGACGGCTCGGATTTACTCTCAGCCAGTGACTACTTGGGATGGCGCAGGGGCAGTATTATTTGTGCTAATTTAAACATATGGACCCAGAGTAAATCTGGGCTGTGCGTTTCAGTTAGGTACATGAGAGGATGCAAAATTCGGTGGTGGGGGGGGGGGGGGGGGCTTGTATCATCACAACTGGTTTGTGAAGCAAATACATCAGGGAGCATGTTCACTTTGCTTGATTCTTACATCTTCTTTAATCAACGTAGGATATAATATTATGCAATATTCTAAAAAGCAATTACCACGTCATCGCAGAAAGGCTAAAAGAAAAACTATGCGAATAACGTAACTATAGCGGAAGTTATCGTACACAATGTTTTTTTTTTTCAAAAATTATATTATTCATTTCTACTAATTATCAACATGAGTGAGGCTATGGTGTTATGCATAGCACGGATTGGGTCCGTGCTACGGCTCAAAATTTGACTTTTCAAAATCCTAACGGTCGATCCGAACTGTTCAACATGATTATGAAATGAATATGTACTTGCAAACCAAATTTTACATTTTTTCGAATTTTTTGACTATTTTTTCGAAAATCACTTGATCTGAACATTCTGGACCATACAAAAACAGCCTATCTAAAAAAATAGTAAAAAAATGTAAAATTTGGTTTGCAAGTACATATTCATTTTATAATCATGTTGAACGGTTCGGATCAACCGTTAGGATTTTGAAAAGTCAAATTTTGAGCCGTAACACGAACCCAATCCGTGCTGTGCTATGCATAGCACCGTAGCCTCACACTATCAACATTATCTAAAGTCCCATACAGCAAGTAACATCAAATTGATTAAATAATTATAATATTCATATTAAACAAGTACAAAGTCTAAATTGATATTCCAAATATCCCTAGTAATGTTATAAACTATATATCTTTTCATATTCAAAATAATCTACCATCATGGTATAAACTATCTATCATTTTCTATTCAAAATAATCTAAACATCATGGCATTAACTATCTTATCATTTTCTATTTAAAAGCAAAACTAATATAGGCCTTGAAAAAAATTGATTCTTAAAAGAAATTTTTAGTCTGGACATTTAAATAAAAGCATGTAACATAGCGTGCGCTATTTACACTACATGCTACTGTGGACCGCTATTAACACTACAACGGTCATAGCTGAATTAGCGTATTTTTATCACAGTTAATTTTTAAGGTAAAAAACATTATAGTGCCGCTATTGCGCTACTATTTCAACACTGATATTATGTGATGTCTGCTCTGCATCTCATAGCATGATTAAGTGTGTAATTTAACTACAACTAAAATCTTTTGCATAACATCTGGTTCCTTGCTAAATCTGAAACTAGAATATAGTCGGCCATATCATCTATTCATTTTTACCAAAAAGAGAGATTATTTCGGCACAAAATAAAATTCTCTTAATATAGTTAGACCACTTTTTACTCTAAAGAAAAAGTGAGGATAAAATAAACAAAAATAGGCACTAGCCAGCGTCAAGGAAAAATAAGTTTCTCACAACAAATTAATTTATATTTCTCCTTTCTCTGCCATACAGTAAGTAATTCGGGCATTTAAATGTGTAAATTGGACATTTGACAATCAAAATTCTGAGAAAAGATGAGCATGCCAAAACACCCCAGGTACAATGTTCTAATTATTCAAGCAGGCTCCTCTCCAGTTTCACATCTGAACTGGATAAACGTTGCTTTACCAGGGCCATTTGATAAAAATTACATGGCCCTAATTGCATCTCCTCTAAGGCTACTGACAAACAAAACAATCAATGGAGAAGGTGCAATTTGGGCCCTGATAGAACAAGGATCTCTTCATTCTCTATAAAGAACAAAGAGGAGCCAGCCTCCAGTATACACCTCTATCTTACAATTATACACCTTAAAAAGAGTTTGGCTTGACACCAATACGTATCAAATATACTTCAAACGACAGATCCAAACTGTTGAGATCGATTACTTCACAAGTGATGCATTTACATGCAACATTTATAAATTTTTGATGGCATTTAGTATCAAGTCATGAGGTCAAAAAATAATGAAAAATAAATGCATAAAAATAAACTTAAAAATATTTTTTTTATTGCTTTGACTTGATACTAAATGTCATCAAAATTTTATAAATTTTACATATAAATACAATCCATTGTGAATTAGATCGGTTTAAATTAGTCGTTTGTGTTTCTTAATCATCCCAATCAAAATCCCATCCATCTTTACTGTTACCGTTGTTATTAGATCTCGAAGAAAGCCCATCTACAGAAACACCATTTGCAGCAACAGGTCTACCGACAGCTGCCTCTTCATCATCCCAATTATCGTCCCATCCATTCTCCCACCCATCAGCTGTGTTCACCACAACAGCATTCACCGAGTTGGACTGGGAATTCTGGACCCCACCCATCTCTAGTTGCTGATAGGGACCGCCGACAGATCGCCGCCTCCCCCTTACAAACTTGCAACAAGCCCATGTAATAAGGGAAATTACACTGGTAAAAATTAACAAATACGCACCGTAAATAGGTGTAAACTGAGTGGCATAGCTGGCAAATTGCTGAAATGGTTTCTGCCAGTCATAAGTTCCAGTAGACGATTTTATGTGCAAGATGCAATCACCTTTACCAGCATTTACGGTGATATCAACTGCATGGTTGGAGTCACTTATTAGGATCTTCACCTGATTAGCCACCAAAAATCAGATATCAAATAAATGACTTGAGCTTAAAAGATGTTGACCTTTAAGTTCATATCGAGATAAAAGAATGAGAGAGAATAGAATACTTGTATTACTGTTACGCAAGTATAAACTACTAAGACATGATGCAATCTACTTTGCATCTCTAAAACAGAAGCTAAGACACATACATCTAGTTATCTAAACCAACTCAATATGGATATTAACTAATAATATAAAACATAACAAAAATAGAAGTGCATAAACCCTCATGGAAGAATACCAGTCGAGGGAGGAAGAGAGAGAATCAAACCTTGCTATAATTGTGTTTGGCGAGATCTAGCTTCTTGGAATCAAGCACGAGGGGTGGTCTGGATTTTACATCAATGGAAATGTCATTTTCACTTTTGTTCTCTACTATAAGGAATATTTCTTTCGAATCTGGATTAAAATTAGAAAAGGTTATATACTTATATCAGAAAGGCTAGCTGATATGACATAAACAAAGGTACACAAAGCATGCAGAGAAAGAAGAGCGACCTGAATAATACTATCATAGAATTTGAAACAATCCTTATCATATTCAGTGAAGTTAATCCCTTCCATTGCACTCTCTATGTGGTCATTTATCAGTGTAACAATATCGAGGGAAGCATCATTTTTATATGCAAGAATTACACACACACAGACAGTGCTTAACCTGATGTTATAAAAAATTCACAGGGAATGGGTACCATGTCATTTGAAATATTACCTTAGATTGACTTGTTAAAGCAGATGACAAAAAACAGAATTGAATTTTTATTCCAGAATTTCTATTTAAGCTCATGCAAAACGTTGCTAAATCTGTTAGAGCACATGTGGCAAGTTGCTAAAAGTGGATCATTATATTATAGAAAGGAAATAGGTCGAGGATATAGGAATTTGCTACAGGAGTAACCACAAGGAATCCAAAATAGGTTAGATTGTAAGGGTTTTTCTTACCAACACACCAAAAGAGAGTTAAAAATAGATTTAAAAAGGGCAGCAAAAATGGCCTAGGTGTTTTCCTTCGGGGTAAACTCATCATAAAACATTCTTCCTTTTTCTTTTCTTGTTTTAAATACCAGTATAAGTCCATATTTCAAACATCATCATAAAAAGAATTAACACAAGAATAGTGTTGGACTTGATGTAAATCACCCACACAACTCAAATTCAACTATCCTTTTCCTTTTCTGACCAAATGTTTTCTTAAAACCGACTCCAAACAAAATGATTGAGAAGCATTGCCATATGCTTGAATTGATTCTGCCTTGGCACAATGAAAACAAGACGTCTTGGTTCTTGAGTGGAATTCATGTTTTGGTTTACAGCGAGTGACACTAGCATCCAGAGGCGGATATAGTAAGTAAGAATGGGGGTTAATTGACCCCCAATAATTTTCAAAATTTATGTGCTTGTGCATAATTTTTTATATAGTTTAGAGTAAAATTTATGGATACCGTAAAATTGACCCCCATTCGCAGTAAGAAAATTTTGTATGATTGACCCCATTAATGTTTGACCCCCAGAGTTAGAAAGTCTGGCTCTGTCCCTGCTAGCATCCAACCCTTTCCTTCATATTATGTGATGCTATTTACTTATTGTTCTTAGCTCATTTTTTTTTTTCTGCAGTCAGTAATGCAGAAGTTGAATCATTTCAATCGAGTAAAAGTAGGCATTCTTTCTAAGAAATAGTGTTGAAAATCATGAAAACTGGAAACATCACTGTGGTATTTTAAGGGAAACAAAAAATAATTGGTATCAGATGGTGTCACAACTTGTAGCTCTGTGTCTGGCAGTCAAGTTAGGTATGTACAATTTTGCAACAAAATAAGACATGCCAGCTACCATCTAGTAAGAAATTTCCTAATTTTTTACCACGAGCAAAATTTAATTAAGAAAACCGAAAAAAAGGGCAAAAGAAAAAAATTACCATTAGCAGGATGCTGGAGACATGCAATCCAATTATCCTCGTTTAAACATTTTTCAGATGCCACATCACAGAGCCCTTTGATCTTACTAACATTCTTTTCCGGTTTTAACCCTGAATCTGTTTTGGTACCAGTCCTATCAGTCCCAACTACACCCCCTTTCTCACTTGAATTTGTCGATTTCTTAGTCTCTTGGCTGACAGGTGGGGCCAATACTGTAAGATTTTCTTGTTTAGGATTTAGGGTTTTCTCTGTTCCGGCTGGAGGAGCTGGCTCCTTTGTTTCTTTCTTCTCTAATCCAACTGAATCAGGGAGTGCTTGTTCAGATTGGTTACTGGGATTGTTTGTATGATAAGTTATAGACTGCTTATGTACTTTATCCTTTGAAGGGAAATCTTCTGGGGGCAAATTTACCTGAAAAAAGGGACATGGAGAAGTGAGCAAAAGTATATTTTTATTTTCCATTGTTGGTGCTTCCACTATGACATTTTCTTTCTACACTACACTTGCTATTATTAGAGCTTTAATTGTGCAGGCAATTGTTTAACCAATCTCATGACCATTGCTATAAAATTTGACAATATTGAAGCGCAATTTTTTTCCCAATTGATTTCTTTGTATGCTCTTATGGTTTCTATAACAGTATTTGATGGTTCTTATGGTTTCTATATCATGATCATAATAAATTCTTCAATCCCATAGGCATAGGGATATTACATGCTATTATTTCAAAGAAAGCAACAATATGTCAAAACTAGAACTAGTAATTTTAATTTTGGAAATCGTAATACGGGATTAAAATTTTAGAAGATAAATTAACATCTATAAATAGAATTTGAACTAGTATTTACCACAAATGCAAGAATAAAGATATATACCTTCCCGGGCACTTGATCTTCCAAAAGAACCCTAAAAGAAGCAGTAGATACTTGAGAGATGGACAGTAACAGTAGCATCACAACGAGAGCTCTATCCATTTGAGTAGCGAGCAATTATGAGGTCGGACAGAATCAATTGTAGGAAGATCTGATCATTGGAAGAGGAACAAAGTGGAGTATATATATTATTATTATTATTAGGCTTCTAACCTCGTTTGAACAAAATTAGGTTATTTTTGGTTGTTAATTGAATACTGATCTTGCATCTTGGATTTGAGAAGAGAGTGAGATCGGAGATACTCGCTAGAGCGTCAGTCAAACTGATATCTTAAACTGGAAGAAAAAGAAAACTACTCGGCCTGTTTGGCCCAAATTGGCCTGCGTTAGTACTTGATCTAAATCCAATTGAAATGAAATGTGGCCTGCGTTACTAGAGTATTCTATTAGTGGTCCCTCAATTCCTAGCAGCAATTACCATCAAAGAACAATTTGATGCTTAGCCTTCCTCACAAGTCAACACACCTTCATTAAATTAATTAAAGAGCAGATGCATCATGCATGCATTAAACAGTTAAACTGATCCCATTCCATTCTCTGTTTCATCCCACCTATATATATATATATATATATATATATATATATATATATATATATATATATATATATATATAGTTCATTCTCTGTTTCACATGCTGTCTGTTTCTACAATGGAAGGTAATAATGGAGCAAGACCTAGTTTAGATGTATGTTTTGGAGATCGTGAGATAACACTATTTGATGATTTTGAGCGGTTCAGTGTCATGCTTCAACTGAACCGGGCCATTTTAAGGAGGAGCTTCTCTGCACCGAGCCCGGCTCGGTTCGCCGTGCCCCCGATTAATACTATACACAACCAACGGTTTATTGAAATTGACACGAGGAAGAAAGGAAGGAGGTTGCATTTGGCCCTAAAGTGGTGGCTCAAATTTAGGTTGGTTTTTCATGGATGGACATCTCAGAGAAAAGGGAAAACTGTGAACAAGAGGCAAGGAGGATTTAATCAAAGCATGAGATGGTAAATTTGTCAGAAATTTAGATGCAAAAAATATTAAGTTTAAAATTGTTAACCATGTCATGTCACATCATTCATTTTTCTTATTGGCTAATTTTTAATTTATTTGTTTATTTTGATAGAATGACTTCAATATTTACATACTTAATTTTGAATCTGGCTAATATGCTACGCGTAGCATAGAGAGCCTCCGTGCTACGGCTTAATATTTGAGTTTTCAAAATCCTAACGGTCGATCCGAATCGTTCAACATGATCTCCATATGAATATGTACTTGCAAACCAAATTTTACATTTTTTAGAATTTTTTTACTATTTTTTTAGATAGATAGAAAATCACTTGATCTGAAAATTCTGTACTAGATCAAGTGATTTTCTACCTATCTAAAAAAATAGTAAAAAAAATTCTAAAAAATGTAAAATTTGATTTGCAAGTACATATTTATATGGAGATCATGTTGAACGGTTCGGATCGACCGTTAGGATTTTGAAAACTCAAATATTGAGCCGTAGCACGGAGACCCTCTATGCTACGCATAGACCGTAGCCAACTCCCTTAATTTTTCTTATTTATTTGATGTGTTTAAGATGAAAATAAACTTCTAAATTTCATATGACGAGACATGCTATGAGCAAGTGCTAATGAATGCCTCGACATTAATTAATTAAACTGTTCTTGAAGTTTTCATCTCTTCTCATTGACGAGACAAAATTAAACATGCAACTACGTACTTAGATCGATCGTGTATAAATCTAATTCCTTCATAATTAAGCTTTTGTATAATTAATGCTAGTGGGAAAAATAAAATAAAATGAATTAACTCGCTGCAGTAAAGTTAAAAATGAAACATATACTAATGCTACTGAACTGCTTAGTTCAAACTTCCAAGATGAGCAAAACACTAGAATGATCGCAGGAAATGAGAGAGAGAGAGGAGTCGTATTTTTAATATTAATTGTTTAGTCATTTATTAAAATAAAGTATCTAAGTGGCTGCTGTAGATTTGTGACAAATAAACTTGGATAATATTTATATAGGTAAGATATAGAGTTAAGACATTTGTGTTATTTTTTTTGAAAATATTTGCAACAAAATTTATTTTCATTAATTACACTTCAAATTGGAAGGGAAATCGATTTTATTAATTATAATAATACAAAGTTAAACATTTTGTACCATTCACCTCCTACATAATTTTATCAACCTCCTACATAATTCAAACATATAATATACTTCTAAAAGACCATAATATAAGAATATATATTAGTGAAAAGGACTCTTCTGACCAGAGAAAAATCTATAAATAATTATCAGCAAAATTATTTCTTTTTTAATTCAAAGTTGGTCTTAAATATTAACTCAATATTTGAGTTAATGCAGAGGACATGAATTATGCCTCAGGGAGCGTTTGGTTCGTTATTTTGGAAGGTGATTCTCTATATAATTTTTTTTTTAAGTTGGACCAGTGAATCAATCGGTTTAACCGCTGGTTTTTTAAAACATATATATATCTCCATAACTTGTTATCCAAAAACTAAAATATTTATTTATTTTTACGTTTAAGTATGTATTTGGTTGAATAAACATATAATAAATAACAAAGAGTAACATTTTTAATACAATAAAGAAAATAGAAAAAATAACAAAATAGAAGTTTAACATTCTGATGAAAAAATAAATACATGTAGATATAAATTTTTATATTATGTATAATTAAATTCTTTAGAATATTAAAACATTCAATGTGTTATGTGCAAACTTCATAACACATCAGAAACTATTGATTTGCTTCATATATTTGTGTCTTTGCCACGTGGTCACGTGGACAAGACAAAAAGAGAGCCAAGCTAGGAGCTATTCCTTGTCAGTCTATCACTCTATCTCTCTCATTTAATGCACGAAAAGTGCACTTTATAGAAAAATGAATCAACAAATTTAAACCCCGGTTTTCTTCAAGAACGAGCTGGCGGTTTTTAATCAAGAACTGGCTATTTATCCGGTTTTTAACGGTTCAGCAGCTGAAACGATATTCTAAACGAACCAGACAGTAAAAGAAACGAATTCAGATCCAGTGCATTAACCCAATTTTTGAGTTTTGATCCAAACCGTCCAAGAGGCTCTAACACGAATCTTAAAGATCCTGGACCCCACAAATAATACTAGCCCCTGCGCTACCACCGAATAGGCACCGTACACGTCTAAACTCAAAAATTGGGTTACTTTAGGGGATCCAGACTCAAAAGAAACCGAGTCTGGCTTTGATATCCACACTGGACATGACGTGTGGATATGAACAAGAGGAGGGATGAAGTTACAACAAAATTACAACAACGATTTTTTATATTTTCAAATTTCAAATTGTCGATCCAAACTGTTCAACATAATCTCCACAATAAAATATGCTTTCAGATCAAATTTTACATTTTTTTAAATTTTTTTACTATTTATTAAATATTTTACAAAAACTAGTCAAATTCAGACCATTGAATTTTATACCCATCTTAATAAATAGTAAAAAAATTTCAAAAAAATGTAAAATTTGATCGGGAAGCACATTTTATTGTGGAGATCATGTTGAACAATTTGGATCAACGATTTGAAATTTGAAAATGTAGAAAATTATTGTTGTAACTTGATCCCTCCTCTATGAATAAAGATACAGTTTTACGTTTCAATTATCTGTATCCCAATAGTATATATATACCATACAGTTTAATATATATTATGAAAAAAAATTATATTATTCATTATTATAAATAGATAAATATTATGAATTTTGATATTTATAATAATATTTATATACTTTTTAATAAATATTCAATCAAATCCGTATTTGGAAAAATAAAAATAAATATAAATATGGTTTTACCACTGTACCCGTTAGTTTCATCTTACGAAAAAAACTAACCCTATCATCACTTTCATATGAGATAAAAATTATCCTCTTATCTTCCACTATATCCATTAACCAAATACACAAACCAAAAAGTAAAGATGTAGGGGGTATAAAGTATACTGAATTTATCTTATAGGACCATATAAGTAGTACTCAAGAAAATACGAATTCAGTGTTCGATTTGTTTTTTTCTTTTCCAATAACCCATTTACGATTTATCTACACTCTGCAGCTATATCTACAACTTTAAATCCCTAATCTAAACTTTCCACCAGAGGAAAGGTAACAGAAAAAGCACTGTTCAACTTAGTAAGAACACTTCATACTACTAATATCAGAAAAAAAAAAATCACAACCATAAATTAAAAAATCAATGAACCCCCCAAATATTCAAAATGAAAAGAAAAACCTATAAACAATCAAAATCCTTGCATAATAGGAGGCGCGGTTGGCTTTCTCATAGCACTAGCACAAACCCTTCCATCCTCTGTTATAACCATAGAAGCACAAGCTCTAGGTGGCGGCAATGGGGCCGGTACAGGAATTCCATTAAAACTTGGGGACTTCATCATAACTTTTCCAGGCTCCTGTAAAGGATACTTAGACGGGCACTTCATATCTTGCACGTGCACCAGAGAATCAGCAATCGACCGCATGGTTGGTCTCTCTGAGGGGTCTTTCTGGAGACACTTAAGAATTATGTTGGCAACAGTTCGAGCCGCTTTTGGAGGGAAACGACCTTTCATCTTGGGATCCATTATGAGGGAAAGGCGGCAGTCATCAGATAAATATGGTTTGCTCCATTTAATGAGATTTCGTTCTTCCTTTGGATACCGCGGATCGAGGTTCCGGCGCCCGGTAATTAACTCAAGAAGTACTATTCCATAACTCCAGACATTGCTCTTTGGGGTTAGCAATCCTTTCTCCAATGTCTCCACAGATAGACTTGCTGTAGCCTGAGAAAACGTTAAATGGTTTAATATCAAAATACTTTTGCATCAGACTTCACAAATATCAAATATCAAATATGATAGTAGAAGAAATAAAGAACAACTCTCAACACAAATATAACCAAATCAAACTAATTAAATTGTAAGATGCAAACAGAAGAAACAAAAAGAAAAATTGAATTGGCATGAATATTAATGGGCCCCCGTGAATTTCCAAATTGGCCCGGATTCTAATTGGACGGTCCGAATCCAAACTCAAATTTTATGTTACTGCAGAGGATATAGATTTGGAGGGGGGGAGGGGGGGTGTTGCAGTTAGAGAAGCACTTACTGTAGATGTATTAGATATATCAGTGTCTGCATTATGGGTCACACATCCGTAGCCCGATAACTTTGCACTGAAGTCCTTGTCAATTTGAATATCTGCAGTGGAAAACTCATTGTACATAGCCTGTCAAAGTACAAACAAAAGATCTGCATCAATACAACACTGGAAACAGCCTAAAGAAGGTAAAACTAAAATGACAGACAACAATCTATGACCTGGAAGGGGCCTTCATCATGCAAGAAAGCAAGGCCGCGTGCAGCAGAGATCGCCACCTTAATGCGAGTCGACCAGTCAATGGTGGGCCCACCGTCAGATCTGCCATGGAGCAAACGGTCTAGACTACCGTGGTATAACCGCTCATACACCAGCATGCGTTCATTAGATCCTTCTTGAGCATGGAACCCGATAAGTTTGCACAGGTTAGGGTTTTGCAAGGAGGCAAGCGTGTTTACCTCATTTACAAACTCCTTTATAGTCTGTAAAAAAGTTGCAAATGATACTTTAGGTATTATAAGAATATCAATATTCCTAAAAGTAACAGATTACAAATAAACATATGAAGAGCTAATACTTTATGTTCCCTCCTTCCTCACTGTTTATTTTCAGAAATGGTGGGCACAGTGTAATTTGGTAATTTTTTTCGAAAAATTAAGAAGGAAGGGTCATGGATAATTTCTCCATTGGCAGTAACAGTTATAATAGGATTTCGAGGGGGAAACAATGAATTTATTCTTACTAAGAAAATTTACCTGGGATGAAGCCAGTACCCTGGTCACAGTAGCCTCGATTTTCTTTGTAGCGACCAACTCATCCCCAAAAGTGGCCTTATACATAGTTGTACTGATTCCTTCTGAAATACAACGATCAGTTGAGAAATGCTGACATGCCACCGAGACTTCCTCATGAGAGAAGTTCCTAAGTCCATTTCCACTCAATGGAGGCAATGGAAGAGGGCCAGAGAAATCTAAGGGCACACTGACGAGGGGCCCACTGACATTACTACTTGTCTTGAAACTTCCCCAGTTTTTCAAAGTTGCCGGGGACCCAGAGTCTTCCGGGGATGGAAGCGGGAGAGGTAAAGCATTCGAGTACCGATGCTCATCTTTTATGACTGCTTTTGATTTTGATTCATCCTGATCGTAGAAACCGCTAGGTGAGATTGTATCCTGATCTGCTAAAACAAGGCTAGATGGGGCTGATAAGGTGCGGGCCCTGCTGCTAACGGATGATTGAGAGGAGGTTCTCGCGCGGTTTCTGAAACTTGGTGGGGCAGACTGCAAAGATGGTCCAGCTGGTTCTGGTTCTGGCTCAGGCAGCCTGACAGGTGGGGTCACACTTCTGTTTGGTGGATGTCTATTTAATGCGTGCGTGCTTCTTTTCTTTGGTCTTAATACTGAAAAACACCCCATTGTTTGAATTGACTTCAAGCTGCAAATTTAGACCTGGTTTTGATCAAACAGAAAATTAAATTTGGAAGATTCAAACACTTTGTGATGGATGAATTTGGAATTAGTAAGCCTTTTCATCATTTTGAATAAAATATATTAAAAAAATGACTAGAAGCCGACCAAGAAAATTCAAAACTATGGATTGACCAATTAGATTAAACTTTGACAGTCCTATTCAAACACATAATTTCTATGCCTCTACTAGGAGGGGAAATTGCTAGATGATTCCCCTCCGAGTTATCCAAAATATAGTTTTTATAAAATTAATTAATCAAACCATCTGAATGAGATTTGGCATGATAAATGTTTAAAAAGCAAGAAAAAAAGGAGAATAACAGAAACAGGCAAATAATTTCAATTTCTCGCCAACTAAGAACGAATTCTACAGACGACGGCAACTCAACAGTCTCGAATTTGCCCAAAATCTCAAATCCAATTCAAACATTTGGTCTTCTGCTATTATTGCCAATTATTATCTAATTAGAGGAAATAGCAAATCTCATCTTCTGCATTTGGTCTGCCGATAATAAATTCAATGCAATCAGATTCAAAATCTCAAATTACCGGGCCAAATTTGAAAAGAATATATAACTTTTTGCGAATTACAAAAACTGGGAGAGGGGGAAAAAGATAAAGAAAAAAAAAACTAACCTTTTAAGAACTATAGAATTCGCCACCTCAGGTCCGATCTCCAGGAAAACGGAGAAAAAAGCGCAACAATAGAACCAGAGAGAGAGAGAGAGAGAGAGAAAGAGCGATAAAAAAGAAAGATGGGAAGAAAGAGAGGCACCCGCACTGGTCAAAGTAATACCTCAGCGGCCTTTTATATTTTCTCTTTCTATCAGCGACTGTTGCTTCGTAATGGCCCCTTCTCTTTTGATAAATAACTAAAATGCCATCACATTTCATTGCTGCTATTATTAATAAACCTAAATATTGGGCTTTGAATAGCAAAAATTGATGTGACAAGGACAAAGCGGTCAAAGACGGGAGCATTAGTATTCCCACCAGACATCAGTTTAGGTGTAGTCAAAGCAGAGATCAATGGATAGGTTTTGACCACCTAATCTCCGTCCGATAGTCTTCGAGAGAACAGGTTGACGGTCCAGATTTAGTGAAATAGCAGCTCTGGGCCCACCCGTTGGTTCAAAATTACGACTCACGTTTCTGGGGGCCCGGATTTATTTGTTGTCATTTGGGACCAATGCCTATGATTAGTCCATGATAACAATTAATATCTCTTTTCTTTTCTTTTCTTTTCTTCAATTTAGTTTAGTGTGTTTCATAAGTACTATTTATTAAAAAAATATACTGAGAAATTAACTCAATTAATGGATTATTGTTTTGCAAACATTTTTTAATCATGATTTGCATGTATTGTTGCACAATTAATAGACGAGCTGAGCTGATGATAAGATTGTCCCCAACAACAAACAATTAATTAACAAACCCAATAAATATAAAATTTACCTAAATTCAAAGAGTTGCAATTCTTCTCCATGACAGCTGTTATTATTGTCAATTTTCCACATAAGAGTCATGTATATATATGTGTGTGTGTGTGTGTGTGTGTGTGTGTGTGTGTGTGTGTGTGTGTGTGTGTGTGTTTATCACCATTCAAAACATGTTTCAAAGTCAAATTGAATGTTGACCATGCATGTGTCATGTGTGCAACATGATCATCCCTATTCCATTAGTAATTATTAAATAATGATAAACCCTAGATTTTCTCGTATGATCGATGGATTTGTTGGAAATTAAAATGCCAAAGAAAGAATTTATTACAAGGAAAGAAATAGAGCTCAGTGCTTCCTTTGAAATTCCTGGTGTTGATGCTGCAAGTCTAAAGAAACGGTCGTGTTTGTGTGAAAGCGCGTAGAATTTATCGCAACGCTTTGAATTTTGCACACAGCACACTATGTAAAGACCATATATAACCTTGTATGAAAATAATTGGAAAGACTTAAAAGACCATATTGTTTATGGACTCGTTTCTTGGAAAAAATGTCATCTTCTCCTCCTTAATTTCTCCTCTTATGCTATTCCAATAATTCCTCGTTATACCGGAATATATAGTGCTATTGTAACACTATTCCGAATAACCAACTTGTATTTTGCAACAATACCTGTACGATATAGCACTGTAATTAGGAATAATAATGCGATAATATAGGATTGTCAAAAGGTCTCTATATATAAAACAGATTGAATAGGGTTCACACTTTTTCTAATTTTTTTTAATAAGATTATTACACATGGCAATGTTAGAAATAACAAATCTGAAAAAGTTTAGTTTAATTTGTTTAGGTGAAAAATGGACTGATGTTATTGAAATATGTTGAGAATATCTAGAAAATTAGAGGGTAAAAATGTAAAATAAGAATAAGGGTAAAATTGTAAAATCATATGTTAGAGATGTTACCGTTATCACTAACGGTAAAATAATCTTAGCCTCAAGAGAATATATATATCATATGTTAGAGATTGTAACATATAATTTTTTAGATTGAAATAAGAAATCTTTTTCTCATTCATTCCTTCTCTGTTTCAAATTCCGTAAAACTCAACATGGTATCAGAGCGGGATATCTAATCCTGTCTCAATTCCGCAAATAACGATCTACAAGACTGCAGCTAACGAAGAACTGCAGCACCATCAAGGCTCAAAAAAACCGAGTCAGATTATACCAGAAAATAAACCCTTTCTCAAACCAGTATAAAAAAAAAGGGAAAAGAGCGGGATCTAAAATCAGATCAGCGCCAGAAAATCAAAACCCGAAATTGGTACAGACCAAATACCAGAAAAAACTGTGTACCAGTGAATAGTGACTGCTGTGTACCAGTGAATATTCGAAATTGGTACAGACCAAAAGAAAATCGTGTACCAGTGAATAGTGACTATCAGATCGCACTGTGAAAGCCTTCTCCAAATTCCTCTCAACACTTAGAAATGCAACTTACTTCCAACCGAAACCCTAACTTGAGACCGGAAACTAGTAAAGCCGTCAGCACCGTTCGCTGCACCCACTGCAAGAAGGAGGGACACGAGCAGACGTGGTGTTGGTTCCTCTACCCGTCATTACGGCCAAGTAGGAAGGGAAGAGGTGGCGATCGAAAGGGGGAGCTTCGCCCAAATCGCGAAGGAAGAAAGAGAGAAACAAAGGAGGAGGCGCTGGGAGAAAAGAAGAAGGGAAATATGGCGCTGGGAGAAAGTGACCCCTCTGGATCCAACTCTTGTGCCACAAAGGATCCGAATTCAAATCCAGTGCAACCACTCCTCTTACAACTCCTTGTGTTGCTACTTCAACAAAACAATATACATAATTCTGGTATGGCTGCAAATTTAACTCATAGTTTTCATAAAACCAAATGGATTTTAGATTCCGGTGCAACGGACCATATGACCGGAAACATAAATTTGTTGCATAACTTTAGAACCTGTAAAACCAAACAATTTGTGACCGTAGCTAATGGTGAACAAATGGAAATATTAGGAATTGGTACAATTAACCTTTTTTTCCAAAGAAATACCAAATGTCTTGTATATTCAAAATTGTTCGTCAAATTTATTATCCATTAGGAAAATCACGGATGAATTAAATTGTGAAATTAATTTTTCATCTAAGAATGTGTTCTTTCAAAAAAGAATAACCAAGGAAATAATTGGTGAAGGTTTTGTGGAAAATGGACTTTATTTTTTGAATTGTGAAAAAGTAAATCTAAATGTTAAAAAACAAGATAATTTAGACATTCTTTGGCATAAAAGAATTGGACATCCTTCGGATAAAATTCTAAAACATATTATTGATTTTCCTAAATTAGATTGTAGTAATTGTGAAGTATGTAAATTAGGAAAACATACTAGATTACCATTTTATTTATCAAATAGCAAAAGTGAAAAACCTTTTGAATTAGTTCACTCGAATGTATGGGGTCCCGCTCCAATTGAATCATTTAATGGATATAAATATTTTGTTATTTTTATAGATGATTTTTCTAAAGCAACTTGGTTATATTTACTAAAAATAAAAGTGAAGTATTTTCTCACTTTCAAGATTTTTATAATTTTATAGAAAATCAATATGAAGCCAAAATTAAAATATTTAGATCCGATAATGGAACGGAATTTATAAATCAAAACTTTTCAAACTTCTTCAAACAAAAAGGGATTTTACATCAAACAACATGTGTCTATACACCCGAACAAAATGGTGTTTCCGAACGGAAAAATAGACACTTGCTTGAAATGACCCGAGTTCTTTTATTTCAAAATAATGTACCAAAGATTTTTTGGTCGGATGCCGTTCTCACCGCCACATACTTAATAAATAGATTGCCAAGTGCCAATTTAGATTATAAAAGTCCATTGGAAATTATTTACCAACGAAAACTTAATATTGGTCATTTACGTATTTTTGGTTGTACATGCTACGTACACAAAAATAAACAAGACAAATTTGATTATACTTCGGTTAAGGCCATTTTTTTGGGATATTCATCACAAAAAAGGGGTACAAATGCTATGATCCAATCAATAAAAAATTTCACATTTCTAGAGATGTAACTTTTCTAGAAAATGAGCCATATTACAAAAATGTTGATAATAAAATCAACATCCAAGAACCACCAAACATATTCATACTACCTCAAATTGAGTTACTGGAGGAAAATAGTACACCGGTACAAAATGAGAATGAGATTGAAGAAATCTCACAAAATGAGGGAGAAATAGAGGAAATTTCTCAAATTGGTGGTGAAGAAGAAATCATAGAGGAAACACCTTTGCGAAGATCAATAAGAACAACACAACCTTCAACAAGGTTAAGAGATTTTATCACATATGAGGTACAATATCCTATTCAAAATTTTATTTCTTATGAAAATGTCTCATCAAGCCATAGAGTTTTTTTAACGTCAATTTCAAAAGAGCAAGAACCATATAACTATGAGGAAGCAATTAAAAATCCCTCATGGAACAAAGCAATGAAAGAAGAACTAAGAGCCCTTGAAAAAAATGAAACTTGGGTAATTGTTCAATTACCAAAAAATAAAAAACCCGTAGGATGTAAATGGGTGTACAAAATTAAATACAATAGCGATGGTACCATAGAACGGTATAAGGCCCGCTTAGTTGCCAAAGGATTTACCCAAACATATGGTATAGATTACCATGAGACTTTTGCACCGGTGGCCAAAATGAATACCGTGAGAATTTTATTTTCTATTGCGGTAAACCAAAATTGGAAATTATACCAAATGGACGTCAAAAATGCATTTCTTCAAGGAACACTTGAAGAAGAGGTATATATGACTTTACCACCCGGTCATGAAAAAGAAAAAAATCATGGATTAGCTTGCAAATTGAAGAAAGCTATTTATGGATTGAAGCAATCTCCAAGAGCATGGTATGGCAAGCTAAGCTCTCATTTAATTTCTTGTAATTTTAAAATTAGTAGTGCCGATCATTCATTATTTGTAAAAATTGAAGGAATTAATACTACCATTATATTAGTATATGTTGATGACATTATAATCACCGGAAATAACCAAGAAGAAATTAATAAAATAAAATTTCAATTGAAAGAAAAATTTGACATTAAAGATCTTGGTTATTTAAAATATTTTCTAGGAATAGAAATTGCACATTCTAAGAAGGGTCTATTTATTTCCCAAAGAAAATATACCTTAGATTTGTTAAAAGAAACCGGTAGACTAGGTTGTAAACCGGCCTCAACACCAATAGATGGTAAGAATAAATTAAATACCGAAGATGGTGAACCTTTAGAAGATATAAATCAATTTCAAAGACTTGTAGGAAAATTAATATACCTAACGGTAACGCGTCCGGATATTTCTTTTTCGGTAAGTCAAATTAGCAAATTTATGCATGCCCCTAGAACACCGCACTTAGAGGCAATAAATAAAATTCTAAGATATTTAAAAGGAACACCCGGAAAGGGAATTTGTATGAAAAATAACAATTCTAACAATGTGTGTGGCTATTCCAATGCAGATTGGGCCGGGAGCTTCGATAGAAAATCGACAACCGGTTTTTGCACATTTGTAGGCGGAAATCTAGTCACATGGAAAAGCAAGAAACAAAACGTCGTGGCACGATCAAGCGCCGAAGCGGAATATCGTGCCATGGCGTCCACCGCAAGTGAGTTGACATGGATCAAGCAACTCCTTTCGGATTTAGGAATTACAATTCATGCGCCAATGCAAATGTTTTGTGATAATCAAGCAGCACGACATATAGCATCCAACCCGGTGTTTCACGAAAGAACAAAACACATCGAAGTCGATTGCCACTTTATTAGAGAAAAAATACAAGGAAAAGAAATTGAAACTCCTTTCGTAAGAAGCGAAGATCAATTGGCGGATATTTTTACGAAGGGACTTGATCCGAAGCCATTTGAAGAAAATATAAGCAAACTAGGATTGATCGACATTTACAATCCTAGCTTGAGGGAGAGTGTTGAGAATATCTAGAAAATTAGAGGGTAAAAATGTAAAATAAGAATAAGGGTAAAATTGTAAAATCATATGTTAGAGATGTTACCGTTATCACTAACGGTAAAATAATCTTAGCCTCAAGAGAATATATATATCATATGTTAGAGATTGTAACATATAATTTTTTAGATTGAAATAAGAAATCTTTTTCTCATTCATTCCTTCTCTGTTTCAAATTCCGTAAAACTCAACAAAATAACAGGAAAATGACCAAATTAAGTTGTCATGTGTCGGATCTTCAATGGCATTGTACAGTTATTGTTTACCGCATGACGAACAAGATGTTGAGTTTAACCGGAGATATAGTTCGCTGTGTCATCCTACTTGCCCTGGTGGCTGGTGCAATCCAATGAGATGCGGTAATTCTCATCTTCGATGTGTTTCAAAAAGAATCGGAGATGGTCCGATAGGCATCCGACGATTGATCGATGTCCATTGAACCAACCCTCGCTGTGTACCAGAACTAGCATTTTCTATAAGAAGGCCTTTGACCTACTAGACTACTAGTGTATATATAGGCATAACATAACATTTGATATTATTCACACTAAATTAATTCATTCTCTGTCATTCTGAACACTTTTGGTATGTAACGAAGCATGCATGTCCGAAATCAAAGCATCAATTGCACGCGAAAAGAACATCTCACTTCATCGTTGATTCAACGGAAGGCTCCATTACTGCAGCAAATTTAATTGTCATTATTGACACTGTTAGAAGAAACACATAAGAGAATATTGATATGGTTCCAGTTTTATCTTAGCCGCAACACAGTATTTACAAATCCATCATGACAGAAATCACTGTACAAAATGGTGGTAAAGGTATGGAAAAATCATAATATACCAGATTAGGTTACTGTACCAGCAAGAAGAACAGATTTGTCCCTCGCAGATAACAGAATCACATATTTAAAAAAAAAAGTAAGTATTAGATTCAAATGCAATCCCATAATCCATGAATTTTACAAGAGTTCAGTACAAAGGAGCTCTTCAGTGAGCATAGCTTGAGATTAAACATAAAAAGATAGTTTGAAATTGTTCTTCTTTCTAATATACAATATGTATAATAAAAGAATATAAGATGCACAATAACATGAACCATACCAACAAGCTACATGTTTAGTTATCACAAGAATATTGTACATAATACCAAAACATCTGTTCTCTGTTACTGGTACGAGTTACTAAACGAACCAAGTGATGTACAATTTCAGCATGAGCGTTGAGTGCCCTGGAATTTTGATGGCGTAGATGGATCGGGAAAAAAGTTTCGGCTCCAAACTTTGGAGCTGAAAATATTTTCCAGGTCCATTTTTTTTTTCTGATGGAAACAAATTCACACCATGGAGGCTATGAACAATCACGTTTGCAATTCAATACTTTGGAGCGGGTTAAATTTCTCAGATCCAAACGGGTGCCCTTCTTTCTCTCCCTCTGTCCTCTCTTCTTCCTTCTGCCAAAACCAAATCTGTTTGAGAGGAGAAGTCTGTAGACTATCGGTCCTGTTTTTTCGGCAAGGTGATACATTTCAGTGTAACCTTTCGCGATGCTGTGGCTGTATCAGAGAAAAAAAAAATTATGGATGTATTGAAATTCTAGCACCTTGTTTGGATGAAGAGTAGAGGAAGAAAGGAGAGGTGAAGAATAGAAGGGAATGGAATGGAATGGAATAGAAAGGAAAATTAACATATTTAATCTCTTCGTGTTTGGATGATTAATAGAAAATAAATTTAACTTTCTCTTCCGTCTTATTTCTTGTTTAGTTGATTAAAATTAAAAGGTTAATGAGAAATTCGGTGGTGGTTGTAGGTTTGTGACAAAAAAACTTGAAAATTATATAGGTAAGATATAGGGTTGAGCATTTGTGCTACTTTTTCTAAAAATATTTGCAACAAAATTTATTTCCATCCGTTACACCCCAAATCGAGAGGGAAACCGATTCTATTGATTATAATGATACAAGGTTAAATCTTTCACCTCCTATACCCTTCACCTCCGACATAATTTTATCAACCAAATACAATTCGATGGAAAGTTTTCTTTTCTTTCCATTCCCTCCCTTCCTCTACTCTCCATCCAAACAAGGTGAGAGCACTCTCGCTTTCCCTCTCTTATTTTATAATATTTTCTAAAAAATAAAAAATTCTCATTTAAGCATATGTGTTACATCGCAGTCGATACCCTTTTTGCTTTTGCTATGTGGTTCTAAATTCAAACTATTATTTTTCCTTGTAACATTTAAGGAGGCGGAGGTGGTCGTTAGAATTTTAAAATTTAAAATTTTAACGCAGAATGTGTGCAATTTACAAGATACCATATTAAAAAAAATTATAGCTCATAGATTTCGTACAGTGAACAGATTGTGTGACAACAAAAATGTCCTTTAACTTGAATTCAGATCCAGTGCATTAACCCAATTTTTGAGTTTTGATTCAAACCGTCCAAGGTGCTCTAACACGAATCTTAAAAAACCTGGACCCCACAAATAATACTGGCCCCCTGCGCTACCACCGAATAGGCACCGTACACGTCTAAACTCAAAAATTGGGTTACTTTAGGGGATCCGGACTCCTTTAACTTGAGGTTATTCAGACGAGCAAGTGGTAAGATTTAGAGATATCCTGACACGGGTGAAACAGCAAGAATGGGCTGAAATGCTATATATTGTCGGTCAGGTTTCGTTTACTCATTTACTTGATAAGATTACCTGGAGGTGGAAGAATACAAGACAATTTTATGTTAAATCTCTGTATAATTTCCTCAATTGTAGAGGCATAACTCAAATGTACCCCATGATATGGTGAAAACTAGCTGTTTTTTTAAAAATCAGAATTTTTATGTGGCTCTTAAGGTATGATAGAATACTGACAAAAGAAAATTTGATTAAAAAAATGGCAAGGAGACCCTACTTGTGTTTTATGCTCTCAAGTACATGAAACTACTTATCACCAGTTTCTTCAATGCCCTTAGTACTAGTTCACAATGTTATTTTGTGTTTCTATCCTGGACAACATGTTCTATGTGTTTTTCTTTGTGATGGACTGATTCTAGCACATCTGCCGACCTTTTTATTAATATCCAAAGTTATATAAAAATTAATAAATATATTCAGCTCCTCTGAGTTTCGATAAAAATATCTCTACCGGCCATTAAATGGCCGGTTTTGAATTTTTTGTCTACCGGCCATTTAATGACCGGTACCCTCAATTTTTTTTTTAGAGACACTACGAAGAGCAAAATGCTGAAATCTAATACTAAAAATTCGAATTTTTGTTTAAATTATTTGTTAGATTACTTCTTTTGATGTATAATTAGCATATTTATACTAAAATACACTAAATTACTTGAAATTATGTTAAATTACGCTCAATTACAATAACTTTGCTAATTACGTTGAAATAGTAAATTACGCTAAACTACGCAAAATTATGCTAAATTAGACCGATTTTGTGCCATATTTCATAAATCATAAAAAATAGTAAAAATTGGTATTCTACAAGTTCATTATGTAACTAATTTACTGAGTTACTTAGATTGAATAATAGAAATGAAAATCTTAATCGGAAACTTCAACTCAAGTTTTGAGACTATTTCCTTTATTTTTTGGCAATTCTGAATTTTGAAAAACATCATAATAGTCATTGACGCATGCGTATTTTCGCAAGCTTTCCGAAAAGTGGTCATTTGTTGAAATCGGACACTCGAGTAAATAATTTGTCGCATGCGTATTATGGCTGTTTGAAGTGGTCATTTCCGAAAAGTGGTCATTTGTCGCATGCGTATTATGGCTGTTTGAAGTTTCGTTGTCATTTTTCACCTTCTCAGTAAATATATCGTCCCTATTCATATGTAATTTAGCGTAATTTACAGTATTTTAGCGTAATTTAACATAATTTAGCATAATTTAACATAATTTAGTGTAATTCAGCGTAATTTAACATAATTTCAAGTAATTTAGCGTATTTTAGTATAAATATGGTAATTATACATCAAAAGAAGTAATCTAACAAATAATTTAAACAAAAAGTTCGAATTTTTAGTGTTATATTTCAGCATCTTGCTCTTCATAGTGTCTCCAAAAAAAAAAAATTGAGAGTACCGGCATTAAATGGCCGGTATGAATATTTTTATTGAAACCCAGAGGAGTTGGATATATTTATTAATTTCTATTTAACTTTGGATATTAATAAAAATGTCGGCACATATGTGGTGCTATATTTTGAGAGAATATTACTAGAACTCTAATATATAACTTAAACTTTTGTTTCAGTAACATAAAACAGGCTTTTAGCTTCTTTTTTTCAAAAAAAAAAAAAAAATTATCGGACAAGGACAAAAGTACAAATTATTTTGCCTCCATTATTTTACAGGGGTTATGATGAGATTCATTTATATAATAATATAATATTGTATATAATCTTTTTATTTAGTAATTATAACAAAATTGATTTATACAATATATATTTTATATCATTTTATTTTATTTATAGGTCATATATTATAAAATAATGAACTAATAATTATAATTTTTAAAATTTTAAATATTACGTATATTTATTTGTTTGTTATATTTTTGAATTAACTTTTATAAGCTATAAATTTATTCGATAATTATTCAATATTCGTTCTTTATCCATTATATATTAACAGCAGTAAAATACGTATAAGATGATTATTACTTGAGTAAGAATATGATATAAGATTAATTTTAGACGGATATGTATCATTCTCATTGACACCTCTACAAAACAGCGAGCATAATTAAATGGAGATAACTTGAAGAATTTACATGTTCATGTATAGTGCGTGGTGACATGGGGTCAACAAAAAAGAAAAAGAAAAAAAAAATACTGGCAATCATCAGCTTGCACTGGAAATCTGGAAAGAGGATTTATACAGCATTCAGGCCAGACTTCAACTGCCCAGAAATTGGTAATTGTTCAAGGAGAGTGATTCAAACTCCAATTTTTTTTTTTTTTATGAATTCACAAGCAGAAATAACTACGAACATTGATCGACTGGTAAGAGTACGCCTCAAACTCCACCAGAATTCATGACGTCTTTCGGCACTCCCCAAGCGAAATTCTCTCATTTCGGTTGTTCAAGAAGCAACGATCTTCGACACGTAGGACAGGTGGAGTGTGATCCAAGCCACTTGTCAATGCACTTCACATGAAACTTATGCCCGCAAACTGGCAACACCCGGTACACCTCTTTATCAGTAAACTCAGAGAGACATATCGGGCATTCGGTTACCTGTGTATCTTTATTTTCAGCTTTTTTGAACACCTCTACAGGAATTTTTCTCAGCTCGCGTTTTCTCAGACCAGATTGCTCCTTAGGTGGTCCCGTTGGGGTCAGACGACGACGACAGCATTGAATTGTGCATCGAACTATTGAATTGATGCCCAGAGCACATACTAGTGCGCCCAATAGAGCTGCGAGTATTATAACCATGTTCGTGTCGAAGTTTCCATTTGGCGCAACATGCTCCCCGCTCTGGCTGGGAGAAAGCGCCGGCTCCGGCGGCAATGGTACATCAAGCCGACGCATGGAGATTCGTGCAATATGTTTGATGTGTGGTGGGAATAGTCACTGGTTGGCTAAGAGAAATTGTGGAATTGTGGTGCGCTTAGGATGAAGAAGAATATCAGTCTCTCTCGCTCTCTATCGCTCTCTGTCATACATATATCAATATTTAATATAAAAGAAATGTAAAAGCATTTTTAAGAAGAATAAAAGATATCGACGGAACTTTTTATTAACACTGTTATGGCGTCTGCGTAATGACAGCAAAACCAAGAGATAATAATATTAATATCAAATTAAATTAGACTTATAAGTCGTAATTAGGCACCTACATAACATAACCATTCCAGGTTAAATTTATTAATAAATTAACAATCAACAAGCGCATTGAATATTTATTTATGTTGTTCCTTCTGAACCTTTTTTGGATTTGAGGCAGCAATAGCTTGTAACTGGTATTGAGGGAAACCAATGTGAAACAATAAACTGTTAATTAGTGAAACTTTTATTTTTTGGGTTTAATCATGATTGATTTCTCACAAAAAGACATCAAATGGGCTTGAATTGAACATCAAATAAAGCAGATTTTTTTTCTTTGTGGGCATGTTGATGATTGGCATTTATACTGAAAAGGATCGCCATCTTTAAAAATATCTTCGTCTGTGGGCCCTACTTCCTGAGGCAACGACACAATTCTGGATTGTGTATGGGCCCTAATTTTGGATTGTGTAAAGAGAAACTTGCATTCATTTTCATTCATTATAATTTCGAAAATACCTCTTTATCATCAGATATCTACATAGTAGATAACGTGAACGCCAATAATTCACTAAAAACACCTTTGAAAAGATTATGCGGTACAATTGACTCCAATGATAGCTGAATACTTATTGGAAAAGAGCTCATTGGATTCAATTGTACCGCATAATCTTTTCAAAGGTGTTCTTAGTTAATTATTGGCGTTCCACGGTATCTTTCACTTTCTAAAAATAAATAGAGGTTTATGCTAAAAATATTATGTGCATTTCTATTCGATTTATGGAATCATTTTGTTATATTTTTTATTATGTTTTGCTCATTTTGGTTTGAACCATGATTTTATATCGTGGAATTTAATTGTTTCACGAACAATTTTGAATTATACATTTTAACCTATAAATGTGAATTATTTCTCCTAATACTTTCTCCGGTTCCATATAGGTGATGAACGGATCTAGGACAACTCACCAAAGCACGAAAGCCAAGATCTTTCAGAAAGTTGATTCCTTTTTCAAGAGTGCATAACCACATGGATAAACTTATACTAACCCATCAATTTTGGATCCAATTGGGGATTTTCCTTAGGAGGTATCGGGAAGAGATTGGAATATAATAATATAGATTCATAGATTCTCTATTGATTCTATCTCTATGGGATAGAAGAAGAAAATCTTTTTTTGAGAGAAAGGGATGAAAATAATTTTTTTTTGATATTTCAACAAATTTTCCAGAAATATCTGCGTATGGATATACAAAAGTTATGGTATAGTATAAAACAAATATTTATCAACACTCCATATTTTTCTAAAAATAAATAGAGGAGGTTTATGCTAAAAATATTATGTGTATTTCTATTCGATTTATGGAATCATTTTGTTATATTTTTTTATTATGTTTTGCTCATTTTGGTTTGAACCACGATTTTATATTGTGGAATTTAATTGTTTCACAAACAATTTCGAATTATGCATTTTAACCTATAAATGTGAATTATTTCTCCTAATATTTTTCCTGGTTCCATATAGGTGATCGAAAGGATCTAGGACAACTCACCAAAGCACGAAGTCAGGATCTTCTAGAAAGTTGATTCCTTTTTCAAGAGTGCATAACCGCATGGATAAGCTTATATTAACCCGTCAATTTTGGATCCAATTGGGGATTTTCCTTTGAAGATATCAGGAAGATATTAGAATGTAATAATATAGATTCATAGGTTCTCTATTGATTCTATCTCTATGGAATAGAAGAAGAAAATCTCTTTTTGAGAGAAAGGGATGAAAATGATTTCTTTTTTATATTTCAACAAATTTTTCAGAAATATCTGCGTATGGATATACAAAAGTTATGGTATAATATAAACAAATATTTATCAACACTCCATATTTTTTTTTGCAAAAAAAGGACATATAATGAATCAAATATCTTTCATGAGGAGGAATAAAAAAAGATGAAACAAAATAAACTCAAAAAGATGATTACAAGTGGAGAGCAAATGGAAGAGAAACGAAAAAATATAGAGAAAAAATTACTTGAAGAAGAACTAGATTTAGATCAAGAGGAACTGGATAAAATGAATGAAAATAAACTCGAATCAGATGAAGAGGAATTCAACGATGAAGATGCTAATCAAAATTCAAAAAAATCAATAAAATCAGAAGAATCAACAGAATTTAAGGAATCAAAAGAATCAGAAGAATCAACAGAATATGAAGAATCAGAAGAATCAACAAAATATGAAGAATCAAAAGAAGTAAAAGAATGTGAAGAATCATAAGAATCAGAAGAATCAACAAAATATAAAGAATCAGAAGAATCAACAGAATATGAAGAATCACAAGAATTAGAAAAATCAACAAAAGAATCAACAAAACATGAAGAATCAAAAGAAGCAAAAGAATATGAAGAATCACAAGAATCAGAAGGATCAACAAAATATGAAGGATCCATCTCTTTTTGGCTAGCTTCATTCTTGAGCTCTCGATTCTCTAAGAAAAAATCAAAAGAATAAGAAGAATCAACAAAATATGAAGAATCAGAAGAATCAACAGAATCTGAGTAATCACAAGAATCAGAAGAAATTTTGTATGAGGTTGATATTGTAGAGCACAGAGATTGATACTGTAGACCTGTACCAGATTCATATTGGTAGTGCTCTTGATTGCCCACAGTGGTACATACTTTTATGAAATTAAGCATACCGGTAAAAAGTACCAGTACATTATCAGTAGGGGCTAACAGCCACTAAAATGACCCTTTTGATTTAGTCATGATATATACGAGTCTTTTTTTCTTTTAGATTTTGAATTTTTATATAGTCTCTTTTCTGTTTGTTTTCTTTATGTATTTTATCTTTGTTTTTCTTTCTTTTTTTCATTTCTTATTTGTAAATAAATAAATTAACAGACACATCTAGTGTCAGAGTTATGCAATTGATGATCTTGACCGGTACACATTAATGAAAGCGGTACACAGATTTTAGTTGGGCATAAAAAGTATTTTAACAAAATAAATACTTCAGCAAGAACAAGGATAAAAGTGTCATTTTCATTTAAAGTGAAATCGTTTTCTTCTTTTGTATAGACTTTCTAATCATAAACTAGAAATGAATTCAATTCTTTTCTATTTATATTCCGATCAACAAAATTCAATTGAAAATCATTTCTATTGAATACTATTGAATTGAAATCAATTGAACTCTTCAACTCCAACAACTGTTGTGTTCCGATCAGACCCTAGTAATCTGTATGATACTAAACATGATTCGCACAAAAAAAAAGTTTACTTTTCATTTTGGGTGCTAAAGAAGGGCTCAACCTCCTCCTTAACAATTGCTATATCCCGATATGAAATTTGCTATATCAAATATCTCCATATGATATTAACCATGAATAATGTTTTACATATGATACTTTACTCTTGGACAATTTTATTAAATGCTCGTATTTTCTTTAAAACATCAAACAAAATATTTCTTCTTCAAATTTACTAACAAAATGTCTATGTGCAATCCAAATTTCCTTACCTCCCCTTCACAAATTCATATCTTACCCGGTACCGTAAAAGGGAATCTTTTAGAATTAGTAGATCCGGACCATTCTTTTAGCCTTAGTAATTTCGTTTTAATATATACCTTGTTTTAATCTCCCCCTTCCTTAGTAATTTCGTTTTAGGTTGGGGAGATTTCAATTACAACTTTAAGTTAGTTTAGCTTTAGGAATCCAAACAACTTTTGATTTGTTGCTTCCTTTCCTAAAGCTACACTCTAATGAGGTGTGGCCAATCTTACAACAATAATTACAAAATGTGACCGATTGCTTGACATTAGTTGAACCATGCTTGAAGGTGGTTTGATATTTATCTTTCACCTCTTGAATTTGATTCCTATAGGTTGTCACTTTAGGTGCATAAGACTTATTTTTGTGTGAATCAAGTTTGTTGTGATGTTGGGGAACATCTCTAGTCAAACCATTTCTTTGGTTTTTATTTTGTAAAGTATTTTTGTTGTGAGTTTCATAAAATCATCCATCCGGTCCCTTGAAATAAGTTTTGTTTGACCTTTTTGGATTAAATGTGTTCCTATCACTATTCTGAAACTTGTTTTCATTTTTGTAATTTTTGTTAGAAAATTTGTATCTAAATGCATAATTTTGAGACTTTTTGTTTTGTTTTACATTTATGGTTTGAGGAGTGGTCCCTTTATTTGACTCCTTTGTCAAGGGTGTTTTACCATGTTTGAAATGAAATTGGTAATCAAAATACTCTTTGCTATTGAACTTAACTTTGTTTAAATTTTGAGTAAGTTCCCCATTTTCTTTTGGGCTTTGTGAAAAATTTGATTCAAATGAGGATTGACCCTTCTTGTATCCAATGCCCATTTTACCGGATTTCCGATTCAAATTGGCATTGATCAAATTTTCTACATAGTAGGGATCGAGACTAGTGACATTTGAGAATTCACTAGGCGATCTTAAAGCCCTGTTTTCGGTCTCTAGAGTTTGGATTTTCACTTTTAAAATTTCTATATCCCCTATGTGTGATTGACAAGAATGTGATTTAAGTAATTCCAACTCTAAGTTTTTAATTTTTGATTCAAATTCAAGAAGTTGAGATTTCAATTTTTGTATGGTACCTTCCTTTTCAAGCATGGCCTTTTTAGATTCCTTAAGCAACCAAGGCGCATTGTGGTTTGTTAGATTCTCATCTATAAAAGTGCTTGTCTTGATTGTTGTTATCCAATTTTTATTCATGTCAATTTTGGATTCATCTTTCCTCACTTGGTAACCATTTAAATGGTAGTCGGGGTCAGTCAAGTCAATAGGGGACTTATATCGGTTGGGAAAAGGGATAAGATATACCTCATTAGTGGAATTTGTTGAGGCTTTGTTCGAATCATCCGATACCTCATTTGTGGAGCTTGTTGAGGCTTTGTTCGAATCATCCGTTACCTCATTGATGGAGCTTGTTGAGGTTTCGATAGAATCATCCGACTCCTTGTTGTCGTCCTCAGATGTGGCATTGTTTGTTAAATCCTCGATTGTATTCTTGTTAGTGATGTTCTTGCTTGTGATAATTGAGTCAATATCCACCATCATCGGTCTTTCATTATCACTTGCCATCAACGTAAGGTTGAGGTCTTGATCATCCATTTTTGCCTCAATCCTATTAATCTGAGTATTTTCTTCATAGCAATTTATTAGATCCTCCCACATTTCGTGGGCACTACTCATATCATCAATTAACATTCCAACAGATTCACTAACACTAGCAATTATATAATTTATTGCATAAAGGTTTTCTATCTTTTCAAGTTTGGATTTGGCGGTCAATTCATTTTTATCATCAAATTTCGGTACATACCCTTTTTCTACAATATCCCAAACCTCATGAAAGTTTAGGTAGTTGATCATGTTTCTTTTCCAATAACTAAAGTTTTCGGTTGTAAGGCCAAAAATTGGAGGTTCTTTCACATATCTAGTGGTTGCCATTTTAAGATCGGTAAACTCGAATTAAGTGAGTCTTAATTTGAGTAACGCGCTCTGATACCACTTTGTTGTCCCTTATGGTACCACTAAATTCGAAATCAATAAATAATTGCAAATAAAATAAAGTAAAAGAGTTTAGAGAAATTTGACACAAGGAGTGATAACGGAGTTCGGCTTAAAATGCCTACGTCTCCGGGGCGTCGCAACCGCTTCTCGGTGCGCCTTTCTATTACCCAAAAGAGAAAGGTTACAACTTGTGAACCGGTGAGCCCTTACAACCAACGGGAAGTCACACGGCCAACTAGAGTCGAGAACGAAGTCTCTAAGTTCGAAGTCTCAAGAGAAACACTCAAGTAAACACTCTAATCTAATCTAACTCAAGATTAGTGAAGTGGATTTGAGGTTGTGTTGAGGGATATTGAATTTCGTGTTCTCACAACAATGGAGGAACTTGCTCTCACAGAAAAGTAGGTTTAAAAAGATTAGGGTCGGCTAGGTTGATTTGAGGAGAACCCTACGGTTCTATTTATAGTGGCAGCTTTCAAACGAGTATTCTGCCATAAAACGTCCCAACGTTTTGTAAAACGTAGAAAACGTTTTAACTCAAATTAGGTCAAAATTCAAATTTCTGTGAGATATCATAAAACTTTCCAAACGATTATAAAACGTTTCAAAACGTTTTATTCTGGAGATTTATCGATTGAAATGCAAATTTTAAGTCTGAAAAACAATTTAAATCGTCCAGACGATTTACAAAACGTCTGGGACGTTTTAACTTGTTTTTCCAGCTTTTAGATGATTTAATCTCCAGATTTTGTACAAAGAAAACATCTGAAACGTTTTATCAATCGTTCCAACGTTTTATCCCTGTTTTTCAACATCAAAGCTACTTTACCAATTATAAATTTACAGTTTAAATACTTGATAAATAACTTGATGATTTCTTCAGTCCAAGTGCTCTAAATTGCAATTCCAATTGTCTTGAACCTGCATTTTTTCTAATCATATGAAAAATCGTAAAATTCAATAATTATATGTTTTGCAAATTAGTCAAATAGACTATAAGAGAATTGCTTGAAACAACAATCTCCCCCTTTTGACGATTTGCAAAACATACAACGCAAGTAAGTGCATATATCGATTTTTCCCAAATTTCAATTTTTCAAATAATCGGTGTTTGCATGTCTTGCATTTTCTCCCCCTTTTTGGAAATCGACGAAAGGGAGACAAAAATACAATCAAATAGCACAATCAAGAGTGCTCCCCCTCAAAATATGCACTCCCCCTCAATTTGATAATATATGACATAAATTTAGAAGATTAAGCATGTCATCACAAATATACAATCATGGAAGATAATCAATTTAGAATGTAGCATGCAATTTCATACCTAGCAAAGTTCAAGTTGAAACATCATAATGATAAAAGTTCAAGCACACAACATAGAAACAATAAAAGTTCATGCAACACAGATAGCATAGCATAGCAATCACTTAGCAAATTCTAATTAGAAAAAGTTGAATGGATTTAAAATTCGGGATCATCATCATCATCTCCGTCGGCACCCTCTTCATCATCTTCCTCATCCTCATCTTCGGAAGGGATGTAAGGAGCACTAGTGGACGCGCCACCAGAGGCACCATATTGCTTCACAAAGCGCCGAGCGAGTTCAGAAGTGGTGAGATCAATGTCATATAATGTTTTTGCGTTTTTGCGACAACGAATTTGGATTTTGCGTTGATTTGCCTTCAAGATTTTAATATCGTTGTTGATTGCGGTAAATTGATTGGTATTGGCTATTTGATATTCTTGCATGTGTTGAACAAGCCAAGCCAATTGGTTTTCCGCTCCTTGAGGAAGCTCACCTTGAGCCATTGGCGGTATTGGTGGTTGATCTTCTTCTGCCTGCCGTTCTGGTTCATACGGATCCCAATATTGGTTGGGTAGGGCATTGACAGCATTGATCCAATTATTGATAGGCCTATAATCAGGTTTAAGCAGTGGTAAACCCGAGGCCGAGGTACCGTGCAACCAACCATGTTTGGGTAGGATATCAAGTAAGTGTTTAGGCTCATTTTGAATGAGATGACTGGGGACGGTTATGCCATTGAGGCGAATCATACGATGAATTAAATGACCATAGGGTAGAGAGGCAACGGAGCTAGAATAGCAAGTAATCATGTGACGAAGAATAATGAAAGGAATGTTGAGTCGTTTCTCATCCATAGATATGAGGTGCCTCAAATAGTACATTGGACCCCACTCAATGTTTGCTTTGATCGTTGCTTTGGGTATGAGAATATTATTTATGAGAAGAAATAGCAAACGATGTAAGGAAGGGAGAGATGATGCATAGAGGGGTGCACCACCAAGGTTGCGGCGAGCAAACCAGGTTTTGTAATGATCGGCATTTTCTAAGGCTTGAGCGGGCCAATTTCTAAGGATATAGGTTTCTTCACCTTCATTTACCAACCCAAGCCAATTGGCTACATTTTCCAAAGAGAGAATAATCTCTTGACCGCAAACATAGGATTTGACAAGAAAAGGGTTTTCGGTAAAAGTGAGATTACAATAGAATGTTTTGGTAATCATCTCACTATAAGGTTCATCACACGTAATCAAAGATTCCCATGGCCAATGTCGAATAAACCCGATGACTTTGTCATCTTCGGGGTATTGAAAGGTAACCGAGGCTTTGTTGAAATAATAGCAATTGGATAGTTTTCGATCCGAAAATTGACCCGTGAAATTGGTATGAGCAATTGGGTTTTTAAACAAGTAGGTGTTGGATCGAAAGATATTGAAGTCGGGTTCAATTTCAGTGGCACTAGATTGACCCGAATCATTGCGAGCCCTCTTCTTGCGAAGGATAGCCATTTTCGAGGCTTTTGATTTAGGGAGCGACATGAATTTAGAGAGAAATGAAAAAGTACCGATTGAAGAAGGAAGCACAAATCCTTGAAGAGAACGACTCTACGAGTGCGTTGGTGAAGACGGATCGTCGATTTAACGGACGGATTGCCGGATTTCGAACGGTGGCGAGATGTAGGCTTTTGGTGGAGAGAGCAAAGGAGAGAAGAAGAGGAAGAGAGAAGGCGGCTTGAGAAGATAGAAAAAAATTGGCGTCGGTTCGCAGATTTATTGAAGGTGCTGCGCCGAAAACGTCTTGGACGTTTATAAAACTTCTCAGAACGTTTTAGTCTGGTCATTTTGAGACAAAAATTTCGATACTGAATATTGATTTTGCATTTAAATCGTCCTAGACGTTTTACAAAACGTTGAAAACGTTTTGTATTTTAGGTCAGAGTTATTTGAAATTTATGAGAATTTAATATTGAGTAATAACCGTTTTGACGTTTGATAAAACGTTTGAAACGGTTTAAATGATGTTTGATGAGTCAAAAATTTCGCAGACAAACGTTCAGACGATTTACTAAACGTTTCAACGTTTCAAGATAGTTGTCATGCAGGAAATTTGAAGAAAATTTGGAAGATCAAAAACAATGAACCGTCCAGACGTTTGGTAAAACGTTTTGGACGTTTTAGGTCAATTTTCAGATGAAATTTTCGAAGTATTTTGAATGAGCAAATCGTCCAGATGTTTTACAAAACGTCTGGGACGTTTTAGGTCAGGGAGATAGAATCTGGAATCAATTTTATAAACGTTCTGACGTTTCAGAAACGTTTTGAGACGTTTTTCTCTGGCGTTTTTGTCTTAAAATAAGCTAATTGATTGCTATGCTTCCAATAAAAATGCTCACTCCTTAAGTTCAAGCATGCCTAATTTAAACCGCAATTCATTGTGTTGTTGAGTGTTTAAGGGCTTGGTAAAAATATCGGCAATTTGATTTTTGGTATCAATATGAATGAGTTGGACCTCACCGTTCTCAACATGATCCCTAATAAAATGATGCCTTATTTCTATGTGCTTAGTTCTAGAATGGAGAACGGGATTTTTTGATATCATAATGGCACTGGTATTGTCACACATAATTGGTACGTTGCGGAAGCGAATTTCATAATCAGTTAAAGTTTGGATCATCCATAAAATTTGTGTGCATAATCAATGATCCAAGCATTTTCTTGGTGTGTTGTAATCAAACATACCTACAAGAGTATATATATATATTTTCAATTAATATATACCTTGTTTTAATCTCCCCCTTCCTTAGTAATTTCGTTTTAGGTTGGGGAGATTTCAATTACAACTTTAAGTTAGTTTAGCTTTAGGAATCCAAACAACTTTTGATTTGTTGCTTCCTTTCCTAAAGCTACACTCTAATGAGGTGTGGCCAATCTTACAACAATAATTACAAAATGTGACCGATTGCTTGACATTAGTTGAACCATGCTTGAAGGTGGTTTGATATTTATCTTTCACCTCTTGAATTTGATTCCTATAGGTTGTCACTTTAGGTGCATAAGACTTATTTTTGTGTGAATCAAGTTTGTTGTGATGTTGGGGAACATCTCTAGTCAAACCATTTCTTTGGTTTTTATTTTGTAAAGTATTTTTGTTGTGAGTTTCATAAAATCATCCATCCGGTCCCTTGAAATAAGTTTTGTTTGACCTTTTTGGATTAAATGTGTTCCTATCACTATTCTGAAACTTGTTTTCATTTTTGTAATTTTTGTTAGAAAATTTGTATCTAAATGCATAATTTTGAGACTTTTTGTTTTGTTTTACATTTATGGTTTGAGGAGTGGTCCCTTTATTTGACTCCTTTGTCAAGGGTGTTTTACCATGTTTGAAATGAAATTGGTAATCAAAATACTCTTTGCTATTGAACTTAACTTTGTTTAAATTTTGAGTAAGTTCCCCATTTTCTTTTGGGCTTTGTGAAAAATTTGATTCAAATGAGGATTGACCCTTCTTGTATCCAATGCCCATTTTACCGGATTTCCGATTCAAATTGGCATTGATCAAATTTTCTACATAGTAGGGATCGAGACTAGTGACATTTGAGAATTCACTAGGCGATCTTAAAGCCCTGTTTTCGGTCTCTAGAGTTTGGATTTTCACTTTTAAAATTTCTATATCCCCTATGTGTGATTGACAAGAATGTGATTTAAGTAATTCCAACTCTAAGTTTTTAATTTTTGATTCAAATTCAAGAAGTTGAGATTTCAATTTTTGTATGGTACCTTCCTTTTCAAGCATGGCCTTTTTAGATTCCTTAAGCAACCAAGGCGCATTGTGGTTTGTTAGATTCTCATCTATAAAAGTGCTTGTCTTGATTGTTGTTATCCAATTTTTATTCATGTCAATTTTGGATTCATCTTTCCTCACTTGGTAACCATTTAAATGGTAGTCGGGGTCAGTCAAGTCAATAGGGGACTTATATCGGTTGGGAAAAGGGATAAGATATACCTCATTAGTGGAATTTGTTGAGGCTTTGTTCGAATCATCCGATACCTCATTTGTGGAGCTTGTTGAGGCTTTGTTCGAATCATCCGTTACCTCATTGATGGAGCTTGTTGAGGTTTCGATAGAATCATCCGACTCCTTGTTGTCGTCCTCAGATGTGGCATTGTTTGTTAAATCCTCGATTGTATTCTTGTTAGTGATGTTCTTGCTTGTGATAATTGAGTCAATATCCACCATCATCGGTCTTTCATTATCACTTGCCATCAACGTAAGGTTGAGGTCTTGATCATCCATTTTTGCCTCAATCCTATTAATCTGAGTATTTTCTTCATAGCAATTTATTAGATCCTCCCACATTTCGTGGGCACTACTCATATCATCAATTAACATTCCAACAGATTCACTAACACTAGCAATTATATAATTTATTGCATAAAGGTTTTCTATCTTTTCAAGTTTGGATTTGGCGGTCAATTCATTTTTATCATCAAATTTCGGTACATACCCTTTTTCTACAATATCCCAAACCTCATGAAAGTTTAGGTAGTTGATCATGTTTCTTTTCCAATAACTAAAGTTTTCGGTTGTAAGGCCAAAAATTGGAGGTTCTTTCACATATCTAGTGGTTGCCATTTTAAGATCGGTAAACTCGAATTAAGTGAGTCTTAATTTGAGTAACGCGCTCTGATACCACTTTGTTGTCCCTTATGGTACCACTAAATTCGAAATCAATAAATAATTGCAAATAAAATAAAGTAAAAGAGTTTAGAGAAATTTGACACAAGGAGTGATAACGGAGTTCGGCTTAAAATGCCTACGTCTCCGGGGCGTCGCAACCGCTTCTCGGTGCGCCTTTCTATTACCCAAAAGAGAAAGGTTACAACTTGTGAACCGGTGAGCCCTTACAACCAACGGGAAGTCACACGGCCAACTAGAGTCGAGAACGAAGTCTCTAAGTTCGAAGTCTCAAGAGAAACACTCAAGTAAACACTCTAATCTAATCTAACTCAAGATTAGTGAAGTGGATTTGAGGTTGTGTTGAGGGATATTGAATTTCGTGTTCTCACAACAATGGAGGAACTTGCTCTCACAGAAAAGTAGGTTTAAAAAGATTAGGGTCGGCTAGGTTGATTTGAGGAGAACCCTACGGTTCTATTTATAGTGGCAGCTTTCAAACGAGTATTCTGCCATAAAACGTCCCAACGTTTTGTAAAACGTAGAAAACGTTTTAACTCAAATTAGGTCAAAATTCAAATTTCTGTGAGATATCATAAAACTTTCCAAACGATTATAAAACGTTTCAAAACGTTTTATTCTGGAGATTTATCGATTGAAATGCAAATTTTAAGTCTGAAAAACAATTTAAATCGTCCAGACGATTTACAAAACGTCTGGGACGTTTTAACTTGTTTTTCCAGCTTTTAGATGATTTAATCTCCAGATTTTGTACAAAGAAAACATCTGAAACGTTTTATCAATCGTTCCAACGTTTTATCCCTGTTTTTCAACATCAAAGCTACTTTACCAATTATAAATTTACAGTTTAAATACTTGATAAATAACTTGATGATTTCTTCAGTCCAAGTGCTCTAAATTGCAATTCCAATTGTCTTGAACCTGCATTTTTTCTAATCATATGAAAAATCGTAAAATTCAATAATTATATGTTTTGCAAATTAGTCAAATAGACTATAAGAGAATTGCTTGAAACAACAGTTCTTATTCAACATCTCCAAATTCAATTTTCAAGTTTTGCCTCTAACGTGGAATGTAATAAAGACATTCTGTATGACCGATTTAGACATTTAGTATTTCTGGAGCCTAATAAGTAACAAAAGAATAGCTGATCTAATTTTTACATCTCTTCCCTTTGAATTGAATGAATTGAACTCACTGTATTTGTTGTAGCAACAACTCTCATCCTTATTCCAACATGCTCACCTCCGTTGCTCCTTGTAGACCTCAGGCAATAAAATTAGCCCAAGAAAGAACATAACAAAGAAAGCGGTCAGTATTCATGTCATTCATGTACCTTCTAATCAACTGTTCTAACTCTCTTCATCAGAACTAGAGTCATCTACCCCTACCCGCTGACTCTTGATTGCTGGAATGAGATGCTGCCTTGGGTCGCGCACCATTGACCCAGAACCTTCTCCTAGTGACCCTACCCGTTTAGGTCTAGTTGACCTCGCGGCCTCTGTCGCTGCCTCTTTCACATCCTTGCATGCCTTATCCCACATCCACAGAAAATCCCGCACCACCACAAACAATCTCAAACCCTCATCCTTTTTTGTGCTGGGATAAAAAAGGATAAAAAAACACATCTGCAATTCATTTTGAATTTCCAAAAAAAAATCATAATAAATTCTATTTTTGAATAGTTCAAATTGTCATAAAAAATTACCTAATAAGTACATTGATTTTCTCTAATCTCTTAATTCAAAATTTATAAATTAGTTCAAATATGATTAATAAAGAATTATTGTTATGATATTATCTTCTCAAGACATCAAGATAGACATATAATGCAACAAATATATGTTCAATCGTAAATTTTACAAGATAAATAAAATATCAAGCAACACATGCACGAAGCATGATATATCATGCAAAATCCCCGATTCATTTTAAAGCCTATTCTTGGTTTCTAGCATCTTAAAATTGGAAACAAATCGGCTGTTATTCTATTGGAATAACATGACTATGTTATTCTAATGATAATTGTTCAACTTTGTTAAGATTCGTGCTTGAAAAATTATCTTCATCAAAATTCGCAAACGAAAAAAATCAGAATGGTTATCATTGAAATAACAGGATCATATTATTTCAACGGAATAACAACCGATTTTTTTTTCCTGAAATAAAAGCATATCTTTTCTGAAGAAAAAAAAAACATAAAAAACTGAAAAAACAAGAACTATCAAAATAGATGATGAATGATAATCACAGTATGATTAGATGATACAATTCTGGTCTAAACACAATTAATGCAATATTAGTAGAAAAGATTTCAATGTAGATTCGGAATTTGATTATCTCTTACCTCCTTTCCATCTACTTCAGATAGTTGCCCAAGCGAACCAATCAAACTTAAAGCAATCATGCACAAAATCAATGCAATTGAGATACCATCTCTTCGCCAAACCATTGTATCTCTTTTCATCTCCATTTCAATCGCATTCTGTCACATCCCTGTAACAGGATGGACAACTCTGTCGTGCTGATAAGCACAAGAAAACTCAGATTCTTACCATTATACATTACCAATAACAAGTTTAATAGCCAGAATTTGATAAACTTTTCGCAAAATTCCAATAAATAACACATAATAGGACAAATGGGAATTACCATATCAGTATTTTATTTAAACCATAAATAATTGAGTAGCAATTCTGCATTAACCAACTTGGCTGGAATTCACCGAAATGGAAGATTGAGAGATTGAAAAACTCTCGGTGCGGTATTTAGTATTCAGTTGAGAAATTCTCAGATCCATCAAACAAAATCAAAACACACTATGGATAGTAACAACAACAACAACATTTATAACAACCACACCGAGGAAAAATATAATATTATCTAGAGTAATAACAATTAAATTTCATAACAAAACCAAAATTTTATCGTGCATTTGCACCTCGAGGAGAAAAAAATTAAATACCTGTAGGAAATTCAAGTCAGATTTTCAACTGGGGGAGAGGCGAAATTTTAGCGAAAAATAGTGGAAAAAAAAATAAGAAGAAAGAATCGTAAATAAATAAGAAATGGAGAATCGACCCACCGAACCCAGTTATGATGGATCGAATCGCGCAAATTGAGATATCGCTGAAAATTTTAATAAGTTTAAACTCTACTCTCATGTTTGGCAAGTATAAAGGATTAAGAATATAGGATAAGTGTTAATTAAAATTATTATAAAGACCATATTGTCCCTCATATTATTATACATTATATGAGTGCTGCTGATAATATTTTTTTGTTCTTTTTAATATATTCTTAATCCACAAATATAAGAATACTAATTATCTTGAATTGACAATTTAGAAAAATAAGCTAAATTTGCTCTATATTAACGTGCCATTATGCATATTTTCTAATTAAGATCAATTGACAATCAGAAAACTCGAAGTAAGCTCCATGTAAACGTGCCACTATGTATATTTTTTTAACTCACAAAAGTATATTTCTTAAAAAATAGCGTACCAGTATGCAATAACAAAGTAAAGTTCAAGTAATTAAGCTCCAAGTAAATGACATACTGTTGGTACCAGTATTCCTGAAAATGTGCCGGATTATTGTTATAAAAGTAAATCATGTTTTTTTTTTTTTGATGTTGATGTAGTTTGATGTTGATGATGTTCTAGATGTAATTTTACGTTTTAATTAATGAAAATTATACTTGGCAGTCACTACCAAGGGTTTCAAAAAAAAAAAAACAAAATCATGTTTTTGTTGGTACCAGTCCTCTTGAACTAAATTAACCATCCATTAACTTATTTATAAGCTTCAAGTAATTTCAATAATTATCAGTATATACCAGTCACGTAATAAAGTGAAGTAACTTTAGATACTTCAAAGATGAATTGTTTGTCGTTCTTTTGGTTTCATTTAGTAAAGTCAAATATCAGGATATGATACCAGAGATGCCTAATACCACCGGCACTTTCTTTTTCTTTTTCGTAAATTTAAATAGAGACTAGAATATACTAGCCTATAAACCACTGAACATATACAGTTGATCCTTTATTTATCTTCTGACCTCTTGCAAGAAAAATAATTAATTAACTGTCATTAAGAAAAGACCAAATCAGTAGATGAAATTATTAAAAAGGATGGAAGCTAACATAAATTGAGAAATTTGGACAAACAATGAAAACAGATTCATTGTGAATACCTAAATTTCAGAAACTAAAGAAATTTGGATGGAAATCCAAAAAAACATGCTATTATAGAAGAGGGATGCTTCTGTGCATACAAGGACCTATTTGTAAAATGAGCATATTTTCATTTTCAAAGTTCAAACAGTCGATCCGACCGTTCAACATTATCTCCATATTAAAATGTACTTGGAGGTCAAATTTTACATTTTTTTGATTTTTTTTACTATTTATTAAGTATTTTACAAAACTAGTCAAATTCAGACCATTGAATTTTGTACCCATCTTCATAAATAGTAAACAAATTCAAAAAAATGTAAAATTTGACCTCCAAGTACATTGTAATATGGAGAAAATGTTGAACGGTCGGATCGACTGTTTGAACTTTGAAAATAAAAATATGCTCATTTTACAAATAGGTCCTTGTATGCACAGAAGCATTTGCCATTATAGAATTCACGAAGAGAAGTCATGGAATAATACCTATCAATATGGATGTCAAAAGATAGAGCGTCTTGGCGCGAAGCTTTAAGTGGCGTTAGATTGACGAGCACACCCCTGGAGATTCGTCGATTAAGACCAGAAGGAGGAGTTGTTCTTTTTCGAACCTAGGTTTAGGTGCAAGGAAGAAAAAGAAGCTGATAAAAAAATATTAAAAAATAGAAAATTAACCTAAATTGAGGAATTTGGACAAAAATAGATATCAGCATTGTCCAAGTACTAAAATCCAGAAACAAAAGAAACTAAATCCAAATATTAAAAGAAACAAAAAACTTTGACGAAATCCATAAACTAAAAGAAATAAAAAATTGGACGAAATTCAGAAAAAAAAAAAGAGTTCATGCAGAGAGTTCCTCGATTTAGACTAAAAGGAAGAGGAGGTGTTTTTTTCGATCGAAAGTTTCTGTGCAAGGAAGAAAAGAAAAGCAAATTAAAAAATGTTATAAAAATAGAAGCTCCTGGTTGATTTCTAATTTAACGTGGCAATTTTTATTTTAATTTTAAAACAAATATTATTCTGATTAATAATTTGATATGTCAATTTCTATTTTAGTTTTACGGATGTAGAGCGATTTCTAATTTAAAAAAATATTTAAATAGTTGGTTTCTACAAGCCATGCTGGACAAAAGAACAACTCTTATTCGTTACCAGAGCCTTTGCGATCTCGTTTTTCTTATGGATGTCTCAAAGTGATTAATCTTTTTATTCTCTACATTTTGAGATTTCAATTATTTGGGTTTTTTTTTATCTGATTTCCGACGAGAATCTGAGTGTGCCACATTCTTGCACTGATGCCGGAGCGCCTGACATACAGAAAACCTCGAGAGTTGGTTACATAACCATAACCATGGTTGTCTTCGATCTGACTCTGTGACCTGAATGTCAAGTTCAAGTACAAATTTGGGGAAATCGAGGTGGAGATAGTGGCGTCTAGTGTAACAGTCGATGAATAGAGTGGAAAAAACGTGCCGTGCCGTGCCGTGATTAAGTTAATTTTTCATGTGCTGTGCCGTGCCGTGCTGTGATCACAATGTTAAGAGGTGGTTACGGCACGCGAATGGTCTCGTTATGTGAGTCACGCCGTGCCTAAACGTGTCGTGACCATACATGACTCGCGTGACCATTTAATCATAATTTATGTTAGTTTATTCAAGATTCACCATTAAATCAATATCTAATTGTTCTAATTACACGTGACTCGTGTGACTACGTGTCGTGTCGTGCCGTGACTAAATCTTTCACGTGCCGTGCTGTATCGTGCCAAAGTTTCAAAAGATGAGCACGTCACGTGAATGGTCACAGCACGGGACACGCGAGTCACGGCACGAAGATTTAATCTGAAATTTTTATTAGCACTTTATTAATTCCAGTAAATATAATCACGGCTGTATGAAGTAGTAAAGTTCGATTAATTGCATTTTATTAGCACATGCCAATACCAAAGAATGCACTGCGTATCATTTTAATTATCTGTAATATTTTGTTCCTTTGTTTTGTGTTTTGGTTTTAATTCTTTGTTGTGGTTTCTGTGGAACCACATGCTGATACGCTCGCCACTGTTTTTTTTTTAGTTTTTAGTTTTTATGTTATTGTTTTTTGATACATTAAACAAGCATGGATGTGTTACTCGTCATGCTTGCTACTGTCATTTGTTTGGACTTATATTATTTTGATGAATAAATAAAGTTGTGTCATGTTATATTATATTATTGATAATGTATGCGATGCATATACGTCTTATGCAGAAATACATAGCAGGTCAGAGCGTGACAACACTTAATTTTATAATTAAATTTTGTAAATCGCTCTAATTAATATATTTAACTAATTGCCATTTCTAATCTAATTAATCCTTAAGTTTCCCTTTGGACATGAATTTTCACACTAATTATAGATATGTACCTTCAACCTAGCAATTTAATCTGTAGGATTAAATATCAACACCAGAAAGAACGACAAGTATTAATTTCTTTCCCTACAAATCAAAGAAGACATCTACACAACTTTTAATAGTATACTTTTTATAAGCCAACCAATTAAGGAAGGAGCATCTGGCCGTTCTCTAATATCGATCTGAATAATTTTTTAGTTCGGAATCGGAGGCGGTGCGATGGACATAAAAAATATAATCAAAATTGTTTAATAAGATTTATGTAGATATTTTTAAAAAGTAAATTGATTTTGACTATAGTACAGTAAAATCAAACTAAATTATAATCGTTGATTTTATCTATTAAACGGTACAGATTAGATAGTCTATTTAATCATCGTGATCGCATCTGGTGTTAAAGTAAATAGAAGAATTTTTCGGAAGGGTAAAATAGTCAATCATCTCTTTTTTATTTTCTTATCCTCCGTCTCTCTCCTGCTCCTCTCCTCCGCTTCTCTCTCATCCTTGTCGCCTCCGCCTCGTTCACCATTGTCGAGCCCCCCAGAGGAGACCCCCACGACGCCTCTCTCCCTCTCCTGAGAACCCAGACACGATTTCCTCCCCAGGCCCACCGTATACGCGATTTCTTCCCACTCCCAGCAAGCCTCCAGCGCAATATCTGGCGCCTCTCCTCCCTCCACCGCTCCGCGCCTCTGTTGGCTGTGCACGACGCCTAGAAGCCGACTATCGCTGACGAGGCAGGAAAAGCATGATTTTCCATCGAGGCTTGCGAATCACAGTATTCCTTCTCTCTTATTTTATTTCTTACTCTTTGCGGGTTTGCAACCCGTTAAGCCTTAAGTAAAATGCCTTTCTCTCTTATTTAACTAGTTATAGTAGTACAATTTTCGTTTATTTGAGTTTTCGGTACCGATTTGGGTTTAAACTCAATTCTTCATGTCCCTTTGTGATTCTTTTCAACTACTTGATCATTTAGCATCACCTTGAGATATAAAAGCTATTTGTGGCATCAATTTGGAGTTTAATTGGGGTTTGGGCATAATTTGGGTTTTTAGTTCTCGGTTTGGTACCGACTTGATACCAGCACATGGTACATTGGTTTTGAATCATGGTTAAGGGTTTGAATGGGTTTCTTTGAGTATCTGGAAGCACATCAAGGGTTGCAGAGGGCTTGGTTTGGCATGGAACATGAATTTGATTAAGGTATAAAATGGGGTTCATGATCTGTCAGCTTTGAACATACATTTTCTCATTAATTTTGCTAATGAGTGTGTGCTATTTTATCATGTAGCCATAGAGGAATGTGTGAGCTTTGATTGTGTCAAGTTTTATAATTTTTGGAATTTTATTTCTATTTTTAAAGTCATTATTTGTGCAGAGGGGCAAAACTGTCACATGCTGTCATATTTTTCATATTTTCTAAATGCCAAATTGTAAATTCAATATAAAATTGAATAAAAATCCAAACGATATGAAATTTGTGTCTATTTTGTGTGTCTTAAAGTCCTTTATGTGACTGTGCTGCCCATTTTTCATTTTGGTCCCTGTACTAATCTGTACTGACCAGTTTGTCAGAGAAGGTCATTTCACTATTTTTTGATGCTTTTCATGTGCCAGTGGCACTTGCTTTGTAATTCATTGCTGATGCTGTGTACATGGGTGTACCAGAGGCTAGTTGGAGGTGGTTACCACTGTGTACATGCCTTTCTGAAACATTTAACTAGTTATAGTAGTACAATTTTCGTTTGTTTGTATCCAAGTTCCTTTTCTTTTTAGAAAACATTGGAAGTCAAGAATACCCCTTGAAAATTGTCAAATGTGTCCGAGTTGTAAAAATTTAATTTCATTGAATGTCAGTCATGTTATTTGTTCATTTTTGTTTTCTCTTTATGTATATTGACTGATAAAATTTGTGCATTTTCAGCTAAGTTTTTCTTTCTTGTTTCTTGTTTCTTATTTCAATAGGCGGCAATGACGATGTATAATTTATTGCCTGCCAGATTTTAAGTTAGACACTGAGTAGAAGATCGGACGTGTTTGCTTTTGTTAATATGTTGATAGCTTGGAGGCCCCAAAATAATTTTGTGCTGATTTACAGCTGATAGCTAATGCCACCATCATCATATGACAGCAGAAAACATTTATTTGTGTTAATCTCCTTTTTGTATTTCTCCCTTGTTGTTTCTAGTTTAATTTCCTTTCTATTTTATTAGGATAATTTGTTTTATTTAATTCTATTTTCTGCTGCTTTGTTTTTTCGGATGATGTGATGATACCTGTATCAAGTACGGAGTAGCTTAAATTATCGTTATTTTGTATTAGAATAACATGTATGAGGGCAATTTAAATTTATAATAATATTTAATTATCTATGTATTCATTAATTGCATGCATTTTAATTATCTGTTAATTCATTTCTTGCATTTGCTTCTGTTGCAAGCACAACACCTCTTGTATTAACCATATTGAAATCCAATTTTTGGTTTGTTGACTGTTGGTAAAACTGATAACGACAGCATTAGGTCAAAATATCATTATTTCAGTTGGACAAAATTCTGAAACTGCCAAAAATAATTAACAGATACCATAAGCATGTCAGGATGCTAAACTTTCAATTTACTAAACGCAATAAATTGATGATAAACCATCATGCCAGAGCAAAGGCATCAACTTGATTTAGTTAGATTTCATATCTAGTCACATACAACATACAACATACAACATACAACATATTCAACTTACAACTATATAACTTTAGTTAACAAAAACCACCAACAGTTCCAGATATCTGCCACTAGAACACGGGAAAAAGATAAATCATAAAAGTTCAATACCCATAACTTTTACCCTTATGTAGACCAACAAAATTATTAGCTAATTTACTTTTGTTATAAAATTTACTCGGCTACATGCAACAACTCATACTCCACAAGCGACAAATTGTTATCTTCTTTAACTGTAAAATTAGCTGCTTCTGCTGCCTCCACATGGCCCCACTTGTCAACTGCTAGCCTCATGGAGCCCTTAAACATGTCAATTTTCGCATTGCGAATTATTGTTGTTGATCCAGGTTGCAACACATCAACTGTCACAAACAAATTCCTATGTTAATTCATGCAAACACAAATCAATGTTGGTTCACTGTACATATTTTTAGATACGATGTGGAAAGTGGAATACTGTACATTGCAGTTCTTTGCTCAGTAAATTATAATTATATCTACTGTTCATCACCAAGGATCTCAAAACTTAACAGCAATAAATTGTGATTCTTCTAAACTTGTCAAGGAGAATGTGACAAACAATACTTGAATTTTTCACTATTAAAAAATCTACAATGTTTGAATATATAACAGGAAAGAGAAGATATTCTTACTGGTAAAAAAAAGAAGAAGAAAAAAGAAGTGCACTCTTAAGCCAAAATCTGTTATTTAGTATGAATGCGAATTAATAATAAATATTTGTAGCCTAAAAACTCAAGTACTGATATCAATCTAATTATCTCTCCTAAATGCAAAACTTGAACATGGATAAGATTACAGTTGATCAAATAATATATCAATTTTGTCCATTTTTTATGTTTTTTTTTTATATTTCTTAGAAGAATTAAAGATTAATCCTCATTGACATGAACAATTCAAATCATGAGTTCTTTGATGTAAGCAATTGGCTAAACCAAATCATGAGTTCTTTGTATAGAAACATTCAGCAATACTCAAGCTTCCTACAATTTTAATTTCAAGTTCTAATGTGATAATTTACTATTATGAACAATTCAATTGGTGACTGACAAAATCCAGACTGACAATAGTTTTCTATGCTTGACCATTTCCAAAAGGTGAAATTCTAAAATTGATCATAAATCACAGAAAATTCCAAATCAAGAAATTATTGTTCCAGTGTGTTCATATGAGTGTCCTCTACATGTACATGTAGCAGTTTTGGCAAGTTTGAATCAAAGATATGCCTTACCATTTATTTTCTATTTAGGGGTTATTCTGATCATGTACTGTACCAATATGCATTATTTTGGGTTGTCTATGAGCTCTGGGGTGTCAATCAATTTCAAGTTACCCAATGTTTCCTCCCTTAACCCTCATTTTGTGTAATCCAACATCAAGTAATTAAGCTTTTCTCATCTCTCACTTGTGCAATTAGAATTTAATTTTGCCAAAATTGGCCCTGATCATTAGCTGAATTTGAAATTTTCCACAAGATGCCTTCAATTATCTAGTTGGGTCATTCATTGATACCCACAATATTCCTAGTATATATTCATTTGAATTTTTTTTTTCTATTTAATTCCATGGTAAAGTAGTTTGTACCTTGGTTTGGCGCGTGGCCTGACTTATCTGCATTAGAAGTCCAATTTCAGAATTATACATAGAGAGAGAGACTAATCTAATCATGAACTCAATATCCGCTGCCACAGAAGTGATAGCAGCTTGCTGCCATTCTAACATATGAACTAATTTGTAATCATGAACACCAGAGGAGGGGGCAAGTCGTGCCGATACGCAGCCGCGGTGCTCTCCCCCAAATGCTTCGGATGACCCTGTGGCAAATAAACCACCACACTCCCTTTCTTCGGCAGCGATATCAGCGGGCTAGCGATCGGATGAGAGACGAGCCAGGGATCGGAGTCGTGTGGGGAGGCAGCGCGTAATCCCGTGCAAGCCCTGCGCGATTTCTCCTCTCTTCTCTGCATTTTTAGGGATGAGAGGAAGAGATTAACGGTGTCTCATTTATGTGGAAAAGAGATAACGGTGTGAGGAAAAAAAGAGAAAAAGACAGTTTTACCCTAAATAACTTAAAAGTTGGAGACAGAAATTAAATGTCAGATTTTAATTAAAACTAATTACTGTACTATAGCCAAATTAATTTTTCCGCACTATAGACAAATCCTTTTAATATTTGTGCTGATTAAATTCGACAGCGAAGAGTTCTTTCTCTTTGTTCTCCGCCTGAGAGAAATGAGGGAAATGAAAGGAAGAAAATTTTGGGTTGGATTAATTAACGGAGGAAGTTACTCATTTTTCCGTCAATATTCAACAAATTAATTAACTAACATGAATCTTAATTAGATCCGACGGTGAAACTCACTTGTGGGCAGAGGATTTGATTCCATTAATTAATTAGCTAAGCTAAGGTGTAGAATACTAGAATAAGAGCCCACGCATCACATGACTTTGTTTGTTTGGGCTTTACCTAATTTTATCAACTATTTATTGTACCATCCATCAGTACTTATAGTACTGTATCCTTTTGCATCTATCAGATGGGTAAAAGTAAATATCTTAATTTGTTCAAAAAGAAGTATAAATCATTCTGGCTTCACATGACACAGTAGTACTTGGCTACAGATCTAGTACAGAGCTTAATTTATACACCACCAAATAAAAGAAACCAACAAGGACACCTACATTTATAACTTTCTTTCTCCCTTTTTTTTTTTTTTTTTTGAACAAATTAACAAACATTTGATTTTGTTTAATTGCATCTCCACCATATATGAGACCATGCATGCATGTTATGTATCCATGATGATATTGCACATGATAAGCAACCAGATTTGATTATCCAATTAATTAAGATCGAGTTACATTGCACGTGATCGATCATATAGCTAGCAAATGGAAGTCCAAAATTTGCTCTCTGCTTTTCTTAACCCCAGTACAAGTACAATATTACTTATTTAATTAATTAAAAAGTTGCTCGTCCATCTTCAATCCCATGCATGCTCATGCTCTAATATCAGTTTATCCTGCACAGCCCAAAAAGAGATAAATTAAATTGAAAGCAAAAGTGAAGATTTCAATTCATTTTTTCATATAATTAATTATATTTTTCAACAAAAATGAATAATTAGTTAATTACTTTGCGCAATCAGTGTTGGGGTCCATCTTATAGGGCATAGAGATGTGGCACTGGCTAGGGATTCCCAGGGCACGGCTGGTGTAGGATCCACCGGCGCTAGATGCAACACTCTTGATGCATCTGCATGCAGTCTGGCGGTCGGCCTTTGTGCTAGCAGCAGACATCAGGTCGCGAATACCGCTGCAGCATGAGCTCTGCATGGGCCCTCCTTGCACGTATCCTAAACACGGCATCAGATCAGTGTACACATTGGAACATGTCACGGCTGCACTTGTAAGGATTGGGGTCGTGGCAAGGGCAAGGATGAGAGCTAATGCTAGGAGACTGGTGGCTTTCATTGTTACTGTATGACAGTATCAGTGAGAGAGTGACTCAGTGGTGATATATGTGTTTCACTTTCAGTGTATGTGTGAGATAGTGAGACTGTGAGAGGTTACATATATGCATGTGTAGTCATGTTTAAATAGACAAAAGAAGGTGGGGGTGGGGGCACAGCCGCACAGGGGTGGTTGTGGCATAAAAAAATGAATTAATGGACAATTATGGTGTACTAGTTGTTTGGTAGATTTAATTAACTATATATGGGTGGCCTGGCGATCGAGTTACTGTGAGCATGTGAAACTGAATGACACCAATACCAATTAGCATGCATGTTCTCAGGCCCTCACAAAGCAAGCAAAAACAAAGTTATTGGAGCTTAACTATTTATGTTATGATATGATGCCATGCCATCATGATGGTATCAGCGGTAAAACAGAAAAAGGTACTCTTCTCTCTCTTAATTAGTAGTGAAAGTGAATTACTTTGGCTCACTTTAGTCTTTTAGCTAGTTAGGAGTGACGTCAATGAATACGGCACAGATCATATAGAAATATTTTCATATTCATACCGGTATAAAATTACTACTATATATTCATATTTTATTATTCAAATAAAAAACGCTAGCCATTGACCTAAAAAAAACAATAATAAATATTGTATAAACCAATCTAGCTAATTATAAAAATAAAAATGATATAGTTCTATGTACAAATTAAAAAATTATCATATATAATTTTATATTTATCAATTATCTTATATAGAATAAAAAAAAATTCATACTCATACCCATACTCGTTAAGTTAATTAATTAATTAATAGTTTTTTTTACTCATAACTATTTTATCAACTACGATACGAATTAATAAACAGATAAAAGGGCGATGCATTCCTACCTTCGGTGTAAATTATAATGTAGATTGGAGCACGATGACTCATCCTCTTCGGGAGCGATTCGTAATTTTAAATTCTTAATTTTATAGAAAGTGATACATCTTATCTCCGAAGAGATTAAGTTGCAGTGTATCGAAACACGTTCTAACTTGAGAGAGATTAGTCTGTTCGGATTAAGTGTGTATTTAATGCGTGTCTGGGTAAAACTGAGTGCACATCTAGTAGGTATGTAAATCTATCTTCAATGTACCTTGTATTGCTAGATCATAGACCTCGAGCACAGTGAACTCGGGAGTATTTATAGGCTTATAGGTCGGTTGTGACCTCGTACAGACATCCCGAATGGGCTTGTCGCATGGGCCTGTAGGTCAGTTGTGACTCCGTACGGCAGTCCCGAATGGGCTTGCCAAGTGGGCCTGTAAGTCGATTGCGACTCCGTACGGCAGTCCCAAATGGGCTTACTAAAGAGGCTTGCTATTTGATCTTGGTACTTGGCCCATAATGGTAGATGAAATACAACCAGTAGTTAATGAAATACAACAAGTAGAACATGAAACACAACCAGTATAGATTAAAGACAACTAAAAGAAGATGAAAGATAACCAGTAGAACATGAAATATAATTAGAAGAAGATGAAAAACTTTGTTAGCTAAATGGGTAAGGGTACATGTAAATGCTATTTCGTACATGTTATCTTATAGGGTAATTGTATAAACTAAAATTATATGATAATGTTAGTGCAATATTAATGTACTTTTGTTATTTAGTGTATGTTTTTTGCTTTAAGAAAAATGTTAAACATATTACTTTTATTTGTATGTTTTGTTATTTAATTAAATCATTGAATATTTCTGAAGAGATATTCGTATTTTTAAATTATCTTTCTTTGTGAAAAAAAACAATTTAGTTGGAATTGATTACACATTTGTTTTTTTATCAGTAATGTGATTGCATGTGTAATGAGTTTTGATGTTCTACTTGTAAAATATAATAACATTAATTATTAAATTAGATTTATTTGTTATTCACCAGCTACCGTTTTGTTACCCGATAATTTTAACGGATAACGGTAAAATAAGATAAGATTAATTATTAACGAGTAAAAATAAAATATATATATATAAGATTAATTCTTAGTAAATATAAATACCCATCAACACCTTACCTTTTGCTTTGAGAATTTGAACAAAAGCAAGGTGCGCCACTTCTTGTGCGGAATGAAAACTATGCATGCGATTTTGTCTCGTTCATAAAATTTATTTGTTATTCATCTACAAATACAGGTATGACCGCATGCAATCTTGTTGCCAATATTTTCGAGAAGATTCCTTAACTTTAATATGCTTGAGTTTGTGAAATTATCTTGTTGCCAATATTAAATTTAGAGTTTGTGAAATTATTTAATATGCTTGAGTTTTGTTATTTTCATAACTTAATTACATATACACAAATTGACAATATAAAATATAAACAAATACAAAATTGATGAAATAAAGACTGCATGAAATAAAGTCTACAATGTAAATTCTTAATAAGTAGTGCTACTTCTTACAACGAGCCTTAAAAGTACATGGAACAAAGTCATCATCGGATTTTGCCGAATCTAGATCAGTCACAACAGACAAAGTGGTAGCCTTACCAGTATAAGTACACTTAACAAACTCATCGTCCGATGCTGGAGGCTCTGGATCAACCTTTTTTTTTCGAAAAATTACCGTAGGGGTTTTTCACAAAGTCATCGTCCGAAATTTCATAGCTAAGAAATTCCGGCTGTTTGAATGATCGACATGTCGTGTATCAGGGCATATTTGACACTTGTACTTTTTTTCTCTCATTTTTACCTCGATCACTAATTGACCCTCCTCTCGCTAGGCCACGATAGGACGACCTACCTCGGTTGCTCTCTTTCTCTCTATCTTGATTGTTAGTGTCTATCATTCTTGTCCAAAAAAATGAATTTAAAAATGTTAAAAAGACAAATTAAACTAATAAATAAAAAAAAAATTGTGAAGATCTACCTCTATTGTTATCTGAAATCGCCTCTCTCTTCCTCTTCTTCCTTTTTCTCTTTCAGCTAAGTTAGAATAAATTGTGAGTGGATAGGAGAGAGAAAAGTGATTTTTATACAAGTTTTATAGCATGTCGCTCCCAGATGGAGCGGTTTGGTGTAGGCAGCGGACCGCCCCACTGGGAATAGTTTTAATAAAAAAATTGGAATTTAAAAAAAATTGGAATGGAGAACAAATTTGCTTTTTTTTTTTTTAAAGGGTATTATAAAAATGTCGGTTGGAACCGACAGGTACTTGGAGTGAGAAGACATGCATGTCTGCATCTACCACTACCCCTATTAATTAATTAATTGGGTTTACATTTTTCTACAATTACTTTTAACTTTTGAATGATCCCATTAAATCAGTGCTTGGTAAAGGTGGCCCGTGATAATATATATAGAGTGAGGTTATGGTGCTATGCATAGCACCAATGGCTAGTGTATTACGGCTCAATATGGTATTTTTTAAAATTCTAACAGTCGATCCGAACCGGTCAATGTGATATCCATATGAATATGTACTTGCAAACTAAATTTTATATTTTTTTGAATTTTTTTACTATTTTTTTAGATAGGTAGAAAAATCAGTGTTTTCTGAAAATTCTGGACCATCAAAATTCTACCTATCTAAAAAAATAGTAAAAAAATTTGAAAAAATATAAAATTTAGTTTGCAAGTACATATTTATATGGTTATCACATTGAACGGTTCAGATCGACCGTTAGAATTTTAAAATGTATCATATTGAACCGTAGTACACTAGCCATCCGTGCTATGCGTAGCACCATAGCCTCACTCATATATATATATATATATATATATATATATATATATATATATATATATATAGAGTAGAACTAGGGTGCTCCTAAGCTCACCAAGCCCTTCGTGAGTGCGACTCTAAAACCTATCAAATTGACTTCAAACGACATTTTCAAACCGTTAGATGTTCAATCTATATTAAAATGTGCTTGGAGACCAAATTTTACATTTTTTGGAATTTTTTTACTATTTATTAAGAGGGTTTGAAAATCGCTGTTTTTATTAAAATTCTGCACCATTGGAAAACAGCGATTTTCAAACCATCTTAATAAATAGTAAAAAAATTCCAAAAAATGTAAAATTTGGTCTCCAAGCACATTTGAATATAGATTGAACATCTAACGGTTTGGAAATATCGTTTGAAGTCAATTTGATAGGTTTTAGAGTCGCGCTCACGGAAGGGCTTGATGAGCTTAGGAGCACCCTAGTTCTACTCTATATATATATATATATATATTTGTATAATGGACCTGCACTGGCTAATTACCGCCTACTTGATATGTTATGGGATAGCTAGCTACAGGCTACAGTATTTGGAAATTTTAAGCCTGGTTCAGCCCAAAATGATTCGTCCTGCTAAACTTTAAGGAACTAAAAGAGAAAAGAAGGCCTAAATGTTTATTGGGCTCAGAAAATATCTTTACTCGGCCTAGATGATTATTACTTGATGTTTTGTAGTAGCTTTTTATTGTTTGGATGTTTTGTAGTAGTTGTACACGTTAGTTGGAATGAGAAAAAAAAATCGTGGAGGGAAACCGAATTATTCGATTTGTATTGAGGTAATAAATTTAAACAATTGTGTGAATTTGATACCGATCGGATCGGTTTAAGGTCAGTTTTAGAACAAAAGCCCTTTGACAAAAGCCCCACCCGAGCTTCGTCCTACCCTTATACCGCGGTTACAATATTAGAAGATGAATCAAACTGCTAAAAATAAAATAATTTTTCTGATTAACACTTGTATAATTTGTCAACAATATTCTTGAAGAAGAATTACTTATTATTTGAGTTTCATTAAAGTGGTGTAAATATTTTTTTTTTTACATAGATCTGAGTGGGATGAAATTGGCAACATTTAGTAGCAGGAATGATGAGATCTTTTTGGCCGGAAATAGTAAAGCTGCTTTGTAATAAAGGTTTATTTTAATGAATCTGGCTAATATGCTACGTGTAGCATAGAGGGGCTCTGTGCTACGGCTCAATATATGAGTTTTCAAAATCTTAACGGTCGATTCGAACCGTTCAACATGATCTCCATATGAATATGTACTTGTAAACTAAATTTTATATTTCTTAGAATTATTTTACTATTCTTTTAGATATGTATAAAATCACTTGATCTGAAAATCCAATTAGCTCACCTACCTTGTTCTCATGTTATGGCGGTGTGCCGAGTGAGAAACTTCTGTGAGGATGATTTTGTCACCAACATGTACTGTACCGAGCACCTTGTGAGTACTTGGGGTGCATCTTTTCATCCTTATCCCAACCAGCATGCGTGGCCGGCCTATGTTGGAAATAGAATCATGTCCGCAAAGGGGTGGATCAGGTAGGGAGAAGGCCCCACAAGCGTGCTATAATGACCATGGACCAGATGCAAGGTAGGTGAATGGGACATTATGCTCGCCGTTCAACTTCTGACAGGCAGCGAGCAGGTACATTTGATTTTATATTTTATTTTATATTTTACGATTTCAATATCATATCATGTTTGATTAACTGGAATGCAATAAAGATGCCATAAACGAAGCCAATGAAAGAGAAAAATGCTAGAGTTATTGCTGAGGCAACCGGTAGTAGCCAGCACACTCATGAAAGCCCAGGAACCGGTAGTAGCCATGGAGAGACATCCGGTAGTGTCGCACTCCATTTGCAAGCAGACCTAGAACTCATCGACTTAGTTTGTTCGGACGTCGTCGCTGATTATCAAGTTACTTGAGATGCATGTTATGAACTATTTTATTTAGATGTATGTTGTGAACTTTTTTTGTTGGTACGTAGTTTGTGAACTATTTAATTTAGAGTTTATGAAATTATTTGATATGCTTGAGTTTTTTCTTTTTAAGGTCAGTTAGCATGCTTGAGTTTTGTTATTTTCATAACTTAATTACATATACATAAATTGACAACATAAAATATAAACAAATACAAAATTGGTAAAATAAAGACTGCATGGAATAAAATCTACAACATAAATTTTTAATAAGTAGTACTACTTCTTACAACGAGCCTTGAAAGTACATGGAACAAAGTCAACATCGAATTTTATCGGATCTGGATCAGTCACAGCAGACGAAGTGGTAGCCTTACCAGTATAAGTACACGGAACAAACTCATCATTCGATGCTGGAGGCTCTGGATCAACCTTCTTCTTTTTTGAAAAATTGCCGTAGGGGTTTTCCACAACTGAAATTTCATAGCTAAGAAATTCTGGCTATATGAATGATCGACGTGTCTGTGTATCAGGGTATATTTGACACTTGTACTTTTTTCTCATTTTTAACTCGATCACTAATTGACCCTTCTCTCGCTAGGCCACGATAGGACGACCTACCTCGGTTGCTCTCTTTCTCTCTACCTCGATTGTTACTGTCCATTATTCTCTTCCAAAAAAATAAATTAAAAAGACAAATTAAACTAATAAATTTTAAAAAAATGGTAAGATCTACCTCTATTGTTATCTGATATCGCACAAAATCGCATCTCTCTTCCTCTTCTTTCTATTTCCCTTTCAGCTAAGTTAGAATGAATTGTGAGTGGGTAGGAGAGAGAAAAGTGATTTTTATACAGGTTTTATAGCAACCGCCCCCAGATGGGACGGTTTGGTATAGGTAGCGGACCGCCCCACTGGGGGGCAGTTTGGTTTGAATAGTGAACCGCTCCATTGTGGAGCGGTCCGGGTAGTTTTAATAAAAAATTAGAATTGAGGACAAATTTGCTATTGTTTTTAAAGTATTAATAAAAATGTCGGTTGGAACCGACAGGTACTTGGAGTGAGAAGACATGCATATCTGCATCTATCACTACCCCTATAAATTAATTAATTAATTAATTAATTGGGTTTACATTTTTCTACAATAACTTTAACTTTTGAATGATCCCATCAAATCAGTGCTTGGTAAAGGTGGCCCGTGATAATATATATATATATATATATATATATATATATATATATATATATATATATATATATAGAGTTGGGCTATGGTGAGTTGTGAAGTAAGATGTTATTTTTACTTCACGCTTATATATATAGAGTTGGGCTATGGTGAGTTGTGAAGTAAGAGGTCATTTTTACTTCACGCTTATATTTTCATTTTGAAAATTCAAACAACCGATCCGAACCGCTCAGCATGTTCTCTATATTGAAATGTGCTTGGAGACCAAATTTTACATTTTTTGGAATTTTTTTACTATTTATTAAGCCACTTTGAAAATCGCTGATCCGGTGGTCCAGAAAATTTTACTATTTTTTACTGTTCACAGTGGATCAGCGATTTCAAAGTGGCTTAATAAATAGTAAAAAAATTCCAAAAAATGTAAAATTTAGTCTCCAAGCACATTTCAATATTTAGAAAAAGTTGAACGGTTATGATCGGTTGTTTAGATTTTCAAAATGAAAATATGGCGTGAAGTAAAACGACGTTTTACTTCACAACTCACCATAGCCTATCTCTCTCACCAAGCCACTTTGAAAAAACACTAATTTGTACACAACAGTAAACTTTTCTGGACTATTGGATTAGCGATTTTCAAAGTGGCTTAATAAATAGTAAAAAAATTCTAAAAAATGTAAAATTTAGTTTACATGTACATATTCATATGGAGATCATGTTGAACGGTTCGGATCGACCGTTAGGATTTTGGAAACTCAAAAAGTAAGCCGTAGCACGGAGGGGCCCTTATATACGCGTAGCATATTAGCCAGATTCTATATATATATATATATATTTGTGTAATGGACCTGCACTGGCTAATTACCGCCTACTTGATATGTTATGGGATAGCTAGCTACAGGCTACAGTATTTGGAAATTTTAAGCCTGGTTCAGCCCAAAATGATTCGTCCTGCTAAACTTTAAGGAACTAAAAGAGAAAAGAAGGCCTAAATGTTTATATGGGCTCAGAAAATATCTTTACTGGGCCTAGATGAATTATTACTTGATGTTTTGTAGTAGCTTTTTATTGTTTTTTTTTTTGTTTTGATGTTTTGTAGTAGTTGTACACGTTAGTTGGAATGAGAAAAAAAAATCGTGGAGGGAAACCGAATTATTCGATTTGTATTGAGGTAATAAATTTAAACAATTGTGTGAATTTGATACCGATCGGATCGGTTTAAGGTCGGTTTTAGATATTACTTTGTTCAAAGCCCTTTGACAAAAGCCCCACCCAAGAGAAACGGTCTATTCGTCCTACCCTTAAACTGCGGTTACAATATTAGAAGATGAATCAAACTGCTAAAAATAAAATAATTTTTCTGATTAACACTTGCATAATTTGTCGACAATATTCTTGAAGATGAATTGCTTATTATTTGAGTTTCATTAAAGTATGTAAATATTTTTTTTTTACATAGATCTGAGTGGGATGAAATTGGCAACATTTAGTAGCAGGAATGATGAGATCTTTTTGGTCTGCTTTGTAATAAAGGTTTATTTTAAAGGTCTATTATTAAGTTATTTATCCATCTCTAAAGTAGAAGGTATTTACTAAAATAATTTTTGCAAGATATAGATAAGCTAGCTGTCCATTTCATTTTCATTTAGTGTTAATCACAAGACATATACAAATAAAGCGAAATTTTTTTTGTTACCACAGAAAAAAAATCAAATTAAATCGTTACCACTCTGTTTTGGCCCGTATCAATTCTACCACCCACGCTAACCCAGTTCGCGCACCAAATAGGCTGGTGCGCGCACTGGGTTGGCGCACAAAGTGGTGCGCTGACTGGGTTGGCGCACCAACCTCTTCTGCCTATTAAGGCACCAACTCAGTATTATTTTTATGTGGCGTATTTTAGATCGTTATTTCGATTAGTTTTATGTTGCGTATTTAGATATTATTTTCATATTACTTCTTATGTTGCGTATTTTATATCTCATATCCCGTAATACATTAAAACATAAGAACACACCATAGATAAAACATAACACACAACGATAATATATTAAAACATAACACACAATACATAAAACATTACCGAAATCCTTAACCTTAATACAAAACCGAAAGTTTGTACCATAATACATAATACATAACCGAAAACCCTAACCTTAATACATAAACAGAAAGCCCTAACCATGACATTATTGGGTACGGTTCCTAGCATCCCTTCTTCTTCTCGCATTCCTTTCGAGAGTAGCTCTGTTGGTCTCGTGACCTCTTCTCCTTCCTTCCAGTATGTCCATCCACATTGGGATCCTGTTGTGTCTTCTCCGACCCAACTTCACTAACCGGTGCTCTGGCGTTAAGATATCCCCTTCGTGCGGCGGCCAATCACCTTGATTGTCATACACGTGGAATTCTCCACTCCATGTGTCGATAAGTGTTTGGATGTTGTAGTAGTAATTGACGAAGACATTTGGATCGTAGTTCCTATATTTTTCACACATTTGTAAGTTTCCTCATCCAAAATTATTATGAAATTTTAACACACATTCGTATCTTATTTGACACACTGACATCACATGAACACATGGTATTCCGGTGAGCTGAGGCTTTTGGCAAGAGCATTGCACCTCATGGTCGTTCTGCACAACGACCTTGTACCTACAGTCTCGGGACGTGTACACCCATTTGCCTGCCTCTATGTCAAATGGGATTTTCTCGCCATGTGATGTCACCATGAATTCCCCGGATCTATTGAATGGAACCGCGCTCATTTTGTTAGTCTTCCGGATGTGCTTGTCCAGCTTCAAGTGCGTACGAGTGGAGAACAGCTGACCCTCTTCTTGGCATTGCACGGCCTTCTCTCTTCTTTCAACGAACCATGTGACACACTTATAAAACGTCTCCTCAATAATTGCAGCAACCGGTAACCTACGAGAATTACAATTTACAGTTAAAATAAAGATAACCTAAAATATTTCATTAATAGTAAACTATGAGAATTGTGAATAACAAACCTGCGAGAAGTTTTGAAGACATTGTTCAGCGATTCAGAACCATTGCTGGTCATTATTTCCCAACGACTCCCGTCGTCCATAGCTTGATAAACCTTCCATGGCTTAGCTGGTTCTTCCTCGTCATTTTCATTATACTTGCCACATGTATCCAAGTATGTCAGCCAATCAGGATTTCGCCTTCCGATTGCATCAAGGCCATCCTGTAATCTTCTTCGCTTCTTCTTTTTAACCATCATCTTGAAGAATTTAGAAGCAACCTTATCCTGAGTGTGTTTTCCAAAATTCTCAAACACGTGTTGAGAACAGAACCTGTGGGCACACTGCCCGTTCTCCTCTGACCAACCCAAATCATCTTGAATGAACACCTTTTTTATACCCTTGTGCCGGTCAGAGACCACACACATGAACCTATTCGGACCAATTACATTATCCCGCACCCACTTCATAAACCACCCCCAATTCTCAAACTCTTCACTCTCTACCAATCCAAATGCTAGTGGGATTAACTGGTTCTCCGCATCATATCCGGTGACAATCAACAACTTGCCCTTGTATCTACCTGACAAGAAACAAGCATCGATACTGATGACGGGTCTGAGGTGACCTACTGCTTGTATACACGGTCCCCATGCCCATGCCAACCTCATGAAATACCGGTAATGTTCCTTTTCTGAAGGCTTGGAAACAACGTCATACACAGTTCCCGGATTTGCCCTTTTGATTGCCTCCAACAAAGGGACAATAAGCCCGTAAGACCCCTCCCAACTACCACGCCACAATTTGTTGTATTTTGGGACGATGCCCTCAAACCTTTCAGCAACCAGGTCCCTGATAGCTCTGATAGTAATATCAGCATTTTTTTCTAAAGAAAGTTTTATGCAGTTGGCGACCATAGAGGACGTCAACTGCGCATGATCTGACCTGGATGCATCTGCGTGGCATGTGTGCGGTACCTCATTCTTCGTGATGGCCCAAGTATTACCAAAGCCTGTGGCCCTCGCAACCAACTTCCACTTGCACTTGTTGCTCTGGCACTTAAACCTCAACCTTGTTTTGTCGCTGTGTGTCTGTATGATCTCGGTATTTTTCACTATGTGCCAGTGGTGGATTTTTTCTTTCATTTGATCCTTGTCGTTGTACGTCATCCCCTCAGAAACCATTGTTCTTTCTCCAACCTAATTGAAAATTCAAAAAAATTAAATTATTATATTTTCAAAAAAATAAAAAATTCATATAATTTCAAAAACGAACCTCTGAACCCGCAAAAAAAATGTGGTCAGCCTCTTCAAACCCCGAAGTGTCATGAAAAGCTGAAAACGGGTGTCTCTCTCCACGACCCGATATCGGCCACTTTCGCATACCCAGAACGGGACGATTGTCTTCCTCATCACTGTGATCTATTGTCTGCCCACCGTCATCACTAGCATCCCAATTTTCCTCTGCCTCCCGTTCTTCAGGATCATCGTCTGTATTGTCAGTATAATAACGTGGTTCTGGAGTTTCAGATCGGTTCCGGCTAGAGCTGGAGGATGGAACCCGAGATCGGCCCCGATTAGAACCAACTCCCACGGATGGGGACCGACTACGACCAGCCCCCGTGGATGGGGACCGACTAGGACCAGCCTCCATGGATGGGGACCGACTAGGACCAGCCTCCATGGATGGGGGCCGACTAGTACCCGCTAAATTTAGGGCCCGAGTAGGACCTGTCACTGACTGATCCATGCCCCGACTAGGGTTCTGTGTACGGTTCTGTCTAGGGTTCTGTCTACGGTTCTGTCTGGGGTTGGCAACCACATATAACTCTAGGAACTTGAAAGGTGTTGTCAAATTCAATGTCATTTGGGTATACAACCCCCAACTGCTATCGTCTAGTACAGGGAGTTGTTGGAACCATGTTTGGTTGCCTTGGCCAATATTAATTCTAGCGGAAATTACCAGTTCGTAATAATTCGGGTCAATACCAAGTTCCTGGTACACTTCCCTAGTTATACCGGCGAAATCTAAATCCGAACCGATATTGAACATTTTCTGGGGTTGGGTACTGTAATAAGCACCATTGGGCCCTTGTTGTACTTCACCACCAAAATAACAAGCAATTCCAATCATAGTTACCTGAATTACAGAACAAACCCAACATTTAATAAATTTACAAAAAATTAAAAAAGTAATTAAATAATTAAAAAAATATAAAGGACTAGAGTGAAAAAAACTTACTCTTTGGTCTTTGCGAGAATGTTCTTTGCTGCCTGCTGCCTTGGGTCGAATGAAATGAGCACAGTATACTGAGTTGGTGCCTTAATAGGCAGAAGAGGTTGGTGCGCCAACCCAGTCAGCGCACCACTTTGTGCGCCAACCCAGTGCGCGCACCAGCCTATTTGGTGCGCGAACTGGATTAGCGTGGGTGGTAGAATTGATACGGGCCAAACCAGAGTGGTAACGATTTAATTTTATTTTTTTTCTGTGGTAACAAAAAAAATTTCGCACAAATAAATTATTGCATGGGGAAAAGGATGGGGCCTAATTACAATTTCCAAATGGTTTAAATTTGTCAACATGTGGATGTCGTCATCATCATGCAGCGGTGAAGCTAAACTTAATTTCCATACAACGATGTCAAATAAATTCAGATATTAATATAATTAATTTAAAAGGATTTTTTTGAAGAAAAATAAATTCAGTGGGGTCAATTGATCCCACTAAAACTTCTTAGCTCTGCCACTATTATCATGTCATGACATGATCATGTCTGCCTAGTTTAATTTGTCAACAAAATAGATATGTTGTGCTTTTTGGGTTGAACATTACATTGCATTTATTAATGGTAGGCAGGGATTGCACATGCATGCCATAGATTGTTCTCTTTTTTCTTTTCTTTTTCTTTGTTATTTTGTTCATTTCCCAAAATTTTCATCTTTTCTTAATGAATTTAATAACGTTGACAACCAAGAAAAAAAAACTCAATTAGAATTAGCATATCAATTATAGATAGTAACGAAGGCCGATACACTAATTTATTGCATCAATTAATGAACGATCTCTTTATATGTAACTTCAGAAAATTCTGATACACTTATTTTAATATTTATTGGTTATATAATAATTTAAGCTACTTTTAATCCGCCACAGATCATTTAATAATAATTCCTCAATTATTAAATAATGGTAGGTACATAACTTGTGGAGTGAGCCTATGTTACCGTGCATAGCGCTGATTGGTTTATACTATGAATCAATATTTTTGCATTTAAAATTCAAATAACTCACCGACATTTTATTAATATCCAAAGTTTAATACAAATTATTAATTATGCCCACATTTCTAAACTTTCGCTAAAAATACCCAAGCCGGCCAGAAAATGGCCGGCTTAGGTCCCTCCCTAAGCCGGCCATTTTCTGGCCGGCTTGATACTTTTTTTTTTTACCCGCATTCACCCTATATATACCCCCATTTTCTCTCTCCTTCTCACAACTCTCTCATCTCACAACCGGATTTGAGCTCTTCTTTGAGGTAATTTTTTTTTATCTAATTTAATTTGTAATTTATTTATTTTAGGGTTTAGGATTTAGGGTTTAGGTGTTAGAATTTAGATTATATTGTTGTAATTTAGTGTAATTAGCTAAGTTGACCAATATTTAGTGTATTTTGGTCATTTTGACATAATTAGGCTGATTAAACGTAATTTTACCGAAATTAGCACAGATGACCAATATTTAGGGTATTTTGGCCTTTTTTATCATAATTAGGCTCATTAAGCGTAATTTCACCAAAATTAGCACAGATAACCAATATTTAGAGTATTTTGGCATTTTTTTACCATAATTAGGCTAATTAAGCGTAATTTAGATTAATTAGCACAGTTGACCAATATTTAGGGTATTTTGGCCTTTTTTTACCATAATTAGGCTAATTAAGCGTAATTTAGTGTAATTAGCACAGATGACCAATATTTAGTGTATTTTGGTTATTTTGACCATAATTAGGCTGATTAAGCGTAATTTAGTGTAATTAGCACAGTTGACCAATATTTAGGGTATTTTGGCATTTTTTACCGTAATTAGGCTAATTAAGCGTAATTTAGTGTAATTAGCACAGTTGACCAATATTTAGGGTATTTTGGCCTTTTTTACCATAATTAGGCTAATTAAGCGTAATTTAGTGTAATTAGCACATATGACCAATATTTAGTGTGTTTTGGTTATTTTGACCATAATTAGGCTGATTAAGCGTAATTTTACCGAAATTAGAACAAATGACCAATATTTAAGGTATTTTGGCTTTTTTTTACCAAAACTAGGCTAATTAAGCGTAATTTAGTGTAATTAGCACAGTTGACCAATATTTAGGGTATTTTGGCTTTTTTTACCATAATTAGGCTAATTAAGCGTAATTTAGTGTAATTAGCACATATGACCAATATTTAGTGTGTTTTGGTTATTTTGACCATAATTAGGCTGATTAAGCGTAATTTTACCGAAATTAGCACAGATGACCAATGATAGGTCCATATACCAATGGCCCTTAAAAAGCCCAGGCCTGGCCCAATAAAGCACTCCCAGATTTAAATACATAAAAGACCGGCCCAAAATAGAACGAAACAGCCCGGGATTCGGACCCCCTCACAGGGCCAGCCCGAGGTTAAAAACAGCCCGGGATTCGGACCCCCTCACGGGGCCAGCCCGAGGTCAAAAACAGCCCGGGATTCGGACCCCCTCCCGGGGCCAGCCCGAGGTCAAGAACAGCCCGGGATTCGGACCCCCTCCCGGGGCCAGCCCGAGGTCAAGAACAGCCCGGGATTCGGACCCCCTCCCGGGGCCAGCCCGAGGCCAAAAAAGCCCGAGACTCGAACCCCACCCCCAGGGGTCAGCTCGAAATCAAATGAAACGAGGCTCAAAGCCTAAACATGCCGAACAGCCAGAAAAGGCCGACATACAGCCTCGTTGATTCGGCTCGTGACAGATTATGCGGATATTATCGCCTATTATGCGGACGCCTCTGAACAGTCATGAGGGCCCCCGTCATTAATGATGACAAGACCTCGCTACAGTGAAGGCGACCCCTATTTAAGGCAGAGAAATCCCCAGAGAGAGGGACCGCATATTTTATCACCACCAGAGGAGGTATTAAAAAGGGTTAGAGCGTTAATACCCCTCCGACACCCCGCGTGTCCGCCCTCTCGGCCCGATTCGCTTGAACCGGGACGAGTTACACTTTCGGCAGCCAGCCTCCGCACGGCCTGCTTCCCAGGAACAGGACGTGCGCGCACCTTACTGGACCGAGTCCAAGTACGGCCCGGCCCTCAGGGGAAGGGACGTATCAACCACCGTGGGGCCTAAAGCCCCAACTGAACAAGATGACTTCCGCAACCAAACAAACGGACATGGGCAAGACCACCCCCGAGGAGGTAGCTCGGCGGACAGAACAATCTAACCGACGAGCTGAGAACGTGAAGTCCCCGACCGACCTAACCTCGGGCGGTGGACCCAGAGAGCCCTCGAAGAAAACTCCCCGAGATGACCCGACTGCGGGGGCAACGAGTAGAAACCCCCTCGGCAAGACGGGTCAGAAGACTCCTAACCCGAGTATCCCGCTGAACCCCTCCATGGGCATGCCACCCGAAGGGGTACCGATTAACCCCTCTGGGATAGACGTGGAGTCCCTCGGTATGCCCACACCGATGGCGGGACCGATCGACTCGACCATCGTGACCGCCCAGGCCGCTGGGCCGATCGGGTCGACCCCCCAAAACACACAAAACCAGATGATTTATGCCCAATACCATTCTCCGTACGTCCCCCAGTACGTATACCCACCTCCCTACAACTATCCTCCATACCAGCAGTATGCTCCTCCATACTCACCGTATCCGGCCACCCCCTTAGCACACTACCCTCCACAGGCTGATCCCAACCCTTCATCTGGCGCAACATCGTGTGCTGCTTCGGCATTCCGCACGCACTCATTTCTGACAATGGCACACAATTTAATGCAGATATCACCCTGACCTTCCTCGAAAGGTTAGGCATTCGCAGTAACTTTACCTCGGTGAGTCACCCCGCTAGCAATGGCCTGGCCGAAGTCACCAACAGGACCATTCTGGATGGTCTGAAAAAGAAGGTGGCCTCCAACAAGAAAAATTGGCCCGATAAACTCGACGAAATCCTTTGGGCGTACAGAACAACTCCCCGCGAGGCTACCCAGCAAACACCATACTCCCTAGTATATGGCATGGAGGCTGTCACACCTCTCGAACTCATTGCACCTTCCCTCCGGATGACGGCTTATTCCACAGAAAGCAACCCTGAAGCACGAGCAGTGGACCTCGAGCTAGTGCAAGAACTCCGAGACAAGGTAAAACGCGCCTTCGATAAGCGCGTATCCCCCCGTGCGTTTGAACCAGGCGACCTGGTACTAAAAAAGATAGAAGCTACCGGACAGCATGTTGGTAAGCTTCAACCTAATTGGGAAGGACCTTTCCGGATAATTCGCACCTGCGGCAAGGGAGCTTACGAGCTCGAAGGTCCCGATGGGCGAATGCTCGCCCGGCCCTGGAACGTCGTCCATCTCCGCAAATTTTATATTTAAAAAAAAAGAAGAGGGGGGGGAGAAAGAACAGGTACAGCAGCGAACATGCCGTCTGCAAAAATGTAATTACTATCTTTTGTCTTTTTTGGACCAGCATGGGAATGCCCATGTAAGGTCAAGGGCGCCGGTGCGTTATTATAAGCACGGCCTGACATTTCATACTTTTGGATCAACACGGGAATGCCCGTGAGTGGTCGAGGGCGCCTGTGCGACATTATAAGCACGGCCCCGGTGTGCGATGTCTGACTAACAAATTCGAGGCCCGACGACACAAAATTGCCGTCGGAACCACCTCACAAAAAACAACTGATTATCACAAGGGCAAACAAAAGCCCAAGGGCAATAAATGCCTCTATAAAATAATAAATAAAATTATTGCGTTAAGAGGATAATCGAAAGCCCCAGGGGCAACGAACGCATCCGCAATAAAACAATAACACTTCTCATATCAGAAGGATAAAAGCCCACGGGCAACATATGTCACCATCGACAAAACCGGAAATCATCATAATAACTTCAGACCAAAGACCCTCGAGCATAAAACAGCCGAAAGCAACTTTTCCATAAACAGCGAGTGCGCGATAGTCGTGCAAAGTACAAACGAACACTCTGAAAAGATGACGAAGTACACACGACGCGCCCCGCAAGGAAAATTCGTGCTATCCTCGGGCCAAACAACCTGAAGTACGAAGCGGCAAAACAAATCTCCAAGGCATTACAGGAAGAGAGTCACAAAAGTGTGAATAAAAGCTCTGCAAAGAGCAACAAATACACATGACTCCCGAACATGGCAACACAGGCGCGAGTCACAAGAGTGTGAACAAAAACTCTGCAAAGAGCAACGAATACACTTGACTCACGAAATCAAAAGGGACAGTTATGCAAAAAGCGAACGAAAATCTCAAAAGGATAACGAATGCGCATAACTCTGCTTTGGAAAGACAATAGCGAAAACCCGCAGGGTAACGAAAAAAATCTCTCCAAGGATCCCGATGCACAGCGTAAACGAAAGCCCGACGGGGCAACGAACACGCACAAAACCGGATAAAACGTTCCGCCATTCTGCACAGACAACGAGCTTGCCTATACAATAGGTACAAACGAAAGTCGTGCGGAATAAGCAGGAATAATCTACTGGCCTCGCGAGACAACTAGGCATGGCAACATGCCCGAACAAAAGGTCTCGCAGGAATAATCTACTGGCCTCGCGAGACAACTAGGCATGGCAACATGTCCGAACAAAAGGTCTCGCAGGAATAATCTACCGGCCTCGCAAGACAAACGAGTCGGCATTATTACATGCTTGAACAAAAGTCTCGCAGGAACATACACACTAGCTCCGCCAATACAGAGGACAAGCCCTACGGGACGTGGCGCAATAGTACAATATGCAGCGCAGACAACTCCTAAGCAGACACCTCCTCGGGATGAGCTATAGGAAGAAGGGGACCGAGAAGTCGCGGAAGCACGCCTCATGAGGTAAAGAAAATGGTCTATTCTTATTATATTTGCGGTACCAACGCGCACAAGGAAAGTATTCCGAGTCCCCCGAACCACAGAAAAAGACCAGACAAACACGTCACTGGATAATGTAAAAGTGACACAGATAAAACGTCGCCCGCTATCGCGGTGTAAACAAAGGTAAGGCCGTTCAATGAGAACCCCCCCGGACCTATACGACCCTAAGGCTTATGTCACAATAATCGCGCAACGAAGTAAGCAGAAAACATAAACATAAATATGGTCAAAACAACTGTATCTCGGATGGCTGAGAAACATTCCTCAGCAAACCACCCGAGCAAAAGCATACAACAAGTTCTGTTAAACACCTCCACATCTCGGAGGGTTCCTCACACTAAATACGCTCCGATAAAAATAAAAAATAAAAAACAAAGAAGAAGAATGGGCTCCGCTCGACCCGACCATCCATCCGCGACATGACTACTCGTCTTTATCCTGCAATAGGTGCAATTAGGTCGGGTGAGTATTCAGCATAAAAACCCGCGAGGCGATATATAAAGGACAGAGTTATACCTGGTTCACTTCGAGGTTTCCTGGAAGGTCATCTCCTGGCTCTTGATTGTAATCCACCTGGTCCAACGAAGCCTCTCCTTCGGCAGTACCCGAGGCAGTCTCTTGGACCGTGGGACCCTCGCTGCCTTCCGCAGGACCTTGAGGAGACTGCGGCGGCGTATCATCTCTGTCCAAATGATGAGGCCACGGTGCGACCTTATGCCAAGTATGAAAAGGCATCTTGGGATCACAGCTCACGAGATCCATGCTCGGAAGAACGGGCCCGCCATCAGGGCGAAGCAACTGACCGCTAGCCCTATCCCACTCATATCCTACCAGACCTTGGGGGGCCCCGTCCTCGTCTGCCACTGGCATATACCCGAGGTCCTCAGGGGCGAAAGGATAAATGCCAGCCAAAACGGATAACTCAGTGTAAATTAGCCTCTTAATCATCCCCGTTAGTGACAACATCGCCGCAAGCTTAAAAGGATCGCTAACCAGGAATTCTCGAATCACCTCCTTCTCGTGATCGAGACGCTCTGCTTGCGAGTTCTTGATCGCAAGCAAGGCTTGGGATAACTGCTCCCGTACGAGCGTCAACTCCCGAGCCTGTCCCTCCTTAGTTCGCTTCAAATCCTCCACCTCCGCCTCACTATCAACGAGCTTAGCAACGGCCTCCTCGAGCAACTCAGTGCTCCTCTTCGCGCTGATCTCGCTTTCTTCCAACGCGCGGGCCTTTGCGTCCACCTCCCCCCTCAGCTTATCGACCTCCTCACCGCTACCGACAACCGAGCCCCGAAACTTTTGGTAATCGTCATTCAAAGACTTGTACTTCTCCATCCAATAATCCCTCTCCACAACGGCCGCCGTCAAGTCCCTCGGCTCCACAGGAGACTGGGCCACTGACAAATTCTTGGCAGTCATGGCCTCCGTCGCGCGGGCAAACAGGCAGCCTATCTCGAAAAGACGACCCACCGCATCCAGCATCATACCACCCCCGCGCTTCTGAATAAGCCGACCCAAATAAGGGGGCTCCAAGGCGCGGAAGGCCTCCCTATAATACATCGCGCACTCCGGAGGCCGCTCCGTGGCACTTTGCATCTTAGCCAAATGAGGGAACAAGGCGAGGCACCCGTCCGGTTGACTTAACGGGAAGGGAGTCTTACATATGGTCCCTACCCCAACATTACCCGGAAGACCAATCCTGCGAGATCCCTCGGACGGGGTGGGTACCGTTTCAGGAGAAGCAGTCGTGCTTGAACTCCCGCCTCCACCTGGCCCTCCAGTTGAGGACGGAACTTCTTGAGCTAACACGACCGAAGCCATGCCCGAAGGAGGGACTGCTGCTCCCGACAAGGGGGTAGTGGCGACGTCCCTCGGACTCGGGGCTAAAGGTGGCTGCGCCATCCTCTTCTTGTTTACAGTCAGCCCTTTCCCTTTGACGTCACGATCAATTTCGTGCGTCGCCTTCCGCTTCCTCGACTCTACACTTCCGGCCCCCTTCTTCACCACACGCTCCTCAACGCCAGCGGGTGATGGAGCAGGAGCCGCCCTGGTCGTTAGTGACCCGGAGTACAGCCCACCCGCGTGCGAACAGACCAACTCGGGGATCGCCTTCAGCCCGTTGAAGGAGAAATCCATTAGGCCAAAAGCTGCAACAAAAATATGAACTCAAGGGTCATATATATAGGGAAACAGTTGAGGATTCTTTATCAAAGGAATATATGTATATATGCGCGAAGGACTACCTTGCGACAACTGCCCGATAACCTCGACAGCCAGGTCATCAGCAGCGCTCATCCGGAAGCGACTCATGTCGGGCTTCCCCTCCCACGAACTATCATCGTCACCCTTCTTAATCTGTCGCCACGAGCGACGAATACCTTGCAGCGACTCAACTTCCTCGGGTTTAGTCAAATACACCCAGCCCCTATTCCAGCCATCAATCTTCCTCAAAATCTTCTTATGAGTCTCATAGTCGAAAATTTCCGGCGCGTCAGTTCTCCTCCTCACGGCGACAAAATCCGATGAAGCCATGCACAGACTAAAATAATGTGCAAACAGGGCCATGCTCGGCCGTAACTCGGCAAAATAGACCTGAAACTCGTTGAATAACTTCTCGAAGCTGACAAGATAACACCACCCCACACCCGTCAGTTGGGCGGGGGTTATATCCAACTCTTTCAAGAAAGTAACCTGGAACGAGGTCAAAGGCAGCTGGAACCCACATCGGGGCATCTTCCAGTAAATACAGAGCCCTTTCTCATCGTCATGGGCTCGATCGTCCGCTTGCGGCAATAAGAACCCCAACCGGTCCAAGGAAATGCGACCTCTCGCTTCCTTTTTCACGAGCTCGCCATAAAAAACGTTGACCCACCAACCCTGACTGCGACAACCCGTTGCTGACGGGAACAAAAGACTAACCTCCACAAACTGCGCATCAGTCGCGTGCCCGGCGCGCCTCCTCTTTGAGGAGGGGGGTTCCTTAGAATTCTTTTTATTTTTTGATACCCGCGGGCGTGCTGAAACTGACGTCTCCCGAGAAGACCCCTGGCGATCTTGCACCTCGACTTCCTCCGACTCCCCATCCTCATCAACGGAACAGCTCTCGCTGTAGCCGGAAGAATAATACGAGGGATCTGCCTTCTCCAACGGGACCCGTTCCCTAACTACCTTTTTCTTCCCTCCCATCTTCGCTGACTGCAAAGGCAAGTTAATAAGATGGTCAGCGACGAGAGATATTACTGGGGGCACAATCCTCTTACCTGACGCGGCAAAAGCCCTTTCTAAGGCCGCTTTCGACTTCCCGGCGCCTTTACCCCCTATCCCCTGATCCCACATCGCGGGATCACTCCAATCGATGGATTCGTTTGGAGAGCCCAGTTCTGCTGCGGCCCCGTCCACGGAAGATTCCGGCTGTGCCGCCTTCCAATCAACGGACGACTCCGGGCCTATATCATCCCAATCCACGGCCGCCTCCCAATCGAAGAAATCTCTCTCGGAACCCGAATTAACGCCTGCCTCCGACATTTAACAGAACCTGCCCAGAAACTGTCTTACGGATCGACCGTAGGACCTCGCGTATGGCAAACACGCAAGGGTAGAACAATACCGACTTGGTGGCTCACGGTATCGGTTGAGATACTGGATCCCGAACGTAATGTGTGCGACAGTAATACTTACGGATAACGAGCGACGCTCCTGTGAGATGTTCGTGCAGTCGTCCCCGCCGATTGTCCTTATCAGCGAGAGCGATGAGCGAGACTACTCCGAAAATGGAACTTACTGAAAGCGGACATCCGCACGGGCCCGCCTACCTTTATATAGGGCCCCCGTAAAAAACCGTAAAAATCAGCACCAATCTCAAGGGACAACCCTCGACACGTGTCTCGCACCCCTTCGATCAGCCGCTTCAAAAACCCAAAACGTCGCGTCGCCCCGCCTTTTGGCGCCAATATCCGAAGTTATATCGAACCGTCGCGTCTCTTCGGCTTTGTCTATACAAAAATCCCCATGACGTAGATCCCATACAACCTTGAAGCGTACTGCCTCTCGAGACAGTAATCCCGCGCCGTTGCAACGAGTTAATCCTGACCCCACGCTAGGATCACCGTTTACCCGAAGCAGGGGGCGACGTGATCAAAATAGCAGCGGATCTCAATGACGTCAGCACGCTTGAGCGTTCATGATGGTCTGACACGTTCATTTATTGCACCTACAGTAACCTCCCGTTATATATATACCCATGGACCCTCCGTACCTAACCATCAATTATCCGTTTAATAAAAAGTCTCGGAGACATGGCACCAAAACCATCCAACAACCGCGGCAAGAAACCCCTCGACCAAGGCCAACCCAGTAATCCAAGGTCGAGGCGCCCGACTAATGTCCGAGACCTACCCCCCCAGATCCGCTCCAGCTGGCTCCGTTTCTTCCCGCGACGTCGCCTCGACCGAATGCTGTCAAGCCCCAATAAAAAGCTTCATGACTTCATCGAATACCTGATCGACGTAGAGGTACGCTCCTACGAGCACTGTCCCTGCTGCCCGAGGGCTCGCCGCAATGAACCACCACCCGCACCCCCCCAGCGCGCCCCACCCAAGCCGGTAATCCTCCTCACCTGCCCCGCATGTGGAAAAACGGGCAATCGGTCAGAGATGCCCCGGTGCCACCGATGCCGGCAGAGGTTCCACTAGGCCTGTCAACCTGGGAGACTCACTACTTGTTTCCTATCCCGGGTCTGGAGAGCTGGCATTGCGACGAATGCACCGCCATCCTCAACTCCCTGGACGACATGAACGAGGACAGCGATGAAGGCGGCAACCAGGACGACGACGGGGATGGCCCGCAATACCACCCCACTGGGTCTGGCGACACCGACCCCGAGGAGGAATCCTCCACTGACGGCGACTTCAGCGACTGACGCATTGCGTAAAGCCGCCCCACCAACCTGGCCGGACATCCACTACTTTCTCTTTTGTTCCCCGACATGGGGATATCACCTTTTTTATTTTATGATAACCCTGTGAACTACTTTGTTTTGTCGAGAAGGAAAACTCTATAAACCACATGACATTACCTATAGTTATAATCTTTTCTATGTTGCAAAGTTCCTAAAAACATGTCCATATAACGGCGCTCTAAGGCAGAATACTGAATGCACGTCGCTTGTATTGCAATCCCGTCACAGCCAAACAGTACGCTGCGTCACAATGCTGGTTTAACATACCGATAAACCAACTGGCGCCGTCTGCCTTGCGACCTCTCGGTCCAACGTAGATCGCGAAACATTAACGGACATGCTACCTGAACTAGCCACCCAGCGACACCAACTCTATCTGATTACCAACACAAGTTGGTGCACCCCCTGTCTCAGGACAGTCCCGGGGACATATGCTTTACTTCTAATCTTACCAATAGCATAAAAATAAAGCCACCTCGTAAGCAGTAACCGAACATTCCATGCCACGCGACTTAAATAGTCCGGACAAAACAGACAATGAAACCATCCTCCCCATATTCTAAAAAGCACGACAAATTACCGGCACAACTGCCCCACGACACTTCGAAAATAATGAATTTTTTCAAGTCGTGGGGCAGCGGATAGACCATAACTTAGCTCACGCACTCCGAAAATAATGAATTTTTTCACTAATGACACCTCGAAACAGCCGCCCCGTCAGCCCAAAACGCTTCGAAAGTAACACCAGTCAAACGACAGGCCTACGCACGTCCAGTCAAGTCACCTAGCCCCAGCTTTTACGAGTCAGTGGGGCCCGGACGCGATAACCAATGGCACCACTCCGCCTATATATTGACCCATTCAGCCATAGGAAGATCATTCCTCACCAACTGATTCTCCACTCTGAAAACCAATCCTCACTCCATCCACCCTCCTAATGTCGTCAAGCGATTCGGTTAACAAACCCGAGCCGCGACGCCTCGACATTACCCTCCCCAGAGAGTCACCTCCCCACCGACCCCGCCCGAACCCCTCACAACCACCACGGCGGACGCTCTCGGAAGGCGAAAGGTGGGTATTGCTGCAAGACATATCCCACCCAGACTTAGAATGGATGCTAGACCACGAAAACTTCCGAATTCGAGACTTTCTCGACGTCAAGCTTAGCTCATGTCCGAAGTTCACCCCAGAGGACGAGAACGCCCTCAAACCAGCCGCACCATCGTTACGCACATGCTTTGGGTGCGATGATCAAGATCCCAAGACCGAAATGGTCAAATGCCGAACATGCTTCGAGTGGCACCACATGTACCATTATAACATAAAAGGCCGCTCAGATCCCCGCCGCCGGTTTTGGCGATGCCCCCGTTGCATCGACCTCAACTTCGGAGGACCAACCTTATACACGGCTACCAAGGAAGAGCTCGAAGCGGACAATACTTACGAGGACACCGACAACGAGGTCCTCGCCTAAACGCTCCCCAGGTAGCGACATCACACCCGTCTTTTTGCCGAACAAGGAAACCGCGACATGACAGACAAGAGTGGAAACACCCTCCCAGTCTACCTCGGGATCCTCATCGGCAACCATGCGGGTATACAGGGAACTAGTCGCCCTGCATATAATAGTTTATTAAAACAAATGTATCTATTATTGTGTATCAACAAAAGACAAAGGTTGTCTACAAAATATGTATCATTCCGATGTCATGTTATTAAACTTATAAAAATCATACAAAGTAATCTCGTTGTCGGGACCCCCTCTTCCCTCACACAACCCATCTTACATATCACATCGACAAACAATTTCCATCTCATAACCTCCCGGCACATACGCAGGCCCTCGTGCCAACTCAATATCTCGGCACCCGATAATAGTTAAAGCGGCCAATCGGCGGCTAGATGCCAAGGATTGCCTGGGACCCACGTCATTTAAAGCCACAATAGCGCCTCACAACTATAAATACCAACCTCACATTACGTAAGAGGGGACAACCATCTCCTTCATTCTCAAGTCCATCCCTCTAAAGAAAAATGCCTTTCAAACAAGTCGTTTCAAAAACTAAAAGGCCCGCGGATCAAGGCCAGAGTAGCCGCGACCAACCTCCCCCCAAATCCCGTCGCTCTTATAACCCACGACAAGTCCTCTCTCCTGCCGAGAGATGGGCCCTCCGTCAACGATTCTCCGAGGAGGATTTGGAATGGATGCTCCATAACGAGGACCTCCAAATCTGCGACTTCATCGACATCACCCTCGCCGGGGTACCGTCGTTCACCAAGGAAGACGAGAACAATCTCTACGATGACGTTAATTTTGAGCCCAAGTTGCGTTGGTGTGTCTTATGCCGCGACCAGGGACCCAAGCACGAGATGGTGAAATGCCGGGTGTGCTATGAGTGGAGTTGCTTCGACCACTACGACATCCACGGCCGCTCCGATCCTCGACGTCGATTTTGGAGGTGCCCTGGATGCCTATCCCGCAATTCTGGAGGCCCGAGCCTATACACCGCTACTCCACAGGAAATCAAAGAGGATGACCTCTTTGAGGACACTGATAACGAGCGCGTTGTCTGATTTCAATACTTCTTTACCTATCGGTGTTGTATGATCTAGACCTTATCACGTATTTTTGCTTTTCGATTATTTTCAGAATACTAACAACTGTTTGTCATCTCCGCAATAACCTCGCCAAAAAAAAAAAAAAAAAAAACCCCGCGACGACAACGCGTGACATCAAGCGTAACTCGTCTAAAAACACGCCAACACAATTAGTCGGGACATACACCCGAGATAGGGCGTACAAAACAATTCGCAAACCCTGTGGGATAACAAAATCACGAAATATAACGACAAAGCAAAAATCAGCACAAACTACGCGCAATCAATAAACGGCACGATAAGAAACCATACGAACAGGAATTAAAGGATAACCAAAATATAAAGACCCCGGGGGTCAGACGAATAACCCACAAAAACTCCAAGACCAACTCGGGGGCTAACACTCGAACCTTAAGAAAAATCTAAGAAGCCAAGATAAACGAAAAACTTACCGAAGTCGTCTCTATCACCGGAGTCAAAAACCGAAAGCATCATACTGATACATTTCGGCTTCAGGGGCTAATGATAGGTCCATATACCAATGGCCCTTAAAAAGCCCAGGCCTGGCCCAATAAAGCACTCCCAGATTTAAATACATAAAAGGCCGGCCCAAAATAGAACGAAACAAAAGAGGCCCCCTCCCGGGGCCAGCCCGAGTATAAAAACAACCCGGGATTCGGACACCCTCACGGGGCCAGCCCGAGGTTAAAAACAGCCCGGGATTCGGACCCCCTCACGGGGCCAGCCCGAGGTCAAAAACAGCCCGGGATTCGGACCCCCTCCCGGGGCCAACCCGAGGTCAAGAACAGCCCGGGATTCGGACCCCCTCCCGGGGCCAGCCCGAGGCCAAAAAAGCCCGAGACTCGAACCCCACCCCCAGGGGTCAGCTCGAAATCAAATGAAACGAGGCTCAAAGCCTAAACATGCCGAACAGCCAGAAAAGGCCGACATACAGCCTCGTTGATTCGGCTCGTGACAGATTATGCGGATATTATCGCCTATTATGCGGACGCCTCTGAACAGTCATGAGGGCCCCCGTCATTAATGATGACAAGACCTCGTTACAGTGAAGGCGACCCCTATTTAAGGCAGAGAAATCCCCAGAGAGAGGGACCGCATATTTTATCACCACCAGAGGAGGTATTAAAAAGGGTTAGAGCGTTAATACCCCTCCGACACCCCGCGTGTCCGCCCTCTCGGCCCGATTCGCTTGAACCGGGACGAGTTACACTTTCGGCAGCCAGCCTCCGCACGGCCTGCTTCCCAGGAATAGGACGTGCGCGCACCTTACTGGACCGAGTCCAAGTACGGCCCGGCCCTCAGGGGAAGGGACGTATCAACCAATATTTAGGGTATGTTGGCCTTTTTTATCATAATTAGGCTCATTAAGCGTAATTTCACCGAAATTATGTTATTTTAGACATCAGGATGCCTAGAGCACGGCCTACCCCGCTTCCAGTAGTGGACGAGCCGATCAGTACCAGCAACACGGAACACATCAGTCCTCTTCTGTGGATTCCCCACCGCGAGCACCGAGTCTCACTGGCTTCTCGTGAGGTACGTTCTTTTTCATAGATTTTCTTTAAATTTTGTTGGGTTTAAATTTTATTATGTTATCACCATGCGGATTACCTTTTTCAACGCAGGACACAGATCTTCTAGATGTGAAGTTGCGGTGCGTGCACATGAAGTACTACGATTTGATGGAGCCATACCTCGTCAACCTGGGTCTCTACCAGGTTGTGGACATCGTGCGGACCGAGAAAAGCATCATCAATGTATCTCTCATCGCTGGACTGGTGGAGCGATGGCGTCCCGAGACGCACACGTTTCACATGCCGTTCGGAGAGATGACGGTGACTCTCCAGGATGTGAGTGCTCTCTAGGGTTTGCCTATCCGTGGCACACCCGTCGGCGGCGTCTCTGACAGCGCCAAATTCGCAGGTTATGTCGAGGAGTTGTTGGGAGCTGAGCCTTCCTATGTCATTGGGGAACATGGGAGGTCGAAGTTCCATTTGCGGATTGATCACTCAAAAGAGAGTAATGTTTCTTTTAAAATTTATAAACTCGGAAATGCTATCGGTTCGGACTGCAAGCGCACAATCCTATAGAGTAGTATATTCGAGGTCGATCAACAGGAAATATTGGTTCATTGCTTTGAGCGATCGAATCACAATCTTTCGAAAGGCTAGACGAAATCTGAAATTTGAGAGATGTTGTTTTGATCAATGTAAATTAGGAAGCAATTAAAAGTAATTAAAATAAAGATAGAGATGAGAATTTCTAGGGTTTCGGCACACCATTTGTTGGGATTTCATGTGTATGCCTATGTGGTGAGAATTTAAAATTTTCCTATCACCACTTGGCTCAACACAAAGGATCTTATTTTACGACAAAAGCGAACAAGATTTTCTTCAACAAACTAATGTGTACTAAATTAAGATAAATTATCTCATCTAATTTATTGCAAGAGAAAAAGGATAAAACCTTTACCTAAAGAGATTGTCAAATCTCTTGATGGAGAGAAGCCGGTTTTCCTTCTAGATCTCGTGTTCTTCTCAAAAACACCTCTTAGTTCACCTTGAACCTAAACAACGAACTTACACACCTCTTAGATAGATGGATGTGAAGTTCAAGGCTTAGATCCAACCACCTAATGATCTTCAAATCAACAAGCTATTTGATTTCTTGGTGGCTAAACCTAACAAGAAGAGATAAGAGAAAAATGTGTAATTTTCGGCCAAGTAAGGAAGCACCTTCTTAGTATTTTGGCCTTGAGAAAAAGTGGGCTGCTCAAGAGGAATTTCGGCCAAGGAAGAAGAGCAGAATTTTTCTCACATATTTCCTTAATTACACCCCTTAAAATAGGCAAGAGGTTAGGGCTATCATTTGTGTAAAGTTTGAACTATTTACATAATTGCCACTAGCCTTATTTAGCCATTTTATCATCTCTAATCTCATCTTGTGATTGGTTTAATAAATTAATTTATGAACAAATAATATTAATCATATTATTCAATTATGCAATATTCTTATTATTCTTATAATGCATTCAAACATTATACCAAATAATATTTGCATAACTTCACAAATTTATTTATGATCTAAGCATGTCATATTATGACATTTTATTTTAGTATTTCATCTCATGTATTTTATCTAATACATCATTATGAAATATAAAATACTTGTTGTTTCTCTTCAGTTGGTGTGACCGTACAGAGGATCTATGTCATCTTGGCAATAATATAAAACTTTATATTATTGACTATAAGAGGTTCTATCATTACATTATAGTTATCCAAACGACATAGTAATCATTCACTCAATCCACTAATTTCCGTGTCTATCCTTGTCACATGATATTATGAATAATATGCAAAATAGGATCGTGTCATTCTTGCATTATATTCTTTTCTTGGTCTTTCAAGTGAATTATAATTATAACTACATCAGTTATATTGCATGCGATATAATTTCACTTTACCAAGGGGCCCAGTAATATCATAACTCAAATTGAGGGACAATGATAATATTAATATATAGATTTCTCCCGCACAAGTTGTACACAACGAACTACTATTTTATTTATATCATAAGATAATATTTAAATAGCAATCACATTATATACTTCTCATGTGAAAAACCTACACATCTCATATCTAAGATTCCAAAGACACAATGGAAACATTAATGACACAAAACACAATCCATATAATGTTCCATTCATTTAGGTCATGTTCAATATATAAAATACATATTTATATATTCATGTTATTAAATGATAATGCTTTATCAACATTTATAGAACTTCAATGTACTTTAATCAACATGACAATCTTCCTCGGTAATTAATGTTCCTCTTTAATTACCACGATTGCGAACATATTTAGTGATTAAATGTTTCTCATCTTTGGAGTTCTATAGTTCAAGACCAAGAGCATCTTCTTGAACACTTCCAAAGATATAACATATAAATCTCAAGGAACATGAATAATAACATTCGTAATAAAATCATGAACAACAAATAAATTATTATTAAAAGCATAACTTTCAAAACACACATCCTTCACCATTGCCACTCAATCCGCCTTGACAATATATTCCTGTTGCGTCTGATTTCCTGTTGTTGTTTAATAAAATAAAATAAAATAAAATAAAAAAGTACCAAGCCGGCCATTTTCTAGCCGGCTTGGGTATTTTTAGCGAAAGTTTGAAAATCTGGGCATAATTAATAATTTGTATTAAACTTTGGATATTAATAAAAATGCCCGAATAACTCATATGAAACATTTAACATAATTCCATATGAAAATGTACTTGTAGACTAAATCTTATATTTATTTTTTTAGAATTTTGTTTTACTATTTTTTAAATATTTAGAAAAATTACTACTTTTAGATGATTTAGAATCTTTAGATAACCTTTCTAAAATAATAGTACAAAAATTCTAAAAAATATAAAATTTGACTTACATGTACATTTTAACATGATGATCATGTTGAACTGTTCATATCGTCTGCCTAGACTTAAAAATTGAAGATATCAATTCATAGTACGGACTAATTCGCACTATACATAGTACCGTAGCCTCACTCTCAATTGTGTGTCAATTTTGTTGATCATATGATTATCTTTTTAATTTTGAAAATTGTCAACTTATTTGAGATATATTACAATAATACGAACATACAAAAAAAATTAAAACTGAAGAGTGAGGCTATGATATATTATGCATCTTGCTAATTGTACCACGTTATGAATTAATATTTTCGTTTCAAAATTCAAACAGTCGGTATGAACCGTTCAATATAATCTTCATATGAAATATATTTGCAGACTAGATTTTATATATTTTTTAAAAACTTTTACTATTTTTAAATAAATAGAAAATTAATAGTTTTGAATGCTTTAGAATCTTTTATATCAAGTGATTTTCTACCTATCTAAAATATAGTAAATTGAAAAAAAGTGTGAAATTTAATTTACAATTACATTTTCATATAGAGATTATGTTGCGACTCATATCTACTATTTAGACTTTGATAATAAAAATATTGATTCATAGTGCTGACTAATACACGTTATGCATAGCAGTATAGCACCATAACCTTACTACAAAATGAAGAGAACAGAGTAGGTCCGATGCTCATCGGACCTACTTTTGGGTTCAACGATCATGATGACCGTCCGATTTAATTTAAGATTTGTGCGCACGAAGTTTAAAGCGTTCCGCACGAATTTTAAAATAAATTGACGGTGATTAAACCCATCGAACCAAAGTAGGTCCGATGCCCATCGGACCTGAGAGCATCGGACCTACTCTCAGGTGCAAAATGAAACATATAAACAATAAAGAAAAGTTAAGAAGATAAGAAAGGTAGGAGAAAATGATAGGGTTGTTTAGAGACAAAGAGGCGCACATGCAGAAGAGAAAGGGAGGAATAAATGAGAAAAGGAAAGGAAACAATCCTCTCTCCTCTTGAGTGGGTACCACAGACCAACCAATTTAGCAAATTAGCAATAGTACATTAAGTCATTAATTGCTGTTGGGCCAGGGCATTGTTAACTGTTTTGAGAAATTGCCATGGGCCTGGCCCACCTCCACATGGGTAGTCTTAAGCCTTTTTCAGTGACAGCAACAGCAAAACCATATTTTGGTCAAGGATCCAGTCTCAGATTGTGTGGGGCTTTTGCTTTTCATATTCATATTAGGCTGTTCGGATCTTCTGCGCTCTTACAAGAGTAACCGCAGCGTATTCACCTCATTATATTGTGTTCCAAAAATAATTATATTTTTGTATACATGAATGTATAAAAACGTGATCTTGCTCACAAGAAAAAAATCTAGTCTGCAAATACATGAATGTAATGTGTTCACCAAGAGAGTCTATCAATTTGTCTTCAAATGACGAATTCAAACCGATAAAATTCATCTACTTCATGAGTGATGCATGTACATGATATTTTTTGGAAGTTTCGAATTCATTTAGTATAAGATCAAGCGGTAAAAAAATATTAATTATATTGGTAGCAATCGAATGAATGAATTTGGTTGAAAATATAAATGCCGTGTTGTAATTAATATTTGTCGATTACCATATGGCATATAAAAGATACCTTGACTATTGGCAAATGGCAATGGCGCAGTGTGTTAAATATAAAAGGAAGTTGATATGAGTACCTGCACTTCAGTATCCGTATTGTATCTGTATCTTAACTGTCATATTTCTGAAGATCTATGAGGAATTTTGCGAATCTAAAATTACGAACATCTTCTATGTAATTTTCTCTTTCAAATATTAATACTTTCGGACTCGTCGTCACACAAGTATTTATACCTATACTTGCAAGTATTTTTTTACATATGACACTGGATTACATCTGAAAGTATTAATATCAAGTATTGTAAGTATTTATACCTATAAGGTCAATTATTTTTGTTAAAGGAAGGTTGACACGGAGACTATTAGAGAATGTTCATTGGGGGATACGGGGCCCCTACTACTTCATTAGAGGAATGTTGACGTGGGAACGATTAGGAGACTAGTAAAGGGAATGATGATCATATCAAGTTACGCATGCAAGTATTTATATCTTATTTTGCAAGTATTAATATTTTAGTTTTAATTATTTATACCTATGAAGGTTGACGTAGAGATGAGTGTGGAGACTGGGAAGGGGACCATATAATTAGTGGGGATCATAGTACAACCTTCCTCTAATTAGTGGGGACCGTAGTACAACCTTCATCTATTGTTGCTGCGGGTACAATGCAGATAATGAAGTGGGGGAATTGAAATAATTATTCAATTTAAAAATAAAAATGCCTTGACTATGATTTTAAGACAAATCAATTTGGATTACGGCGGCGCATCTGATCAAAGTCCGTTTGGGTAAAAAAAAAAAATAAGAACAAAATAGTAGGCCCATGCCTACTATTCTTTTTTAAGAAATAAAAAATTAATTTAGTTTCGGTTTCACATAAATCATTAAATCATGTACCTGAACTACAAGTCTAGACCGCATTCATAGGATCGTCAAACCACTACATATATTATCTCTGTTTAAAATATCAAGTAAAAGTCAGAAAAAGGCGGAAGAAATTAACAAAAGTATGTGATTTTCTACCACAACATGTAATGATTGCCGTAACATATTGCATGATTTGTTTACCTCATTTCTTTCCAACTTGTCTCTTTTTTTTTTTTAAACATTCACCTAAGCGGAATCGAACTCTCGATCTTTAAATAACTAACAATTTTAAAAATTTCTTCCTAACCAACTGTACTATCTCTCCTTTCTCCTTCGAAAAGGCAGTTTCCTGTATTTTTTTTATTTTTAAAAAAACTAAAAATCAAAACTTATCTTTAATCTGATGTTAAAGGCACATGATTCCCAGTGGGAGATTATTGGCTTTAAACCAACAAAGTGGATAAATTTTCTGTATTAAAGATATAGATCATATCTAACTGTTTTATTTTGACATTTAAATTTTAAAATTTAAATTATTGTAGTTTTAAAAATAAAAACACGATAGAGACATAAAAAATAGAAGCATGCAATTGATCCATCCTCTTAATTTTCAGTGGAAATAGATGAGATTTCTTGTGCTAGAGAATTATTATTCATAAACCATGGGATGGACATTTATTGGGGGTGATTTTATCTTTATATACGATCCAAATAAATCAAGTATAGATTGTAAAATTGCCTAAACTTCAATATACGGTAACTAAGAAAGAGACAAAATTTTGTATTATTAAAACTGATAATATTAATTAGCTCCTTGTGCCCATATTAAAAGTATTTAACCGTTCAGATTTACTGTTTGAACTTTAAAAATGAAAATTTGAGTATTTATCTACTTGTATTAAAATTTAAATTATGAGTATGTTATGTATTTATATCCAAATTATTAAGAAAATGTTATTGAACATAGTATCTGAATAAGAGGGGGCATATAAAAATTCAAACGCCCCTCCCCTCCCCCCGAGTGCGTATCCTACGAAATATCTCATATTTTGCACGACCGACGTGTCTGGTGCCTATCCGGGGATAGAGCAGGGGCAGTATTATTTGAGCTTTGAAATTCGTGCAGAACATATTTCAACGTTTGAGATTTTTCAAAAAGTCACACAAAATATGAGATATCTCATAGGATAGGATGCGAATTCCTCCCCCCAGCCCAAAAGACCTTCAGATATGATTGTGTCTTAGAAGAATTTTGATTCTTTTTCTCCTTTCTATTGAAAAAGAAAAATATCGTCTCATGATAAGTTCTCTCTCTCTGTATATACTTTGTAAGTGCTTTTTCTAGCATCGTGAAGCCGGCCGACATTTTGGACGACATGACTGTGAGGCGGGTTTTATGATTTATTTGTGTTAGCTATATATGTGGCGGGTTCAGTGTTGTATCTGGTTACTTTTATGGTTATCATGTGCAGGGACGGACTCAAGTGAGCTCAGGGTGACAAAGTTGATTCCTTCTGAATTTTGAAATTTTATAAAAAAATATACAAGCTCAGCCTCAGGGTGACTTACATGGCCTATCTACCCTTATTCAAGTCATGTGTCAGGCGTGATCAACAAGATTCATGTGTAGCGGGTCACTCTGTGATTACATCATGTGGGGACCTACCTCATGGCATATCTACCCTTCATTTTCTAACCTTTTCACATCCACTAACTTTTTATGTATTCAGTTATTTACCAAGAATAGTTAGTGCGAGGGATGATTATATAATTTGGGTGCCCTAAGTAAAGTCATTGTCGAAATTAAAGCAATACGTTCGCAGCCATTAATCCTGAAACATGCGCTCCTGCACCCGCATCATTAAAAATGAGCAAAATGCAGAACTCTATGAAAATATAACACCAAAAAATATAACACCAGCACCTCTCATAATTAAAATAACATAATGCTTTGAAATTTGCATTAGAAGACAAATGTATGGTTTTTTTGGAATTGGATTTTGTTGAAATTACTCTACATAAATTTTATTCAAAGTCGGTTCTAATTTTTTTTTTTTTTTTTTGAAGTATTGGTTATACCACCGATTTCATATTGAAATCAAAATAGCACTTCCAAATGTATTCAAAATGGAAATTGATACGTCCTGTCCCAAGGGAGCAGGCCGTATGGGAACTAAGTTCAGAAAGTAGGCTCGTCCCATTTCGAGTTAAACGGACCGAGGCTGTAAGTGTGCGTGAAGGTGGGAGGGTATCAATGCTCTAACCTCTCAGATACCATGCTTAGTTTGAAATAAATGCGATCACTTTTTCTGGGAAATTTCTGCCTTAAATAGGGGGCCTTTACTGTTGCGGTGTCTTATCAACGATAGTAACAGGAGTCTGCATAACAGCTGGGGCGCCCGCATAATAGGCGGTGATACTCGCATAATTGGCGGTGAAGCGGAGTCGATACTGGGCTGGGCCTTTTTGATCAAGGCCCAGCCTGACTCTGCAGGCCAAGTTGTTTTAAGTTGATCGGTAAGGCTTAGTTTCGGCCCTCTTTCAGCCGTTCGGCCTTTGGGCTTCGGGCCTTGCTTTGTTTGGTCTCGGGCTGGCCCCCTGAAGGGGTCCGAGTCCCGGCTTTACCTTCGAACCTGCTAAACAGCGGCTCGCCTGGGATGCATGGTCTCGGACTGGCCCCAGGAGGAGGTATGGGTCCCGAGCTGTTTTTGGACCTTAGTTTTTATTAAAGGCCTTGTTTTTCTTTATTTCGGGCTAGCCCTTTGTGGGTTCAGTGGAAAATCAGAAAAATGAATTGTATTGATTCCTTTGTTCTCTTGGGCCTATATAGGTGTTACATTTTTCATTCATAACCCTACAATTCTCTATAACTCATTTCTTACCAATATAATCCTACAACTTCTATTAATGCAATAAACATACATAAATCTCAACACTCCCCCTCAAGATGGGCAAAAGATATCCATCAAGCCCATCTTGTCACAAAACCTATCTAGATCTATTGAGCTAAGTCCTTTGGTGAGGCAGTCAGCTACTTGATCTCCAGTAGCTACATGACTCAGCTCCAATAGTCCATTTTCTAGCTTTTCCTTTATGAAGAACCTATCGATCTCCACATGCTTGGTTCTGTCATGCTGCACATCATTGTTGGCAATGCTGATCGCTGACTTGCTATCGCACCACAATTTCATTTGAGCTCCGTGATTAACCTTGAGCTCTTCCAACAACCTCTTCAGCCACACCATCTCAGTAACTCCCAATGCCATAGCCCTGTACTCGGCTTCTGCTGTCGATCTCGCAACAACTGGCTGCTTCTTGCTCTTCCAAGAGACCAAGTTGCCCCCTACGAACATGCAATAGCCAGCTGTGGACCTCCTGTCATCTTGGCAACTGGCCCAGTCAGAGTCACAATAGCCCTCAATATTCATGTGTCCATTCTGCCTGAAAATCAAGCCCTTCCCTGGTGCACTCTCCAGGTACCTCAGAATGTGATACACGGCGTCCATATGGCCCTTCCTAGGGTCATGCATGTAGCGACTCACCACGCTCACTGCAAATGAGATATCGGGACGTGTATGTGTCAAATAGATCAATCTGCCTACCAGTCTTTGGTACCTCTCACGATCAACCTGTTCTCCTGCCTCTGCACTTATCTTAGCCTTCACATCAATTGGAGAAACTGCAGGCCTGCACCCCAACATGCCTGTCTCTGTGAGCAAATCTAGGACATACTTTCTTTGGGACAGAACAATCCCCTCTGCCCCGCGAGCCACCTCAATTCCAAGGAAGTATCTAAGCTGTCCTAAATCCTTCACTTCGAACTCTTTTCCCAATTTTGCCTTCAACTTTGCAATTGCCCCCTCATCATCCCCGGTAATGATCATATCATCGACATACACAGCCAGCATAGTAATGTGACCACCATGTTGTCGAACGAACACTGTATGGTCGGCATTGATCTGCTGATAGCCCATGCCTACCATAGCCTTCCTGAACCTATCAAACCAGGCCTGGGGGGACTGTTTCAACCCATAAAGCGACTTCTTGAGTCTGCACACCTTACCCACTGTCTGGTTTGTGCCAAACCCTGGTGGAATCTCCATGTACACCTCCTCCAATAAATCACCATGAAGAAAGGCATTCTTCACGTCGAGTTGGTGTAACTTCCATCCCCCATTCGCTGCCATGGAAACCAGTGTCCTCACTGTGCTCATCTTCGCCACGGGTGCAAAGGTCTCATCATAGTCGATGCCATAGGTCTGACTGTACCCCTTCGCTACCAACCTCGCCTTGTAGCGCTCAACTAGACCCTCTGGATTCTGTTTCACTGTGAAGACCCATTTGCATCCAACAGCCTTCTTTCCTGGTGGTAGTGACACAAGCTCCCACGTTTTGTTCTTTAAGAGGGCCTCGAGCTCTTCTAGCATTGCTGCTTTCCATTTCGGATCTCCTTTAGCAACCTGCCAACACTCAGGGATAGAGACAGTATCCAATGATGCAATAAACGCTCTATGCACCGGTGATATGTGTGAGTAAGAGACAAACTGGGCAATCTCATGTGGGAAACCATATCGGTCAGGAGGAATACCCGCATTCTCACGAGGAGTCCTTCTCACCGATAGGGGAGTGGGAGGAGTAGAAAGAGGAATCATAGCACCTGTGTATTCTGAGTCTGAGGTGGATGGTGTAAGTGTCTCACGAGTCAGAGTAGGCAGAGCCAATGGACTTGGCACAGGTGGCACTGAAGGCACGGCTCCCTCACTCTGCTTATTTCTTCTCACATACACCTCACGGTATCTCGACTCCCCCTGAGGCTGAGTTCTCCCACTGTCGGGCCCATTCTTCTCAACTTCCGGCTCAACCACAGCCGAACCCTCCTTTTCTGGCTCAACCCTAGCTGAATCCTCCTTTTCCGGCTCAACCACAGCCGAATCCTCCTTTTCTGGCTCAACCCTAGCTGAATCCTCCTTTTCCGGCTCAACCCTAGCCGAATCTACCAGTGGGCAAGGAATACCACCCACACTCACTATCATCATCTCACCATCACTACTACTCTCCCCCTCTCGCCTCATACCTCCTGTATCGAGCGAGTCTCCAAAGGGTGATGTAGTCTCTGAGGAGTAAGGTTCGAGCTCGCGGAATGTAACATCCATACTCACAAACAATCTTCTCTCTACCGGGCTCCAGCACACATAACCCTTTTGAGTACCAGAGTAACCCACAAAAATGCATTTCACCGCTCTGGGATCTAACTTTCCCACTGTTGGTCTGTTGTCTTTCACGAAGCACAAACAACCAAATACTTTTGGAGGAAGAATGCCCTTATTATCTCCTTTCAACATCACACATGGAGTCTGCCACTCCAACACTCTAGATGGCATTCTGTTGATCAAATGTGCGGCTGTCAGGACTGCTTGTCCCCACAAATGTTTCGGAACATTCATAGAGATCATCATGCACCGGGCTACCTCCAACAAGTGTCTATTCTTCCTCTCTGCCACTCCATTTTGTGCTGGTGTGTAAGGGCACGTGGTCTGATGATGTATCCCATGAACTGACAAATACTCATCGAATGCCTTGTTTGTATATTCGGTCCCATTATCGGATCTTAGTGCCTTCACCACAGCACCATACTGAGTCTGAGCCGCCTTATGAAAATCTTTGAAGCAAGCAAGTACATCATTCTTGTTCTTCATCAAGTACAACCATGTGACACGAGAATAACAATCGATGAAAGTCACAAAAAATCTATACCCATTCATCGAAGTTGTTGAGCAAGGCCCCCACACATCCGAGTGTACCAGATCAAAGGCATGAGAACTCCTACTTCCTAAGCTTACATACGAACTCCTTGTATGCTTCCCAAACTCACATCCATCACACACAAGTTTCTGTTTGTCAGCTTTCTCATACTTTGATGGATACAAACGTTCCAGTAGGTTGAAGGAAGAGTGCCCCATCCGCCGATGAATCAGAAGCAACTCATCCTCCACACTCACCCCAGATCCTCCTGCCCCCACTCTATCGACCACAGATGCCAGCGCTATGTCCATCCCTTTTCTATCCATGTACCACAACCCATCACGCCATGTGCCAGTCCCAAGTATTCGACCTGTCCCCTTCTCCTGAAAAACTATCTTCGGAATATCAAAGGTCACGATGCATTTCTGCTCACGAATAATAGCACTAATGGACACCAGGTTTACGGGAAAGGAAGGAGCATGCAACACATTGGTCAGAGTCACTGAATCGGTACATCTCACAGTACCCTTACCAACCACGGGCTGGGCCGTACCATCGGCTGTCTGAATGCTCTCTGGGACTGCTAGGTGAGTATAGGAAGCAAACTCCCTAACAGCACCAGTCACATGGCGAGATGCACCAGAGTCGACTATCCAATCTGGTGATCTAGTGGTGGATATCGAGGCAAGAGCAAGTGGATCACAAGCACCTGTGACCGAGTGAGCAAAACAAGCAAAGTTACCCCTGGGTGAAGACGAGGTAGATGCGCCCTCTACCACACTCTTCCCATTACCTGCTGCTTTCTGCTTCCTCTTCAGTATCTCCTCACTCTCGCCCTGGCCACAACCACGGCCTCCAGACTGCCCCTTCTCACCTGCATCTCGCTTCTTAGGTGACTTAGGGCAATTCTGTTTCAAGTGACCTACCTCACCGCAGCTGTAACACCGTCGAGGCTCGCCCCTGAACCCTGTGTTACCTGAGTTGGAGACCGCTAGTGCTGACTTCACCCCTGGAAGTCCTGCTGCCCCAACCTGTAGCCTAATCCGGCTCTCCTCCTCCGACATTGATCCGACTCAGATCCACGCCTCACGTATCGATCTTAGTCCGAATCCCTCCTACTTCTTTCTTAGACCCGATCTTACACTCTCGAAATCGAGATCCACATCATCTCCCCCTCTCTTCTTCTTCTTCTTGACCCGATCTTGATCTATCTCATCAAGATTCGAGTTCCAAACTCGATCAAACCTTGATCCAAACCCGCTTTTCGGGTATCGTGGGGTAGAGGCCCCCCACGCCGGCCAAATCAACACAAAGTGGTTACCTTTGGTGGCCGGCCGACTCTAGAAGGAGAGAAGACCGAGCGGCGCGGTTACTGTAGCGGCGGCACTGTAGCGATCCGGTTACTGTAGCAACTCGGTTACTGTAGCAACGCGGCACTGTAGCGGTGCGGCACTGTAGCAGCTAGGGTTAGGTTTAGGTTTTGTAAGGCTCTGATACCAAGTGGAAAATCAGAAAAATGAATTGTATTGATTCCTTTGTTCTCTTGGGCCTATATAGGTGTTACATTTTTCATTCATAACCCTACAATTCTCTATAACTCATTTCTTACCAATATAACCCTACAACTTCTATTAATGCAATAAACATACATAAATACTTTTATGGGCCAGATTTGAGTTTGTTAAGGGCCATTAGTACATGGACCTATCAGAAACCTAAAACAAGCACTAACGGTTTACAATTGTTCTTATATCATCACATATACAAAAATAGAGTAGCTGAATATCCAACAAAAGTATAACTGTCCTAACAGAAGCAATTCATCACAAAAGAGACACGATAAAGAAAAGATAAAACAAGAAGTCAATCCATATCACTCCAATTAATGGAGAGATCATCTTCATTGTCTTGGTCTCTTCCAGATATTGGATCTGAGTAGTGGTCATCCTCCACAGAAGGCACCTGAGTGACAACAGCATCCTCTGGTAGGTCCTCCCCTATCTCTGACATGGCCAGGAGCAGGGTTATTGTTTCCTCCTCCTCTGTCGAGAGCTGATCTGGAAGATCCTTGACATCAGAGGGTAATATGAGAGAAAACTTTAAATAAGAATTATCATTACGGGATTGACACCAAAATGAGGTTAAAGATAAGATTCTAGAACCCAATGACTTGGCTGAGGCTGGTCTGGTACCATTAAAACAGACTTTATTGATCTCTAAACAACAGTCCAAAGAATAACACCTCTAATTAACTCAAGTAATAATCGATCTTTTAAAGGAATTACAACATCAAGAAGCCATAAGTCCTCTACTGTTTGAAAGGAAAAGGAAACAAACCATTAAAATCAACAATCCATTTCCAAATAAGTCCAATATAAGAGCAATGGACAAACAAATGATCCACACTTTCAGGCTGAGAGCAAAAGACACATGTGGTGTCTCCTTGCCAGCCTCTTTGAGACAAGTTATCTTTAGTTAGTATTCTATTTTGTCTAACAAGCCAAAGAAATATTTTAATCTTAAGAGGTAGTTTAGATTTTCAGATAGTGAGATACTCTTTATTAGGGATACTCCATATTGGATCCATTTATAAAAAAAACTAACTGAAAAGAGACTGTTATTAGACCATCTCCAAATCAGCTTATCCTCTAAATTATTATTAAGAGTAAAGTGCAAAAAATTTAAGTTTCAATTACATTCATTCATATAAATAGATGCCAGTAAGTTGTCTTTTGAACTTCAAATGTAGATAAGACCTAGAAAAAGTTGTAGCAACAGAAATAAATCTGTGCTGCACAATTGAGAACAAATATGGAAATTGATGTTGTAAAGCAAATTCATGACACCATATGTCTAACTAAAAGGTAGTAGAGGTGTCGTTCCCTATTTCTTTGTTAAGACTCTAATCAATAATCCCATGATCTTTCAAAATTCCCCTCCAAAAAGGAGAACAAACTAATGGTGAGGTTCTAGAGCCATATTATGCAAAAAACAAATGTACCATTTGGCCGAAAGAGCCTTGTTCATTAATTTCAGATCCAAAACCCCTAGACCACCTTGGTCTTTACCAATGCAAACCACATCCCAAGCCACTAAGGAATATCTCCTTCTAGTGAAATTACCCCATGCCAAAGAAACTTCCTTCTAACTTTATCAATTTTGTGTCTAATTTTTGCAGGCATACGATAAATAGAAAGCCAGTACAGAGGACTAGCTAAAATAACATAATTGTGAAGAGTGACTCTACCTCCCAATAATAGAAGATTGCTCTTCCATCCTTGTAAACGTTTCTCAATCTTATCAATAAGTAATTGCCAATCTTAATAAGAATTGGCCCAAGGATCATGATCAAGTTGAATTGGAGCCTCAGTTTGCTCAAACATGTCAATTAGAGGAGCAATTCGGTCCTAAATTGTTTAATCTCAATTATGATTTGTGCGAACAAATTTAGAATTTAATAAGAGGAGGGTTAAAATGCACCCTCTTTTTGTGCTCCTAACGTGCACCCTCCCCTCATATTTTTATTTTTAAAGTTCAAATAGTCGATTCGAACCTTCCAACGTGTTCTTCATATTAAAATGTGCTTGGAGACCAAATTTTACATTTTTTTGGAAATTTTTTACTATTTTTCAGAATTTTTGAAAATCATCACTTTGCTGAATTTTTTATTATTGTTTAGTTTAATCAAAAATTCTGAAAAAATAGTAAAACATTTCCAAAAAATGTAAAATTTGGTCTCCAAGCACATTTTAATATGAAGAACACGTTGGAAGGTTCGAATCGACTATTTGAACTTTGAAAATGAAGATATGAGAAAAAGGTGCACGTTAGGAGCACAAAAGGGATATGCATTTTAACCCTCCTCATTTAATAAATATAAACGGTTCCGTGAAAATAAATTGTTCGTGCGAATTTGACATGAATCAAAAGGTTTAGGCTCGATTTTCAACCATACTTTGTCCAAAATATTTTGGAAAAAAAAAACCTCAACCGTTCGCGCGTTTGTGTGGGTATTTGTTTTTCGTTTTTTCCAAATTGCCCGTAGACTAAACTAAACCCCAACCGGTTGTTTAATGCATGTATGTTATGGAGCCACTAATTTGCATTATTCCTTTTGTTCAGTCAAAAACAGTGTTTTAAAATTCGGTTATATTCGGTATATTCCTATTCAGTGTCCAGCCGAATATGAAATAGCTATTCGGATCGAATATTAAATCCATACTTTAAAAAATTAAAAAAACATTCAAACCCTACTAAAAGAGTTTCGGACCCGAATCCATAACTCATTAAATGAGTTCTAGACCCGCCAGGTAGGTGTTATCTTCAAGCTCACACTCAAAAATCTTTTATAACATCTCTACATGCTGCCTTATTGTATTTAAGTACTGTGGGATTAAATATTTAATAAAAAATTTACATATATAAATCCGAATAAAAATCCGCATATTCGGCCGCATACCGTATATGAGGTATGCGGTGGCCTTTCAAATACCGCATGAGAACCAAATATTAAAACACTGGTCAAAAGCAATGATTGAAGTAGTACTATAAACTCTAGTTAGCCTCTAATACATAGAGATGAGATAGAGCTCTTTAATTGTGGTAGGAAAGATGTTCCCTTCTTTAATTTGAGGGGATCAGGGGCCAAAGATGGCTCCATCATTAGCAGATTACAAAATCCATTTCGTTGTGCTTCCCACATGGGTATCTCAATTAACACACTATTGCTTAATTTGTCGGTATCTTATCTAATCAATTAAAATCCTTACATATTATGGGTGTAAGAATCTCCTATCATATATGCTCTCCCTGTCTAACATAAATGAAAGAACGAGGCTTTCATAATATGCATAAGCGGTTCGTATTATGGACCATGTCTTTGTTTTTAAAGTTTAAATAATTCATCTGAATGCTCGAGTGTCACACATTTGTGTTCTTTATGTGCAACACGTCACTACTACAAAAAAAGAGATTATACACGGACAATAAAGGAGGAGCTACACGGATTTCCTACCGTGTTTAAATCGAGGGTGTACGATTAGTTCAATAACTACACACGGACTTTTGCCCGTGTGCAATTTTAAAGATTCTACACGTATAACTTCACAAACAGCCGTGTACAAAGACCAGAATGTGTCGCTCTCCATTTTACCGAGCTACACGGATATTACCTAAAAAACCGTGTACGATTCTTTTTGTACACGGACTTTTAACTAAAAAACCGTGTAGCTTGACTCTTTCTACACGGACATTTAGTTAAATGTCCGTGTAGCTCTCCTCTTTCTACACGGACATTTAACTAAATGTCCGTGTATCTCTTTTTTTTTCTACACGGACTTTAGTTAAATGTCTGTGTAGAAAGAACATTTTTTTTTTTTTGTATTTTTTGTTTTTCGACTAGCCTCCAATTTTGCTAGCCTACAGAACTATTCCAGATTTTCCAGATTTTCCAGATTTCATATAACAAGAAATCCATATTTTCCAGATTAGCAATAAATCCATATTTTCCAGATTAGCAAGAAATTCATATTTTTCAGATTAGCCAGAAATCCATATGCAATAAATTATACAATATTCATATACACCAAATTATACAAAATTATGGAAATCCATGTTGAGCATTGCAAAATTCCGTTACAAACCACCTTGCCCACACACACCTAATATCGTCGATCTGCTCCTTGGTGTAATGCGGTTCCTTTGGCACATTCTACAATTACAATTTGGTATTAGTTAGTAACAAGAAAAGGTAGATGAAATACAGTTGCAAAAATGCATAAAAGATACATAAAAGACCCTAAAAATTCTAAAATTATAAAGAAAGGTCCAAAAGTCCAGATCCGACGGTTGGATCGCGAATCTGAGCCGAAAAATGGGCGAAACGGATCATAGATCGTTTCGAATCCGGCTTTGGGTTGTGGAGTTCCTGTCAAAATTTCAGGCCGATCCGACGGACGGATCAAAAGTTACACCCTTTTTTCTGAAACATGCGCAGGCCCATATTGCATCACCTTACAAAATTGAGTGAATGTTTATAGCAATTTTATAATTTGATATAATTGAAAAAAAATTCAAACCAATTAAATTATTATTGCTTACTTGTTGACATAAGGGAAGATATCTTTGCACTTGTTAGCTGGGATATTTTCTTCGGGCTTACAAGAATCAACAATTATGCTCGTATTTAGGTAAGGCACAATGATTATCAGACACCAGTGCTTGCTGTGGGAGGATAAAAACTTCAAAGATGACAGATTCCAGCTGCTAGCCTTTAATTTGCGAAAATCAGATCTCAGTTCAAAACAGAGAGAGGGCGTATTAATTACTTGATCAAAACGGCGCTGGAAGGAGAAGTCTCTGGAAGAGAAGGGGCCCTTTTATATTGGATAAAACCCTACACGGCTTTTCTACACGGATTTATACTTAACAATCCGTGTAGCTCTGTCACAATTTATACACGGTTATTTATTAAAAAAAGCCGTGTAGCATTACCCTTTATACACGGATATTTGATAAGAAAACCGTGTAGCTCTCTAACTATTCTACACGGACATGTAACTAAAAACCGTGTAGCTCTCTTAATATTTGTACACGGTTATTTAATCAAATATCCGTGTAGCAATTCATACACGGATTTTTGTATAATATCCGTGTAACTCTCTCAATCTTTTCCACACGATTTCTTTCCACACGGATTTTTGATCCCTAATAAACCGTGTAGCTCTCTCAAACAATTATACACTGATTTATAACTAAGTGTCCGTGTATAATTCCCCAATATTTTTTAGCCTTTCACAATTTCATATTTGACACACGGTTTTTATATAAAATTAGAAAAACCGTGTACAATGTGCAGTGTAGAATTAGCTTTTTTGTAGTAGTGCGTACACGCCATTCTATAATATACTTAACAGTATTCTTGTTAAACATTCATTATCATGCATATACATACCTGATGCATAATACACGGTGTATTCACTAATATGCGTGGTTTGTCTGTTCTTGGAATCAAATGACGTGTCAATATTAATTGTTCAGATTGTAATCAAGTAACATAGACTCTGTTTGGAAACAGGGGAAAAGACAGAGAAAACAGAGTATTTTTTTTTCTTCTTGTACTTTCAATGAAAACAGTATTTTAAATGGAAATTAGCACAAGTCCAAAAAGAGATTGGAGAATATTGGCCGCTAACTCCGGATTGCCATGTGCACCGCAGCATCTTGTGGGTTATATAACTTGCATTTATAAGATACCAAATTTTTTAATTAATTTCATCATGTAGTGCAAAATTTTCATCATTTATAAGATACCAAAACCTACATGTGGAAGTGGAACCAAGTAGCGTCTTGTCGGCGCAGAGATGATTAATCTTGCTTCGCTCTGATCACAGGTGATTGGTCGTATAATCATGCTTTTAAGATAAAGATTTTGACAACCCACGATCTATTTAAGATAAAGATTTTGACAACCACTTTAAAGAAAAGAAAAAATACAGAGAACCCACAATCTATTTAAGATAAAGATTTTGACAACCACTTTAAAGAAAAGTAAAAATACAGAGAACCCACGATCTATTTAAGATAAAGATTTTGACAACGCTGTTTTAGTTTTTCGTTAGGTAAAAAATAGAGGGAAAATATGAGGCTAAATGTACATATTAATAAGATAAACAGATAATGTCAAATATGTATAGTACATGCATGTGCACTGTGATAGCTTTGTATTGTAAAACATGCTCTTTCTTAACAAATGCACGTAGGGATGTTCCTAACGTGGGAATATTAGGTGGGACTGATATATTAAAACTATCAATTACATTTTAACTAAGATATTATGTTACTGGATCTAATATTTTCTCTCAACACAAAACATATTATGTTACTGGATCTGTGAATAACATCATTTCTTTTTCTTTGCTTGTGATCTTAATGGTCAGTTTTGTTATATTATATATGCTTTCTGACAGTTCTTACAATAATGTTTATGCTTTTTACCTGTAAATTAAATTTGGGATTTTTTTTTCTCAAAAAAAAAGTTTGGGATTCTAAAGCATATTAAATGAGATTACAAAAATCTCGAACTCCATTGATATTATTTATTTCTTTCCTCTTAAAATATATATATATGAGATGGGCTATTGTGCTTCGCGAAGTAAGTGGGGGGTTTACTTCGGGTTATATTTTTCATTTTGAAAATTCAAACAACCGATCCGAACGTTCAACATGTTCTAAATATTGAAATGTCCTTGGAGACTAAATTTTACATTTTTTGGAATTTTTTTACTATTTATTAAGCCACTTTGAAAATCGCTGATCCGGTGGTCCAGAAAATTTTGAAAATCGCTGATCCGGTGATTCAGAAAATTTTATTACTATTTATTAAGCCACTTCTAAATATTGAAAATCGCTGATCCGATGGTCCAGAAAATTTTACTGTTTTTACTGTTCACAGTGGATCAGCGATTTTCAAAGTGGCTTAATAAATAGTAAACAAATTCCAAAAAATGTAAATTTAGTCTCCAAGCACATTTTAATATTTAGAACATGTTGAATGGTTTGGATCGGTTGTTTGAATTTTCAAATTGAAAAATATGGCCCAAAGTAAACCCCCCCCCATTTACTTCGCGAAGCACAATAGCCCATCTCTATATATATATGAGTAAGGCTACGGTACTATGCATAGCACGGTTTGGTCCATGCTACGGCTCAATATTTGAGTTTTCAAAATCCTAACGGTCGATCCAAACCGTTCAACATGATTATAAAATGAAAATGTACTTGGAAACCAAATTTTACATTTTTTCGAAACTTTTTACTATTTTTTTAGATAGGTAGAAAATCACTTGATCTGAAAATTCTGGACCATCAAAAACAGTGATTTTCTACCTATCTAAAAAAATAGTAAAAAAATTAAAAAAAATGTAAAATTTGGTTTGCAAGTACATATTCATTTTATAATCATGTTGAACGGTTCGGATCGACTGTTAGGATTTTGAAAACTCAAATATTGAGCCGTAGCACGGACCAATCCGTGCTATGCATAGTACCGTAGCCTCACTCTCTCTCTCTCTCTCTCTCTCTCTATATATATATATATATATATATATATATATATATAGAGCTGGGTTATGGTGAGTTGTGAAGTAAGAGGTCATTTTTACTTCACGCTCATATTTTTATTTTGAAAATCCAAACAACCGATCTGAACCGCTCAACATGTTCTCCATATTGAAATGTGCTTGGAGACTAAATTTCACATTTTTTGGAATTTTTTTACTATTTATTAAGCCAATTTGAAAATCGCTGATCCGGTGGTCCAGAAATTTTTACTGTTTTTTAATGTTCACAGTGGATCAGCGATTTCAAAGTGGCTTAATAAATAGTAAAAAAATTCCAAAAAATGTAAAATTTAGTCTCCAAGCACATTTCAATATAGAGAACATGTTGAGCGGTTCGGATCGGTTGTTTGGATTTTCAAAATGAAAATATGACGTGAAGTACAACTTATCATAGTCTATCTCTCTCTCTCTATATATATATATATATATATATATATATATATATATATATATATATATATATATATATATATAGAGAGAGAGAGAGAGAGAGCTGGGCTATGGTGAGTTGTGAAGTAAGAGGTCATTTTTACTTCACGCTCATATTTTCAATTTGAAAATTCAAACACCCGATCCGAACCGCTCAACATGTTCTAAATATTGAAATGTGCTTGGAGACTAAATTTTACATTTTTTTGGAAACTTTTTACTATTTATTAAGCCACTTTGAAAATCGCTGATCCGGTGGTCCAGAAAATTTTACTGTTTTTTACTGTTCACAGTGGATCAGCAATTTCAAAGTGGCTTAATAAATAGTAAAAAAATTCCAAAAAATGTAAAATTTAGTCTCCAAGCACATTTCAATATTTAGCAAAAGTTGAACGGTTCGGATCGGGTGTTTGGATTTTTAAAATGAAAATATAGCGTGAAGTAAAATGACGTTTTACTTCGCAACTCACCATAGCCTATCTCTCTCTATATATATATATTTAAATGAAAGCATGGAGAAAGCCTAATTAATTCTTAATCCATTTTATAGAGTCTAAATTTTTGCATTTTAGATATTAAACTTCCTTCTATTATAACTAGAGAGTACAAGAATTTAATTTATATTTGATCTTTCACTCTCAACTACAACCATAGCTTTTGGAGAACCGGCCTTTGGTCTAGTAGTAAAGGCACATAGCTCCCATGCATGAGTTCATGAGTTCAAAACCCACAAAGTGGTAAAATCCTCTGTAATATAAATAGGAGTTTGAAGGAATCTGGTAGGCTATATCTAATTCTTAATCCATTTTATAGTCTAAATTTTTGCATGTTAGATATTAAACTTCCGTCTATTATAACTAGAGAGTACAAGAATTTAATTTATATTTGCTCTCACTCTCAACTACAACTATAGCTTTTGAAGAATCAGTCTTTGGTCTAGTAGCAAAGGCACATGGCTCCTATGTGGAAAGTCATGAGTTCAAAACTACAAAATAGAAAAATTATCTGTAATATAAGTAGAAGTTTGAAAAAAAACTGATAGACAATAACTTCACCTTTCATTTACAAAAAATATATATTCATATTCATCTTAAGATACTCTTTATATTCATAAGATACTTCTAGAATATGTATGCATCTCCTATACAAGCTAGCATATTTTAGAATATTCATACACCTATACATGTATTACTATACTTTAGAACATTCTAGAGAATTCAAGAGCATTCTAGCATACTCTAGTATGCTCTTGAATAAACTAGAGTATTTTAGGCTAATTTAAAATAATCTAAAATAATCTAGTAAGCTCTCCATTTTCTTCCTACACAGCTTCATATGCAGTTTCTCAATCAAAATTAAGAAACACATACAATCCGGGAATGAGATCTATATTTTGTCTCAGGACAGACTGGGAGTGAATATGAGGCTGTTTAAAAATTTAAATCCTATCAGTTGAATATTCAAATTTAAAAGTCGTTCTTGTGTGTAAGTATATCTATCTTCGTGTAGTTTTTGACATAATCAAGAACTTAAGTATTTAAATAAATAAAGTGCGGTAAAGTAAATAGATAGAGTTAGAAAAAATGACACAAGAGTTGAAAACGGAGTCCGACCAATTGAATAACCTACGTCTCTGGAGCAATGCAACCAAAACTAGATGCGTTTCTATTACCCAATGCAGAAAGGAATACAAGTTGGAACCAGCGAGACAACGCTCCAACAATCCAAAGAACAGAGAAGTGAGTACTACAGGCTCAAGCAAAGAAGTGAGCAAACATGGCTCAGAAGCAAGCACAACGTCTTGGAGTAGGCGAGCAACAAAAGCCTCTAAGTCCAGACAATCACTAACTTTCACTCTAATCTCACAATAATTAATTTAGGTGAAGTATATTTGAGGTTGTTGGAAAGATAATTAAAGTTTAGGCACAAGCAACAATGGACTAGGCTAAACCTGTCAAGTGATTTCAAAGGTTGTATTTGTGAGGGTATTCTCTGTCTTCCTTAGACAGACGATTCACTATTTATAATGGGATTCAAAATGTTTGCCAACGGCTCTATGCATATCACAAGATCTACAGAATAAAGAATTAGCATATTTTGCTTGTGTCTAGCTAGTTTCCAGTATTTTGATTAATTTGAATTTTGAATTAGACTTCCAGCCATGCAACAACTAGACTCACCCGATCACAACCTCAGATCTACTTCCAAATTGCTCGTGTGAATCATCCATCAGATCATCATGCATCAAATCATTCCTTATAACTCGAGTAGATCATGTATCTAATTATCTTGTATAACGTGTGACATCAACTTGTCATGATATGTATCTTTGACTTGCTTTGACCTTCGGACATAACAACTAAACCTGCATACATCTCAAATTAATAAACTATAAAATTAAATGTTTATATATTTTATAAATTAGTCAAACAGCACAGAAAATTACTTACAACAACAATTAGCTTCTCCTAAATTCTAATAAAAAAAGTATCCAAATTATCTTATAGTCCTCTAAGGCCTAGTTTAGCCCCAACCTGGGCAACAATATGGGCAACAATTTTGAATATCATAGGTACGGATCCATCTCTTTCTCTATAGAAAAATAGTTTTTGAGTTCAACCGTTATTAATTAATGTTTACATTTGGCTAAATATTCATATCTTTTCTACAAGTAGAACTATTTATATTTTCTTTGATAATGTCATGTGATCTTTATAAGCTTTTTACTTACAAAAAAATTCATAATCTTTTGTTTGTGACAATCAACCCCTAAATGTCAGAATCCCCCTTCTACAACTCTCTATAAAATCTAGTTTGACCTATAATTCTATTTTTCATAATCATTGGGAAATAAATTGAATCTTTCTGTAAAATTACCACCAAGTCAATTTTATTATTGCTTGCATTTCATTTATAAAATTTACTATATTATATAGGAGTTGGCTACGGTGCTATGCATAGCATAGAGGGTCTCCGTTCTACGGTTCAATATTTGAGTTTTCAAAATTCTAACGGTCGATCCGTACCGTTCAACATGATCTCCATATGAATATGTACTTGCAAATTAAATTTTACATTTTTTAGAATTTTTTTACTATTTTTTAGATAGGTAGAAAAAACACTTGATCTGAATGGTATAGAATTTTCAGATCAAGTGATTTTCTACCTATCTAAAAAAAATATAAAATTTGGTTTGCAAGTACATATTCATATGGAGATCATGTTGAACGGTTCGGATCGACCGTTAGGATTTTGAAAACTCAAATATTGAGCCGTAACACAGAGGCCCTCTATGCTATCCAGATCCGGGTGAACAGTAAAAACAGTCTGGACCATATGATCTGGAATTTTCAAAGTGGCTTAATAAATAGTAAAAAAATTCCAAAAAATGTAAAATTTGGTCTCCAAGTACATTTTAATATAGATTGAACATCTAACGGTTTGAATTTGTTGTTTGAACATCAAACACTAAGATATGCCTCCGGAAGCACGAGGCCGAAGTTCTAGAGGAAGCACATTAGCCATACTCTATATATATATATATATATATATATATATATATATAGAGTAAGGCTACGGTGCTTTGCAAAGTAAACAGTCCTCTTTACTTCGAACTACTTTTTCAATTTGCAAAACTCAAACAACCGATCCGAACCGTTCAACATGTTCTAAATATTGAAATGTGCTTGGAGACCAAATTTTATATTTTTTGGAATTTTTTTACTATTTATTAAGCCACTTTGAAAAAGTCTGATCCGGTGGTCCAGAAAATTTTACTGTTTTTTACTGTTCACCGTTGGATCAGCGATTTTCAAAGTGGCTTAATAAATAGTAAAAAAATTCCAAAAAATGTAAAATTTGGTCTCCAAGCACATTTCAATATTTAGAACATGTTGAACGGTTCGAATCGGTTGTTTGAGTTTTGCAAATTGAAAAAGTGGCCCGAAGTAAAGAGGGTTGTTTACTTTGCAAAGCACCGTAGCCTTACTCTCTCTATATATATATATATGAGGAGGGATCAAGTTACCACAAATTTGAGTTACAACAAAGTTACAACAACCATTTTTTTCATTTTCAAAGTCCAAATCGTCGATCCAAACCGTTCAACATGATTATCTGAATAAAATGTGCTTAAAGATCAAATTTTATATTTTTTTTATTTTTTTTACTATTTATTAAGTATTTTACAAAAAATAGTCATATTGAGACCATTGAATTTTGAGTTACAACAAAGTCACAACAACCATTTTTTTCATTTTCAAAGTCCAAATCGTCGATCCAAACCGTTCAACATGATTATCTAAATAAAATGTGCTTACAGATCAAATTTTACATTTTTTTTATTTTTTTTACTATTTATTATGTATTTTACAAAAAAATAGTCATATTCAGACCATTGAATTTTGTACCCATCTTAATAAATAGTAAAAAAATTCAAAAAAATGTAAAATTTGATCTGCAAGCACATTTTATGTAGATAATCATGTTGAACGGTTTGGATCGACGATTTGGACTTTGAAAATGAAAAAATGGTTGTTGTAACTCAAATTTGTTTTAACTTGATCCCTCCTCTCTATATATATATATATATATATATATATATATAGGGGCTGGCTACTATGCTTATATAAGCATATGCCCACATATGCTTATAACTCACTTTTTGCGTTTCCAATGTTCAAATGGTCGATCCGACCGTTCATCTTGTTCTCCATATTAATATGTGCTTGGAGACCAAATTTTACATTTTTCTGAATTTTTTTACTATTTATTAAGCCACAAATTGCTGATCTGGGTGAACAGTAAAAACAGTGTTTCCAAAATTCTGGACCATATGATCAGCAATTTTAAAAGTGGCTTAATAAATAGTAAACAAATTCAGAAAAATGTAAAATTTGGTCTCCAAGCACATATTAATATGGAGAACAAGATGAACGGTCGGATCGACCATTTGAACATTGGAAATGCAAAAATGCTCATTTAAGCATATGTGGGCATATGCTTATATAAGCATAATAGCCAAGCACTATATATATATATATATATATATATATATTATTCAATATTAACTTCCAATCTAGTATATATTTGAGGAGGGTTCAAATTCACTATGATTTTGTGCTCCAATATGCTCCACATCCTTTATCTCCGTTTTCAAAGTCCGACAGTCGATCCGAACCACTCCACATGATTTTCATAATAAAATATGCTTTGAGACCAAATTTTATATTTTTAGAATTTTTTATTATTATTTTTAAATAGGTACAATATCACTCTTTTAAGGAGATTTTGGACCATCCGAAAAAGTGATATTGTACATATCTAAAAAATAGTAAAAAATTATAAAAAATATAAAATTTGGTCTCCAAGCATATTCTATTATGAAAATCATGTTGAGCGGTTTGGATCGACTGTTCGGACTTTGAAAACGGAGATAAAGGATGTAGGTGCATATTGGAGCACAAAAACATGGTGCATTTGAACCCTCCTCTATATATTTACTTATTTCATAAATCTTGGTTGTATATCTAATAATATTTTTTCTACACAAATAAATCACAGAATACAAAGTGGAATACAGAAATTAAAAAGATAAGAATCAAACATTTGCTTCTTTTTCAGCATGTTACTCAATTTTCTATTATTAGAAAAATAGTTTAGTTTATTTTTAAATTAGAAAAATATTAGTTTTAAAATAATAAAACTATAAACATTTAAGGTTATGTTGGTCATTTTCTTAAATTTGACAAAAGACAACGCCCTCTATGTGAGAAGTCCTATATGGATATTGAAGTTGAGAAAGCTAGATTTTTTTTTTTGGAAATAATAAATATGTATATATGTTATGAGGAGGGTTCCAATACCTCATGTCTTTCATACCTCATCAAATCTCATATTGTATATTTATGTTTTTAAAGTCCAAACTGTTGATCCGAACCGCTCAACATGATATCCATACTAAAATATGCTTGAGGATGAAATTTTATAATTTTTGCAACTTTACTATTTTTTAAGAAAGGTACAAAATCACTGTATCTGGACCGTTCAAAAACAGTCATTTTCTGCCTATTTAAAAAAATAATAAAATTTTTCCAAAAACTATAAAGTTTCATCCTCAAGCATATTTTAGTACATATATCATATTGAACGGTTCGGATCGACATATTAAATTTTGAAAATCAAAATATAAAAATAAGATATAATGAAGTATGAAAAGCATGAAGTATTGGAACCCTCCTCATATGTTATTGTATGTAAATAATAAGTATTGATCTTGTAGCTAAATTTACTTTGAAGACATGACTTTTGAGACTTTATTAATTAGATTTGTTGTATCACGAGATAAGCAAAACAGCCGAAAAACAGTTAGATGTCGCTCTATAACGTGACATGTTTTTGTCGAAACCTAATTAGCCTATCCGATCATGATTCATGATTCATGTCTGTACACATAATAAAACTTTTCGAATCCTTCCCTAAGAATATATATTAATTACCTTAATATTCGTTAATATTTTATAGATTTTTGCCAAAAAGAATATTTTATAGATAAGCTTGTGAGCATCTTACTATTGGAGTTTCTAATCTAATGTAGCAGTTTCTAATTCAGTTTTAGAAATGTGGAAGAGTTTCTTATTTAGAAACTATGCAGTAAAGTTTCTTATGAAGAAAATGTTTACAAACTCCATGATGATTAAATGATTGACTTAAATTAATTCTTCTTTTTAATTATTGTTGATGCGGCTTAATAGAGACTCTAAAATTAATTTCAGAAATTTAAGAGTTAGAAACTTTAATTACCTTAATTTCTAAAAAATAGTTAATAGTTATTTAGAAATTCATTTGAGTTGCTGGGATGTAGATGCTCTAAGATATGAGATTTGTCATCATCTGTGATTGGTTTGCGATTTAGTATTTTATATCCTTAACATTGACTTTGGACAACATAATTTCTTACTATATTGTCAAAAAAAATATTGGACGCATCCCAAGACCCAAGTAATCAGATGATTTCACACATTCAACTACCATATAATCATAATCATGTTCTTCAATAAATTTATTCTCTTGGGCAAATAATTTGAAGAATTAGCTGATTTCTGCACGTGAGCGGAGAGGCGTATACTATACAAAACTTGTGAATTTTGACTTGAAAAAGATTATAAACAAAAATTGAGAAGAAAAGTTGACCCCTATTTTATGTTCAACAAGCAATATTTAATTTCTAAATGTTGAAAAACAGTCCTTAGATGGAAAAAATAAATAAATTGAGTTGAAAAACAGTTGCATTGATCATGTACTATCATTGTATCAACTATCAAGCAACTATCATGTACAATCTATTTAGAACGCCACATGTTATCTGGATCTTCTGTTGCAATCATGTTACCGACTCCTTGTTACTCGGTTGCTATAATTTTTTTTCTATAAAGAAATGAGAGTGAGTCTATGGTACTATACATAGCACGATTTGGTCTGTGATACGGATTAATATTTTCGTTTTCAAAATCTTAATAGTCAATCCGAACCGTTCAACATAATTTTCATATGAATATGTACTTGCAGACCTAATTTTATATTATTTAGAAATTTTTTACTATTTTTAAAGATAGGTAGAAAATCACTGTTTTTGGATGGTCTAGAATTTTCAGATCAAGTGATTTTCTACCTATCTTAAAAAATAGTAAAAAAATTCTAAAAAAATTAAAATTCGGTCTGCATGTACATATTCATATGAGGATCATGTTGAACGGTTCGGATCGACAGTTAGAATTTTGAAAACGAAAACATTGATCCGTATTACGAACCAAGTTGTATATGCATAGTACCATAGACTTACTCAAGGAATGAGATCAAACTATTTAATTATTTAATATTCACAAAAAAAAATTATTCGATTTCGTATCTATAATTTTAAAAATTTACACGAAGAACATTGCTTTGCCAATAACTGATTCTCCTTTATTACTATAATTTTGTACTAATTACTAGGCCAATATGACTTGTAACTATTTTTCTAGAGAATTTGATAACGACGCCTCAGATATTTGAAATGATAGACAAAAGATCCGATAAAAGATACATGACAAACTCTTACATTACTAATACTAAAATGGTTGTGCATTATAAGATAATAAAGGGTCCTCATATTGGCTAGGACTATGTCTACATTCAATAAATCTAAATCTCAAAAAAATATTATCTTCTATAACATGATTTTCATTCCTTAAATAACATTGTAAATTTACAATATAACTATTACTAACAAAGAAAGAAATAGAGATCTAATCTCTATTTGTACCTTTAGAAAGTAAAAATATCTAAATATTTTGAAGATATTATCTTCGATATTCTTGATTTTTCAAATGTTCTTCAAATTTTATGCTTGTTCCGTAGCGAAGATCAGTGTATTAAAATTTGGTTTTATTCGGTGAATATTCGGCCGTATATTCCTATTCGGTGTCCGGCCGAATAGAAAATGACTATTCGGACCGAATATTGAATTCATGCTTTAAAAAAATTAAAAAACATTCAAAACTCATTAAAAGAGTTCCGGATCCGAATTCATAACTCATTAAATGAGTTCCAGACCCGCCAGGTAGGTGTTCTCTTCAAGCGTCCCACTCATAAGTCTTTTATAATCTCTCTACATGTTGTCTTACTGTATTTAAATACTGTGAGATTAAATATTTAATAAAAAATCCGCACATATAAATCCGAATAAGAATCCGTATATATAGTATGCGGTGGCTTTCCGAATACCGAATGAGAACTGAATATTAATACACTGGCGAAGATAATACCATCTTTGATACAATCTTTTGTGACCGTTCGACATCAAAATTGCAACAGAGAAACCGATACTCGCGTGACACAACGCGAGACAGTTGAGAAAGGCCATTAAGAATTGAAGAAGCACATGCCCCCCTATGGCCTAGAGAGAGAAGAGAGATAGAGAGCAAGACAGAAAGAGAGCTCCCTCCTTTGCCTAGAGAGACACTGTCACAAAGAGAACTACTGCACGCGCCGCTCTCAGCAAACAACACATCATTAATTAATCATACCAAAAAATTTTTTAGTTACCACCTCAATAACCTTAATAATTTCAAATTAAACAACCACTACTCAAAACTTCATATTTTAAATTTGAGTGAGGCTATGGTGCTATGCATAGCACCAATGGCTAGTGTACTACGGCTCAATATGGTACTTTTTAAAATTCTAACGGTCGATCCGAACCGTTCAATGTGATATTCATATGAATATGTATTTGCAAACTAAATTTTATATTTTTTTGAATTTTTTTACTATTTTTTGAGATAGGTAGAAAAATCAGTGTTTTCTGAAAATTCTGGACCATCAAAATTCTACCTATCTAAAAAAATAGTAAAAAAATTCGAAAAAATATAAAATTTAGTTTGCAAGTACATATTCATATGGTTATCACATTGAACGGTTTGGATCGACCGTTAAGATTTTAAAAAGTATCATATTGAACCGTAGTACACTAGTCATCCGTGCTATGCATAGCACCATAGCCTCACTCTTTAAATTTTTCCACTCACGCACTCTGAAGACGCGCACCAAACTTTTCGGTGTGCCAATCGAGAATGCGCACCAAATTAATTATTTTTTTGTTTTTTATTTTTTGGTGCACACTCTCAAAAAGCGCACCAATTTTTTTATTTTTAGTTATGTTTTGTTTGAAATTTTTAGACTAATTTTTTTTCTGTTCTATTTTATTTTGTACTGTGGTGTATAGAATTATATGTACACATCAAATTTGACGGTGAAATTATAGAAAATAAAAGACACTTGTTTAACAAATAAAATTTTGTACTAAATTTGAACTAAAAATTACTACAACAAATTATACGCACAATCTAAGCAGCGTTTTGTACTAAGTAAGTTGGTGCACAAATTGCTACAAATTATACGCACAATCTGATTAATGTTTTATACTACAAATTATACGCAGAACAGAACATAACATAACTAAAAAAAATAGTGCGCTTCCTGAGGGCGTGCACCAAAAAATAAAAATAGAAAATAATCTGGTGCGCATCTCCAGCTGGTGCACCAAAAAATTTGGTGCGCGTCATAGGGTGCGTGGATAGTAAGAATTGAAATTTGAAGATATGAGTGGTGGTTGTTTAATTTTGATTAATTGTGGTGGTAACTAAATTTTTTTTGGATTAATCATGCATGCTTTTTCACCCGGAGATTGATTTATCTCTAATATTTTTCCTATATAATTTTGTAACAATATGGTTTGATCTTATATGCTAAAAATTATTATGTCTTATGATGGTTTTAGTATGAGATAGTAGTCGTTTGTAAAGAATAATAAAATAGTTGTATGAACCAATGAAGTAATTTTATTCTCAATGGTACAAACTCCAAGGATCGGAATAGTTAAATGTTCTTGTTGAAATTTTAGTTGGAATAGTGAAAAGTTAATTTGTATAAAATAATATAAAGAATAATAGTAGTAATAATAATTTCTAATTATTAAAATATTATAATAATGACGATAATAACTATATTAATAAACAAAAAATATTAATATTAATTTAAATATAATACTACTAAAAAATAATGATAATGATAATATTATTGATATTTATAGAATAATACAAGATAAATAATGATTACTATAAATAATTACAATAATATGATATAATATTAAAATAATACTGCTCTTGAACAATAGTCCATCTCATATAATAATATCAATGGTCATGTTTGGTTGAGGTCTAAATCATAGAATAAATGATTTATAGCTCAGTTAAGCTGCCGAACATAATTTAATGGAGCCGGACTAAGATAGCATAAGCTGATCTTTAGGCTGGCCTAAAACATAAAAAGTTAAGCCACCTATCGAGGTGGTCTAACATTTAGTCCATACTTGTGGCTTAACCTAAGATTGATTCAAACGGATTTAATGATAAAATTGCTAAATTATCTCAAATGACCTAATTAAGAGAATTTAGCTCATTAAATATATCTGTATAGTATGTTTATGTATATAAAATATTATAAAAATATATTTAATTTATAAAATTGTTGTAAAATAATGTCCCATCTTAAATTAATAAAAACTTCCTTCTTATTTTTTTTTAATTTCTATCGCTAATGTATAATATTAACTAGGGATAAAGAACATGTAGAAATCGAATTTTAATTCTTTTTTTAGTTTACAGATATTTATATAAATTTTTTACTTCTAGAAACAGAACAAGAGTTCTTCTACCTCTTAAATTAAATGATCGTCGTATTATAAACAAAAGCAAAATCATAATAAAACATAAATTAAGCCACAAACTCTAATCAAACAAGAAATGGATTAAAACATAATTTAACTTTAGATCTCAATCAAACATAAATTACTTAGGCCGATCTAAATTAAATCTTTAAGCCTCAACCAAACACCACCAATTAGAATAATAAATGAATATTATAATGTAATATAAAATAATAATTATAATTTGTTATTCCGTACATCGTTAATTCACTATTCAACCTATTTGCCATACTAGCGAATTAGCCTATTCATTTTAAAAATTCTATTGTGCGTTTAGCTTTAGCAACAATTTTTTTTTATTAAAATAGTATGATATTATGTTATTTCTACGGTTTCCAAACGAAGTCATATTCGTGTAGAACTATCCAACTTTTACTATTTCTTAATTTGTCATAGAACCAAACATTTGAGCTAATAAGATGAACAATTCCTTTTTATCTTGACCGCACATGTTGCCAAATTTATTTTATATTAAATGCTTTCGGAGTGAAGTCAATTTTGAAGGTTATACATTTCTTTCATGTATATATTTGCTTGCAAGAATGAATTACCTGTTGTAATTGAATAATAATGATCTATGAAATATACAAAACTGGATCTCAGCAGTTATGAAAAATGGAGATGATCATAAAATAAGGTTAAAGTAGATAGTGAGTGGGCCCCTGAAAATGAGGCATGGTGGTCGGTACTCCCAACCGAACATTTCCATGTGCAGCTCTGATTTGAAGTATTAACTGTTCTCTCTTTTCTCTCTATATGGCTATCAGGCCATGGCCGGTCTGGACGTGAGAACCGCCAACTTGGGCCCCTTTTCCTAGCATTAATTACATTCATTTAACCCCCAAACCCCTTCTATAAATACCCATCGACTTTCTCCTTTTCCTCTTCATCACCAAGCAAACAATTAACCATCTCAAATTCCTCTCCAAATGGCAATCCCCAAATTCTCACTCTCAACTTTCTTCTTACTAAATGCACTTTGCATCCTGGCCAAACAGGCCTTGGGCGACTACGGCAACTGGGAAAGCGCACACGCCACATTCTATGGTGGCAGTGATGCATCTGGCACAATGGGTATATACATTCAAAAAAAAATTTATGCTTAATTTGAAAAGGGACATTGAAAAAAACTGAACTGAGCAACATTTATATATTTTGTGGTGTATGTGTAGGTGGGGCATGTGGCTATGGGAACATGTACAGCCAAGGATACGGCACAAACACGGCAGCGCTCAGCACAGCGCTCTTTAACGACGGTGCCAGTTGCGGCTCTTGCTACGAGATCAAGTGTGACAATGACCAGCAATGGTGCCTTTCCGGCTCCATCACGGTGACCGCAACCAACTTCTGCCCGCCAAACTACGATTTGCCAAGTGACAATGGTGGCTGGTGCAACCCTCCCCGCCCACATTTTGACATGGCCCAACCAGCTTTCTTGCAGATCGCTCAGTACCGGGCTGGTATTGTGCCGGTGGCCTTCAGAAGGTAGGACCATATTTAATTCCTCATTGGATACATGAAAAATATTTAATAAACGTTTTTGTTCACCTCTAGTTTTCAAATAAAAATAAGTTGATGCTATTAAAGAGAGGAAATTAAATTATAATATTTCTTTTTAAACTGGACAGAACAAAAGTATTTCTCTGCAGAATATATGTACTGGAGTTCCATAAAGGAGCTAATTTCGTCCATTTCTGGAATAGCACTTAACAATTAACCTGGAATTTTGTTTATGAAAAATAAATATAAATTGATTCTAAGGCCCCCACTTGAGATGCGGTGTATGTCAGTTCAGTTCACGGGTCATTACGCGGTACTTGGATATCAAATATCATGTGTTAGTTAAGTGGGCCCAGAAAGGATGTAATTGAAAATTTTGCTTATTTTTGTTGAAATTCAACTAATAATTTTGTCAAATTGCACTTAAATGCAGAGTTCCTTGTGTGAAGAAAGGCGGGATAAGGTTCACCATCAATGGGCACTCTTACTTCAACTTGGTTCTGATCACCAACGTGGCCGGTGCCGGTGACGTAAAGGCTGTTTCGATCAAGGGGTCGAGCACTTCCTGGCAAGCAATGTCTAGGAACTGGGGCCAAAACTGGCAGAGCAACTCGTACCTTGATGGCCAGAGCCTCTCTTTCCAGGTCACCGCCAGCGATGGCGACACCGTCACAAGCAACAATGCCGTACCGGCTGGGTGGCAGTTCGGCCAGACCTTCACAGGAGGCCAATTTTAGATTGTGTCACCAATTGGACAATTTTTAGTCCAATTTCCAATTAAATGTTTTAGTATATTTTTAGTAAATATTTACAGTGGGAAGAGATATCAAGATTCAAGGCTATGCTGAGGTTGCTTTGTTAAAGAGCACCCGCTAAAGCCCATCTCGTATTTATATTTGAGATGGCAATTGATGCAAGGAAGGAAAGGATAGGGTTAGAAGACTTTGCTTGGTACGGAGTCTTTGTACGTATTTATTTGCTTTGGTACGTAGCCCCCAGTTCTCATCTAATTGATGAGGTAACTTTTGTGGGGCTTAAATTTGCATTGTCTTTCTGTAATGCTCTATGTTTGAGATGTTTGTATTGTATTTGGTTTGGAAAATTTAAAGATTTATCATCTCATTTTCATTTGATTATTATTGATATGCTTCCAAGTTCCAACTAGGGGTGTAAATTGAAAAAAGATGGACCTAACATAAATAAGAGGTGCAATTTCCAAACCAAATGGGTGGAAAAAAAACTTTTCTTCTTGTTTATTGAAATAAGTTTATAACAACATTATGAAAATGTTATTCCGAATTATAAAAATAAGTTTATGTTATGTTTTGATTCAAATTGCTCTTTGTAACAAAGATAATTAAATCTAATGAAATCAATTTAAGTTGTCTCATTGTTTCTTGCTCTTTGTTATGTTTTGAGGAAGGTTGGTACCGAGTTGAATCCGACCGATATGCTCACAAAGCCTCTTCTAATTGCAAAGTTCAAGCTTTGTTCAAATTTGGTGTGGGTTTGTTTCTAACTAGTTTGAGCTAGTTTTGTTTCTAGCATGTTGCTAGCGCATCTTTATGTTTATCTTTGTTAGGTTATGTTTGCTTTATATTTTTAGTTTGTTTTAGATGCAATTTGGTTCAAGGTGGAGATTGTTATGTGTTGACCTAAATTGCTATTCGGACCCGTTGGACTTTGTATAATATGTAACTTATGTAATGCCTCTTTTTAAGAGAAAAAATTAAGTCTAATAAAATCAATTTGAGTTGTCTCTTTATCTCTTGCTCTCTTCCTCATCTCAAACTCTAAAAACCCTAACCGTTTATAACAACATTATGAAAATGTTATTATGAATTATAAAATAAAATCCAGCACTTGTATTTAGGGGTGCAAACGAACCGAACCGAATCGAACTTACCTCCAGTTTGAGTTTGGTTTGAATTAATTTCGAACTAAGTTTGGTTTGAATTAATTTCGAACGAACTCAATTTCGAATCAAATTTTTTACGAACTCAATTTTGAACTTCTACGAACTTTGTTATGAATTACGAGTTATGACTTATGGCTGGGCCATAGTTCGAAATTACAACACTTCAATAAAAACTCAGGCATTCTGAATTCTAATTACACAGTACACTAAATTTTATATCAAAGTTCATTACAAATACCAAAATTTATATCAAACACCAAAGTTTAGTACAATCAATCAAAGTTCAGTACAATCACAAAATCAAAGGTTTTCCAAATAGCCGACAGGAGCAACATCATCAAAGTTTTCAAATATCCAAAGTATTCAAAGTACAATTTAAATATCAATAGAAGTACAGAACAATCACCAAAGTCTTAGAATTATTACAAACCCAAATATTATCCTAAATAAAACATTAAAGTTCATTATCAGCGGAAATTAACGGTTCACGTTTGAGTTAATTTCGAACTAAGTTTGGTTTGCGAACCTGTTTCGAACGAACTAGGTCCAGTTTGAGTTTGGTTTGAATTAATTTCGAACTAAGTTTGGTTTGAATTAATTTCGAACGAACTCAATTTCGAATCAAATTTTTTACGAATTTTTTCGAATCAAACTCGAATCGAATTACGAACTACGATTTTTTTGTGCAGCCCTACTTGTATTCATGAATTTTCTCCAATGACGGCCCAACTATGCTAGTTAGCCCAGCCCATTAGATAAAAAGTGTATTACTGAGGAAGCATAAAAATGGGCTTCGATCACATCCAATAACAGCCCAAAAATACTTGTTTGCAAACATCACAAAATTTATGAAGCATAATATTTCCAACGGCCTCCTTCCACTTCACTCTCCGTCCCAATTAAAATCGGAGAGGAGTCAGGAGCGGATCGGAGACCGTTACGAGAGATGCCAGCGACGACTCCGCGACACCGGCGGCCACGATTCCGTGCGCCGCCGCCGACGCCAATCCGGACGGGTAAGGGTAACCGCTCCGCCGCAATTGATGATCGGATCCTCACCGATTTCTTGGAGGTTTCGCTTAGGGTACCCGATCTGACGCTCCCACGATCCCACTTCTCCTCTCCTCGTGAACCCTCCCCGATTTCTGATGAGATCAGCTTCAGCTCGCTCCGAGAAGGAGACATTGTGGCCGCAGGAAGGGTCGTGGCCGCTGTTAGAGACTCAGGCGCCTTTCGGGTCGGATCCTCGTCCATGTCGATGTCTTTGCAAGAGGTGAGATCCACGATTGAGGTGGCGAGGAAGGTGTTCTGCGTGTCAGAGGAGATGAAGAGGGATATCCTCGCCAAGTGGTTTCGTAGAAGAGATGTGGTTGAAGAGGAGTTCTATTGGTATCATCCGGTAAGCCCTGAGATGGACGGGGTTCTTTTATCAGCCTTTCCAGATCCGCAATCTTATCAGATGTTTAGGTACCAATTCCTTTTACCGGTCATGTACAATGTTGTTCAAGTTATATATACATATTAATATATTATTATGTGTTTGTTGAATAAATCTCTACAGAGAGAAAATGGAGAGCATTGCAAGTGAAATGGAGAAGATAGCAGCCATGGTTACTCAAGTTCTCTGTAGCAATGCGAAGAAGGCGAGGATTTCTTGTTCTGCATTGATTTTAAATAAACCTCCCTCTGTGCTTTGTTTAACGAAATTCAATGTGAACCAGTCATACCTGACATGGGATGAGCTGGGAGATGCTGAGCAGCCTATGTCATATGCTATTTGTCTCCATGCCGCTCCCCACGACCAAGAGTTTCGTCTCTGCACCCGAGATGGGTCAAACTTTTGTAAGACACCTGCTGGATCTGCACTTGTTACTGTTGGAAAACAACTCCAGGTAACTGCAGTAACAATTACTATTGGAATTTGATTTTGTACTGCTCTAGCACAGTATTATTCAATTCTAAAAGCTCTGAAAAATCAGCTCTGTGCTTATACTGTATCTTATTAAATACATACTATATTGTTGCTCGATTAACTCCAATTTACTTATTCTCTTTACTTCATTCAGGATTGGTCCAGTGGAGAGTATAAGAGCGCAGTAGCAGAGGTGCTATATGAGCTGAGTGAAGATCCAAACTCGTTCTATTCTATGGAGTTCTTTTACATGACTGAAGATCCAATTGACAAAACTGGTACAAGTTTCAGAGATAAAACTCTGCAACAAAATACAATCTCTATAAAGCATCAGGTTTTGATTTTAGCTGGTGCTATATATTTCTTTAAGTTCCTTTGGTTTTGGATTGGTTCCAAGTTTGCTTAGTCTCTATCTCAGAAAAATAGAAGGCATAGTGATAAACAAAATTAAAAAGGAAACAGAGTAACACAGTATACAATGTCAAATTGATGATTTGGGAATGGGCTTTTTGTATAGGAGTTTTGTTTTGAAAATTTTGATTTGATTGATTAAGTGTAGATATATGGATATTTTGACATAGACAAAAGAGAAGGGATGCAGGAGTATGGTTTGATTTGTTTTTACTTTAGAACGCTCGAGCCTTTTGAAAAGGAGTGTTCGTGATTCTTTTGATTTTGAATTTTTGATTGAGAAGTATTGATGTAAGGAGGATTGAGTGTACATAGGGCTTGTGCTTGAGAAGAGAGTTTAATTGTATGGCTTTCATATGATTGTGAATTCATCTCTTTTTCAAATGATTATGAATTCATCTCTTTTTTCTTTGTTTTGATTGTGTGGCTTTCATATGTGTGCAAAGAGAACTTATGTTTTTAGATGTAGATTTCGTATTAGTATTAGTTTGATGAGAGGACTTATCTATTTAGAACATCAGTTTAACATGTGAAGAAATAATCTATTTTTAATTAGAGAAGGGATGCAGGAGTATGGTTTGATTTTTTATTTTATTTTAGAACGAGTCTTGCGAAAAGGAGTACTCGTGATTTTGCTTGACAAGTCTTGATGTGAGGAGGATTGAGTGTACATATATAGGGCTTGTGCTTCAGAGTTTGATTGTATGGCTCTGATATCCATTTGAAATCAAATGATTATGAATTCTCTCTTTTTTTCTTTGTTTTTTAGATGAAAGATGCGCACATCTATTTTTGTGTGCCAATTTTCAGCAATGCGAGACTTAAGTCTCTGTTCCTGCTAAGTTCTGAGATTTTTTTAATTTTTTTAAATGCTAGCTAAAAAAGTTTCGGCAATATAAGTTCTAACCTTAAAATACATATAGATTTATATGTTATTTGAGTTTGGTTGAATTCTAATCGGTATATTTTATTTTTCAAAATATTGTAATTATTATATATTTAAGGGTTTAGCTAATTCCAATCCCTACTTAGCTAATCAATTTAATTCGTTATCTTTTAAGTCAGGTTGAAAGGATTAGACAAATCAATCGGACTAGACGGATTATTAGAAATTGAATTATTTGTATATTCCTAATTAGAGCTTAAATTTCAAGGGGCGCGCGTTACGGGGGTAAAAATGAGAAAAGGTCGATCAAATGGAACTGTTTTCAAATAACCTAACAGGCTAACACCATAACAGGGAGAAAAAACGGGTTGCGTCCGATGAAATCAAATTTGTGTCAGATGGATTTCTGGTATTTTTAGTGGAAGCTGTTGAGACATAGAATTATGAGAAATTTCTTTATTGATCGGTTTTTTTCTTTTTTGTTGTTATTTCCAACAATCTGTATAAAAGAAGTATTTATAGTCTCTTGACTTATTTTACCGTTGAAACTTAAGAGTAGCTTCAATGGTAACTTTCTATTTTTTTTAAATTACAATTTTGTCATCTTTCTATTTTACAATATTACTCATCTAACAAATTTTATTTTTCAACACCCCCTCAAACTAGGATTATAAATGTCGGTTAATCCTAGCTTGCTTGTTATTTCTTCAAATGCATTCGGAATGAGACTTTTAGTGAAGATATCGGCTAATTGATCTTGATTCTTCACATAAGGAGTTTCAATCTCTTTTGCTTGCACATTTTCTCTTATGAAATGACAATCAACTTCGATATATTTTTTTCTTTCATGAAACACCGCATTCCCTGCTTGATATATCAGTAAACATCTGTTCATTTTTTGTACTGGTACCGAGAAGGTTTGGATCGGTACAAGGGCTTGGAACTGGAAACTAGTTTATTTTTTTGGTCTTAATAGAAATTTACCGTCTTTTTTTTATTAAACTAATACATTCCAGAAGAAACAACTGACATTTGAAGACTAATTCACGAAAGGGATTTGTAGAGATTTAGCTTGTCAGAACAAAGAAAATGCAGCTAAGTCCTTACTATTTTTGTTATTACGTATTTTAATAGACTGCTAAGATCGTAACAGATATTGGAAAATCATAGAATGCTTGATGATTAATGGCTCATATTAGTCTTTTCATATCTATGAACCAAAGCATTCTCATTTCATTTACAAGGTCTGAGAACTCAATAAGTTGGATTGAGTCTCAGTGCCATGTTTTCAGAGCCAAATTCAGTTCTGAGTTCTGACCATGAATTGGTACAGAACTGGTACAAGGCTAGATTGAACCAGAAAAAGGAAAAAAAGAAAGACAGAGAAATATGGATCCTTTATTTCATTGATTCTATAAAATATTCAATTATTGATTAGCAACAATGCTTACTTTGGTTCGAAGCAATCAATGGATAAGAAATATACATATTCAAAGAAGGATTTATTTATTCTAAGAAGTTTGTTTTATCAGATTTAAAAAAAACTTGAGATTTGTTATTCAAATATTAAAATATCATCACAAAATGGCAAAAATTGTTCATAGAGGGCATGAGAAGAAGAAAGGAAGCAATAAAATAAATAAAATGCAAACAAGGAAACCAGTTAAAACCTGCAAAAGAAAATAAATATTCCTAAAATACAATTAGATGATTTATTACCATTTAATTAAGAGATATCTAGTTCAACCCTCTCTAAACAATATGAAATGCAATTTACAGACAGGCTCCTTTCGCTTTGCTTAACTGGTTATGATATTCATGTATCCTAAAGAAACTGTTTTGATTGGCGAAGGTTGCCACTTGATTATCAAGGCCAGATTAAATATGGAATATGAGTTGAATAAGTCAGATTCTGACAAAAAAAATAATTTGTGATTAAAGATTATGAAAATGAGTGAAATATGGAATGCAATAAGCCAGATCATAGGGATAAAAAAAAATGTTTTGATCTGCTAATCATTTTTTATTTCTTATATTATGGAGGTTTTCAGGGGCCAGATTGTAATTTTTCTTCTTTGACAATTGACGGTTGTATCTGTTTCTTTAAAAAAAAGTAAGTTATTGGATGGCACCAGTCGGTACCGATGCATTTTGGTATACTGGTATGCAATGACTAATGCAAGATTCACATGTCAATTTGTTTTTTGTTTTGAGGTTTATGCAGCAAATAATCAAATCCGGATCATATTCCAAGTTTTAATGAAACAATGTTTAAGTAGGGTCTTTTTCTTAGTATATTTTAAACATGTCTTGTACGAACGTTTAAGCATCAGACAATCTGAATTTCCAGGACCAAATTTAGCTATTTTAACTAATTCTTAATTTTTTTTTTCTTACAGGGGCTTATTTGTGAGTTATCTATTAAAAGAGTAAATGAGAAAAGGCACGTGAAAAGCACGGGAGAGAGTCACATGAAAACTTTGCATAATTTATTTGGGCAGAATGGGCAGACCGAAAATTATTATTATAGTAGAAAAACCATCTAAACCGTAGGATTAAGTTCAACGACGTCTAGGATTGGAGAAAAGGAGGACAGTGTTTTTCTAAAGAAAAGCAGCAGAGTCGGATCCTCAATGTACACGCACGCTTTGTAAAATTTTGTAAAATATGGGTCATAAATTATAAAGGAAAACAAACATTTTTCCAAATTAAAAGTTGCAGATCAGCCCTTCAAAATTGACTCGTTTGAATATAAAATCCATGCTCGATAAAAAGGATAAAAATCTAAAAATTCAAGTTGCAAAAAACTATTTCAAAATAAAAAATTTCAAACTTTTTATAGTTGATATTGAATACTATATATATATCTGGCGAGTTGCGAAAACCCGACATGGAATTAAATGTCCATGCAAGCACTTAATATTCAATAAATAATGTTCAAAGTTGAACATCCGAAGGTTATGTTCACATGCACATAACATAAACTAAGTTACATATGGGACAGAAATTTTACCAACTATTCAAGTGCCAAAAATGTAGCAAGGCTTATTGATTTATATAGTAATAGTTTAAACAAAGAATATTAATATTTGTAATCAGTTGTATAAAGGAGCCTACAGAAAATTAATGTCATGACCCATCGCTATCAGACACTGAGACAGAACTGGCAATTAATTTATTTCTCAGTCACACATTATTTTAAATATGCAAATTTGAGAACACCAACTACGTACATATTATGGGATTAAGTTGTAAACGAGTGGAGTTGAATTAAGTTGCGATTTAACATCATCAGATGTCTAAAAATGCTCTGAACCAAAAATGAGGCATGATATATATGGCGTCGATGAAATATGCATACCAGTAAACAAAAGATATGCACTCAGCAAAATGCAGAGAACAAAAGCCCGGCCTCGGCTTGTATGTACACACATTTATGAACATTTAACGCACATGCTGTTTCCTTTATGAGAAAATATGAAAACTAGACAAAAAAAGAAGGATTTGTCATTTTCCATAAACGCTTACAACACATCAAACCTTGATTTTTATTCTATGATTCTCAATCTATTAAGAACTAACCAAACTTGTTTGAACACTTTCACAATAACACTGTGATAATCAACAGAATTGAGAGAAAGGTAACATGCAAGGAGGTCTTCCAGATCATTTGATGATCTCATATTGTTAGCAATTATCATCTCTATCATTGACTCCATGAAATCTCTTTGCGGGTCAGAAGAATACTTCATCACAGCAAGACTCTCTTTCCTGTCTCTGTTCAACCTTTTTTCTTTAGTTGCATTTTTCGTTGTCACCACCCGCTTGCGAATTCGGTATACTGCCAGAGATGCTCGTTTTGTCTTCAAATCAGGCCTCTTATTTTCTGTAGAAAAGGTATCATCATTGACCTTGAAATTGAATGCCTGATCTGATCTTGTTCGAATCGGAGACAGTGCAAGCTCTATCATATCGCTCGAGTTTTTGTTTTTCTCCAATCTCTTAGAAATTGAATTTTTCCTATATGTAATATCGGAATTGAAATCTGTGAACCTGGTTGGTTTTTCACTATCAAATATACGCGTTTCATAATTTTTTGTCGCGTGTATTTCGTGCTTATCTCTACCAACAGAGTAATTGCACCTGATTGAGGTAGACGGAGAGACCAGCTTTGGGCTGTGGCATTTAAACAATACCTTGCAGTGCCTTCTTTTGGATTTCCTTGGTGGGTCCACGGGAAGATCGACATCTTTTCTCCTTGTCAGGTGAACTGGAGAATTTAGGCTCAATCTCGCCTCGAGCACAGCAGTCGAGTAGTAGTATGAAGCCCTATTTGCAACGATGGATATTTTGGGTGATGAAGATTGAGATGTGAAGGATTTCTTTGCTAATTGTGAAGTGCTGGTACCCCAATAATTCTGGTTTCTTCTTCTATTGTGACTACCCATATCTCTCATCTTGTAAAACCATGCATTTGGTACCATGTCAGAGAACCTGAATTTGTACTTGCCCATTTCTATCTCTCTCTCTCTCTTTAAGGGAAAGGAATTAAGTTGGATTTATATTGGGGTAGGGTAGCTATTATTTATAACATATATAGTGAGAGGGCTTTAAAATGGAAGCTTTAATGATAATTACACTAAGGAACAAATTCAAGCTGTAACTCACAACAAAAAAGTAGAAAACTTAATTTCACCAACGGAACAGAAGTTTAAATTTGCTTCTCACTACAAATTACAAAGAAATTCAAATCTCCCTCCCTCCCTCCCTCCCTCTAGAATAAATGGTGTAACCGATGGTGGTGCAGAAGTTACAAGTAGTTATAGTCCATTGAATGCAAGTGCAAGGAGACAGAGGGTTAATTTGGTCAAATATCTAAAAGTGGTCACCAACGAATTCTTACAAAATTTTCAAGGGCGTAGATGCAAACAAACAACCAAGTTATTGCCTTTACGTTACGGTGATTAAGTGCAATTATGTTTCAATTAAGGAACGCAAAATTTATATAAAAAAGACGAATATTGAGATTAGGTACAAATGCAGATAACTCGTTTTTAATATCCTGTCGGGTGCATGCATATTTAAGTTGCATCTTCACCTACTTGATTAGTTCAAACCGCCTTTCTTGACTTGGCGCAATAATTAATTAGTTGCAAACCAAGACCTTAATTACTACGGTAATCTTATTTCGGATACAGGTATTGACAGAGTTATTTTCACATTACGCAGCGCATGATCAATAAAAGATAAAATGAGAAGGTATATAACTGGTCTGGTGCGCTGCTTAATATAAGACAGTAAAATTCAACCTCTAAGCATCTTAAATTAATAGCCAACTAGGCATTATTAGCTTCTTCTAATCAAGTATTCATTGTGAGTTCTTATAACAATACAAAAACTGGATACATGGAAAACATGTTCACCTGGTACAACGATTTTAATTGTGGTGAGAGTTCAATTTACCAGTATCTTACTGGATATTTGACAAAACTGAAAATGTTTATAGTGATTACTTTTAGTTACCATTAGGTGTAATCTGCCATGTAAGTCTCATTTTTACAATAATGTACGCACATGTGATTAGAGGGATTTATCTTAAAGAAAACAATACAATGTTGTTGTTTAGTCATTATTATTTGATATATACATTCAAAAAATCACCACAGATTAGGTACCAAGAAATACAATACAAGTACTAAAACATTATTTTTCTTACCCTATTACAACTGAGAAAACAACCCTCTTAAATTGACAAAATTAGGTGTGGTCGTCTACTCACCATATAAAACTGTTGCCAAGAGATAAAGAGAGACAGATAGGGAAGCATGCACTCTGTTTCTGACAAAAGAGACAAAATGTGAAACAGACAAACCAGATTATATATTCAACAACACTAAATCCTTGTAGATGCTTCACATGAACTCCTTTGACTAAGTTATTTTCTATGCATGGCCTCGTGCGCTGATTTATGCTTTAATTCACTTCTCCAAAATGTACATTAAATGGAGAAACTACTTCTATATATAACCAACATTTTATTTCATAATTTTGGGCTTGGACTGTTATTATAGCCTTTTCCAAGGGAAGAAATTTGCAAATTCTTAGACCATATGTAGTGAAGAACCATTTTCATGAAGCAAAACGGTACAGGCGGAGCCACTAGGTTCTAGGAAAAGGCACTTGCCTGTTCTTGATTCAAATAAAAGTCTAAAATATGTTATTTTTTTCAAAAATATGCTTGTGTTTAAAATAATTATATTATTATGTTCTATCCTGAAATTTTTTCCCCACCCTATATATTCTATTATGGTGTAATGTTGAGGAAGTCAAGTCAGAAATGTTTTAATGGTACCATGATGTAATGTTGAATTAATTTTATTTAGGTCGTTGTTTGAAATAATTTTAACAAATTTTGAGTTGATGTGGAATCTAAGTTTAGCTTGTTCTTTTTTTTTTAGAAAAGATTGAGAGTGAAACCACCCGTCTAATATTCACAATAGATTTTTATTTCGGATTTCGAACAAGCAGCTCTCTATACGGAAAACATTGCTTTGAATAAGTTAATTTAGTTTGTTAAAAGCCGAAAAAAAAGTTTAGATTGTTAAGTTTGGACTACTATGTTATTATAATATGTCAATTAATTTTTATATAATTAATTTTTTATAATTGATTAGCAGCTTGACAGAAAAATGATGCGGTGTGATCAATATGTTAACAGAGTTCGGATCCAGACGAATTTATTATGTTTGGACTTTCTAGTTTTGTGTCTTTGTTATTTAGGACATTTTATATGGCCTACCTACCTAGTCGTGCGTTTTAGTTTCATATTTTTTTGATGTTATTTATACTTATGTAGATGTGAACAACAATAATCTTTTCGGGGTGGTTGGCAATGCGTCCACAGACATGACAAGTTTAGAAATATTGTATGAAATTATAATTTTGAAGTACATATTCATTGAATACAGATTTCATTTGTATTTTCATTTGTAATATTTAAATGTTATTTTTTGTAACACATTGTTTCAGGGATAAATCCGTCTGTGTAGTTTTTGCACAGCTTGTTTCAAGTTAGGATAAAGAAGGAGGGTCGTGATAGGCGTGGCGAGCCAATGATAAACCAATGGTCGAAAAACAACCATTCTCTCATCAAATGAAACCCATAGATATTTCGTTGGGGCATAACCATCATAGCAACGCGTCATATCGGAGCCCGGGTGTGATGTTAAATGAGCAAGGGTCGGGTCGTAACCTCATTAGTGACGCGCCATATCGGGACCTGAGTATGGTGTTAAATGAGCAAGGGCCAGATCGTCACCTGATGCACCAAAATGGTACTACTACTTTTAAAGATTTATAAACTCTAATTTCTACTTATGTTCAGATCACAAGCGCATGATCCTACCGTGTAGTATGATTGGGGTGTCGATCCACATGGATAGTATATTATATTATAAACACTTTTCACTAGTCTAGATTATTGGGCGGTTTTAAAAGTTTTGATGCTGTGGGGCTAATTGTGCTAAGGTTAGAATTATATAGTAAATAGAGGGCCTCTAGGGTTCAGGTTCTCTCCTTCTTAATTATGCAAAATATAAATTTTGACGTCTCTCTACGTCGCATGCGGCACTGTCACTGTTGCATGTGGCCTAGATTGTCCCACAGCTACCCCGCATGCGGCACTGTCACTACCCGCAGGGTTTGCTGGGTTCTTGCTTATGCGATTTGAAAGATTTTCCAATCTTGCAATCGGGATTTTGGACTATTAAGACTAAAGTATTTTAGGTACGCAATTATATTATTTTCCTATACTAACCCGCAGTTGGAATATCCCAAAGACCCTGCATAATCTAGGTGTTTTCTAATATAATATAAATGTACAATTTACGCTATCCTGCCAAAGGAGCCCACTGGGTTCTAACCCTAGTCTTTGAACGACTGCTAAGCCTCATTAGTCGAAGTGTTGGAAGTACTTATATGCATTATCATTCTCACACAAGGATGCAACGATTTTACACCTATTGGTATGTGGAGGACATTGGCATATAGTAGACAGAACTATGTATGCAAGGACTTAATAAAAAGAAATTTAAATAATAAAACAAACTCAAATTAACATAAACAAAACATAAATTTATATTAAAACATAACTAAGAATTCGAGTACAATCCTCACCCTAGATATGAGAAGTTTAGTTTCTCATAGCCATGGCAAAATAAAAGGAATAAAATAAAGAGAACATAAATTACAACCCAATTGAAGATGGATGAACCTTTGCCTCCTTAGATGACGCATTCTTCTCCTGCTTGGCTTCCGATGGCTACCCTTCTCTCTCTAACACTACTACAGAAAAACAGATTACACACGGACATTAATGGAAGAGCTACACGGATTTCCTGCTGTGTTTAAAGCCAGGGTGTATGAATAGGTCAGGAACTACACACGAATATTTGACCGTGTGTGATTATGATGATTTCTACACGGATATTCCCTAATTAACCGTGTACAAAGACCTAGCGAGCTACACGGATATCAACTAAATAACCGTGTACGACTCCTCTTTCTACACGGCTTTGTATTAAAAGTCCGTGTAGCTCTCTTAGCTATTATACACGGACTTTTGGTAAATATCCGTGTACAAATAGTTTTAGATATTTTGTATTACGCCTCCAGCAAGGCTATCATACACGGATTTTTAACAAAAAAACCGTGTATGATTAGTATTGCACACGGACAACTGTTAAATAGCCGTGTGCAATAGCTAATTTTTTTTTTGTTTTTTCTATCGTACACGCACAATTGTGAAATATCCGTGTATAAATACCTTTTTTTTTTGTATATTTTGTTTTTGGGCTAGCCTCCAGCTTTGCTAGCCAATTTTTTCAACAGAAATACAAATATTCATTCGAAACAGATTAATTGGCAAGAAATTCATATACTAAATTTATACAAAATTCATATAGCAATAAATTCATTCGAAACATATTTTTATTACAAATTAATCTATGCAAATCCATATCGAGGATTACAAAATTCCATGGCAAACCACCTTGCCCACATGCACCGCACATCGTCGATCTGATTCCAAGTGTAATGATCTTGATTTGTCACATTCTACAAAATTATAATTTGATAATAGTTAGTATTTCAGAAAAGGTAGATATCAATTGCTTATTATATAGGAAATTCATATGAAGTACATACCGCTTTTGGGAATTGGAATTGTATTCTTTCGACAAAGTCAAACATGAATATCATCGTGTAATAAGCGCATTCCCAACCCTCCTTCTGTTGCGGGCACTGAAATTTACATTTAGCGGTATTTGTTAGAATGACAATAATTTTTTTAACAAGATATGAAATTTTTAACTCATAAAGTGTGCTCACCAACATGTACTTCCAATTCAACTTGCTTTTCTTGCCCGGGCCCGTGCTATCTGATCCTCCCTCTTTAATATATTTCACAAAAGCCCTTACAAAAGTGAGTGAATGTAATTAGCAATTTTATAATTTGAATTGGAAGTAAGAAATGCAAACCTATAGAATTATTATTGCTTACTTATTCACAAAAGGCAAGATAACTTTGCACTTGGCAGCCGCGGTCCTTCCTTTTGGCTTACAAGAATCAATAATTATGCCCACAGTTAGGTACGGCACAATGAGAATCGTGCACCAATGTTTGCTGTGGGATCGAGGAGAAGAATTATAGTACTTTAGCATATAAAAGTCACACGAGTATTTGCTATGATTGATGGTGTGATTTCATTTTTTTATGTTTAACTTTTAATTCCTTTATACAATTCTTTAATTAAAATATAAACAACACATAAGTTAAGATTAGAACTAACCCCTCGTGGTATGGCATGAGAATGAATTTCTTCTCCTCCGCCTTAGCACGATGCATCGCAGAACACATGTACTCGATTGACATATCCGGATAATATGTCACTGCCGTACCACTCACTTTCTCGGGGTCCAGAAACATGCACAAGTTCTTCCTTTCAACCATCTCATCACAGTTTCGGACTAGCTTCCTGAAAACTCATCATATTGTAATTAGAATATATATTTGAGTTCTATACAATAATGAAAATATTTTAATATCACTAACATGAGAAAAATGGTGATGTGTGAAACATCGAGCCATTTGTCGGATGACGAGTGGTGGAAGAGGTCTTTGAAATCTTTGAACGTTATCAGGAGATCCCTGCCTTCGTGTAGAAACATACCAGGTGGGACAGGGATGATGATAGCCTCCATGCCTTCGGGCGCCGTCATCAAGTAGTCATGGAGAAGGCGCAAATCATTGGGCAAACGGCTGTATTCTTCTTCGGTGACCATAGGACGTGAAGGTGATTGTGGCGCGTCAGGCGCGACGACGCAAGCCACCTCCTGACATACCGGTGACATCGCCGTACCGGTAACATCATCTCCTCGTGTCTGTATCAAGTTATAGATGTATTATTCTAGTATTTCAAAAAGAATGAGTTGAATGTAACAAAATAAATGGATTTTTTTATGGATTACCTTATCCAAAACAATCTGACTCTTGGGCCATTGGACAAATGACATCCGTGCGTCATCAAGCACAAGCGCTTCGTCGGTAGGGACAGGAAGGGGTACGCGCTGCCATCCATCTACGACTAACTCAACCTGCACGCATGCATGGTCGGGTCTTAGCTGAGTAGAGTGTACAATTTTGGCGAGTGGATGTACAACGCCCTTAGCAACGATCAGAGAAACACTACCATTCCGCAGGACGAGGTCGCATGCTCTGGGGTCCTGCAAATTTATAGGAAAGTTGTTTATTTTAATGATGCGATATTGTCTAACAAGGTTGCAAACAGGTTTTAAATACCTTTAGATTATGAACAAATATTGATTACCTTGAGATTATCCAAATCGTCTAAGGCGCCCCACGTGCCGGATGCTTGACTACTTCGCCGAATTCCCGGCGAAATGGGAGGTGGTTGCTCGGATGGCTACGTAGTTGCTGATCTAATTTGTGTCAACATTGCTTCCATCTCAGCAAACCTTGCGTCGTACTCTTTGCTCACCTCCGCGCGTATCTGCGCAACTATCTCGTCTTTGTTTACCTTGGCACGCGATTTTCTTCGAGGTTTTTGTCCCTCCACTCGGAACACCTCCTTCCAGCCCCTGTAGACCCCTACACCCCTTACTCGACCCGGGTGTTCTGGATTCTCGAGCACTGCGGACAAGGAATCATTTTGTCGTTCGACACTCCGGGCACCCGAGTTGACCTCCTCCTCCACTTCCAACTGTTCAAGTAAAAGAATTAGTTAAAGCAAAAGAACAATTGATGTACTTTCGGAGTTATAATTTTCGGATGAATGTCACAAAGTAAGTATAAAGGACTCTTACCATTCTTTGAGCCACAGGTTGCAAATCCTTTGGGAGTACTATCCTCCCGTCAGCGGTTACCTCGGCTCTACCCATGACCCAATCTTTGCCCCTAGGATTTTGGATCCTAACCACGGGTGAGTCAGAATCCTTGTTCGCGTCCAGGACTTTCCTCCATTCTGCCGACTTACCCTCGTAACCACCTGACCCTAGATGGTGTGGATACTTGTTAAAGGCAACGGTCATCCTGCCTTTATTACTTTTTGTCTTCACAGAAACAAGACAATAACGATCAGTTAGTTTTAGAAAGATAAGTACACATCGAGAAAGAATAAGCATAAATTTGGCACGAGTTAGATACCTTGAACTCTTCGGTAGACTTCAAAGCTTGAAACACATCCCAGTCCTCTTGTTTTAGCCATTTGTAGTAGCCGACCGGATTTCTCCCTTTCTCCATGAACTCCGTCTTCAACGTGCTCTTGTATTGCTTCCAACCATTGTTCATAATCTTCAAAGTCTTATCCTTTGGAACATCATTCTCGATGTTCCACTGAGCCTGATTGACACAAAAATTTAATGTATTTAAGTATAGATCATACATAAGTGAAAATTCAAGAGAAGAGTTGTTAGGCACTTTACCTTCACCGCGTTCCACCACTCGTTCTTCACCTTATCCTCAAAATGATCCCATCTCTCAACAAGGATACTCGCATTTTGCCTCACGAAGCTCGTACACCAATTTGAATATTTCTGCCGTTTTTCTCCCTGCGCACGCCCGTCTTCTGTGAACCAGATTTCTTGATGGGTCTGCTCGGACGTGCTCGTGCACATTGTCGGCCCTCTCCTCCTTCTTTCTGATGAGGCAGTAGCTTGCTGCTCCTCTTCTTCTGCCATCATATCGACGTACTCATCCTCATTCGACATGGTTCTGCATGAAATTAAAGATCAAATCACAAGTGACCAATAATTGAAGAGATAAATTAACAAAATAGAGATAAATGAACTACATATTTTGTCTACTACATTCGACATGGTCTATTACATATTTTGTCTTTTGTAGGGATAAATGAACAAAATAGAGATAACCTAAAATACCCTAACATGCAAGTACCATAATTATTTGAATAACCTAAAATTAACAAGTACCCTAAATTAACAAGTACCCTAAATTAACCTAAAATACCCTAAAATTAACAAGTACCATAAAATAACCTAAAATACCCTAAAATACCCTATATACAAATTATGAAAAACCACAATGTATTCAATAACCTAAAATTAAAGGCCGGCCATTTATTTAAACTCAAATTTCCCAATTTCTTCTCAATAGCGCAATTTCAACAGAGAACAAGCACATGGGTTGCTGGTACACCATACCAGTAGCCAAAATTGGTACACAAACCAGCAGAACAAAGGAAAGAGGCCGGTACCAGTGGGCGTCATTGTGCTGTACCAACTGGTACAGCAACACAACAGTATCAGATAGTCAAAAAGGGGCAGCACGATAACAACAGCCAAGCCGCAAATAGCAATACCTTTATTAAATTGGCTAACGGGTTCAAACCCAATAAGAAAAAGAACGAGATAGAGAGACGCTAATCTAGGTGAGAGAGACCACGGGTTAGAGAGAGAGAGACCACGGGTGAGAGAGACCGAGGTGGTGAGGCGGCGAGGCGGTGAGGCGCGCGGTGAGCGGTGAAGATCGAGCTCGTGTCTTTGGGAGGTTTTTGGCAGAGAAGGGTTTTCGGACTTATGAAAATTTTGGCAGAGAAGGATTTCGAAATAACCAATGTTTCCTCATTATACACGGCTGTTAAGTTAATGTCCGTGTGCAAATCACCTTTCTACACGGTTGTACATAAAAATCCGTGTGCAAATCACCTTTCTACACGGACATCTAGCTAATAGTCCGTGTAGCTCTCTTCCATTTCTACACGGACTATTAGCTAAAAGTCCGTGTATAAATCGTTCCGACAGGCGGGTCCCAGGTTCAGTAAAATGCTTTGAACATAAACTAATATTTATTTTAACTATTAACTAATATTTATTTTAACTATTAACTAATATTTATTTTAACTAATATTAAATGTTTGATAAAGTTGAACATAATATTTTAAACATAATATTTTCATTAAACATAATCCTTCCTTAAATATTTTAACTAATATTAAATATTTTAACTAATATTAAATATTTTAACTAATATTAAATATTTTAACTAATATTAAATATTTTAACTAATATTAAATATTTTAACTAATATTTTAAATATTTTAACTAATATTAAATATTTTCACTAATATTTAGTGAAAACTAATATTTTAACTAATATTTATTTTATTTTATTATTAAATGTTTTAACTAATATTTTCAAAAACTAATACTAATATTTGATAATATTATAAGCATTAAACATAATCCTTCATTATAAGCATTAAACTAATATTTGATAATACTATTACTACATTATGCTTTTTTCTTTTTTTCCCTCTTTTTTTCCTTTTTTATTTGATATATTACAAGCTAAAGTTGCAATATTAAAAGCTACACGGTCTTAAACAAAATAAATATTACACATTATGCTTTTTTTTTCCTTTTTCTCCTTTTTTCCACTATTTGAACAGTACCCTCGGCCCATAATCCTTCATTGTGGTCGGACCGCATGTAGTCAGCTTCGTCTACCCCTTCAAGTGTTGCTACCTCAGTTTGCACATCAGTACAAAATGGAGGTACTTCGTCGAACTGGTCGTACTCTTCTTCATCGACGACATTTTCTACCCCGACAATCCTTCTTTTTCCGGATAGGACGACGCTCAACCTAGCATCACTCGGGTCAGTGGCATAAAAGACTTGGGTGGCTTGCTTGGCGAGTATAAACGGATCATCAACATGCCCAACCCTGTTTAAATCAACGAGTGTGAACCCGTCGTTATCAACTTTAACACCTCGGTCTTCGACCCATTGACACCGAAACACGGGAATGCTCAGGCGAGGACTGTAAATGAGCTCCCAAATTTCTTGAATAACGCCATAATATGACTTTGATGCTATTACAGCCCGGCCATCTCCGGATCTACTGAATTCTTGAGAGGTCGCCACCAACGTCACCCCACTGTTTTGCATCGTGCTCTTATCACTCTGGGATTTAGTATAAAATGTATATCCGTTAATCTCGTATCCTTGGAATGTTCTAACAACAATTTGGGGTCCTTTGCCAAGCAGTTTAACAATTTCAGGTACGGGGTGTGACTGCACTCTTTCTTTCAGCCATCCTATAAAAGAACGATTATGCTCGTTAGTAAGCCACTTCTGACTTCTCGTGTAGTTTTGTTGTTGAAGGATTGTCATGTGCTCATCTATATAGGGAGCAACATCTGTCATGTGTTGTAGTACAATAAAATGTGCCTTTTGTAGTTCATTTAGATCAGCAACTACGGCTCTCAACCCAATTGTCCCGACTCCTTGGAGCCTTCCCTCGTATTGAGATTTTGGAACGCCAATAGGATCCACACCGGTCAAGTAGTTGGTGCAAAAATCAATCACCTCCTCCGTAGAATATCCTTCTATAATGCTGCCTTCGGGTCGATGTCGGTTCCTTACGTATTTTTTCAAGATGCCCATGTATCTCTCGAATGGATACATATACCGAAGGAACACGGGACCACAAATCTTAATTTCTCTCACAAGATGAACAACAAGGTGAACCATGACATCGAAAAAAGATGGCGGAAAATACATCTCAAGTTGGCAAAGAGTAACGACGACCTCCTTTTGCAAAGAGTCCAATTTTAGAGGGTCTATCACTTTGGAATTTATTGCATTGAAGAAAGAACAAAGCTTCGTAATGGTTTGACGAACGTGCTTTGGTAAAATTCCCCGAATTGCAACCGGAATTATATGTGTCAGTAAAACATGACAGTCGTGAGATTTCAGACCGACCAGTTTCAAGTCCTTCATCGACACCAACTTCTTAATATTCGAAGAATATCCTGATGGGACTTTTATACCATTGAGGCATTCACAGAAGCTTGTTTTCTCTTTCTTTGACATTGTGCACAGTGCGGGGGGTAGGTATGTGCGCTTCCCTTTCTCCTGCGGTGCGAGCTCGGGTCGTATTCCCATCTCTACCATGTCTTTTCTCACTTTAATACCATCTTTCGTCTTCCCCGGAATGTTCAATAATAAACCAATTAAACTGTCACAGACATTTTTTTCGACATGCATGACATCTAGGCAATGCCTCACTTCTAAATATTTCCAGTACGGTAGCTCCCAAAATATGGACCTCTTTTTCCAAATATTCTTCGGTAGTGCTTTGGCGCACTTTCCAAAAACAACATCAATGTTTTTTACCCGTTCGAAGACACTCTCCCCGTCTAATGGATGACGAGCCACTCCAAGCTCAATTTTCCCGTTGAATGCCATCTTCTTCTTACGATATGGGTGATTATTAGGAAGAAACCTACGATGCCCCATGAATACATTCTTTTGACAATTTTTCAACCTCAGCACCTGCGTGTCATCTTCACAGATCGGGCACGCTTTTGCTCCTTTACAAGTGTAACCCGACAAATTCCCGTACGCGGGGAAATCATTTACGGTGCAAAACACCATGGCCCGCAAGTTAAAGGTCTCTTTCATATACGCATCCCACACCGGGACGCCATCACGCCACAATTTTTGGAGGTCCTCAATTAATGGTGCGAGATATACATCTATGTCATTTCCGGGTTGTCTGGGTCCTTGGATTAGTAATGACATCATTATATATCTGCGTTTCATGCACAACCAAGGAGGGAGATTGTAGATGCATAAAAGAACAGGCCAAGTACTGTGCCGACTGCTCATACTTCCAAACGGACTCATTCCATCTGAGCTCACCACAATCCTAAGGTTCCTCGTTTCAGAACCAAATTCTTTGAAATGTCTGTCAATGTTTCTCCATTGAGGAGAATCAGCCAGGTGTCTTAGTTTACCGTCATTTTTGCGCTCTTCTTCGTGCCAACGCAATAATTTTGCATCTTTGGGATTCGCAAACAACCGTTTGAATCTCGGTATTATCGGCAAATACCACAACACCTTAGCCGGAGGTCGGCCACTTGTGTCCTCGTTACAATCATCAGTGTCCTGGTCCTTACGACGTTTATATCGTGAAACACCGCATTTAGGACAGACATGCATGGCCTCGTACTCGTTACGATACAATACACAGTCATTCGGACATGCATGTATTCTTTCGATCTTCAACCCCATTGGACATATCAACTTCTTTGCCTGATATGTTGTACCGGGTAACTCGTTGTTATCTGGGAGCATTTCTCCTAAAAGCTGTAATAAGGACGTGAAACTCTTATCGCTCCAACCATTGTCTGCTTTTAAGTTTAATAATTTCAACACAGCTGACAGTTTTGTAAATTTGGTACACCCGGGATACAACGGCTTCTTGGATTCATTAGACAAATTTTGAAATTTATCATAATTTTTATCACTAATTTCATCTTCCACATCACGTAACATATCCTCCAAATTTTCAGTAAACTCGTGTTCTACATTTTCATCAAAATTCCTCTCCATCTCATCATCGTCATTTTCGGGTTCGACGTTAATATCAGAATATTCGGCACTCTCATAATCCTCGTTCCAATCAAGTTCAAAATTATCAGAAATTCCAACATTCTCATCATTCAATTCACGATTACAATCTTTATTGGCACTACTACTACTTTCCCCAAATTTCTCACCATGCATGAACCAACATGTATATCTCTTCTTAAATCCCCGACAAATCAAATGAGCTCTAATTTCTTCGATGTCCAAAAATCTTAATAAATTTTTACAATCTTTACAAGGACATAAAATGTCTTCTTCTTTTTTCTTCACTCTATAACTCTCAGCAAATTTTATAAACTCATCAACGCGAACCAAATATTCTTCACTGTCACGTCGCATTTCATACATCCAGCTTCGATCCATCTGTAAATTAAATTAAAAAAATGATTTGATCAATTAATCATGCATGGTCAACATTCTCCTTCGTGTACAAAATTTTGGGCTTACAAAGGGCCGGTTTACAATCCTAACCCACTCTTTGAATATTATGTCTCATATGTGAACACATATTAGCGAGATTTAATTAGTATTTGAGAAAAATTCGGCAGCATTTCCCCTTAACTCCCCAAGTATGCGTACGAACCACATACTCGTAGGAGCAATAAGGGAAAATACTGTCGAACTTTCCTCAAATACTAATTAAATCCCGCTAATATGTGTTCACATCCTAAATGAGACATAATATTCAAAGAGCAGTCCCAAAACGGGGACTATCCAAAATTAATCCCTATTGGATTAATTTTGAACGGGCATGGACCTAAAAGCATCTAAAGGTCGGTTATTGGACCACAATACACTAATTAATTACATCTAAAATTAAGAATTCAAGCATGCATGAAATGACCTAATTAAATAAGCCTAAATAACAGAAAATTAGAGGAAGAAAATGATTTAAATACATATTACTAACCTTAGAAAGATGGAGAGGAGAAAATACAAACTTTATTCAAAGATCTCAGATCTCAGCTGCTGGCCTCGATCAATTCGCAGAAATAAAAAGCTCAGTTCGAGATGTATTAACTAAAAGACTTGATCAAAACGGCGCTCTGGAAGGGAAGAGATAAAAACCCTACACTATTATACACGGCTATTTAGTTATAAATCCGTGTAGCTCTCCAACTATTTCTACACGGCTATTTAGTTATAATCCGTGTACAATTATAAGAATTCTACACGGCTATATTATCAAAAAGCCGTGTGTAATGTTCCTACACGGATATTTAGTTATAAACCGTGTAGCTCTCTCAATTATTTGCACACCCACTTCTTTACACACGGATTTGTGGTTTCTAATAAACCGTGTAGCTCTCTCTAATAATTCTACACTGATTATTAACTAATTATCCGTGTAGAAATCGTGCAGATCTTTTGGACTCATATTTGGTACACTGTTTTTAATATAATTGCCAAATCCGTGTACAATGTGCAGTGTACAAAGCCAGTTTTTGTAGTAGTATAAGTACTCTCTAACCTAACCTAGCAATGAGAATTGCTAATATCAATGCTATGGACTTAACATAATTAAACACGCACACCAAATTCTATTACAAGAGGGGTATTTATAGCCTTCCTAATATGAGAGATGGAGTAGTGGAAGTAGTGGAGGCGGTGGAAACTTGGGGTGCACTTCAAGTATGGATAAATGAAGCCAAAAATAGCTATGAAAGCTTGATTTCGAAGCAATCGGGTCCCTCTAAAAGAATTATGTCGAAAATAGCATCAACGGTGGATGATCTGATCCCAAGGAAACTGTCCACGGATTGAGTCCACGGATCATGCGGCATCAGGGTATGTCGCATGCGGCATAGAGGAGGCCGCACGGCTTCCTGACTTTAGCAGATTTTCTGTATTTTTTGCCATTTCGCATGTTGTGCACTTCGTGTGAGGTGTTGCATGCTCCATGTGATACCCTGTTTTGGTGTTATCTTCAGAAATCGCCTAAATATGACGCTTTTGCTATGTTTTTGGCCTAAATACGCAACTTTCTCAAAAACCTGCCAAAAAGACCTAAAAACACATTTGCGGTAATAAATCGGAAAAATGGCTACTTTGCATTAGCTTTTGGCCATTTTTCTGAAAAAAAAAGATAGTGATTTTCGCTATATGTTTTGGCTTCATCACACCCCCAAGTTTTTTGTTCGTACTCGAACAAAAATAAACAAAGCTACTTGGATAGGTTGACTAAAAATTGGCTTTGAATAAGATTTTCTGAAATATTGATAAATTTTCTAAGAACTAACCTAATACAAAAATATTTACTCAATTCCTAATATTTGTACTTGGTGAAATTTTTAGAAAATGAAAACTTTTGCATTCACAACACTTTGATGTTATTTAGAAATAATTTGAAGACAACCGTCTTAACATCATCATGGTAAAATAGATCGTAAAATCAATCAATATTCATTTTTCATCCTTTTAAATTTTCGATCTCTCCTTTAATTAAACTAAATTTTTAAAGACTAAGTATGTTAGTAGAATGCAACTTTATTAATAAAGTAAATACATCTTACTCAATTTGGTTTTACCCTTCTAGCGCATAGATACAAATGAGATGTTATGCGGTCCGAATGTACCTAAGGATTTCATCGGGTGATTCTTCTAGCGCATAGACACAAACGAGAGGTTATGCGTTCCGAATGCACCTAAGGATTTCATCGAATCCCAAATTGAAACACGGTGGTGAGACCTATTTTGCTTCCTCTTCTAATAATTATTATTTTTGGATTTTTTGTGGGACTTATTTTATGTCATGTGATCCCTTCGGAAGTAGATTTATATCAGAATTTCTTGGGCTCGCCAGTTCCAACTCCGTTTTCTCATCTTTTTTCGAAATGGAGTTAGGAAAAAAAAGTAGACCGGAGTAGATTCGACGTCCATAAGATTTACTTGGAGTTTGATGGGCTCCGCACCTATCCGACGTGCTTCAAGATTCATGCGTTCCACTTTTATATCCGTGCATGCCCGCTTAAATATTCGTATCAGAGCGTACGGATCGTAAAGCCAATTAGTCGGATTCAGAGTCCATCGAATCCAAAATAGATTCGATGGACATCGGACCTACATGTAAAAAGAGCCATACACGGAATGACAGAACTGGCAATCTCATATTTCCTAGAAAGATATATTTATAATTTAATTTTCTAGATTATAATTACAGTTTAAAGATTTATTATTATAAAAAAATTGGTTTTGAGTTTACTGTCGTAAAGATGATCAGTACAGTAAATCAATCAAATTATACTGCCTTCGAGATGAAAACCAAGATTTCAAACATATGGAAAGCATATTCCTTAATTACGGCTCGATCAACGACAACTAATTAAATTGCCAGATTGACGATTCATACAATTACAACTCATTCAAGGAGCAATTTCATGGATGAAACCATCGCTTTCTTTCATGAGAACTGCCAAAATTTGGGTCCGGATCCCCTAAAGTAACCCAATCTTTGGGTTGTGGATTGAGACCGTCCGATTCGAATTTGTTGTTCGATTGTCTCGGGATTTGAATTTATTGTCGGAATGTGTGCGCTCACTTCGCAGATGGATTTTCACGGATTCAAATTGGACGGTCTGCTGGTTTTACTTTGTGAGTTTTCCTAATTACTTTAAACCACAACCAAGATCTACTCCTTTGTAAGAAATTAAACTTAATGCACAGCGGAACTTACTTTCCATCTTCAAAGGCCTCCGTATGCTATCAATCAGACAGCTTCCAAGGCTCTGGGTTGATACGCTCCTGGTCTTGACTTGAGTTGTTGGCTCTCGAGTCCTTCCAAGAACTTGCAATCCTTTTCTCTGGCTACCTTAAATATTATGACAGAGTATCTTGTCTTTCAATGGAGCAGACAATATGATGGATTGATAGCAAGCCTTGGAGACTCAGCCCTTTTATAGCAGTGCAAAAAACCCCAAACCTAGGGCAGCCGAAATTTGCTAATACTTGGAAAACAAGTTTTCCAAGAAATCTTGATTTCGGATTTCAAGGATCTGGAAATCAGGAGCTTCCAGAAAGAACCGAAATAAATCAGAATAAATTCTGATTTCCTTCTTTAGTCTGTATTTATTACTGCTATTATTTTAATCAACTATAATCGGTCCATTAACAATTATATTGATTAACATTGTTCTATATGTATTTGTATCCAAAACCTTATATAAATACGTATAATGCCATGACTTAATTAATCACATTATTTGGCATATTTTAATCATTACATAAATGTAATCTTGCGACAGTATTTGATATTATAATCATAATGCACGCATGTCCAACTTTATTATTGTAATTAGACGTCTCTAAATCCAACAATCTCCCACATGGACAAGTGCAACCTTTTGATTATATATCCTTAACTTTATTGCATGCAACTTTTCTGTCTTTGCTTATCGTATTTCTTAAACAATTCCGTCCATCAATTATGCTAACAAAGGACTTAAGCGGCATTTGTCACATTTATTCGCAACTAAAACGACATAAATCACGCTGCCAGCATAACTGAATGACATGAATCTGATTTGGACATATAGTTTAGAAATTACACGCAAGTGTGATTAGACGTGCCTATTTCTAATTGAGTCACCTTCACTTTACTGTATGAGGCCAAGAATTTAAACTTTAAAGAAAGAAATAATGAAACTGAAATTGAATGCAACTTGTATATATATCATCAAAATTGTTTACAATTGCATTACATAGAACATCAGAACTCAAAAACATATTCAGACTCCCACATTTTCTAATTATCCTAAACAGATATTACACCCATACAAGCAACATGTTGGTGAAATTTCTTGGGTGGCAGTCCTTTAGTAAGAGGATCCGCAATCATGGAGTCTGTACCTATGTGTTCTATATATAATTCATTTTTCTCCACTCTCTCTTTTACAACCAAAAACTTAATGTCAATGTACTTCGACTTTGACGAACTTCGGTTGTTGGTGGCGTATAACACTGCTGAATTGTTGTCACATAATAATTTGAGTGGTTTCTGAATAGAATCCACAATTTTCAGCCTTGTGACGAAGTTCTTCAGCCATACGCCATGATTAGATGCTTCATAGCATGCGACAAATTCAGCTGCCATAGTGGAGGAGGCTACCAATGACTGCTTAGCGCTCTTCCATGACACGGCACCGCCTGCCATCATAAAGATGTATCCTGATGTTGACTTCATGCTGTCGACACATCCTCCAAAATCAGAATCGGTATATCCAATGACCTCGAGCTGTTCCGATCTCCGATACGTGAGCATATAGTCCCTAGTTCTCTTTAGGTATCTCAACACTCGCTTGGCTGCCTTCCAGTGTTCCATACCTGGGTTACTTAAATATCTCCCTAGCATTCCAGTAATGAACGCAATATCCGGACGCGTGCATACTTGTGCATACATGATGCTACCTACGGCTGAGGCATAGGGAATATCTTTCATGATGTTTTTATCTAAGTCAGTTTGGGGACATTGTTTTAGACTAAACTTATCTCCTTTTGATACAGGGGTATCTCCTGGTTTACTGTTTTGCATGCCAAATCTTGTTAGAATCTTATCGATATAGTTCCTTTGGGATAACCTTAGAATACCTTGAGATCTTTCTCTAAGTATTTCAATCCCTAGAACAAATGATGCATCACCAAGATCTTTCATTTCAAAATTCTTAAATAAAAAATTCTTAGTTTGATGTAACATGTCCTTATCGTTACTGGCAAGCAATATGTCATCTACATATAGAACCAAGAAAATAAATTTACTCCCACAGAACTTAAGGTATATACATTCATCTACTATGTTAGACTCAAAACCAAATGAGCTAACAACTTTGTGAAACTTATGATACCATTGTCGAGATGCTTGTTTTAGACCATAAATAGATTTCTTAAGTCTGCAGACCATAGACCCTGCATCACCTGATACAAAGTTTTCTGGCTGCTTCATATAGATCGTTTCATCAATGTCACCATTGAGAAATGCCGTCTTTACATCCATCTGATGAAGTTCTAAATCATAATGTGCTACAAGCGCCAATATAATCCTTAAAGAGTCTTTCGATGAAACTGGAGAGAAAGTCTCTTTATAATCAATGCCTTCTTTCTGTGTGAAACCTTTCGCAACAAGACGTGCCTTGTATTTTTCAATATTGCCTTTAGAATCCCGCTTAGTCTTAAATATCCATTTGCAACCAACGGGTTTCTTGCCTTTAGGCAACGGAACGATATCCCAAACGTCATTGTCGTACATAGATTTCATTTCTTCATTCATGGCATTAATCCACAATTGAGAGTTAGAGCTTTCCACAGCTTGTTTGATATTAACAGGATCATTTTCAAACAAGCCAATGTCAAACTCATGTTCTTGAAGATATGCATAATTCTTCGATTGTGTAGATCTTTTCTCTCTAGTAGATCTCCTAACTGGCACAGGCTCTAGATTTTCTTGAGGTTCAATTACAACTTGATCTTCAACAAGAGGAGGAACATCATTACCAACTTCTGAATCTCCCACAGGCCCTAGGCCATCAACATTTGTCATGTCAATGTCAGGGTTTGGGTTGGGTTCAGGTCCATTTGTGTTCTCTATTCCATGTTGAGTTTCTAACTGAGTTGTTTGGGATGATGAAATTTGCACATTGTCAAAAGATGTATTTCTAAATGCAATCGGAATTTGAATAAAACTAGGATTTTGGTCCATAGTCTCATTCGCATTCGTCTCTTCTTCTTCTTCAAAAATACTATCTTTTGTCATATCTCCCCCTACAAACTCATTATTCTCAAAAAATTTTGCACTTCCTGACTCGAAAACTGTATGTTCTGTTGGATTATAGAATTTGTACCCCCTAGATCGTTCAGAATAGCCTGTAAAGTAACAACTAACGGTTCTTTCGTCCAGTTTCTTTTCGCTTGGCTTATAAGGCCTAGCTTCACATGGACATCCCCAAACTCTCAAATGATTCAAGCTAGGCTTGCGCCCAACCCATAACTCGTAAGGGGTCTTGTTAGCTGCTTTAGTAGGCACTCTATTAAGTATGTATGCTGCAGTCTTTAAGGCTTCTCCCCACAAATTCTCAGGTAGAGTTGTACGAGCAATCATACTTCTCACCATGTCTTTAAGGGTGCGATTTCGTCGCTCAGCAACACCATTCATTGCAGGCGAACCTGGCAACGTATACTGAGGCACAATTCCGCATTCCTCTAAGTATTTTGCAAAGGGACCTTGACGCTGTTCTCCTGATCCATCATAACGACCGTAGTATTCACCACCACGATCAGAACGAATGGACTTTATATGTTTGTTAAGTTGTAACTCAACTTCCGTTTTGAACTTTATGAACACGTCTAATGCTTCCGCCTTTTCTTTTATTAAGTAAATATGACCATATCTTGAATAATCATCTATGAATGTGATAAAGTAACGGTGACCATTTCTTGTAGCCTTTGGAAAAGGACCACAGATATCCGTATGAATCAATTCTAAGACATCATTACACCTTTTTGCATCATACTTACGTTTATTAGTTTGTTTTCCTTTTATACAATTTACACAATCACTTAAGTTTGTAAAATCTAAAGGTTGGAGAATATCATTAGACACAAGACGTTCTATTCTTTTCATAGAGATATGTCCTAATCGCTTGTGCCATAATGTTGCAGATTTCTCGCAAGTTAATTTACGTTTTCTATTATCTATGTGCAGTGCCTCTGAATGTGAAGTGTCTATATCTAGAAAATAAAGATTATCATAAGAAGACAGGATACCAGAAGCAAGAAGCTTAGAATCTTGACACAAACTGAAATTTCCATTACTAAATGAACATACATAACCATTTTTGTCCAAATAAGATACAGAAATTAAGTTCCTTCTGAAAGATGGAACCACTAAAGCATCAAAACTTAAATAAAATCCTGTCTTACATAATAATCTAAATTTTCCTATGCTTTCCACTTCTACTTTGTTGCCATTTCCTACGTAAACGTAGCGCTCCGCCTCACTTGGCTTGCGATGGCTTAGGCAACCCTGCATCGACATACTGATGTTAGTCGTTGCACCTGAATCTATCCACCAAGTATATCTAGATACAGAACTTAAATTAACTTCAGAACAAACTAAAGCAAGAGACACACCTTTCTTTGCCAACCATGCATGATAGTTGGTGCAGAATTTCTTTGTATGTCCTGGCGCTTTGCAGAAAAAACAGTTCTTTTCATCTGCTTTCGCAGAAGTATCTTCCTTCTTGCTTTTCTGCGCGGCATTGTTTGCAGCTATCTTGGTAGGTCCCTTTTCCTTGGCAGTAAACTTGCGCTTTTTGACTTTACCCTTAGGATTAGATGTTACTACATGAGCACTTTCTCCCTTAGTCATTTTCTGTCTCTCTTCCTCCTGCACCAACTGAGCCTCAAACTCAGGTAGTGTCCATGTCTCTCTTTGACAATTATAAGTCATCTTGAATTGACTAAAGTTAGACGGGAGAGACAGAAAAATGAACTCAATGAGAACCTCATCAGAGATGTCATAATTATGCCCTTTCAAGGCACGTTGTAGTCTTGTCATCTCAATAACATGCTCTCTAACCCCTTCTTTTCCCTTGTATTTTATTGTTGCTAACTTCACAAAAAATGTACTAACTTCAGTCTTTTTACTCTTTGTGAATTTTTCTTCAAGGGCCTTAAGGTATTTAATAGTGCCTGTCTCTGTATCAGGTATGATGCCTCGAAAAGTCTCATGGATCGTTTGCTTCATCACCATTATGCACATGCGATCTGAATGCTCCCATCTTTTAATGTCAGCCGTCTCTTGGGGAGTTTCCTCACCCTCTTTATTAGGCTTGGGGCGATCAAATCTCAGTGCAGTGTCCAATTGCATGATCCCTAAGACTAATTTCAGCTTTTCCTCCCACTGTTTGAAATTGTTCCCCATGAGGGGCTTAATCTGACTTAGACTTGACATTATGTTTAGATCTGAAAATTCAAGAACAAAGAAATAATTTAGATACATGCTTCACGATTTGATCCTTAATCATAATTCTAAAATCTATCTGAAGGCCTGTGTAAAACTATTTTCTCCATTAAATCTTTAGCCAAAAAACACCATTCAGTAATGAAAACACCTTTGGGTGCAATCACTACCTTCAGGCACTTTGGCGTAGTGAATAAAGTACAAACATGTAACATTTTTGTCAATCAACCTTTGGGTCAAATTAACATATCCATTAACTAACGACCAGGCCAGTCAACAGGGGGAGGAGGATCACAGACGGATCACTTATGTTCCAAGCCCCTGATGCTTTTCTAGACATCGCTAGTCCATGTGTGTTGCAACTTATTTTTATTCACTACCCTTATGCACCAAACAACTTAGTAGGCGCCAACCCTCCTTTGGGAAAGCTAACACCCACGTCCATTGTCAGCACGTCATTTCAACTTGTCATGAGTCATCCTTGCAATCGTCTTACAAAGAGCGGTTCGTTTGCGAACATCAATGCTTGACTCATGCGAAAACAGCACATGTATACCTAAAACGCCTTTAGTTAGATTTCAAAATTATGCCTAAAACCTAATCTAGGACGTACCTATAGTATCTACTCGTCCTAAATAGAATACAGTATCTTATAGCACTTTTAAATTAGAATATACTAATTTTATATGTCAACTATATTCATCAAAATAATTATTAGGTTTTAGCAAAACTTTAGCAATTTCTACAATGATCATCTTTTAGAAATGCTTCAATAATTTTATTGCTTCCATACTTAGTATAAATTTTATGCCATAATAAGCATTATTGATATCAAATCAGAATTTAGTATTAGAGCCTTTAATTGGTGTTAATACCAATTTTAAATAATATCTAAATTCTAATAATTAGGCTAAATATAGCATAATATATATAGTAATTATAGCAATTATAGCAATTATAATTATTATAACCTAAATTACAATTACTTACAATTACTCCTAAAGTCTGAAAATTTGGTAACCCAAAAATAATCTAGACTTAATAAAATTTTCAGATATGGAATTGAGGGAAAACTGAATTTTTTTTTTTTTTATGGTCGAAAAATCTAAAACAGTCATTTTGAGGGCTTAAACAGCAAGTTTTGACAACGAAGTTGTTAATGGCTGGCTAGATCCTTTTTCAAGGTTTCCGAATTGTGGTCGTGCGTCCAAATCGGAGTTACGAGTCAAAAGTTTGATCTGTTTTAAGATCACTACCTCAAATCAATTGTTTATGACTAGATCTGAAAATTCAAACCTAAATTACTTTCTCTAATTCGAATTTAAAACCTTAAATTGTTGCATAATTAATCCTTTCTTATTTTGAAAATTAAAATTTCAAATAAAAACTTCTCCAAGATCGCACGAAGCGCAAGGATGGGTTCAAATTTAAGATTTTAATTCAAAACCGCATGGAAAAACGGTTAAAGCAAAATTTTAACAATTCCTTTTGCAACAATTAAATTCGATATGAAAAATAGAAAGCAATTAAAACCGAATTAAACTGCAATTCTTACATAAGGTTGCTCTGATACCACTTGCTGGTTTTACTTTGTGAGTTTTCCTAATTACTTTAAACCACAACCAAGATCTACTCCTTTGTAAGAAATTAAACTTAATGCACAGCGGAACTTACTTTCCATCTTCAAAGGCCTCCGTATGCTATCAATCAGACAGCTTCCAAGGCTCTGGGTTGATACGCTCCTGGTCTTGACTTGAGTTGTTGGCTCTCGAGTCCTTCCAAGAACTTGCAATCCTTTTCTCTGGCTACCCTAAATATTATGACAGAGTATCTTGTCTTTCAATGGAGCAGACAATATGATGGATTGATAGCAAGCCTTGGAGACTCAGCCCTTTTATAGCAGTGCAAAAAACCCCAAACCTAGGGCAGCCGAAATTTGCTAATACTTGGAAAACAAGTTTTCCAAGAAATCTTGATTTCGGATTTCAAGGATCTGGAAATCAGGAATTTCCAGAAAGAACCGAAATAAATCAGAATAAATTATGATTTCCTTCTTTAGTCTGTATTTATTACTGCTATTATTTTAATCAACTATAATCGGTCCATTAACAATTATATTGATTAACATTGTTCTATATGTATTTGTATCCAAAACCTTATATAAATACGTATAATGCCATGACTTAATTAATCACATTATTTGGCATATTTTAATCATTACATAAATGTAATCTTGCGACAGTATTTGATATTATAATCATAATGCACGCATGTCCAACTTTATTATTGTAATTAGACGTCTCTAAATCCAACACGGTCTCGATCAAAAACCCAAGGATTGGGTTACATCATTGGATCCGAATTGCAAAATTTCGGGGAAAGACTTTAATGGAGCAATTTTAGCTTCATGCAGTTGACGAACCATATATAGTGCAGTTTTGATTCTATAAGCTATGCGCTGAATGAGGGCTAAACTGCTATGTTAAAATAATTACCCAAATTTTCTGGGTCAGAGAAAACCCAGAAAAGATATTTCATCTGCCATTCGTTTCCTATTGGTTCAATCGGCTCCCCTTAAGCCACGTCACATTCCAAGCACCACAAATCGTCCTTGACCACGTGGCACAGACTGATACCTCCACAATTTTATTAACTCCAAATTGTTTTCAATTTTAACAACGGGTATATAAGGGGAGGCATAATTAACCCTTTTTTCAAAACCATTTTCTCAGTAAGAATGGAAATGAGAGTTCTTTCATTGTCCTCTTCACAGAATTACCTTCCCCCAAGTTTTGGAAGCAAAAATACAAGTTCATGCTTTAAACCGAATTCGATTAAAGTATACGCAAGCAAAGAAGGCGAAGACAGCTCGGCCAAAGGAGAGACCAAGCAATCACTCTTCACAACTCTAACAGATGCATTGGATTTCTCTCAGATAAGATCAGAGAAGGATGCTGAGCTTTTATATGAGGCAAGAGAGAGTACAAAAGATGGAGGCAGGATGACAAAAGATCAGGTAATCTTCATATGAATTCATACCAGCCAAAGTAACTCTAATTTTGAGTTTATATCTGGATCATCAGACATGTTTTGGCACGAAAACTGAAGGGGCCCGTGCACATAGACAGAGCCAAGAAGAAGGAATGGGGGTCAATTCACCTCAGTGTTTTTTTTTTTTTGTCAAATTTTTTGAATATATGTATGATTTTCTATATAATTTAGAGTAAAAAATTATGGTATTATAAAATCGACATCCAGTCTCCGTAGAAAAATTGTTTATGATTGATCCCCATAGTTTGAAAGTCCGGCTCTACCCCTGCCCCGTGCATTATTGACCACAATATTACTTTCATGATGAACATCTTGAATTTGTATTTGCACATTTTGTTTTACTTTGTTTTAATAAGAGGAGCTCAGATTCTCATTTGTTTATTTATTTTTTATTATTGGTTTTGCAGTATGGAGCACTTCGGAGGAAAATAGGTGGCACTTACAAGGATTTCTTCAAGTCATATGTTGATGGTAACTTCTTCTTCTCATTTTAATGTTTAAATTTTTTTCATGGTATCTGTAAAACACAATAAAATTAAGTGCCTTGATTACACAGCAGAGACCAAAGAATTGCTAACATAGTAACATGCCTTTGTCAGATACAAGTTTTTGACCCAACTACACGGGCACCAGTTTAGTGCTAGAAAATATTTGTACAAAAAATCCCCATTAATATTGCAAAAATTATCAAAATTTTGACCAATAATGTATAAATTCACATTAAGACGTACTATATTCTCCACCTCATCTGTTCATCTTTCCTTGTCTTGTTTGTGTTAAACTTATTTGAGTCAGTGTCTTAATCTATGATTTCAATCCATATATACAGTGGATGGGGAATACGTAGAGGAAGGTTGGGTCGACAAGACATGCAAGGTGTGCAAGAAAGACACCCGAGACGAGCCACGTCAAGTGGACAAATTGGGCCGATATGTCCACGTGGCATGCGTAGAGAAATCCAAATCGACCAATTTCTTCTCCAAGCTCTTTGCCAGATAGATACTAGTCCACAGTGAATCATCTGTTATTCCTTCCATTTCGTATCCAAAGATCAAAGAAGTTGCTATAAATTTTTTTTTTTTCTGGTTGATTTGGAGGAGTTATTTTAGATCAAAACAGGGCCCTGAGATATCTCAAGTTTTGAGTTGACCTGGACCGTTAAAATCCTTTCAGCATGAATCTTAAGGCAATAACAATTATGTTCTGTGCATTCCAAATAGACACCGAATTAAATATGATAAACTGAAATCTTCAGTTATCTCATAGGATACGGGCTCTCAAAACAGACGACAAAATTACAGAAAAATGAATCTAACAATTGGTTGAGAACTGCTTTCAATAAAAAGGCATAGAGAGAGTTGCAAATTTACAACTAGTTGAGTTTCTATAGATGTGTAAACACTAAACACTACATTTGGATCCATCCAAGAACAAAACAGAGATACATACATAATGTTAGTTCAACCTGCTATAATATAGTTAAATCTAACACCTAATATTAAGTAAAACCCCAACTTTTCTTAGCTCTTTGACAAATAAACCCTACACCTAATGACATTTTCGCCTATCTTAAACCCTGGCATGACAGTAAACCCAACTTTCGATGTTTGACCTCTCTTCGGCGTCAACTTGTTGACCACACTCTCCATAAAATCATTATTGAACCAATCCATCTCTCTCACGTAAAAAATCTCGGCTTTTGGTATGAAAGTGAGTGACATCACCTTCAGTGCCCAAACCCACTTCGCCATTTTTACAAACGCCTCGTAAAACGGGGTCCTCGGATGACCCCCACTCATTAGAAAGGCCCTGTGATCCAAGTTACCGAAAAAGGAATCCTCCATTTCCTTTGGGATTGCATCTAAATACTTCTCCCGGCAAAAAATGCTGAAATCAGAGTTTGGGTCGGTTATGAGCACCTCAAAGGGGTCTAAAATCCCCATGACACAGTCGAAATGATCCATTGAAATGAATTTCTCATGAACACCTGACAGCATTACTCTAGAGAGATACGAGTCAAAGGCAAATTTCTTGTGTGACCTCTCGTGAAATACAGTCTCTGTGTACATGCACCTCACGGCCGAATCAAGGTCCCAACCCGAAACCCGCATCAAGCTAATCAATGGCTTTGTAAAATCATGCAATGATCTCGATGCAAAACAAATGGCCTCCGCAAATAAATTCGGTGTTAGTTCCCTGTTGACTACATTCAATCTCCTCCCGCAAGAAGGATTCTTTTCAATATTCTCATTTAATTCTGAATTTTCTCTCTCCAATTTGTGAATCTCCAATCTCAACCTTTCGATTTCTGAATCTTTATCATGAACTATACTTTGCAGAACAACCAATAATTTCTCGTGCTCTTTTATTTTCAAGCTAACTGAAGTTTGACTCTTGGGCTTGTCGATTAGTTTCTCATTGTACAAATTCTCCAATTTAGACAAAGATTCAAGCTGGGAAGTAATGAGTTTATCTGAATTTTTTATCTTTTTTGGGTCATATGGGATATGTGCTTGTTGGAGTTGAACATAGGCTAATTTAAGAGAGGAAATAGAATCAAGTAATTTCAAAAGGATAGCTTCTTCTTCAGAGAAAGCCGGATCTTTTGGTTTATTGGGTTTTCGTTTCAAAGAAACTGGTGGGGCCCCAACTGAGATCACCTTGCAGAGATCCGATATGCGAAAAATGGCATCGAGAGAGCTCTTTGCTGCCCTTGGTACAGTTGTTTCCATTAGACTTGGAGAATGTTCACTAAGCTCTCTGTTTTAATCAATAAAATTTTAGTTAGAATAAGTATACATAAAGGAGTTAAAGTGGCAAAGGAGATGCATGTTTTATATTAATACCTTACTAAAAGAGGAACCTACCTTTGGAATAATCCAATTGTCTAATTTGAAACAGGCAATCTGCTATACCAAAGAGCAACAGGAAAAAGAAAAAGGGAGAAAAAATGAAAAGAAAAAGAAAAAAAAGTACTGATATAATATTCCAAAATAGCACCACCCGAAGTTAATAGCTGGATTTTATAAATAACATACTATGCAGAAATAGTATCATTTTAGAAAATAAACATCCTAATTTGTACATGTTAATTAGAGGCAATATTTGTTTTCGCTATTTCAATAAATCCCAACTTGTATTTTAGTAGTATTTAACAAACTATTTAGGGTTTTAGCCTAATTATTGACAAATAATTAATACACTAGAGGATCTTTATATTCATAGCTCTAAGTTTTACCTATTTGTCAACAAAACAACACCCTTTTCTTCGAATAATCAATGGCTAAATCAATACCATAACAAAGCTCGAAATCAATGTACCTTGATTGAAGAATCAGAAGGAGCCAAGATGCCGCCTTTCTTCGCCAAAAACCCCATCCAACGAACCTTCAGCAGAGGAACAACAAAAGTGTACTAGAACTGTACAAGTAGAGGTAGAGGTAGTATAAAATTAGCCAAGGCGAAGAAACAAAACCATGTGGATTGCAACAAGCTAATAAGAAAAGAGATAGTGGCAGAGACGTGGGATCCGTGCATGCGTCCAAGTCCAATAATTTACTGCTCTTTTTCAAAATTAGCGGCCGACAGATGAATTGCGAAGCCCTAATTTGTGATATATCCAAGAATATAAAACGAAGAGAGAATGGGAGAGTGAGATACTCGAGGGTTTCTCTAATAATTTTTTTAATGGAAGAAAGACAAAGGAAGAGGAGATTAATGCATAATAAATTTTGATGCGTTACTCGAGGGGTTCCAGTTTCCAGAGAGAGGAAACAGAATCTGATACATTCATTACTCGGTCCGATTTTATTGTTTCAATCTGACCATCTCTCACTATCTATTTCCAAACTAGCTCGGATTATTTGTATACATATTTTTTCTTTCACAATGTCTCCCTCTTTTTGTGAATTCGTATCCTCTGCATTAACTTAAATTTTGAGATCCGCACTAATATTAAAGTGCACGTGCGTTATAGGAGTGGACAGGATTGGTCTGAATTCTAATCGTACGGTTTATAAATTAACTCAAACGGTGCGTTAATGCAGAGAATACGTATTCTCTTTTTGTAGGATGTGTTTTAGGTCTATCTCCTCTCAGCTATTTAATATCTATAAAAAATTCTTCTATTTAAATTTTGAACATGTGATCTCACACACGGAGAGCATTGTCTTTTCACTCGATCAAAAGCTAGTTCTCGTATTGACGTTTCATTTTCTTATATTTGTGTACTTAAGATTGAATACATTATTAAATATTTAAGGAAGTTGAATTATTTTTTTTCAGAATATATTATTGTTATTATATTTTACATATAATAAACAACTTTTATGTGGATACGTAAACGATCGTAGATAGGATAAATTAAAAATAAAGAAAAATTACGCCCATCAATATATATTACTAAAAGTATAAATAAAAAAGTTCACAATCAATAAACCATATATCAAAATTTTCACAAGGATAATTTTCTCAGTGTGGGAGATCGCAAGTTCGAAATCCAAAAGAGATAATAATTTGTGAATATTAAATAATTTGGTGGCTTAACCTCCGATCTGTACTAAGAAAAAAAAAATTCACAAGACAGCCGAGTTAGCCACATAGCTAACACCACGATCCTAGAGTCAATGCGTCATAGAAGATCTCACCATTGAGGGCAAGCGCGGGAAAAGAAGCATGAGCACGGCCCTATGAGCACCTCTTTTAGGAGAGAGAAATTGACATTAAATGAGCCTCTACCAAGAGTTAAAAAGAAATTTATTTTAATTTTAAAATTATATAAATTATAATATGTAAGAAATTGAGTGCCTTAAATTTTTTTAACTATATCACATCATTCAAATTTTTAACCGTAAAATTATATTTTTTTTTTATTTAGTATGATCGGACGTATTCTTGTATGCTTCTTCCTCATTTAAAAAAAAAAATGTATTTTATGTTTACCTAATGTTACCTAATGTTTACCTAAACCTTTAAAATAATAAACTTTACCTAATATTTACCTAATGTTTACCTATTATAATTTTTTGCGTGTTAGTTTTTTATTATGCACAAATATATTTTTCCCTTATTTGTCTTAAAATTTTATAAAATATATGATTTATTCAAACGAATTGTCATATTTTAAAATGAGTGAAGTGAGTCTATGGAACTATGCATAGCACGTACTGGTCCGTAATCCAGATCAATTTTTTCATTTTCAAAATTATAGCGGTCCATCTGAACCGTTCAACATGATCTCCCCATGTGAATATGTACTTGCAAACCGAATTTTATATTTTTTATATTCTTTTATATTCTTTAAGATAGATAGAAAATTACTTTTTTAAGAAAGTGATTTTCTACATATCTTAAAAAATAGTAAAATTTTTTAAAAAATATAAAATTTGTTCTGCAAGTACATATTCATATGAAAATTATGTCGAACAGTTCGAATCGACTGTTAGAATTTTGAAACAAAAATATTAATCCGTATTACAGACAAATATGTGCTATGCATAGTACCATAGACTCACTCTTTGAAAATTATTATTTTAAAATATAGTTTCTTTTTGCGAAACCAAGTTTTAAAAAAGAACCTAATATCTTAAACTTAAAACCCAATAACGCATTGATCTGTGTTTATCCTCACATGGTATCAAGTATCAACCAATAGTTTATTTGGAGCACAGAGACTGTATTCAGACTGACACAGTCTAATAAAAGTACTAGCAAACGAATATGAAGCTTCTAAATAGTAACATATTGTGTAATAAAATCTTTCAATTACCAAACATCGTGGTTCCTCGTGGTTGAACCCCTCGGGCATGTGGGCTTTGTACAATTAACCTTTATTTTTTGTTGTCAGAAGTCATAACCAATCCTCATAAATCTATTGTTATTTAAATAATCAGTCGCTTAATTATTTTTATCGTTAAAATTTAAAAAAAAAATATTTTTTGGTCCATAATTCTTTTAGGATACGTTTGAATCGTGCAAGGATTAGTGTAAAAATAGCGATTTTTGGGTTAGTCGTTGAGAATAGTGCTAACCCGAGTCGTTTGAGAATAGTGCTAACTTTGGACTATTCCGGTTAGTAAAAATGTCGTTTGAATTGTATATTTGGAATAGCGATGGAGAGAATGAATAAAATATTGATTAAACTAATCTAATATTTTTACATATAATATTTAAACTAATATTATATTACATTTACACTAATATTTTTCAATACTAATCTAATATTTTATTTAATACTAATCGAATCTAATCTAATATTATATTTATTTAATACTAATCTTAATACTAATATAATATCTAAACTAAAATATTATATTACATTTAACATTTAAACTAATATTATATTATATTTAATTAATATTTTATTTAATACATATAATATTTACAGTAATATTATATTAAATTTAATATTTAAGTTAATATTATATTACATTTAAACTAATATTTTTCAATACTAATCCAATATTTTATTTAATACTAATAAAATCTAATCTAATATTATATCTATTTAATACTAATATAATATTTTATTTAATACTAATATAATATTTAAATTAAAATATTATATTACATTTAACATTTAAACTAATATTATATTACATTTAACATTTAAACTAATATTATATTACATTTAATATTTAAACTAATTTTTTATTTAATACATATAATTTAATGTAATATTATATTGCAATTAATATGTAAATTAATATTATATTACATTTAATTTAATTAAATAATATTATATTATATTTAATATTTAAACTAATATTATATTATATTTAATCTAATAGTTTATTTAATAATTAATACTAATATAATATTTAAAGTAATATTATATAACATTTAATATTTAAAGTAATATATTACATTTAATATTTAAACTAATATTATATTGTATTTAATATAATATTTCATTTAATACTAATCTAATCAAATCTGATATTATATTTATTAATGTAATATTTAAACTAATATATATTGCATTTAACACTTACATTTAAACTACTATTATATTATATTAAAATTTTAAATTAATATTTATTATATTTAATCTAACATTTATTTAATATTAATGTAATTTGATATTATATTTATTTAATACTAATCTAATATTTTAATTACTATTATATTAAATTTAATATTTAAACTAATATTTAACACTAATCTAATCTAATATTATATTTCTTTAATACTAATCAAATATTTTATTTAATACTAATTTAATATTTAAACTAACTCTAATAGAGATGAATGAAAACTATTTTTTTATTAATATCACTAACCCCACTAGCTCTAATCTTGCTAACCCACCATTTATATGGATTAGTAGAATAGAGCTATTCTTGAGCTAACCTAATTTTCTAATTGTTGTTTGGATCACCCAAGGTTAAAAATAGTGGAGCTAACCCAAGGTTAGCTCTATTCTTGCCCCATCCAAACGCAACCTTAGTTTGTACTATATCAGTCATTAATGATATATTTAACCTCCATTAAAAGAAATTAACATTTTAATCTACCATGGCTTCATTTTTTTCCGTCGAAAAATTAAGGCGAATGTCGTCGTCATACAAATAAATAACGTAGAAATTCATTGCATCACATATCAACTGATTTGATACTAGCATTAATGTTTGTGTCATTATAAATTAATAAAAAATATTATTACATAAATTATAATGCATGTTGAAATAGACATAAAATAAGAGCTAATCTGTCAGTTTTGATGATTTGACGATCATAAATGTGACCAAATTTACTTAAAAACATGAACAAACACCCAAAAACGCATGATAGATGTATTTTACAAGAAGTTTATGAATAACATTAGTTGTATATGTTTTTTTAGCAATTATAGATTTTTGTGCATCTAAAATACATTACTTTTGTTAGTTTTGCTGATTTTATAAAAATAAATATAGCATAAATTGATAACAAAAATAAACTGACACATATTAACACATTGTAAATTCATTTTACAGAAAGTTTATACATACATTTATTGTGTATAATTTTTGAAATACAAATAAATTTATGCACATTTAAAAACACTCGCCCTGCAAAAAGTCACTAGTAGAGATATCTCATCAATAATCCCACAATGATTGATTCAGCATGCATAGCAGTGTTGTAAATAGAGTGTTGTAAACAGAATATCGTCAAATAATTAATCAGTATACGGCTGATTAATCAAAATTTTACGGATGATTTTATGTTTTTATTAAAGTTATGTATATATTTATAATTTATTAGAACTAATTAATTTAACTCATCAAATTTATCAAACAAATTTATTTTAACTTAGTTTTAATCAATTAAATTTCATAAAATTATCATCTAGAATAAGTCCAAATAAGAAAGACAAAATATGTAACAAATTAATCGAACAAATTGGCCGATATGACGGACTAATTAGCCCAATTATAACGGATCATAATCTAATAAATAATCAACTAAAAGGCATACGTGTCTTGTAATCACCAAAAAATAAAATGATTAAACAAAATAAACGGACAATTAAACGATAATAAACAGAAATAATTGATAATAAATAGAAATAATTGATAATAAACAGAAATAATTGATAATAAATAGAAATAATTGAGAATAATCAGTCCACATGCAGGTCTTTGGTTTAAACTTTAAACTTTAAAGTCACGGCTCACACATGCGAAAAGGATCCTGGTGTCGGTGCACTTCACCAAGCACATGGAAGCGGTTCACAGATGGGGTTAGTGTCTTTTAGTGCCTTTCTATTTCACAGTACATATAAAGTGACTATCAATATATTATTGGTTGTGGGAATTTCATTTATATCCCTCAAAATTTTCAAAATTATATATTTTTCTTTCTAAAATTCATAGTATCGTATTTGCTCTTTTAAATTTAAAAAACTCACATACTCATCTTAGTATTTTTCTATTTAAACTCATTTTATCATTTCTTAGAAAAATAAAAGGTATGTAATATGTGTAAAAAATGTTCGGTCTTCTAATTAGTCTGATGCGAGGATAAATGATTCATTTTTCTACTTGTAACGCACTTACAGACGTATATTCTAAATGTTACTATTTATGTGTGAGAAGTGGAGAAACAGATTGTTTACTCCCACAAACTAACTAATTAAGTCTTTTACTCATGCTACATATTTTATATTTTTTAAATAAAAGACAAATAGTTACTTTATAAATTTAAAATGATGTTTCAAATTTTTACAAGAATAAATATGACATTTATGAAAATTTGAAGGGAAAAATATGTGATTTGATGATTTCTGAGAGATATACATGAAATCTTCCTTATTTGTTGGAAGAACAGTCGATTATCATGAGTACTGGCCGGAGCACAAACCGACAAATCCAAAAACACCAGCAAGCTTTCCATTTTCATAAATTCCCAACAAGCATGTTATATTGCGATTGTACTGTACTAGTGGTCCATTTGATGTGTAAGAAATATAAAGGGTTCTCAGAATATTCAGAAAAAATATACTATCTTTACTTTTTTTTTATTATATTAGTTTGTAGTTGACATATTTAATGTGTGAGAATTTGGAATCCGGAACACCAAGCTAAGGATCTGTGCTTTTGTAGTGAATTGTGCTTTATTTGGATCGTTAATTTTAAATATCATGGTCCATAACTCCAGATCATAAGATTGTGGGAAAATATAAAAAATCACAAAAACTGGAAAAGTCTAAAAAAGTAGGAAAAAGTTTGAAATAATCATAAAATATATATATATATATATATATATATATATATAAGTTATAATGTCATATCTTTTTGCGTACTACGAAATCATAAAGATTATAATGCCATGCTGAGTTTTTACACTAATTTTTTTGGGAGAATTTATGTATCTAAAAAAAATTCAAAATTATGTATTTTTTCCTCTAAATTTCATAATATCCATGTTGTGTTTTTACACTAAATTTTTTTGGGAGAATTTTATGGATTTCTAAAAAAATTTCAAAATTATGTATTTTTCCATCTAAATTTCATAATATCGTATTTACCTTTCTAAATTTTTAAAACTAACAAATTTACTCATTTTATTGCCTTTTATACTAAAATTCATTTTACCCTGTATTAAAATCATAAGTAGCTTGTTTAAGAAAAATTCAGTTCAGATTGGTTGGTATTGGAGGCAAATGGTTCATTTCTTTATTTCTGACACATACACAATGACATTTAGGTATACGCTTGTGAAAACGTCAGTAGTAGAGAAATAAACCATTTGTCATTGAAGACCGACCAATTAGAATACTGATATTTTTCTTGAACATAGTACATATTTTTTTTAATAAAGAATAAAATGTAGTTGTAAGCAATATTCTAATACTTTATTTGACTAATTTGAAAAACATATAATTATTGAATTTAACAATTTTTTTTAGTTGAGATATTTGCAAGTTCGTAATTAAGATTCATAATTGCAATTAATATTAACTGTTGAGACTGTTGAGGCTCTTCCCTTTGTCTTTGAGATATTTGACTGCACCATTGTTCCGATGAATGCTAAGAGTTCAAAGTCAATATCTTCTCCTCATAAGTTTTTCGAAAAGTGATCATATGCTTAAATCGGATACTCAAGCGCTGAGATACGCTAGTTTGAAGATTGTTGAAATTTCACAATTAGTAGTGTCACCAGATGCGAGCCCTAGATGCGAGATGGCAAGACCTTCAAACTACTAGTAGTGTCATTGACGCCACTGTTTGCAGTGCAATTTGGGCATTATTTGGTAACTAAAATCAAATGATTTAATAAGGTTTCCATTTTTCCCCGGTGTACGGTCAATTATCAAAGAATTGCATGGTGGAATATTTTGTTGGAATTTTACTTTCATGCTAAACTATAAATATGTTATTCTTCTATTTGTGGAGTCTATTGGATTGATAAATTTGTGTATCAAAATTGAATTATATCAAGCATGATTTGTGTATGGAACTACGAAAGAGATGATTTATTTCTTTGTTTGTAATTTGTACATAGATAAAATTATGTTTAAGAGAAAAACGTTAGACTATTATTTCAAAGTGCAAAAAAGCAACTCAAATTCTTATTCCCACAGGAAAACCCGAAATTTAATAATCAGATTTATCAACCAATTCTACATGTGATGAATATTAATCAAGGGCGACCTTCACAAAAAAAATTTAGATCATTGTATGATATTATTAACAATGATTGATGATAATTTTTTAAAGTAATTTAAATTAAATAAAAAATAAAAAAAAATGAATTTCGTACGTATGCTATTGATTACATAGATATATAGCTTGACAATCTAATTAGCTACTTGATGAATATGAAAACTAATGATCTAATTTTATCAACACTATTGATGACCAATTGATTTTCAAAATGACATAAAATTAAATCTATTAGTGAGAGTACATTAAGCCTTGGCTCAAATGGATAAGGCCCCTTTGTTGGAGCCACATTAAAGCTCATGTTTTTCAAGTTTGAATTTCAGCTGAGCCGAATTAGAAACTTGAAAATCTCGAGTAAAAGGGTTAGACGAACTGAGAATCTCGATTATGGGCTGAGATCCCAGTTGGGCCTTAGAACTTTTATGTTACAGTTTGGATTTGGATTTGGGTTTTTAAAGATGAAACACGCTAGGTTCCTTTTTATTATATAGTTATAACAAATGAAAAAAAAAAAAAAAATCAACTCTTCACTTTGATAATTGAAGATGTTTGGTCTAGGTTTTACGAACTTAATCAGATATATTAATTGTATTGAATATATAATCACACATTTAGCGTCAAATAATTGTCGCAAGCAGGGACTTAAGTACGTAGTCAACCTTGTAGTTGTACCCGAACCCGACTACCCCAAACAAGCCCACGTGCATAGCTGAGAATTATTAAAGCTCCCGGCTCTGGCCACAGTAAATCTCATCAGCAATTTTGATTGGAAAGTTTTAATACAGACACAAACAATTCAAATGACGGACAAGTATCCTCCCAGGTACCTGACTCAAACAAATTACAGCTGGCCGGCTCAGATTAATTCTATATGGGCCAAACTCAATCCGGTGCCTATTGGAACTGTAGGGAGTCTGTTTTGAGATTCGTGTCATGTTAAATAGGCCGTCCGATTTTAATTTGCTTGAGTCAGGTACCTGGGAAGATGTGAATTCTCAAATGACAATGACTGATTACATACATGCGACTTTTTCTTTAGTGAAAGGTGCTGATATTCTGAGATAATTTTTTATTATTGAAAGTTGTGGAAATTTTATCTGTATTTAATTTGCCTTTCAATTTTCTTTCGTCGTATATTCGTATATCTTGTGTAATAAATGCACAAAAAAAATATATTAGTATATTACAGTGAGATAAAAATAACCACCTTAAAAGAAAACAATTAATCCACCTCAACAAAGAATTTATTATGAAAAATATTGTACAATGAAAAGTATTTAACAATATGTTATTTTTTTGTCTGTATATTTACATTAAGCTCGTTTAGAAATTTATTGAAATTTTGTACGATAGAGAACTATGATATTAATCATTAATTAATTTTATTTTAATTTTTTAATTTGCTATTTTTAACAAAAAAAATGCTCTTGGTCATGAACCATAAAACTTTATATGATGACAAACATACATCTCTAAAATATTCATAAACTTGATTATTAGCATGAAACACTAATATACCATGATAAGTTTGTCATGTTGATTGAAGTACATTGTAGTTCTATAAATATTGATAAAAGTTTATGAGTGAGCCTATGGTGCTATGCATAGCACGGATGGGGTCCGTGCTACGGCTCAAAATTTGACTTTTCAAAATCCTAACGGTCGATCCAACCGTTCAATGTGATAACCATATGAATATGTACTTGCAAACTAAATTTTATATTTTTTCAAATTTTTGTACTATTTTTTTAAATATGTAGGAAAATCAGTGTTTTCTGAAAATTCTGGACCATCAAAATTCTACCTATCTAAAAAAAATAGTAAAAAAATTCAAAAAATATAAAATTTAGTTTGCAAGTACATATTCATATGGTTATCACATTGAACGGTTGGATCGACCGTTAGAATTTTAAAAAGTCAAATTTTGAGCCGTAGCACGGACCCCATCCATGCTATGCATAGCACCATAGGCTCACTCAAAGTTTATTGTTTAATAACATGAGTATGTGAAATGTTTCATATATTGAACAAATCTAAGAAATGGAAACATTTTATGTATTATATTAGTGTCATTAATGTTTTCATTGTGTTTCAGAATTCTAAGATATAAGATATATTTTTTTTTCACATGAAGAGTATGTAATGTGATTAATATTAAAAACTACTTATTACTAGTGGTGATAAAAATATTAGTCATTTGTATATAACTTGTGAAGGAAAAAGTTATATGTCAATAACTCCCTCATTTATAATGAGTAATGATATTTTATGATCCCCTTAGTAATGTATCTTCATTCCATTATTAAGCAAGTTGGATGTCCTATCCGTCAACGGCTACGATTAAAAGATGAATAACATCCTCCAATTAAATAATTTGTCTTCTTTTGACTAATACATCTGTTTTATGTGTAGAGGTCTAAATTTAGTTAAAATTGTATCCGCCACACGTATTGCCACACATACTGCCACACGTATTTTCGTTCTGCACCGTCGGATTCGAATCTAAAACCTGCAGATTAAATCTCAGATGCGCAAATTTTTTTCGCTGAAACGCTTGCATCCAGCCACCTCTCCCCAGCGATTTTTTTTTGTTGTCCGTTCCCCTCCCGGATCCCTTCTTCCCAGCCATCTATCTCTCTCTCCCAGCCCTAAAAGCTCTCCGCCATCTCTCTCTCGCCCTCTCGCCTCAGACCCGTGCCCCTCAGCATCAGCATCAATACCAATCCCAGCAAAGATACGCCCCCCTTAGCATCAGCACCGATCTGATATGTAGTTAGATCCTTTGATTATTATTATTTTTTCTACTGTGTGATTCTCGATCTAATATGTAGTTAGATCCTTTGATTTGTTTTTGTTTTTTGTATGAGGGGAAGGAATATTGGTACAATATATTACCATTAATTAAATTCTTTAATTTTTTCCTTTTTAGAGGGAAAGGAATATCTGATCCTTTTATCAGGAACATAAAAGAATAATAAAATTAAATAGTAATACATATGTTCATTTAGGTTAATTTTCTGAATATTGGGAAGACAGGATTAGGACATAAATTTATAACGTCTTTCTATTTCTACAAAATGTTTTGTATTTTTTTTGCGGTATAAAGCAAGGATGCCTGTAAATGTGGCAAACTATAGGTTGGATCTACTACCTTCAAGGCTTCAAGTCCAAAAGAGTTTATGCTATTTTCAGTTTTAGTCAAATTTTGTTCAGCCATTTCCGGGTTCAGGTCATACAACTCAGTCCCAATTAGGAGTATATAGGGCTAAAATTTGTTCTTCAACTTGCAGTAAAATTTCACCTTCAAGTTCTCACCAACAAGATTCTTCAGCAAGGTCTCAGTTTGGGTTGCCACATTCTGCACCTTACTGTTTCTGCAATGGTGAAGAAGTACTTGTATTTTCATGCTTAATCTGATTTGGTTTTGAATGATAACAGTACCAGAGAATCGTGCTGCCATGGTGAAGAAGTCAATTAGAGATCGTATCATAAGTTCTGACTGTTTTCTCAAGTTGATTTCATGTAATTTCTTCTTTTTTTCAAATATGCATGTATCAATTTAATATTGGATATGTCTCTTCTCATTCCTAGGCAGTTGGAGAGGGCTTATTGCTGAAACTTCCCTTCACTACTTTTTTATAATATCACCAGGTTTCAGGCACTCTCTTAGTATTAATTAATATATTTCTACAAATATATGTCCTGTATTATACTGCAATTTAAAATGACACCTATAATTTCTGAAGTTGCAATGAAAAACCAAGTCCTAAAACTAATCCTAAGCCAAGCAAAATAGTAAATTGCCTTAATTTTTTTTTTAAATCAATCTCAGCCACTTTCGTTTAGACTCAAAAGTTATTCAATCAATTTTGGTAGATATTTAAATATCTTAAAAGTACAGGATTTGTGTTGTACGCACCGCCGAGAGTTAAGGTCTTTGCATGGTTAGCAATCAAGAACAAAATCCTGACACATGATAATTTGCAAAAGAAGGGGTGGGCAATGGTCAGTAGGTGCCTTCTGTGCCACAATGCCTTAGAAACAGCACAGAATCTGTTTGAAGATTGCCCATACACGATTCAGTTATACGCGTAACTCACTTCCTTTGTGCCAGCACAGAGGTGGCCAGTTAGGCCAACAATTGAGGTAACCAGCAGGGACAAAGTAGGCACATTGAGTCATTGAGCAAAATTCAGAAAAAGGGCGCTACTGATAATGCAATTTATCTTATGGAGGGAAAGGTGTGCTCGCTCTTTCACAAATGCCAACAAGAGTTTAGAGGAACTGATGGAGGAAATAACCTGGCATCTGCAGCTTTATAAGAGTATGGCACAGCCACAAAGAGGTCTGACGGGTTCTCACATGGCAAACCATGCTACGGGTACCGGTACTGGTAACATCCGCGGTATGGATCCAGGGAACGCAGGGAAAGGGCATTTGACACAGCCATCAGCTGGTACCAGGATCAGTAATGGTACCAGTACCGATACTGGTACGAATGTGATGTACAGGGATGAAGGAGATATCACATGAGAAGGTCTACTGATGCAAAGAAGAAAGAAGAAAGATTGGAGCTAGCCAATCAAAGGAGTTTAAAATTCATAGGAACACTAATCCATTTCTCAAGTTTTCATATGTTTTCTATTTTACACTTTCTGTTTAATGCTCGGTTGTCTGAGCTTTTTAATTTTTCTTTTCAAGGTTTTTGGTTTATCTTTATGCTCACCTGTTTGAGCGTTCTCACTTACTTTTCATTTGCTTTACAATTAATTTGTTCTTATACAAAACTCTTGTATCTTATTCATTGTTAATGAAATCAAATGTGAGCCCGACTCACATTTTTTCTCAAAAAAAGAACTACACCAGTTTTATGTTTTAGTTAAAAGTACAAATGACAATTCTTTTGGTTTGTTATGCAGTGGATGCCATTAGACGAATTCTTGAACCATCAAGTCCATAGAGAAGATAAGATGATGAGAAAATAATCAATATTTGTGTGAACACGTGTGAAAATGATCAGCAAGGGTTCAAGTTGAACAACTGATGTCAAAATTCGATGACAGAATCTCGCAAATCTACTGTTTGGATTTTGAGCCATCTCTGAAGGAATAATCCCAAGAAATCCGTAAGTTAATTCCTCACTGGAAATCACACAGTTAAACAAATTTACTTGAAAAAAGGTCTTTGTATAAGGAACAAATGAATGTTTTTCTTGGTAATGTAGCATGTGTAATAAATAGTATTTGAGTGAGATTTCTGTATGTAAAACTATATCACAAGAATGAGAAGTTGTTACAAATGTTAAGTATATTTTGAGCAAATGCTATTTGAATGTTGAAATTGGGAAAAAAAAAACAGATACATACCATAACGGCAGAACCCACCAAAAAGCATGAAAAACACTGAATATGCGCCATTAAAATTATTAAGTATAGCAATTTACCTCGCAGAGGGGTTGTATCACCGTTCCAAGCTGCGGAATTGTAGGTTGCATTGCCAAAAATAGAAAACTGCCCCTAACCAGTAAAATATTTAGTCTAATTATTTTTATAAAAATATGTCATGGTGTATGAGATTTTTTTTTCTCTTATAATGTCTCCGTTGCAACGCACGGGCACGATACTAGTAATTATAATGCATGCAATATAACTAAAGTGCAGTTATATATTAATAATTTACTTAAGAGACTAAGAAACAAATATAATACAAAGATGACACAGTCCTACTTTATATATTATTCATGATATTATGTTGCAAGGTATAGACACAAGTAATGTTATTTATAATGTTACTTTAAAGGATCGTGTATTGTAAAATAATATTTTACATCTATATTATTTGGGTAACTATAATGTATACCTATAATATCGCTTATAGTTTGTGATAATAAAATATTTTATGTCATTAACAACATAACGTAGATCATCTATATAGGTCACACCAACTATACAAGAAACAAAAAAGAATATTTTATTTATATGATGTATATTATTTCATATGAAATAATATACTTGTGATTAAATGTTTAAAAATAAAATATCATAACTATTTAGAGCGAAGATAAATTTATGAGAAATGTGCATATTATTTGATATAATATAGTCCACATTATATAGTCATAGATATAATAATGTGTAGAACATTGTTGTAACATAAATTTATTAAAATCCAAAATTAGTATGAGTTAGAGAAGCAGAAAAGGGCCAGAACATACAGGATTCAACGGGCCTGTGCACCTGGAAAGGTGCATTCTATGGTGCTCTCTTTTATTATCTTTTATTAAGGAACATTATGTATGGAAGGTTATACAAAGGAAAAACTCTAGTATCTTTGTATATAAGTAGAGGTATAGAGGAGTTTCATTAAGTAATTTTCTGAAATTTCTTTCCTTCTCTTCTTCTCTCATAGGCTGCCCATTTTCTTCTTTTCTCATATTAGTCTCTTTATTTAAAAGATAAAGAGGAGCTAGAAGGGTTATTAGCTAAATTCTAAGTTTAAATTAGACTGAGATATCTAGCAAAGTCTTTCTAATTCTTGTTTAGTTCAAGTTGAACACGAGGATGTCGTTTTCAATAAACGAATGTATTCAAGAGACTTAGAGAGGATACGACTTCTTTCTACTTACCATATTGACATTTGGTAGACGGTATATCCAAATCTTCTTTAGTAGATGGATTTATGATAGATGAATGAGTAAATAATTTATTTGTACTTAAGAATTACTTAAGTGGAATCAGCATAATATAGTAGCGTAGATACTTGTCAAATGGTCTAAAAATTAAATTTTTACCACCTTAATCGCATCATGAGATCCTTCATATATTAATTAGAATAACCGGTTAGACCGAACCGACCGAAAAGAGGAGTATTTACTTATGAACGTTTTCTTTCTCATTGAGTGTGAAAATCACTAAACCGTAATTCAATTATGTATATTGAAATAAATAATTATTTTAAGTGTGAAAATCACTAAACGTATTCTTGTTGTTTTGGTTCAACCGAAGAACCGAGCAAAATGAAATTTAGTTTGATTTGTTTGGTTCGGAATTAATTTGGTTGATAAGTTTATTTTGATCAGTTCGGTTGTATTTTTGAAAATCAAATAAAATTTTAATTTGTCTATTTATTTTGATTTTAATCAAACCGAACCGATGAACACCCTAATTTGAACTAGAAAACAGTTTTATGTTTTCGGATACCAGAAAATTAGCTAGTGGATCCCGAGATACGGATCTGAACAAGTACTACAACAATTGTGTCCACACTATTCCTAGCCGAATGCGTATCCTCTTCATTAACTCAAAGGAGAATCTTTTGAGTGTAATACATGTTAGTCGTCTAATAAGAATCGGAGCCAATCCGAAATCCACCTATGACGCACGGGGCCCTTTAATATTAGTGCGGATCTCAATCCGACAGTCCAAATCTATTAACGCACGAGTTAATGCAGAGGATACGAATTTGCCTCTGGCCCCTACTCGGACGCCCGACGGGACCGGAAGGATGTAGAATTGTAGATTGTAGTCTACTAATCAACTGGAGGTTCAAACGGGCCCTGGGGCCCATAGACGCATGGGCTGAGGTGCCCACAACCCCTTGTTGCGGGACACACAGTGACAAAGGTGGTCCTCCTAGTCTCAATTTTCATTGGTTGATTTCTTGACTTTTTCTCGTTTAGTGGGGTCCGCATGCACTGATAGTGACTCCGCCCCCCGACAGCGACATAGGGTCCAGCCCCCAGCCCCCCACCGAATCAATTCCGGGACCCACTTCCCACACTCAATCGTCTGTATTCTCCATCGAACACAATACTGTGTAATGGTGTATATCTTCCGGGTCCATGGGAAAATTGGAGACGTGTCAGGAGACTACAGAGAGCTACAGGAATGGATACACCGAGATGAAATAGGTGGAGGAACGTGGGATCGACACGTTGTAATGGGACCAAAAAAAGTAAGAATTTAGTAAAGTCGCTGGTGGGGCTGTCAATGGTTTTTATGTGCAGTGTATCTCACCGAAAGTACCAACCTATACCAAATTGGCAATCTGTGCAGAAATAATGAAGTGTTTATTTTACCAGAATAATTATGTAATGAATTTGCTATATTCCACGAGAACGAATTTGAGTAATGATTTATTTATGTCAGATTGTCAGGACTATGTTTACGGAATCCAATTTTCGTCCTTCAATAGCAAACATTTTTGTCTGCTTTTTAAAAAGTATGATAATAATATTTTTATTTTAAAAAGTTCGACATTACAATTCTTTTTTTTAGAAAGCATAGTTTACAAATCATTTTGAAATTATTCGTTCAGGTAACTGAAAAAGGCTAAAATATTTTTGAATGTGGATAATGACCTCGTGCATTTAAAATGAAATGCATGTATTAACAATCAATTTAGACACGTGTTCCTATTAGGGGTGGAAAACCGAGCGGATAATATTCGATTCGTTTTCGATCCGTATTTCAAAATTAGATACTGATATATGATATCCAAATATCTGTGTGGATATGTACCCAGATATAATTTTAAGTTTTAGTTATTTGTATTTAATTAGTATATATATATACTATATAGTTTAATATTTATTATGAAAAAAATTATGTTATTCACCATTATAATTAGATAAATATTATGAACTTTAATATTTTGTAATAATATTTATAATTTTTTCATAAATATCCGATCCGTATTTGTATCCGTCTAGTATCTAATTTGTATATGTTTAATATTCAATTTGTATTTGTATCCAAAAAAAAAATAGGGATATGATTTTATCACTCCGTATCCGATCCGTTTTCACCCCTCGTATGTAATTTGTTTACAGGTTTTGAATTCTTTTTTTTTTGAATTCAATTTACAGGTTTTGAATTCACAATGTCTGTGTAAATTCAGCTGCTTCGGTACTTCGAATATTTTTTTCAACATTTTTATCTATTTAAATGCAGAAATTTAGAATGACTTGTGGATATATACATTTTAAATAATAGGTACATAATAACTATATTTTTTAATTAAATAATAATTATTTAATCTAGAAGCACAAAGAAGTTATAACATTTTCAGTTTGTTTAAAAAAAATATAATATGCACTTGAAAAAACAACAATATTCATGTATTTGTCCGTATCAGCAAAGTTTTTATAAAAAAAATTATGTCAATCAAAATAATGTAAATATCGTAATTTCTGAAAATAATATTGCTTATATAACACTTTTTCTTTATCCTTTTATTTTATTTTTAAAATTATTAAATCTGAAAAATGAAAATATAGTTGGCACATAAATATGAAGACGTTTCAATCTCAAGAAACCATAAACAAATAAATATATAATAAATTAATTTTAAAAAATAAAATAAGAAACATGACATTTTCACGAAGGATGTTGCTAATTTGAGAGCAAGGTTTTGATCAATGAGAGCTAAGAAAAACGTTAATCTCTTTATATCCAAATTTGTTCTTAAACTCTCTCTTTCTTATTTTTTTCACAATAAAAAGATACAAGAGAATATATTGCAATCAGATAACCGATATATCCCACAAGGAAAGACCAAAAGTTGAATCTCATTTTTTTTTTCTCTCGATTCATCGACCATCCTTAATTAATAATGTGTATATACAAGTTCATTATTTACTTATTTTTATAATTATTACTTGATAATGTTATATGCTTGTGCTCCTGTCAAAGGATTTATAGAAGAATGAAAAAAAACCGTATAAGAAACTTATGGACAATTTGGTTATTCTTGAATTTAAATATGAATAATTTAATGATCTTAATGTGTACCGAACTTTCAGTTTTCTCTAAAGAAATATATATTTGTGATATGAGTAGAACTAGGGTGTACCTCAGTTCACTAATTTTCTTTGTGAACTCAACTATAAAATCTATCGGATTGTCTTTAAATAACGAATCTGAATTGTTAAAATCCGTCTAACTTACGAGCGATGCGTTTACATGCGAAGTTTTAAAATTTTCGAATTAATTTTGTATAGAGTCAATTGGTCAAAAAACGTTCAAAAAAGGAATGCATTAAAATTAATTTATAAACCTCCAAATTTTGACCGCTTGACTTTATACTAATTAATTCGAAAGTTTAAAATTTTTACATGTAGACGCATCACTCGTAAGGTAGATGAGTTTCAATGGTTTGAATTCGTCACTTGAAACCAATTCGGTAGGTTTTAGAGTTGAGTTCACAAAAATACTTGGTCAACTTAGGAACACCCTAGTTCTACTCTTAGTGATATAACAATTGCTCTATATTAAATATAGCAAATTAAAAAAATTAAATAAAATTAATTAATGATTAATATCATGGTTCTCTATCGTACAAAATTTCAATAAATTTCTAAACGAGCTTAATGTAAATATACAGACAAAAAAATAACATATTGTTAAATACTTTTCATTGTACAATATTTTTCATAATAAATTCTTTTGTTGAGGTGGATTAATTGTTTTTTAGGTGATTATTTTTATCTCACTGTAATATACTAATCTATATTTTTTTATTTTTGTGCATTTATTACACAAGATATACGATGAAAGAAAATTGAAAGGCAAATTAAATACAAATAAATTTTCCTCAACTTTCAATAATCAAAATTTATCTCAAAATATCAGCACCTTTCAATAAAGAAAAAGTCGCATGTATGTAATTAGTCATTGTCATTTGAATGTTTGTGTTTGTATTAAAACTTTCCAATCAAAATTGCTAATGAGATTTGCTGTGGCCGGAGCCGGGAGCATTTATTACACAAGATATACGATGAAAGAAAATTTAAAGGCAAATTAAATACAGATAAAATTTCCTCAACTTTCAAGAATCAAAATTTATCTCAAAATATCAGCACCTTTCACTGAAGAAAAAGTCACATGTATGTAATCAGTCATTGTCATTTGAATGTTTGTGTTTGTATTAAAACTTTCCAATCAAAATTGCTGATGAGATTTGCTGTGGCCGGAGCCGGGAGCATTTATTACACAAGATATACGATGAAAGAAAATTGAAAGGCAAATTAAATACAGATAAAATTTTCTCAACTTTCAAGAATCAAAATTTATCTCAAAATATCAGCACCTTTCACTGAAGAAAAAGTCGCATGTATGTAATTAGTCATTGTCATTTGAATGTTTGTGTTTGTATTAAAACTTTCCAATCAAAATTGCTGATGAGATTTGCTGTGGCCGGAGCCGGGAGCATTTATTACACAAGATATATGATGAAAGAAAATTGAAAGGCAAATTAAATACAGATAAAATTTCCTCAACTTTCAAGAATCAAAATTTATCTCAAAATATCAGCACCTTTCACTGAAGAAAAAATCGCATGTATGTAATCAGTCATTGTCATTTGAATGTTTGTGTTTGTATTAAAACTTTCCAATCAAAATTGCTGATGAGATTTGCTGTGGCCGGAGCCGGGAGCATTTATTACACAAGATATACGATGAAAGAAAATTGAAAGGCACATTAAATACAGATAAAATTTCCTGAACTTTCAAGAATCAAAATTTATCTCAAAATATCAGCACCTTTCACTGAAGAAAAAGTCGCATGTATGTAATCAGTCATTGTCATTTGAATGTTTGTGTTTGTATTAAAACTTTCTGATAGGGCCATGTTCCACAGGCCCTTTTACTTGTTCCAAACTGGGCCATGAAAGACTGGGATTCGGACCTTTACAAGGCCAACCCGATGTCATATGAAAAAAGCCCAAGAACTTGTTAAGCCGGGGCCCAATATGCCGGCCCCAAACCAAAGCCTTAAAATAGGCCCATACCAACCGACATACGGGATAGCCGGGGAAACAGCTATCTTAACGCCGATGTCCTAGTAACGGCTAGCTTAATGTCCACGTCCCAGTAACGGCTGACATAACTGCCCACGTTCTCCATAAACGTCCGAGATGGCAGCTATGGCTAGACTATATAAGGCAATAATTCACATGAAACAGAGGACGCAACTTTGAACTAAGAGGAAGATTCTACAGGTCAGAGTCCGAATCTCTCACAATCCACCCCGAGTTCTTAACTCGATCCATACCTCGGCCTGCCATCCTTTGGCAGGGCGAATCCAACTCAGCCCAATCTTCCATACGGCCTCATCTCCCGAGATAGGACGTATCACTTTCCAATCAAAATTGCTGATGAGATTTGCTGTGGCCAGAGCCGGGAGCTTTAATAATTCTCAGCTATGCACGTGGGCTTGTCTGGGGTAGTCGGGTTCGGTAGAAGGTTGATCTGCACGATTTTAGATTCAAATCCGACCGTGTAAAATGAAAATACATGTGGCAGTATGTGTGGCAATACATGTGGTAGATACAATTTACTAAATTTAGATCTCTACACATAAAAAAGATGTATTTAATCAAAAGAGGACAAATTATTTGATTAGATGACTGATAATACAATCTGAAAATTCATCTTTTAATCGTAGCCGTTAGCAGATAGGATATCCAACGTGCTTAATAATGAAATGGAGATACATTACTAAGAGGCTCATAAAATATCATTACTCATTATAAATGAGGGAGCTATTGACATATAACTTTCTTCTTCACAAGTTATATACAAATGACTAATTTTTTTATCATCACTAGTAATAAAGTAGCTTTTAATATTAATCACATTACATACTTTTCATGTGAACAAAAATATATCTAATATCTTTGAATTCTGAAACACAATGAAAACATTAATGACACTAACATAATACATATAATGTTTTCATTTGTTAGATCTGTTCAATATATAAAACATTTCACATACTCATGTTATTAAACAATAAACCTTTATCAACATTTATAAAACTACAATGTACTTTAATCAATATGACAAACTTATCATGGTATATTAGTATTTCATACTAATAATCAAGTTTATGAATATTTTAGAGATGTATGTTTGTCATCATATAGAGTTTTATGATTCATGACCAAGAACATCTTTTTGTTTAAATATAGCAAATTAAAAAATTAAAATAAAATTAATTAATGATTAATATCATGGTTCTCTATCGTAAAAAATTTCAATAAATTTCTAACGAGCTTAATGTAAATATACAGACAAAAAAATAACATATTGTTAAATAATTTTCATTGTACAATATTTTTCATAATAAATTCTTTTGTTGAGATGGATTAATTGTTTTCTTGTAAGGTGATAATTTTTATCTCACTGTAATATACTAATATATTTTTTTTTATTTTTTTGTGCATTTATTACACAAGATATACTATGAAAGAAAATTAAAAGGCAAATTAAATACATATAAAATTTCCTCAACTTTCAATAATCAAAATTTACTTCAAAATATCAGCACCTTTCACTAAAGAAAAAGTCGCATGTATGTTATCAGTCGTTGTCATTTGAATGTTTGTGTTTGTATTAAAACATTCCTATGAAAATTGTGGATGAGATTTGCTGTGGCCGGAGCACAGTGAAGATGTGTGATTATATATTCAATACAATTAATATATTTGATTAAGTTCGTAAAACCTAGACCAAACATCTCTTGTATCAATTATCAAAGTGAAGAGTTGAATTTTCTTTTTTCATTTGATTAAGCTGCACAATATATTACAAATTTCCATCTGTCACGTTCACTTGTTATGCTCTGCCCCGAAATTTTTAAAACTACCGTTGTTTAAAAAAAAAATAAACCAAAAAATCATCATTTTTGGGAAATTCGAAATCTACCACGGCCGCAGAATGATTTTGCGGACTCAAATGCTGGAGACCGCACATGCATTCTGCGGACCCAACTCTGCAGAACCATTCTGCGGCCCCATATATTATTTTTTTTTTCAAACTTTGAGATATCTCATAAAGGGAACACACATTCCTAGAACAAAAAAAATATATTAAAAAACCAAAAAACTTTGAGATATCTCATACGGGGCACGCATCCCCACATGGTGCCTCTTTTTATTAGATAAAACACCAAAAAAAAAAATGGTGCCGCAGAACGCCTATGCGGTCTCCAGCATTTGTATCCGCAAAATCATTATGTAGCCGTGGTAGATTTCGAATTTCCCAAAAACGATGATAATTTTTTTTTAAACTGTGCTAACTTTAAAAATTTCAGTGCTCTGCCAAAGGAATTATCCTTATGTAATTATTTTTATTTAAAAAAATATAAACTATTTCAATAACTCATACAAATAAGTCAAATAACATTAATATGAAATTCAGAGAAAGAATTATATATATATATATTCTTAAGCTCACCATGCTCTTTGGTGAGTTTGGTTTCAGAATCTATCGAATTGGCTTCAAACGACGAATTCAAACCGTTGAAACCTATCTATTCCACAAGTCATACATTTACATGTCAATATTTTTATTTTTTAATTAATTTAGTAGAAAGTCAAACGGTTAAAAAAAAATTTATAACTTAATTTTAATACATTTATTTTTTATTATTTTTTTACCGCTAAAAAAAATAATATATGAATGCATCACTCATAAAGTAAATCACTTTCAACAATTTGAATTCATCGTTTGAAGTAATCTAATAAGTTTTAGAATTACACTTATCAAAAAACTTGATAAGCTTAAAAACACTGTAACACTAATCTCTCTGAATTGAAAAACACATCATGCAATTAATATCAATTAATTGCGAACAAAAAATAAAAGAGGAGGGGTCCTCCTCAATTGTAGAAAGTGAAAAGAAGATTCCAACCGTCTCAACTTTTCATATTGCTATCATTTTATTATTAAACTGTGCAGAATAGATAATTAATTAGTCCAATTATTTTCAGAAAATTTTTAGGTGGACTATGGTGTTTTGAGAAATAAAGAGATAGTTTTATTTTTCAGTCATATCTTTTTATTTAAAAATCAAACAATCGATTCAAACCATTCAAGATAATCTCTATATTAAAATGTGTTTGGAGCTTAAATTTACATTTTTTTTTAACTTTTTTACTATTTTCAAAAAATTGTGGACCATAAATAAACAATTATCTTCAAAAATTCTAGTTTTGATTTTGTAAAATTGTGGACCACAAATAAATTAAGTTGAATGATTTCGATTGAATAGTCCACCCATGTTTCTTTAATTTTTATTTTTTACAAAAGTGAGTAACCCCCACAGACTTCTTACTGAAATCAAAAGAGTTTTGGAGCCGATACCAACTCTCTAGTACCAAAGCCCTACAGTTTTACAATCAGCTACACATATACAAAAGTTCAACCAACTAATTAAGCTCTAATTAAAGTCATCAACCAACTAAGTCTATTACAACTACTTAGTAAAAGCAACAATAGTTCAACACATCAAATTACAAACATGATGATCAAACTATATATCCATCATATCTTCATCCTCTAAATCTGCTCCATTTGTTGCCAAAACATCACTGGAAGGATGAAAGTAAGTTTAAAGTACAAATTATATATCGTCTCTACTTTTACACTAGTATGATGCTAATGCTACAATATTGGCCGATATTTTTATTAACACCCCAAAAAAAAAACAAATTATCAAATATGCTCCCACTTCAAATTTATTTTTATTTCTACCCTAACCGCCCGTGGGCTGGGCGGTCCACTTTTCCCACCTGACCGCTCAGCAGCTGGGCGGTCCACTATGCATATCTGACCGCCCAGTGGCTGGGCGGTCCAGTTTCTATAGCTGACCGCCCAGCAGCTGGGCGGTCCGCTAGTGTGTGTGTGTGTTTTTTTTTTTTTTTTTTTAGAGAGACAATATGAATACCAAGATGCTGAATTCTTAACGCTAAAAATTCGATTTTTTTTTGTAAATATTAGTTAGATTACTTCTTTTAAGCATATTTATACTAAAATACGCTAAATTACTTGGAATTATGTTAAATTACGTTGAGTTACACTATATTAAGTTAAATTACACTAAATTACATTACATTACGCTAAAATACGGTAAATTACATATGAATAGGGACGATATATCTTCACTAAAAAGGCGAAAAACGACGACGAAACTTCAAACGGTCATAAAACGGCGCTCGAGTGTCCGATTTCAGCAAATGACCACTTTTCGGAAAGCTTGCGAAAATGCGCATGCGTCCGTGCCTGAGATGCCGGATTTCAAAATTCAGAATCACCAAAAAATAAAGGGAAGAGCCTCAAAAATTGAGTTGAAGTTTCCGATTAAGATTTTCATTTCTATTATTCAATCCAAGTAGCTCAGTAAATTAGTTACATAATGAAATTGTAGAATACCAATTTTTACTATTTTCGGAATTTTTTTACTATTTTTTATGATTCGTGAAAGATGGCACAGAATCGGTCTATTTTAGCGTAATTTTGTGTAGTTTAGCATAATTTACTGTATTTCAGCATAATTAGCGAAGTTATTGTTATTTAGTGTAATTTAAAGTAATTTAGTGTAATTCAACGTAATTTAACATAATTTCAAGTAATTTAGAATACCTTTCCTATGTTCCTATGTTCAAGTAATTTACACTAAATTTAACATAAATTACTCCGAAATACACTAAATTGTAAATTACTTGAACATAGGAACATAGGAAAGGTATTCTAAATTACTTGAAATTACTCGAGTGCCGTTTTATGACCGTTTGAAATTTTGTCGTCGTTTTTCGCCTTTTTAGTGAAGATATATCGTCCCTATTCATATGTAATTTACCGTATTTTAGCGTAATGTAATGTAATTTAGTGTAATTTAACTTAATATAGTGTAACTCAACGTAATTTAACATAATTCCAAGTAATTTAGCGTATTTTAGTATAAATATGCTTAAAAGAAGTAATCTAACTAATATTTACAAAAAAAAATCGAATTTTTAGCGTTAAGAATTCAGCATCTTGATATTCATATTGTCTCTCTAAAAAAAAAAAAAAAAAAACACTAGCGGACCGCCCAGCTGCTGGGCGGTCAGCTATGGAAACTGGACCGCCCAGTCACTGGGCGGTCAGATATGCATAGTGGATCGCCCAGCTGCTGGGCAGTCAGGTGGGAAAAGTGGACCGCCCAGCCCACGGGCGGTTAGGGTAGAAATAAAAATAAATTTGAGGTGGGAGCAGATTTGATAATTTGTTTTTTTTTTGGGTATTAATAAAAATATCGGCAATATTGGTTACAATGCTAGTAATGGATTTACAAGATACATTATCTTTAAAACAAAGTCCATTCCTTTCGTTCCATATGGTCCATAGTATAGATCCTCTAATTAATTTAACTAATGGCCTATCTTATAAATTAAGGTAGGTATGCATCCAATATATAACCATAGATCTTATATTTTATGACAGTCAAATAGATTGTGTACAGTATCTTCTCCACTACAAAATTGACAAGTATTATCTCCTGTCAATCCTCTCCGAACTAAATTAGCTTTAGTTAAAACCCTATTTTGTTTAACAAATCATAGAAACTTTTTAATTCTAAAAATCAGTTTTGATTTTCAGAGATAATGAAAACTGTTGTTGGGAAACCCTCCCCCCCCCCCCCCCCCAATGCTAACCATTAGGGTTTAGCGTCAAAAAAAATGAAAGGTTCAAGTAATTGTTTCAGCTATATATATACCAACTAATTGTCTATTTACAAAAATATTAGGGATTATGTATAAAAAGACTTTGGCAACATGACATTTATATGTGGATTATCTATTGTATAGAATAAATGGAGGAAAATGATATGTGTAGAGGACATTCTCCATACCATATATCAAGCCAGAATAAAGTGGAACAACCATTTCTAAACCTGTCTCAACTAAATGTTCATCTTGTAAAATGGCCTTTTTGAAAGGTGAACTCTTAGAATTGTTATTTTTTTGATAAAAGAGGCTATTGCCCATTTCATTGCTGAAATTTAAATACAGATCCAAGTTATCCAGCCACGCTGGTCCACAAACCTCCCAACTGAGATAAACTGAAAATATAGCAAGGTATTAAACAGAATCTTAGAATTGTTATGACTATTATCATATTTAGCTCTAATTATACCTTCAACTTTCACTTTGGATTTTTGAATCTAATCCACCTTTTTTTTTCTTTATATATTAATTGTGCAATTTCCTAAATTATGGTAATAATTTCATGTTTAGTTTTATTTCCATAAATTGCTACATGAATAACATGATGCTTTACTTATGTTTAATATTAATATATAACAATCATTAACTGCAATGACATAACAGTTTATACTAAGAGCATCTACATCCCTGATACTATCAGAGTTTCTAATCTGATGTGGCAGTTTTTAATCTAATTTCAGAGATGTGGGAGAATTTTTTATTTATAAAATATACAGTAAAGCTTCTTATTAAGAAACTGTTTATAAACTCCATACTGACTAAATAATTGGCTCAAATTATTTTTTCTTTTTTATTTGTTGCTGACGTGGCTTAATAGAAACTCTAAAATTAATTTCAAGAATGTGAGAGTTAGAAACTTTAGAGACCTTAATTTCTAAAAAACAGTTAACAGTTATTTAGAAACTCATTTGAGTTGCTGAGATGTAGATGTTCTAAACTTAGGATTAAAAACGGATTCGGATTATCCGTTCCGAATCCGCTTCGAATTCAACCCAAATCCAAATTCAGATAAAATGTATTCAGATAATTCCAGATCTGAATAATTATTCTATAAGGAGAAAAGGAACCGGAGTCGGATTCGAATAATTTGATTGATAGGTAAACGGAGCAGATATCCGGTTATATCCGGATACAACATCTACCCATAACAGTTTCGGACCCATTAAGTCCTCTCCGCTGTTTTGAATTCCCTATGGCCGAGTTATATAAAAAGAGTTCTAACTTCTCACTATCTACAATATATCTTGTGGGACTAAGTGTTCCAGTCCATCCGGACAACATTCATCTGATATATATAAATAAAATTGAGTGATGCTACAATGCTTTGGGAAGTAAAGAGAGTGTTTTACTTCCTGCTCATATTTTTATTTCCAAACTTCAAACAGTCGATCCGAACTTCTCAACAAGATCTTCATATTATAATGTGTTTGGAGACCAAATTTTATATTTTTTAGAAATTTTTTACTATTTTTTTTAGAATTTTTGAAAATCATTGTTTTTCTGAATTTTTTATTATTTTTTTATTTAATGAAAATCTGTGATTTTCAAAACTTCTAAAAAAATAGTAAACAAATTTCAAAAAATATAAAATTTGGTCTCCAATCACATATCAATATGAATATCATATTGAAAAGTTCAGACCTACTGTTTGAACTTTGAAAATGAAGATATAAGCGGAAAGTAAAACACCTTCTTTACTTCCAAAGAATAATAGCCTATCTCAATAAAATTATTGGAAATAAAATGAACTACTGCAATGCAAGCTAGACAGTTTATTTGATACTCGTTTGGACAATTCAAAAAGTTAGTAATAGAGACTAAGTTAGTACTGAATGGAAGATTTTTTTTTTTTTACAATAATTATTAATTGAGATATTTATTTACAAAACTGCCTTTACTTAATTGTGCAAATTTTCCATTGCATCATTAAAAAACTGTCTCTTTGTAGCAAAATATTTTTTTGAATTTTGCTAATTAGTATAAAGTTCATATGACTCAATTATCCGATAATTATTCGTTCCATATCTGTATTCGAATTCGTATTCGTGAATTATCCGCTTCATATCCGTATCTGTTTAAGACGGATTTGATTTTGAATTTTAACATCCGTTTACTATCCATATCCGTATTGGTATCCGCTTACTGAAAAAAAAATACGAATATGATATTAGTATTATCCACTCCGAATTCGCTCTGTTTTCACTCCTATCTAAGCTTCTAAAGTTTTACAAAAAATTATATATATGTCAGACTTTATTACGCAAGTAAATAATCATTGATCTCTGTAATATTTAATTCAGGTGTCTATTTTCTCTTACAACGGCGATGACATGACACAAAACAGCTTTCTGTTTTTGCAATTACAAACCGTTGGCAGTTAGTTCAATTCCAGAAAAGGAAAATGGAAAATAACAATGCCCAACAAATCTTCACATTTTCAAGTAATTATTGCAATTGTTAAGTACCAGATAATTAACAAAAAATCCTGTAATTATTTTCCTCCCTCTTAGAGCTAAGCACTGCAAAATTTCCATGTAACTGCTCAATTTTCATCAACACTGCAAAATTACCGTAATAAGGAATCTTTTAGAATTAGTAAATCTGGACAGTTCTTTAACCTCTTGCTGTAGCGCGAATCTCAAAGCAGGTGGGAGTTAATCTCAAACCGTAATTGAGGAGAATCTTTTACTGTACTCAGAAGGATACTTTTCCGCAACGTAATTGGACACAGGAAAAGTTCCACAGAGTATCGGCAGCATGTAAAGGTATATGATAATATGAACATTGTCGATACTGTTTCACATGGAATGTCATAATTAATTTGGGCAAAAATATCTAAGCTAAAAGACAAAACAATGTTTACTGCAAAAGGTTGCTTTCGTGCTTTTAATTATTTTGCCAATGAAAGTAGTTGACTAGTTGTTTTCTTTTTTTTTTAGTTCAGCATTGACAGTAGTTACTTGGATTCTATTATTTTGATTTATTTTCCGTTAACAGTGAAATTAGCAAATGGTCAGCATGGATTGTTTGTAACATGCTTTCTTGCATTCCCTCTGTGCGGGATTAAGTTAGCACAGGTCTTGAAGCAAAATTTTAGATTAAGTTATCTCCCGGATACACTGTTCGGGATTAAGTTAGCACAGATCTTGAAGCAAAAAGTAAATAAATAAATAAATTTCTTGTTCGGGAGATGATTTCAACTCGAAATTCTCACTACTCTATAAATAAAGAGTTTTTTTAATTCGAAGCACATCACTACTTGTTTGTTTACAAAAGCACATCATTTCCATCCAATAAAATATATATCTTCGGAATATATTATTCAAATTATCAAAATTTAGAGAGATTAAAATAAACTAGTATTATGATAATGTTTTCATTTTGCTAAACACAAGCTCCTTATTAAGAATTTAAGTTTTTTAATATGTTAATATATGTTATTTAAAAAGTATCCATTCATTTGTGTCATCAATGAGCGTCATAATGTTGGAACAATTTTAAGAAAATTTAGATAGTGACAAAAAATAAATTAAAATTTTGCTACTCGGATCAATGCAAAATGGGAGAACGTTACCGGAGCAAAGTAAAATGTTTACTGGATCAAATCAGTGCAAATAGTTAATAGATAAAACTAGAAACCTAAAGGAAAAAAGTAAACGTGATAACTGGAAAATATAGATGACAGGAATTCTATATGCTTTAAAGCAGAGAAAGCCGATTTGTTTTTATTAATATCTAATATTAAATAGAAAATAACACAAATGCTCACGTTATTTTAGTATTTATCAAAATGTCTAAACAGTTGAGATTCCTGGCGGCCCTATATTTTGTTATCACGTTTTTTGTTACCACAAAAGTTACTACAACTATTTTCTACATTTTTAAAATTAAAATCGTCGATCTAAACCGTTCAACATGATCTCCACAATATAATATACTTGCAGATCAAATTTTACAATTTTTTTGAATTTTTTACTATTTATTAAGTATTTTACAAAAACTAGTCAAATTCAGACTATTGAATTTTGTACCCATCTTAATAAATGTAAAAAAATTCAAAAAAAATGTAAAATTTGATCTGAAAGCACATTTCATTGTGAAGATCATGTTGAACGGCTTGGATCGATGATTTGGACTTTGAAAATGTAGAAAGTAGCTTTGTGGTAACAAAAAACGTGGTAATCGGATCCCTCCTCTATATATATATATTTTTTAAAATTTAGGTCTGGTGCTTACTTTCTATATATTAAATCTATCATTCCTTTATCATAACTTGATATGACACATAGCTGTGATAGATTGCGTTTTTCCAATGTTTTAAGTTTTTTATCCGGAGGAAAATCGGCCGGAGAAAACAAACTCAGAGGCCCGAATTTTTAATAAGTACATTCAATTTGAAATCCGAATGTATTTGTCTAAAATAGCTCAAATTGAGAGGGGACTAACTTTGACCAAACTTTGATTGGCCATAACTTTCTGTATGAAACTTCGTTTTGAGCGTTCAATTACTTTTCGGAAAGCTTGGGAGAAGATATGAATTTTGAAGATAAACTAAGGTTTACCTTATAAAATGTCCCCGCACACTCAAAATTGCAAAAAAAAAATATTTAGAGCCTCAAAACTGCAATTGAAATTTCTAAAAAATTATAGTAAGTTATAAAATTGATTTCAACAGAAATATAAATGTTATATTTATAATAAAAATAAACAAATTGGAAAATAAACATAACATTTTTTTTTCAATAAGAAAGGAACTTGTACTCGTGATGAGTCCAAAGTGAATTACTACTTTTAAATATTTATAAACTCTAATTTCTACTTATGTTCATATCACAAGTGCATGCTCCTTAACCGTGTAGTATGATTGGGGTGCCGATCCACATGGATAGTGTATTAGATTTTAAACAATTTTCACTAGTCTAGGTTGTCGGGGTTTTTAAAAGGTTTGATGACGTGGCGCTAATTACAATCAATGTTAAGGTTGAATTTCGCTCACAAGGAGACGGTTGGGAGATAAAATTACCAAGGACTCACCCTTTTATATATGGAGAACACCATCGGTTAAATTGATATACCTGCATGGTCTAGGTTCCAATTATTTATCACCGTTGTCACTCAAAAATATCACCATCGGTTTAGTAAGGATATCAGTCAGTGTTGATCAATTCAACACCAACGGATCATGTAACACAACATATGGTAAAAGTCACCCCTCAATGCCATCATCCGTTGAGCCAAACCGATGTCGAAGAGTCACTCAATACTAACTGTACTTAAAAGTTAACCGATAGCAAAGGAGGGCAGGCATCAACGCCATCGGTTGGTTAGACCGAACAGTCGGTAAAAAGTTCAAAGTAATTACAGCGTTGTCACTAGTTACATACACCATCCGTGCGGATGGACACCCGATGATAAAGGAGCGATAGTAAATGTGTTTTTTGTAGTAGTGTTACCATTGCAATGCCATTCTGTCACGTCCCTTGCCCGGTCCGACCGTCGGGGCGTGACTTATATTCTAATTTTTTTTATTTTATCATCGTTATACATTATGTTCAACGAAAGTTTAATTCATGTTCAACACATGTTTAAATTTTACCTCTAATCTTAATTAATTTTCCACTCTATTCAAATCCAGCCAACCACCATCGTCATTTAGTTCCTTTTAAACCCTAACCCCTAAACTACACAAGACAAACAGGAATTGAAATAAAGGGAGAACTAAGCACACTCAAAATCACAGAATTGGGAATTGCCAGAGAGATGGACCTTAGATTCTTCTTATGGGATTCATGACACATGAGGAGAGTACGCAAGAGGCCCATCAAGTAGGATAATTAGGAAGATTTTTCTTTACAAATGTTGTTTAGGTAGCTGTTTTATTTTTCAAAGTAGGGTAGATTTTATATTCCTGTCTCTTTGCTTATTGTTTTTCAATTCAAATTTGTAGCACTTATTTTCTCCTGTAAGAACATTAGTTGGTAATATAATGCCTAAGGGCTTTTCATCAAAAAAAAAGAAGAAATTAAGTGTTGACATGTTTAATTAAAGGGTTTGTTCTCTCTTTAGATATGTTTGGATGTAAGCTAGAATGACTAGAATAGTGAAATTTAGAATTAGTATATGAGAATAGAGAAAAAATAGTGACTTTTATATTAGTGAAAAATAGTGCTATTCGGATTAGTAAAAATATTGTTTATATTATACATTTGGAATAATGAATGGGTATAACCGAGAAAAAATAGTGTTAACAATGTGCTAATTAAAAAGAAAGATAGAAAAGTGGAGTCTCAAATGAATTATCACGACGTGAAAATAGCAAAAGTGGCATCAATTTTGTCATTTCGGAACTATGTTAGCAGAAATTCAAGAAGAAAATATTTTTTTTCTCTCTTCACACTTTCGAATAGTAGTTATTTTAATATTTACAAGGATAAAAAATAGCAGCTGTTCTAGTTATTCTGAATAGCAAAAATATTATTTGAATGCACATTATTATTTCAAATAGTCCCTTGTTCTAACTATTCTCTATAACACATGCATCTTAATAAAACAAAAATGGAAAAAAAAAATACGAATACAATGTCTGAACACCATTTAGTTGTTCCTCAAACATAAACATACCTCTTTTTTTCATTTTTTTTTTAATTGGTCTCTCAGACATCTTAAACAAAAAAAAAAAAAAAACTGATACGCAAACAATATTAAAGCATCATTTGTTGAATTCGTATCCTCTGCGTTAACTCAAAAGAAATCTTTTGAATTAAAGCATCTGAACCGTACGATTTGCTTTAAGATCCGTGCAAACTAAATGCACGGAGATCTTATTTATGTTTTCTTATATATTTCAGCAAGAGTTAAATATGAAACCGGCTTCTCTTTACAAAAATACCAGTATATCAACTGTGCTAGACGTAGTTGATAGATTGTTCTGATTTAACTTAATGTTTAATTAACCAATCAACTTTTATCAAATTCCTTAATCTAAATTAAATCCGATAATAATTTAAGTTCAGAACCCATTAATTAAACCTCTGCCTCCGTACTCCGGATGCAATAGGGGGACATAATTAATAAGAGATGGCAAGACAAAAAAGGGGATTGGAGGGTCATATTCAAGGGCTTTATCGGAACTCTGTACCATCTAAAAAAAATAATTTTATACTTGTTTAATAAATAGTAAAGTAATTTTGAAAAATATAAAATTTGATTTCCAAATACATTTTAATATGAAGATCATGATGGTCGGTTCGGATCGACTATTTATATTTTGAAATTAAAAATAGAAAATACATATGAGACACCACGAACTATGAAAGACATAAGGTATTTGAAACCTTCTCTTGAATAATATATCAAATAAGAGGAGGGATCAAGTTACAACAAATTTGAGTTACAATAATCATTTTTTCATTTTCAAAATCCAAATCGTCGATCCAAACCGTTCAACATGATTATCTAAATAAAATGTGCTTGCCGATCAAATTTTACATTTTTTGGAAATTTTTTTACTATTTATTAAGATGGGTACAAAATTTAATGGTCTGAATATGACTATTTTTTGTAAAATACTTAGTAAATAGTAAAAAAATTCAAAAAAATGTAAAATTTGATCTGCAAGCACATTTTATTGTGGAGATCATGTTGAACGGTTTGGATCGACGATTTGGACTTGAAAATGAAAAAAATAGTTGTTGTAACTTTGTTGTAACTCAAATTTGTTGTAACTTGATCAATATTGATTGATTAATGATATTTATCAAATTTAGAGAAATCGGATTTCCCCGTTTAATAGTTTCAATGTGGATGCCATGAGTTCTAGCACCCAATATTCGCATATCTTTGCTGTTGCCTGTTGGTATTTATTTTTGAGTGTTTAACGATTGTGGGGTGGGTCCACATGTTTATGAAATGCCTCAGCGTGTAAAAGTCTCTTCAATTACTCAGAAGATATTATTAAACAGGATTTATGTGTGGTCGAAGCTCAACAGCAAATAAATATCATAGCTTCAAAATAGTCGCCAAGGAATTGCGTCTGTACCATGACATCTTCAAAACAATATGGATCACATATATAAGAGCATCAAGCGCTCATGCTACCCACTTCTTTCCAGTGTAGAGGGCCCCTGCTTGGTTAAGATTCCCTCTGCCAATACCCATCTCTAAATTCCAAGCCTATCAAATTAATAGACGGAAGAAAAAGAAAACTTTATCTTAGGATTCTCTAGGGCCATCTAGATACGACCTAACGTGTGAGATGTTACTGTCTGGAGCCGACAAAAATTATTGCCATCACCAACATCTCCTTTAAGTGATAGACCGATTTGATTTTTTCAGATAGCAAGGTCTAAAGAGTGCCATTTAGTTTAGTTTTTTTTCAAAGTCTCTCACATAATTATCTAATGGGATAACAACAATGAGTTTACGACGTCTTGTATTCTTGGGGGACCAAACCTATATATCAGCTTAAAAAACTCTTAATTGTCTTATTTAATAATTATTCAATTTAGTTCATCATTAAATTGAATATTATCTATTAAATCCTACACATTAAAAAGGTCTACAACATATATAACGCTCTAATACTAAAATATATAAGCGCTTTGTAAGCGATTGGAAAAGTGATTCCAAAACCCTAGAGCCCTCCTCCTTTTCTTCCGCCTCTCCAACTCCTTTAAGGTCTCACCCCGACATAATCCCTTTCGAACATCTCCATCGATTCAAAAAAAGACTAGAGTTGGTATTGATCAAACTAATACTGACGGCTCATCTACATCACGGATAGTAAAGATCACCACATCTACACCATCGGTACAATAACCCAACCGATATCGCAGAGACACTTAAAACCAACAGTAGAATATAAAAAATGATGGCAAAGGAGGGGTCCATCAACGCCATTGGTTGGTTCAACGCCACCCGATGGTAAAAAAGTTCGAATTAATTATAGCACTGCCCCTGGTTACATACACCATCCATGCGAAAGGACACCCGATGGTAAATGAGCGATAGTAAATGTGTTTTTTTGTAGTAGTGAGTCCATACACATGCAGCTTAGTCTTTTTGTCAGACCATGAGTTTAGAACACCGATTATATATGATTAATTGAGATATAAGAATCAAATTACAATAAAAAAAATAATCGAAACAAATGCCGATAAAGAAAATGTTTATAATATAGCATGACTCCATAAATAATATAAAATATTTAAAAAAATTGTAGAATGAAAATATTTGTTAATTTAATAGTTAATATATAGTAGAATTAAAATATGATTATCCGAATAAGCGAACTATATATGTCTAAAGTATATTTTCCTCAACTTTGAGGCCTACAAAATCACCTCCAGCTCGAGTGGAAAAAAATGTGCCGTGACCAAGTTAATTTTTCATGTGTCGTGACCAAAATGTCAAGGGGTGATCACGGCACGCAAATAGTCACACCACATGAGTCACGCCGTGTCTAAATGTGTCATGACCATACGTGACTCGCGTGACCATTTAATCATAATTTAGATTAGTTTATTCAAGATTCACCATTAAATCAATATCTAATGGTCCTAATTACACGTGACTCGCGTGACTACGTGCCGTGTCGTGCCGTGACTAAATCTTTCACGTGTCATGCCGTACCGTGCCAAAGTTTCAAAAGACGGGCACGCGAATGGTCACGGCACGGAACACGCGAGTCACGGTACGTAACTGACACGCGTGCCGTGTCGTTCCGTTCCGTGACGTGATAACTTTTTGGATTGTACTAGAAAATGTCTCAATTCTCAAATTTGACTATTACAGAAGCCTATATATTTTCGTACACAATTTTCCTCCTAGAGAGACGTGATAACTCCTTATATTAATTATTTTTTTGTGGCATGTGACAGACTTGAGTTCATGTGGCACACGTCAATAAACAGATGTCATGTTAAATTACTTTATATATTATGACGGAGATAAAAGCCATGCTATATATATATATATATATAGCACCAAAAAAACAGTTTCCGTAGATCTGTGGTTTTTGGACTCTAAAAAATATAAGCGGAGTTATAAATTGGTTGCAACTGAAAAACAAATTAAGATTCGAATTTCCAATGTGCATTTTCAAAAATATTATAATTTTACTGTGTTTTTTTTTCTGAAAAAATGTTAAAATATGTTTCGAATATTTGGTCTCTTCCGTACAACATCTTGAATTAAGTTTCACTCAAGTCTGGATTATGGATATGCATTTTTTTTTTAAATAGAAATATTTGTTTTCTCGAGAAGATGAGAATTAATTTGAAGTTTGTATTGGGTTCACCAAGAAGAAAAAGATAGGAAGTGGACTTGAGATTTTCTTTTTCTTTTTCTTTGTTTAGAGATTTAGATTTATTTTATTTAATAAGAGTATCAGTTGCTAATCATCATTTGAACTTAAGAAAATGATCATGAATCTGTATTTTATTTTATGAAAAGAAAACGATGGATATGCATTAACAATTATGTTAAGCACTCTCTCTCTCTCTCTCTCTCTCTCTCTCTCTCTCTCTCTTTCTCTAAAAGTATGTCTAAATGTGGTGGTTGGTTGGGTCATTCTACATCTTGCTTTATCACCCAACCAATCATCCAAAAAATTAATAACTCTGTTAACAAGATTTGTAACAAAAAAAAAAGCAAAGATTACTGGATTTGAGTGTAATAAACAAATCAATGGGGGACAAAAAGAGGGGATGCCACCAAGCAAAGAAAGAATTATATGTTTATTATTTGGGTGCAGAGATAAAAAGAAAAATACTTAAACAAGTTCCAGCAATAGAAAAAGCAGCAGCAGCCAGCAGCTCTGGCCTCTGGGTATATCTTTCTATTTCTTTCCATATCTTTCTAATTCATTCTTTGATTCTTTCCCTGCAGCATACACATGTTTTAATGCAGGAATCTCATCTTCTCCATTTCATTCACCAATTGCGCATCTTGTTCTGTCGACATCAATAAATAGATATACGCAAAGCATAAAACCATTACGCTTGACGGTATAATTCAGATATTAATTATATTATGCTGCCAACTATTGGCAAGTTAAATTACCAGACTAATTTTGAGTACATGAACTCAATCGTAGCAAGTCTGAAAATTATCAATTCTAATTGATACCATATCAACAATATATATTTTGTTAGAAGTTTCAAAATACATAATTTAATCTTGCAAAATATAATATATTTTTTTTTGCATCTATCAGAATCTTACCAAATGCCTACGGGATTAACCTGCAAAATAATAATAATAATAATAATAATAATAATCTTACCAAATGTTTTACATAATTATACCAACAATCATAAAATTAAAAATCAATTTAGTCTGCTCACGGGTACAAAAACTCCCGAAATTTTTATTAATACTCTTAAAAAAAATAGTAAATATGCCCCAGAGTGAAATTTTTTTAAAAACACCCTGGCTGCCTCATGATTGGGCGATCTGCTCCCTGTACCAAACCGCCCCATCATGGGGCGGTCTGCTGCCTGTACTAAACCACCCCATGATGGTTGGTCTTCTGCCTGTACCAAACTACCCCATAATTGGGCAGTTTGCTATTGCCTATATATTGGAGGGTACCCCTCCCGATTTTCACCCCATTCATTTCAAATTTTCACTCTCTCTCTCTCTCCTTTCTTTCTCTCTTTCTCCAATAGATTGTCTCCAATTTTGCATGTAAGTCCCTCAACTTTTTTGTATTTATTTTGTAGTCTAAAATTGTTTAGAAATTATTATGAATTAATTTAAATTCTTAGAAATTGTTAGAAAATGTCCAAAATTGGTTAGAAATTGTTTAGAATTAATATAAATTGTTTAAACCATCATGATCTGATGAAACCCTAGATCTTACCATGGCATCCAAAACCGAACTTCGAAAAGGAGGAAGTGAAACTGCACGCAATGCTCACATCCTCGCTAACAATTTTTGGACGAGTGAAACCCGCTTGAGGAGACGTTTATCTCGTTTAGGGTTTTCACCCAACAAGGTTGAAGAATATGCTACCACGGATGATCCGACTATGGGACGGTTTGGTACAGGGAGCAGACCGCCCAATTATGGAGCGGTCAGGGTATTTTTAAAAAAAATTCAGTCGAATATTTGCTATTTTTTTAGGGTATTAATAAAAAATTTGGCAAAAACTCTAATAGATTAATTATCATTAATATTTATATTGAACGTGAAAATTGTGCAATTTATTCTAATAATATCATAAATGATTATCTAATAGTATATATGACGTCAGCATTAGATCCTTATTATAGGAGTAGGCTTCGCTCTCCAGTATTGTAAGAAATGGAGGCGTAATTTATAAACTAAACAAAAACATTTGGACGCAGACGTTACCTCGTTTCTCTGACACTTGTGTCAGCTTTTTAACAGTCTATCTCTCTCTTTCCTAATCCTCGCCTAGGAATAGTATATAGCCACACGGCCCACACCTCTCTCTATCTATTTGACACTACAATACGATCTCTTTCTCTTTCCATTGATCTATTCTTCACCTACAAAATTATTACTAACAACAATACTATTGTATAGAGGGACCTTTCTTTCTTTCAATAAAAGGTCAGTACCTACAAACTAATCATGAGAGAGAGAGAGGTGTCAAATCAGAAATTACTTTAAAGTTACTTTTAATTTAACAACAATTTACTTCCAGGTTAAATTTTAAAAAAACAACACACCTATTGACTTGCACAACCAGGTCTTCCGCCTTTTTTACTTTAATTTACGCAAATATTCTAACATGACTACAATGAAATATTAAAAGCTGAGTGCAGCTTTAAGTGCTTACCAGTAAGTAACTAATTAATAATTAGGAAATAAAAGAAACAAATGGAGAGGAAAACTGAATAATATGTATGCGTAGGTGTGGGGTTGAGTGGATAATGGAAGTGAACGGTGGACATCTCTCCTTTTTTATTTCCCTTTGATTTTTTTTCTCTTTTACTGGGTCTCTTTATTTCTTTTCCCTTACAGTTGGGCAGAGAGAGAGAGAGAGATTTAGGAATAAGACCTGACAGGAGTCAGAGATAGCTTTCTTTCTTTTTTTGAGTAGAAGCCCTTGGGAGAGATAGCTTTCTTCCATCCCCTTTCTTCCTTTCCTTTTTCCTCCTTTTTTTATTATGAAGAAGTATTAAGTTCCTCTCACCCCTTGCTCGGTGAGAGAGAAAGAGAGAGAGAGAGGCCTAAGCATTCTTAAATCAAACCAACCCACGTGCTCATGGTTTGAATCCGCTCAGGTATTGCCAATGATTTGTAGTATATAAATATACTTTAGTTAAATCACTTGATGAAGATGGCTACCTTTCTCTTTTTCAACCTTCGTTTCTCTCTCTACATCTCCATCCTGCTCGTACTACTGTCCTTCTCTCTCTAGATTTTAGGGTTTGTTGGACATGGAAATTTTCATTGATCATTGGCAGATCCGAATTCTAGCTACAACATCTAGCTCTCTTATATGGTTTTCATGAGATTTAACTAATTTACGATTTCTTCCTTAGTTTTTTTAACCCTATCTTTTCTGTCTATAACATAGCCTCTGCTAAGTGTTCTTGATTCTTAGTTTTGATCAGTGATTTGTTTTAGTTCGAAAAAAAAGTAAATTGAAGTAGTACCTTAGTTTTTTTATTGTTTCTAATATGTACTAATTCGTTTCATTCTCTGTGCTACTACTTTATGAGTTACATATTTTTTTCTTTGAATTATAGGGGAATTTTGAAGCTAAGTCATCAAAGAAGGGGTGTTGAGCTTCTAATTTCATTCTCTAATTGGAAAAATTCTATTTAGAATTATCAATCATGGCCGCGTACTTCACTGGTGGCGGCACAGACATCCAAGCAGCCGATGGTTTACAGACCCTCTACCTGATGAACCCAGGCTACGTCGGGTTCGCCGACCCAACAAGCTCAGCAGCTGGCCCCACCAACATGGTTCTTCTAAACTCTATGAACTCCCTCAACCCAATAGCTTTGAGCCACGTGTCAAACCAGCAACCAGCTGGCAATCAGCACATTGTCGGCATCCCTCTCCAGCCCCCGTCCCAACAAGAGACTTCCCGATCGCCATCACAACATACTCAGGCACAGATACAGTACAACATGTGGGCCCAACAACAGCAGGCACAAACTCCAGCTCAGCAGGGAGGTCTGTCACTTAGTCTATCCTCACGTGAGTTGTCAGTCCCTGCATCAGTCATCGCTCCAACTCAGCTCGGGACCGCATCCTCTTCATCAGGTGGCATGCACGGGTTCTTGGTCGGATCCAAGTACTTGAAAGTGGCTCAAGAACTATTAGATGAGGTGGTGAATGTGGGGAAAGGAGGGAAGAATGACTTGGGCAAGGGGGTTAGTTGTAATATCGGTAAAGGATGGGGCAAAAAGGAAAATAAGGAAGAGGAGGAGACAACCGGTGGTCGGGAAGAAGAGAAGAAGGCGGCGGCGATTGAGCTCACAACGGCCGAGAGACAAGAGTTGCAAATGAAGAAGGCAAAACTTGTTAATATGCTTGATGAGGTAATCAATTATTAACTAATTCATTGATTAGTTAGGTAATCGATCAAATAATGCATGTCCTTTCTAACGAAGTACTTTCTTTGTTTGATATGATATGCTATGATATGATATGATTTTGGCTCTACTCCAGGACGAGCATTATTTATTGCATCTAAAATAGATGTTTTCTTTTCTCATACCGTATAACTTTTCTAAAAGAAATCCCTTTTTGTCAGAGGGGACATTTTTTCAGTTTTCTCAATTGACATTAGTAAGGGTTCATCGTTTCATGCAGCTGTTAAGAGCTTGTAAGTTTTCTTAAAAAAAATACCAATGTGTATCATTGAATATTCTCTCATGAGAAAGGTACTTAAAGCAAGATCTAAGTGCCAACATCCCTTTGATAGAGAAAAGTGTGCCTTACCAAGAAAAATGAGCTGTGGTGTATATTCTTTCAAGTCATGACAAAAGACAACAACGACAGCGCAAGCATACAACTAATATTTGTAATTTTTTTATAAATATTGAATCTTTGCACCAATTATTTTATTTAAACAAGTTCCATATTCATATATGCACACTTTCTTTCTTTCTGTTTTTGTCCCTTCGTTTTTCCTTCTAATGAATCCGATTCATTGACAACCCTAATCATTCACAGCCCATACTTCTCTCTGTATTTGTTACACATGGCAAAAGCACTAATGATCTGACGTCATAAATACAGCTATATAGTTTATTAAAACAACATTTGTATTCATCTTATGGATAGAACAGAATAACTCATATATATAATCACTTGTGTCTTTATAGGTTGAGCAGCGATACCGTCAGTACCACCACCAGATGCAAGTGGTGGTCTCATCCTTTGAAACCGTGGCTGGGCCAGGTTCGGCCCGAACATACACATCTCTGGCCCTTCAAACAATCTCAAAGCAATTCCGGTGCCTGCGTGATGCCATCACAGGTCAGATCCGATCAACAAGCATGAGCCTCGGTGAGGAGGATACAAAGACAGTGGGTTCACGTCTCAGATTCATCGACCATCAGCTCCGACAGCAGCGCGCGCTTCAGCAGCTCGGGATGATCCAACACAATGCTTGGCGTCCCCAGAGGGGACTTCCAGAGCGGTCTGTCTCCATCCTTCGTGCCTGGCTTTTCGAACACTTCCTTCACCCGTAAGATTTTGCTGTTTTTACTGTTCTTTTTTTGGTGCACCTAAATAATAAGCAAGTGGTGGTATGGGCACTACTGCTTCTGCAAAAGAAAGTACTCTTTGATTTCTTGCACATCTCGTCTGCTGGTTCTCACTTTCGCCATGTATTTTGCTAAAATTAGGCAGAAGCAGGAAGCTACTATGGCCGTCCAATACATTTCTAATTTTATCATTCAATACTGTTTCTTTTATATAATGAAGAATGAGAGTAATCTTGGAAACATTGCATATCTTTTTCTTCTTCATTAGTAGTCTCAAACTCTCAATCCTACTACACTGGACTTAGCTAGCACACCTAACCGATGGAGTGAATTGCACCACTATGCAGAGTTACCATTAATTGCACTTGTTGTTATATGTATTAATTAGGAGTGAGTCTATGGTACTATGCATAGCACGGATTAGTCCGTACTACGGAGCCATATTTTCATTTTGGAAATCATAATGGTCGATCCGAACCGTTCAACGTGATCTCCACATGAATATGTACTTGCAGACTAAATTTTATATTTTTTCGAATTTTTTTACTATATTTTAAGATAGATAGAAAATCACTTGATCTGAAAATTCTGGACCATAAAAAAACAGTGATTTTCTACCTATCTAAAAAATAGTAAAAAAATTCTAAAAAATAAAAAATTTAGCCAACAAGTATATTCTCATATGGAAATCATGTTGAACGGTTCGGATCAACCGTTAGGATTTTGAAAATGAAAATATTGATCTATAGTACGGACCAATCCGTGCTATGCATAGTACCATAGACTCACTCATTTTATATTTTTTATTATATTTTGGAAAGCCAACGTAAAATTTGAAACAATTATCATTCTATTTTCTAATTACTAATAGATTCAAATATTTAATTTAATTGTATGCAGATACCCAAAAGATTCTGATAAAATCATGCTTGCAAAGCAGACTGGGCTTACAAGGAGCCAGGTAATTAAACAAAGCCAATTCAACTGAACGATCTCTTAATTCCAAATTTGAAACATTGTCCATATTTACTTACCAAAAGATACATAAATTTTTTCTCTAATTAATATAGGTATCAAATTGGTTCATTAATGCAAGAGTGAGGCTTTGGAAGCCCATGGTAGAAGAAATGTATCTGGAAGAGACCAAGGATCAAGAGAAAGACGATAATGCGGGTGAGAACTCAGGCAAAACCGATACTGACAAGGACCAGAACTCCAACTCTGCAGCACAACAAAACAACATCGGTTCTAAATCTGAGCAACAGAACACAAGCCTGACCCAAACCAAATCGATGGATCAAATCCACTCAGATCCAATGCTCACTCAGTCAGATTCTTTCTACAGTGCTGACGAAGAACTAATGCAACAGAAGTTGAAAAAGGTGAGGTACGAGGAGTCATATCGGCCTAATAATATGGCTGCAAGTTCCATTGGAATGGAAACTCGGCATGAAGAGGTGAACAATCGGGAGCTCCTGATGAAATTCATGGAAGAAGGAGCGCAGGTCGGGTTTGGATCGACAGGATACACTATGGCAGACCCGATGGGTAGGTTCAATTCTGACCAGTTTGCACCAAGGTATGGTGCAAATGGCGTGTCGCTGACGCTTGGACTCCCACATTGCGAGGCAATGCCCATGTCGGGGGCTCAATCGTCTTTTCTCTCAAATGACAGCATCAGGCTTGAAATAGGCACCGAGGCAAATGAATACTGTGGTCTAGGCAATAATTCTGCACCAGTTGCACCACACCAGTCTAATGCGTACGACATGAATTTGCAAAGTACGAAGTCGTTTGCTGCCCATTTGATGAGGAACTTCGTTGCATGAGCGCCTCTTAATATATAATATTGAGAGATTAATATAGGTTTTGTAAGTACATTGGTGGGTTGGGGTATATATATATATATGCATAGTTAATAAGGAGCTTTGTAGTACTGTCATTTTGGTTTTGTAATTTTGGTTGTTCTATTCTATAGGGGTACTTTTGGAAATGAAAGGCTTAGTGTATAGAAGGATAGTTGAAGATCGATTACAGTAGCTTATACTTTGGTATAGGATGGATCAGGTAATAAATTGGGTCCATAACCCTAATAAGAGTGTGTAATATAGGACCGGTTACATATATATATATATAAATAAACTGACGCTAGCTCCTATAGGAAGTTTGTTCTGTAGTACAATATATAGAAATTGGTGCATGCACGTAATTCTCACATATACTGTGATTGACGTACAAAATAATATCTCACGTGCTTCTCGCTTTTAGCTTTGCAAATTATATTTCTCATTGTTTAAATATTCCTCACACGTGTTTGTGCCTCTCGGTTTTGATTTTTTTTTTTTTTTTCCTTCTGTTCTCCTGATTTTTTTTGGTGGTGGTTCTGGTGGTGGAATTCAGATCCTCCCCGGCCCCGCTACTGTAATAGAGAATCTTTTACAATTACTGGATATGGACCGTTCTTTTTAACTTGGCACGAATCTCAAAGCTCAATAATACTGTTCCTGCGTTAGCCCGAATCTCAAACCGGCTGGGAATTAATTTCAAACCGTAAAGTGAAGAAAATCTTTTACAATATTGGAGAGGATACCTAGCAACTCTGTAACCGATTATGGTAGTTAATTTAAATGAGGGCATGACCCTTATTGTTTCTCAAAAAAATATTGGAGAGGATACTTGTCCGGTGGTGGTGTGGGGGTTGGGGCTGTATTTCTTGCTGTCTAAACGGGCATAATTAAATAGTTGGGAATTTTGGGGATTTTAAATGGAACATAATTAATGACAAGCATAAGAATATAATTGTACTAGAATAAATCATTCTGGTGTGAACTGCATCATATTCTGAATATTTAACACGAATTACGTGTGCAATTTTGTGTGGCAATTGAAAAGCATATTTTTCATTTAAATCAGAAGAACCAAACTAAAGTGTGTGTGTATATATATAGAGGAGAGTTCAAATGCACTATGATTTTGTGCTCTAATATGCTTCACATTCTTTATCTTCATTTTCAAAGACCGGACAGTCGATCCGAACCGCTCTACATATATAAAGGATTAAAGGATGTGGAGCATATTAGAGCATAAAAATCATGGTGCATTTGAACCCTCCTCATATATATATATATATATATATATAGACAGGGGCTGAGCCAGACTTTCAGACTATGGGGGTCAAGCATATAAATTTTTTCTACTACGAATGGGGGTCAATTTCACACTATCCATAATATTTTACTTTAAATTATACTAAAATAAGGTATAAATAAAAAAAAATTCAAAATGAATGGGTGTCAATTGACCCCCATTCAATACATGTAGATTCACCTCTGTATATATATATATATATATATATATATATATATATATATATATATATATATATATATAGAGAGAGAGAGAGAGAGAGAGAGATAAGCTATGGTGAGTTGTGAAGTAAAACGTTGTTTTACTTCACGCCATATTTTCATTTTGAAAATTCAAACAACCGATCCGAACAGTTCAACATTTTCTAAATATTAAATGTGCTTGGAGACTAAATTTTACATCTTTTGGAATTTTTTTACTATTTATTAAGCCACTTTGAAATCGCTGATCCACTGTGAACAGTAAAAAACAGTAAAATTTTCTGGATCACCGGATCAATAATTTTCAAAGTGGCTTAATAAATAGTAAAAAATTTCCAAAAAATGTAAAATTTAGTCTCCAAGCACATTTCAATATAGAGAACATGTTGAGCGGTTCGGATCGGTTATTTGAATTTTCAAAATAAAAATATGAGCGTGAAGTAAAAATGACCTCTTACTTCACAACTCACCATAGCCCAGCTGTATATATATATATATATATATGGGCTACGGTGCTTCGCGAAGTAAATGGTCTTTTTTACTTCACGCCATATTTTTATTTTCAAAATCCAAACAACCGATCTGAACCGTTCAACATGTTCTAAATATTGAAATGTGCTTGGAGACTAAATTTTATATTTTTTTGGAATTTTTTTACTATTTATTAAGCCACTTTAAAAATCGCTATTCCACTGTGAACAATAAAAAAACAGTAAAATTTTCTGGACTACCGGATCAGCGATTTTCAAAGTGGCTTAATAAATAGTAAAAAAATTCCAAAAAATGTAAAATTTAGTTTCCAAGCACATTTCAATATTTAGAACATGTTGAACGGTTTGGATCGGTTGTTTGGATTTTCAAAATAAAAATATGGCGTGAAGTAAAAAAGACCATTTACTTCGCGAAGCACCGTAGCCCATCTATATATATAGAGAGAGATGAGCTATGGTGAGACGTGGAGTACAACAAGTTTGTACTCCACGCTATATTTTCATTTTTAAAATCCAAACAACCGATCCGAACCGCTCAACATGTTCTCTATATTGAAATGTGCTTGGAGACTAAATTTTACATTTTTTGGAATTTTTTTACTATTTATTAAGCCACTTTGAAAATTGCTGATCCACTGTGAACAGTAAAAACAGTAAAATTTTCTACACCACCGGATCAGTAATTTTCAAAGTGGCTTAATAAATAGTAAACAAATTCCAAAAAATGTAAAATTTGGTCTCCAAGCACATTTCAATATAGAGAACATGTTGAGCTGTTCGGATCGGTTGTTTGAATTTTCAAAATGGAAATATAGTGCCATGGAGTAAAAACTTGGTTTTACTCCACGTCCCACCATAGCTCATCTCTCTCTCTCTCTCTCTCTATATATATATATATATATATATATATATATGAGTTGGCAACGGTGCTACACGTAGTATAGGGGGCCTTCGTGCTACGGCTCAATATTTGAGTTTTCAAAATTCTAACGGTCGATCCGAACCGATCAACCAAATTTTACATTTTTTATATTTTTTTTATTAGATAGGTAGAAAAACACTTGATCTAAATGGTACAGAATTTTCAAATCAAGTGATTTTCTACCTATCTAAAAAAATAGTAAAAAAATTTCTAAAAAAATGTAAAATTTGGTTTGCAAGTACATTTCATATGGAGATCATGTTGAACGGTTCGGATCGACCGTTAGGATTTTGAAAACTCAAATATTGAGCCGTAGCACGGAGGCCATCTATGCTATGCGTAGCATATTAGCAATTTCCTATATATATATATATAGAGAGAGAGAGAGAGAGAGAATGGCTAATATACAAACGTTTGTTGCTGGACTCAGGAACAAACGATTCGGTTCTCTGATTTTCAAAGTCCAAACAGTCGATCCAACCGTTAGATATTCAATCTATATTAAAATGTGCTTGGAGACCAAATTTTACATTTTTTGGAATTTCTTACTATTTATTAAGATGGTTTGAAAGCTGTTGTTTTTATTAAATTTCTGCAGCATTGAAAAACAACGGTTTTCAAACCAGCTTAATAAATAGTAAAAAAATTCCAAAAAATGTAAAATTTGGTCTCCAAGCACATTTTAATATAAATTGAATATCTAACGGTTTGGATCGACTGTTTGGACTTTGAAAATCAGATAACCGAATCGTTTGTTCTTGAGTCCAGGAACAAACGTTTGTATATTAGCCACTGTGTGTGTGTGTGTGTGTGTGTGTGTGTGGAGGTGAGAACTGCGCTAGAATCTCAATATGATAGAAGATGTGCATCTCAAATTAAACCGACGTAGTCTGACATTTACGTCGGTTATGTTGCTCTTTAGTTCATTGGAAAGCAGTAAAGCACATATTTAAATGAATTAGATCAGACGAACCAAGTTTGTCTACCAGACAGAAGAGGATCTTCACTTAAGATCACGGGAGAGAAAAAATAGCAGGAGTAAAGAAAAGGGAATGAAAAAAACCCCAAGTGTCAAATCTCAGATGAAAATTGTCTTTTGGATAATACTGTCTGTCAGAGATTGATATCTAGATTGAATCAAAAAAAAGATATCTAGATTGCGACACTTACATTGTTATCAATTATTACTGGCTAAAGGGGCCTACTTAAGTGAAAGCCGGGCCTAGTAAGATTTAGAAGGACAATGCTTTTTAAGTGCTAGTGGGATTCCAGGGAAGCGGTGTGCTTCACATTTCAACGAATTCAACCCTACAACTTGAGGATATCATTTTACCCGATCCGCTAAACTTGCAATGTCCAGTCAGGTTCAGGTCAGGTGATTTTTTGTAATCGAATAAAGATAAATAAATTACCGATATCATACTGAGTTGGAAAGGATGTGACCAGCTAGGGCTAGGCTTACCCTTAATGAAGCCGGGTAGGGTTCGTTTGGGTTCAATAAAACCTTACTAGACCAGTTGACATTGCTACCCCACATACACATGGAGACACATTGATTGAGTGTGCTGTGAGATTGCTCGTTTTATCCACCAAAGGAATTAATGATCGCAGTAGTACTTTACAAATGTTTCACGTTGTCATGTGTTTGTAAATTAGCAAGATTCAATGTAGACGTCGCCATAGATGAATAGATTCAAAAACAGGGGGCCCACAACCACTATTCAACATGAGACAATTCAAAGTATTAACTACAGCGATGTCAATACAATCGCAATTTAGAATAAATGATGAGGAGTGTTTCGATATGTACTATGTCCACTAATTTAGGCATGATATTCCAATTTCCAACCAATAAAATTAGTTTTACGTACACCAAAATGCTATCCAGGAAAAAACTAAATTAATTAAGACACTCACGGACATAAACAACAAATTGCCTTGAAGAAACGCTAGTCATCGAGGGCAACTCCAATCCCACTTTTAGCAGTTTCTCTATCTGTACCTTTGTTTGGCTTGGCACGACCGCAAGAGAGGGGGAGTAGAGTAAATATGAATCCCAAAACTACCCTTGCAAGAATTGGATATGCAAGCAGTGCACAGAAGAGGGGATGAACTTGCTTAATTCCTAGAATGAATACCCCTTCTAAACTCCCAAGTGTAGTTCAAAAGAGGAACAAAGTAATCGACCTAAACTTATCTGACCTCCCTCCTCCCTCCCTCAGATTGAGTGAATGAGTACTAACAGGCTAGGAATTTCACCTAAGGCTATCTAGCACAGCTGTTGTAGGAATAACACCCGTTTGGTTTGGTACATTGGTATTGTTGCCAATTGTACCAGCTGGAGCATTGTCACTGTCGTTGCCATTTGGATCCAGCAAGTGCACCAGTGAGACGAATATTTCCATTCGTGTTACATCCCTAGTTGCCTACATTTTATATTCTTACTGTCAGAAAAAAACAGGGGTTTAAGTATTTATACTGTTAGTGTTTATTTAGGTTTGGTATAAGGTAGTTCACAATTGGTGGTTTGGTGGGGATAGTAGGTAACAATTATTCCCTTTTATTGTTCCAAAAATAAATCTAATTTGGCAGATAGGGTTATTTCTTGCCTAGAGAAATCACTCTTTGTAGTGAGTTGATCTCAAGTTCAAGATTTCTTGATGACAGAAATTTCTTCCAATCAATAGCAAGTTGTTGCAATAAACAATTGAGCGCACTATGCCTCATATTTCTTGTTCCCAAATCCAATTGTCAAAGATAAATGGAACCTTAGGTCTAAGTGTCTTTAAATTTGATTTTACTCGGGATAGTGGTCAACCAGAATTTTGTACAAATAGTCTCAGGCCAGCTATGGGTCAGATCCTGGTTCAGGCCTATTCAGACGTCACTTCATTAATTGATTCTCTTACAGACCAGATACAACTTGCTAATTAGATGGATCTTATCTAAAGTTGGTAAGATCAATGACAGGTCCAGGTTCACAATATTAGGCTACCTAGATCCATACACAGATAAAACAGTCAGGGACAAGTCTTACCTCGACAGCAAAGTGGGCCCATATTTTGTTTTTGCGGGCTTCCATAACACCTTTCAAGATGGTCAATCCAAGGCCTTTAATAAGATCTGCTATCTCCAAGAAAAGACCCCTGTCTTCACACACCATCTGCTCAAAAATTGAAATAGATATCAAATATGGAAGGAACACATTGACAATCAGGTTTAAGACAATAAAGTACATTTGACATAAGCAAACCAAAATATTATAGATGTATTCTTTATTGCAATTTGAGAATTGTTTGCTTACCGATCAAATGCCAATCAAACTAAACCATTAAATTTCAAATTGCTCAACAGATGACCAGTCACATTGTACCGAATTTGATAGGGAGCATAACCCACAATTTTAATATTTTCTTATTTGGATAAGCTATGTCTCAGTTGTCATGGTTGTAAAATAGCCATTTCTGAAAGTCTTTGTCATTTTAGTTAATAACCATGCAGAAGAATTAAAATTCAATTGAACTTTCAAACAGAACTTCAAACAAGAGTGTGTGTAATCATGAAAGTAAACCTATCAACTTTAGTATATCACCCAATTCACCCCAGACCAAAGTTCTCTGTGCAGTAACATGCAGCATGCATCACACTGTTACCGTGAGTTCAAGAGAGGTATAGGCACATTTAGAAACGAACAAATATATGTTTCAACAAAGGTGCCGCAGAAGCATGTGCCACCAAAATTCAGCAGCGCTATAAAAAGAAAAGAGTTATAGACCTCAATCATAAGCTGTCGTGGTGGATCCAGATCCTCGACTATGATTGGACAGCTCATGGATTGGGCCCCCACCTCAAAAGCCCAAGTTGCACCTCCTTCAAAATCATCCTTCAATAGAACCCCTCCTTCTTCACTGACTAACTGTTGTTCCTGCAATTTTCAATTCAAAAGGTTTATTGAACTTTTTTTGTTAGATAAATCGTGTTAATTGTTCCCATACAAAACATCCAAAAAAAATACTCTTCTAGAAACAAGTATATGTGACAACTCCCTCTAAATTTTGGGCAATGCATGTAAAAATGGTCCAGCAAGTCCAATTTTCACTTGTCAAGGAAGTTCTTAGATTAAGTTGCCTTACCTACAGCATACTTGATACTTGGTCTCCTAAATGTTAACTTAGGGTCAGCTCCCGAATTGGGAAGGAAAGGGAAGGAAAGGAAAAGGAAGAAATAAATAGAAGGATTCTCCTATGTTCCTCCATTTGCCTCATTTCACCTCGTGCAATTGAAACTTGGGAGCAAGGTGAAATGGTTTATTTCTCTCCTCCCATCCTCTCCTCTTCATTCACCTCCTTTTCCGAACACGGGAGCACATTAAGGCCTGATAATAATCGCTCAAGAAACCAATACCAGGCCTCTCTTTGAATTATAGAAAGATACCCTTCGAAGCTTTAAAAAAAATTTGTAAAATTAAATTTAAGATGTTATATCCATATATAGGAAAATCAAAATGCAAAGAAAAATTTGTACCTTTGGCCGGCCAGATTCCTTTAGCTTGTTAGCATGTTTGGTCACACTTTGCAAGAAGAGCATGTGCTTAATTGTTTTCTCCAACAAAGCATCTATGCTACACTGTTCAGAGAACAAAATTAAAAGAAATGTCAAAAAGGGAATACAGCGGGTCATTTTAGCACGATACAAGATGCTTGTGTAATAGAAGTTAACAATGGGCATTTTAGGTTTACAATGGAGAACAAATTATTAGGCCAACGAAAAATTAAATTGTAAAAAAATATATATCAAGATTTATGAAGGTTGGTTGCACTATTGAGGGTAATTCAGCCACGAATTATACCTTGGTGTTAATTTTAAATTTTGGACAAGTATCGTATGGTTTGGCAGAATGCAAGAAAAAACCAAAGCACCCATAAGACAAACATGTTACCTTTGCACCACTTGGTACCAAATCCCTCAGCTCCTTGATACGGTCCTGTATCAACTGCCGGTCTTTTGGTCGTGGCCTAGGGTTTTCGCCTGGCCTACACCTCTTCTTATTTGTTGACCTGAGAGCCATATCAGCACTAGTACTAGTTGTTCCGACATTAGCAGCTTGCAGTCCATCAGTTTTTGATCCCCCGCCACCTTCAATCCAGAGCCGTAGCTGAGACTTCTGGGTACTATGTGAACAGGAAGCTTGAGCATTTGTCACTGTTGTGTCGCAAGAAACATTACCGGTGCTCGTTCCAGTGCTGATACTGCCTTCCTTTGCATGGATATTGATGTTAGATACCACTGCATCGAGTAGTTGGTCAGTACCACTGTCCGAGAAAATTCCAGACTGAGATGCACGTTCCTCCAGTGAATCAAAAGGTTGCATATTATCGGTACAATTTTGACCGATATTACAGAAACTAGACCTGGGCTCATTAAATTTTGAAGCCCCAAACATGTCAAATAGATCACTTCCATGTTGCGAGGTTTCTTCCTTTGGCACATTGGGAACGTTGCACTCAAAAGAATCGGATCGGCCGGTGGGTGTGCAACTGATAGGAGAACCCATGTTGTATGCAGGTGACTGGGTGTGAATATGAGTGGTTTGGGTTGAATCAGGGAGAGATACTACCGGTTGACATTGAAGTTGTGAAAATAGACTCTTCACGAGAATAAGAAAAGGGATATTTTCCATAACCTGTGTCGAAGACAATTCACTTCATATTCAGTAAATAATATATAAGTACACAGCCACATCATATCTCCCAAATTCTTGGAAATAATACTCCATATGCTATGTAAAGTGTAAACAAGGTACTACGGTCTAAGTGCGGCAAAAGTTAGCCTGGTAATGGTAAATAGTTCAACCAATTTATCCAATCAAGCCACTATCTAGCAATATTAGGCCCAAGTTCGACAAAATAGTACTTGACTAAACCCTTGTTGGCTCATTAGGCTTTAATTCTCCTCAATTTAGCCCTACAAAAACTAAAGTATCCACCATTGTAGTTAAAGATCATACCTGAGAGGGTAATAAAACCCCCAAACTGTGTAAATAAACTTCATAAAAAAAGAAACAAAAGGTAGATGACATACTGTACATGTCGAACCGAGTTGTAGAACTCCATGTGGTAGAACTGGAATAACTACGATAGTCTGTATAAAACCAAAAGTTATGAGAGTTCAGGAAGTGAGTCACAACGGCAAAAGAGAGGGAGGGAATATCCTGATACAATTAAAGCAACATTGTCCTCACCCGAATGCCAGCAGTAAATTGGTGGTTCAACTCAGTAAAACCCTACAAAGACAAGATATATCAGGATTATAAAAAGGGTTTTCCATGAGAGAATGATAACAAACAATGCATTTTTAACGCTAAATTATACCTTGTTCCCATCATTAAACAGAGCATCACGGTTTATCCACAAATGCATCCCATTCAAAGCAGTTTGCCCAATAACCCTTAAAAAGTACAACAATCAACTCAATAACTCAGCTATTATGAACAAAGGATTTCATAAGTTTAAATTTTAACAGACAAAATTGTACTAACCCTTCTCCGATAGCATGAACCAAACCTTGTTCTTTGAGGAGGGAGTCTAATGGTATGTTGCCAGCAAATTGCTTCTCACCATAGCAACTATCCTCCCAAACTAAATGTCTGTCAATTTTCAAATTTCAAGTTAGTAACCTGGTCAAACCAATTGCTAACTTTAGAAGCATAGGAAAAAGAAATGAAGTTGCATGTCATTTTCAAGGAGCTAGTAACATTCTAGAATCAACTCCTGAGTTCAGCTCCTCTCCGATTATAGAGAACTAAGTGGATAATCCTTGCCAGATCAGGGCCGTTGATTGCAGATCAGACTACAGGTCTACAGGATGATACCTAGCCATTTATTATAGTTTCGTCTTCTCTGACTCTGACTAGTAGTTAACTACAAGCATGTTGACTACAAGACATTCATTTCCTTTAAAAGTTAGGAAAGAAAAATCTACTCGAGGATGCATTTGTTCTTTTGGTAAAATAATCTAAAGATAAGTTGGCAAATAAAAAACGAATAGCTCAACTAGCAAGAAAACAGCAACGAAATTAAAGAGACAAAGATTGAACAAATCTCACATGTGCTGGCTGAATCCAATCGCCTTCCAGAAAACAGCGTACGACCACCCAATCTCCACGCAAAGGCGCCTCAGAGCTTCTCTTAGAGGCATCCCCATTCGAATATCCTCTCGAAAAATATCGCAACTATAAGGGAAAAAAAATCACACTATAAAAGTGGGTAGAAGCAGCAACTACTCCGAATACTGTGCTAGAGATGTGCCACGTTTCGGCGCCAGAGGTTGCAACTGTGATCTAGCTGCCACGGCATGAACCACGGCCTGCTTGCTTAGCTCTGAGACCTCCTCCGCGCTCAGCCCGCCCCGCCGCCGCCGATGATATCGCCGGTAACCGGCCACCCATCAGACAGTGAGAGATTTTAGAGAGACAGAGGAAGTAGCGAGAAGAGATTTTAGAGAGAGAAAAGAAAGGCAATAATGAGGAGGCGGGGGATTTATTGGGAAGTGGAGGGGAGGTACGAAACAAAAACAGAAGTATGTCTGGGACTCTGGACCTCTGGGTTGCTGAGGTAATTATTCGCTGAACTCGGTTTTTTCTTAGGTTGTAGACATCAGAATTCAATACCCTTCTATTTCTGTGAATATTAGGGAAATCATTCCGCGTTAATTGTTGAATTATTACACTAAAAATATAGCAAGTGTAATAATAGAGGGGATGTGAGTTCAAATATTCAATAATAGATTAGGCATGATATTTCAGTGTAGTAAACATCTTACCTGATTTGTGGTCCCGGTGCAAATAGATTCTGAGCGGATGATAAAGAACGCGTCTAATTAAGAAATTTCCAGCCAAAATAGCGCTTGCTTTTTGTTTTGTTTCCCTCCATATTTGTTTTTTTCCGCTCATTGCCCTTGCCCCGAGGGAGCAGTCGTCATTTTTTTTCCAGCCAGGGGTATATCCGGAAAATTAAGTTCCCCGTTGTATATTATGGAGTTGCTAAACTGCAACTAAAATGAAGGTCCTCTCTTTGTTAAAGATCCCCAGGTTTAAGACATCAACTGACTCTCCAAGTAATGAAAATTATCAAGTTTTAATTTTCATGAATATATATTTTTTAAGCAATTTTTGATGAAAATTGAAGTACTAAAATTAAGATTTCTAAGTGAATATTTTGTAAAAATTCGAACCCCTAGTCTCAATAAAACATATCCCCTGATTAGCAAGTAGTATATAATGTAGCAGTTGTAAATGATTTTGTAGCTCAAATAATAAGATACTAATATGATTTTCAACAGGAAAAAAAATACCACCGAGTTAAACATAATATAAAAACTTTGGGCTTTCTCCATTTAATTAAATAAAGAAGACAATAGCAGATATAACTTCTTATTGATTTTTTATTATTTCGAATTCTCATTTTTATTTTTTTAGGCTAATTATAAAATGGTCTTGCCTCCATGATAAAAGGGAGTTGATAAGTGATTCTAATTACTTGAACACTCATATTGTTCTGAAATTCTTAAATCTAATTGTCGGCTTTTCTGTCTCTTGGTAATAATTTTGTGTTTTCTTTTCAAAAGCACAACAGTTGCTCATGAAAATCCGCTTTATTATTTTAGCAAATTATATGGAAAAAATACGACCCAGTTTCTTTTAAAAGGGACGCATTATTCATTTAGAGCAATAATATTTTTTTCAGTGTCCGTAACCCCGTAATGATTTCCAATCACATGCCAAAAGAATAACAATATTTTTTTTTAAAAAAACTTTCGCAGAAGCTGCAAGAGTTCTAAAATTTTTTTTCTAACCAAACGTGCTACCTCTCTTTTCTCATAAAAATGGCAATATTCCAAATGGTTACAAATTTTTGTCAAATAGTCGTTTCTGTTTACAAACAGTAAATGATCCCTTCGGTACGTCAAGATGATGCAATCATCTGTGGTACGTTTATGTGCGGAGAAGTTTGGGAAGTAGATTTTAGGAGCATAATTGGATTTTAAAGGTAAAATGTAAAAGTACTCAGCGAGGCTGGTACTGGTACAGACAGTCTCTGTCCCTACCACTTTTGCTTAAAATACCCGAGGATTTGATGAAATGTAGGTTAGGCTCCCTGGGTTTTCAAATACTCATCTTCTTTTGTTTTTCTCCTTTTGAGAAAGCACATGATGATGCTGCGCATTGTTTTATCTTCTGACAAAACTGTCACCGGATAGTTTATCAGCAACAACCTGCTCAGATGTTCTCAATGGATGGTTAAAATTAATAAATATAGTATGGGCTGAGATTCTTTAACAACAATAAGTTTAATTATATTTCATAATTGAAGAGTAGAACCAGGCTGTTAAGTTCATCAAACTCTTTTGTAAACTCAACTCTAAAAATCTACCGGATTGATTTCAAATAACAAATTCAAACTGTTAAAACTGACCTACCTTTACGAGTAATGTGTCTACTATTGGTTATATGCAATCTTCTAACAATTTATTTGACATAATTTGCAAAACATATATTAGTTGAATTTAAATATTTACATTATTGAGTGAGTTTGTAGGTTCAAGACTTTAATTGCAAGATTAATAATGAAGAATCAAAGATAGGTTCAAGAACTTAATTGCAAGATTTCTATGAAAAAAAAAAACTAAGGTTCATGAAAAGCTTAATTGCAAGACTTATTTGAAGAACTGATTGACCAAAATGGTATTACTATTTTTAAATATTTATAAACCCTAATTTCTACTTACGTTCAGATCACAAGCATATGATCCTACCATGTAGTATAATTGGGGTGTCGATCCACATGAATAGTGTATTAGATTTTAAATAATTTTTACTAGTCTAGGTTATCGAGTTTTTGAAATTTGAGGTGGTGGTGATGAATGCAATCAAGTAGTTAAGTAAAGTATATTTGAGGATTGTTGATTTCTAGAGCATCCGTTCGGAACGGACCAAATGGTATGGATTGAATTAAATCATAAAATAACAGAGAGTTCCAGTTTAGTTCTGTCCAGGAGGGATGTTATCCGTTCGAACGCTTATCAAGTTTTGTGGGATAAATTGTACTAACCTTCCTGAACAGACATAAACGTTCAGAACGGTTAATATCAATTTAATTAAATTGCGGAAACTTTAATTTCAATATTCGTACAATCGGTTATGATGGATCACTTCTGTTAGAACGGATCTGGCAAATTTGGAGCTCCCATTATAAAAGGAGTTACCCACTTCAGATTTGACCAAGCTAGTCACCTCCCACATTAAAAAAAACATTTATTGTGCATTCTTGAAAGCTTTCATTGTTGAGTGAGCTTAAACTTTAATATCTTCTCAACACTTTCAAATTCACTCGACTTATCTTCTTGAAGATATAGTTTAGTGTCTAGGATTTAGTTCTAGAGCATTTCCATCCTAGCTAGTGAATCCTACTTGTAGGGTGCGAAGGGGTTCACTAGCTCGAGCGTTTTCGCTCAAATATATCTATAGCTGTGTGAGGATCTCGAGGGACTCTCCAGCTCGAGCTTCTAGGCTCACCTTGTACATGAGTTAGGCCGTGACTTTCCACTTTTGTTTGGCTCACGTGTCACGAGTTGTATTTTTTCTTTTTGGGTAATAGGAAAAGGGCGCCGACGAGGTTGCTCTACTCCGAAGACGTAGGCATTTTACGCCGAACTCCGTTATCATATTGCGTGTCAAATTTCTTTAACTCTACTCTATTTATTTACTTGTACATGCTTGTTTGGTATTTGTTTGATTTGTTAGTTTAGAGAGTTTAACCGAAAAACGTTTAAGAGTCTTTAAGACTCCTCTCTCTAGATACTGTTAGAGACTACATCTACATGTGAAAAAATTTAAATTTCATAATTAATTTAGTATTAGAGCGGTAAAAAATAGAGGGTAAATTAATTTTCAAAAATAAAAGTTATTTTTTTTTCAAATGTCACGTTAAGTCATTATCATTAAATATCAGTTCATAACAAAAGAATATACTGGAAATCGAAACGGACAAATTCGATTCACAGGGAATAATTAATTTTGAAGCTCTTGTTTCTAAGTCATGATTACATAAACCTAAGATAAACCAATTGGGTTATAATCTCAAAATAGTTTAGCTAAAGTTAAAGCCAGGTAGGCTGCTTTAGATAACTTAAAAAATTCTTAATGGATATCTTTAAACATGATTAGAGTGGAAGCTACAATTTGGACGCAAGAGAGAAACTAATTAATTCTCAATTCCGGATACATCCAAAAATTTCATGGGTGGCAAAGACTCCAAATTTGTCTTTTTCCTAGTGCTGTGCTGTGGAACCATGATAACCCCTCGTATAAAATTGAAATTTTAAACCGGTCCTTTCAGTACTTCTTGCTCATTCGCTCCGGCAAAAGCTGTACCATCATTCATCATTAACCCTAGCAAGTCTTTTAAACAAGTTTTAAAGTTATTAAAGATAGATATATCATAAAAATTATCTTTAAATTAATTAGATGCATGATTAGTTAAATGAAAAAAAAAAAGATTCACCAATTAATAGAGACCTTCTCGCCTATTCAGAACGAACCAACCACTAGCTTTCGTTGCATGTGTTTGAATCAAATTTCTTAAATAAGAGGTGAAATTAGTAAGATAGGAATTAGGAGCAAACAACCCACAAAAGAACACATGATCTGTATGAGAATCTTGACCTCAGTATCTCTTAAGATACAGCCTCACAAAAAGCAAAAGTTCCCTTTGATTTCATGGTCTTTTTTATGATAACATAACATGCTCCTCCATCTCTCCTCTCTCACATCTGTCCCCACAACAATCTAGCTCTGAAATTAAAGCTGTCCAATTCCTTTTCTGTTTGCCTGCTTGACGGAACTATAACAGCTCCAAAATAAGTAATTTTATTAAGCGAGTAGAACTAGGGTGCTCTCGAGTTCACCAAGCCCTTGGTGAACTCAAGTCCAAAACTCATCGGATCGGCTTCAAACGACGAATCCGACCGTTGAAATCCGTCTACCTTACGAGTGATGCGTTTACATGCAAAAATTTTAAAATTTGAAATTAATTTTGCATAGAGTCAATTGGTCAAAATTAGAATGTTAATAAATTAATTTTAATGCATTCATTTTTTAACGTTTTTTTACCACTTGACTCTATGCAAAATTAATTTCAAAATTTAAAATTTTTGCATGTAGACGCATCACTCGTAAGGTAGACGGATTTCAACGGTCGGATTCGTCGTTTGAAGCCGATCCGATGAGTTTTGGACTTGAGTTCACCAAGAACTTGGTGAACTCGAGAGCACCCTAGTTCTACTCTTATTAAGCTGGGTCATGCTTGGCTGTGGAGTAAAATTTTTTTTTAAGTTTATACTTGAGTTGTTAGATGAGGTGTAACATAATTAAAAAAGTGTATTTATCCGAACCAAGTTACTTTATCTCTTTAGATGAATTAGCTTATTTCACACTTACTATGTTTGTATAATACACTGTCGACATTTATTTTTCAATATCTAACATTTACTATGCTTATAGAATTAATTTTTTTTCGATAGCTTACTTCTTCAGAAGGATTAATTAAATCATAACATAAACTATCAAATTAGATGTAAAATACGAGAAATAAAATAAAGTAAGCAATTAATTCTTATTAACTTTACTACATGACCTAATATTACATTAAATTATAAATCAAATGACTAGGTAATATAATTAAGAGTAAAGATGTAGTCCCCCACTTCAGTCCCCTAAACGTCCCCCCATTATAACTAACTTTTTCAATCATTGAACCACCTTGAAAACCGTGTAAAACGTGTAAAAGTTGAGTCCAGTTTTTTTTCTTTAAATACTTATCATAAGTATGAATACTTCATATCTTAGGTATTCATACTTTCCATTATAACTGAATACTTTCTATATTTGAGTCCAGTTTTTTGGATTTAAATACTTGATATCTTAAGTATGAATACTTGATGAATTATATATAAATATTTGATATGTTAGGTATGAATACTTTCCATTTTGTATGAATACTTTCCATATTTGAATATTTGATATCTTGAAAAACGTGTAAAAGTATGTCATCATGGATCTCATTTGAAAGAAAAAAAAAATAGAAAACATTCGTGTTTTTAGATTTGCAAAATTCCTCATAGATCGTCCCAAAAATTGGTTAGAATGAATGGAGAAAAAAAAAACTGCCTTGAAAAACGTGTAAAAGATGAGTTGTATTGTGTCCAGTTTTTAGAGTATGAACTTGATATCTTAGGTATGAATACTTTATGAATTAGATATGCATACTTCATATCTTAGGTATTCATACTTTCCATTTTGTATGTGAATTAATTTAATCAATGAATGGGGGACTGGTGGTGTGATCCACGTGACTTTTTGGTTGTGGTCCCCGAGTTAGTCTGACAATTTCCATCCCCGAAAAGTAATGGTCCCCAGTCCGTATGTGAATTAATACTTGATATGTTAGGTATGAATACTTGATGAATTAGATATGCATACTTCATATCTTAGGTATTCATACTTTCTATTTTGTGACTGAATTGAATGGGGGACTGACAGTTGTACTTTGACAGTTAGAGGGACGTTTAGGGGACTGAATGGGGGGACTGTTAGTCGATCCCTATAATTAATTAGGGGTACTAGTTTGAAAGTTCCCGCACGAAATACTAACTCGAAGCACGCCAGCGCGCTTTGCGAAATATATAGCAACGATTAGTGATTTGCTAAAGCACCGTTTTGTAAATGGAGGAGATTTTGAGAAAGAAAATTAAGATGGTGCTTTTGGATTTGCTCAATGAAGATGAAGCGGCTGAGTGGACTGCCAGCTGCTGGATTTATCTTTTCTTCTTTCTTTTTAGTTGAAAATTTGGTGTAAAATAGATGGAGATCCATAACTGGAGGCTATTCAATAGTCATGGATATATATATATATATAGTAGCTCTAGCTTGAAGGATTATGTTCTTTTGTTCCACTAAGAGAATATATACATATATCTATGTGTGTGTGTATGTATATATGTGTGTATATGTATGTATATATGTGTATATATATATGTTTTTCATTAAGGTCGCACTTCATTAGTCTTATAAAATTAATCTATTCTTGAATGTTGAAATGTCTACTAACTTGGTTCAGAAAAAATGACAATGACAGTTCTTTTTTTTTTTTTGCCCTTAATTTGTTCATTTATTTCCTCGTTTATTTATGGAAAGTTAGTCATGAAAGGGAAATTAGGGATTAAGTCGCTTGAGGTTGCAGAGAAGATTCACGGAACTTGGCTTAATCTAAATATATAACTAGTTATTTAGATTCCAAGGAAGTGAGAGTCAATGATAAATCAGTTTGCTCTCTAACAACAAATTCCAAGGAAGTGTGGGTGCAATTTTGGAGTCAGCTTTAAATGTGGCTGCAATTTATGAATAATCATGAATTAGCTTTGATGAATAAACGACTTGCAACTGCAATTTAGAAAAGAAAAAAAAAATAATAAACACCCACATAATATGTTGTAAATGCATTTTAAAATAGTTGTGCACGTAACATTGCTTGTAAGTTTAATTTTTATTTACCACAAAATTACTAGCATGCATATGATAATATTTACAGTATATGCGTCACTTTTGACGATTATATGACACGAAACATGGTTGCATTTTAATATTTTATTAAAAAATATGAATATATTAAAAAAATGTCCTCCAAATGCATTCCGACATATTTGTATGCGTAATATTGTTTGTTGTGTTATATTTAACGCAAAAAAGTTACAAGCACTCGGGTGACATATATATATATATATATATATATATATATATATATATATATATATATATATATATATAGAGAGAGAGAGAGAGAGAGAGAGTAGAACTAGGGTGCTCCTAAGCTCACCAAGCCCTTCGTGAGCGCGACTCTAAAACCTATCAAATTGACTTCAAACGATATTTTCAAACCGTTAGATGTTCAATCTATATTAAAATGTGCTTGGAGACCAAATTTTACATTTTTTTGAATTTTTTACTATTTATTAAGATGGTTTGAAAATCGCTGTTTTTATTAAAATTCTGCACCATTGGAAAACAGCGATTTTCAAACCATCTTAATAAATAGTAAAAAAATTCCAAAAAATGTAAAATTTGGTCTCCAAGCACATTTTAATATAGATTGAACATCTAACAGTTTGAAAATGTCGTTTGAAATCAATTTAATAGGTTTTAGAGTCGTGCTCACGGAAGGACTTGGTGAGCTTAGGAGCACCCTAGTTCTACTATATATATATATATATATATATATATATATATATATAGCATTTAGAGTGCATTTGTTGGCATAGACGAAGCAAAAGAAAAAAATTAAACGGAGGTCAAGACCATATCGAAAATTAATATCAATATAATGATCATATTAGAATAAGTACAAATTATGAGGGTCGACAATAGAAATAGAATGTGAGTTCAAATACAATTTTTTTTCTTTAGAAAAATACTTGCATGCATGCCATTGAATATGTATACATCGTATATCATTTCAAAAAATGATAGGAGAAACACATCTGATATGATGTGCTGTAACTTGTAAATGCAATTCAGATAATTCATGTGCGTAATATTACTCGTATATTATATTTATTTAGTGCAAATATATATTTATGCGCTTGTGGGCGCCCATATTTTTATTAAAACCCAAAAAAAAAACAAATTATGAAATCTGCTCCCACTCCAAAGTTATAATTATTTCTACCTCAACTGCCCGTCGGCTGGGCGGTCCACTTTCCGGACCTGACCGCCCAGCAGACGGGCGGTCCACTACCCTTATCTGACCGCCCAGCAACTGGGCGGTCCGATATAAAACCCTATAAAAGGGGTTTTTCTCTCTCCTGAGCAACACAGTGTTCATTCCCCCAATCTCAGAAATTTTCCAGAACCGAATGAGAGATGAGCTGAGGCGATTTTTTCAGCGATTTTGAGGCGATGGTGCACAGTAATCCCAGCACAGTGTTTCCAGAACAGTGTTTCCAGCACAGTAATCCCAGCACAGTGTTTCCAGAACAGTGTTTCCAGAACAGTGTTTCCAGAACAGTAATTCCAGAACGGAAATATGTTGGTTGTACTGTATGTGGGCGGGAAGTTTACCCGGGGTGCGGAGGGAGCACAGTACACCAAGGAAGCAGCCTACGACTTTGAGGTAAATGAAAATACCTCATTTGTTGAACTGAAGGGAATAGTTTATGAAAAAATTGGTGTGAACCCCAACCGGTGTGATATAGATTTAGCTACCCGGATTAACACAGTAAGTGGTGGTAGACCTTACTATACCAGGTATCCAATAACTGATGAGTCGGTATGGAGGAGTGTTTACAACACTTTTCAGACACAGGGGGTAATGGTAATGGACTTATATTCCAGGAGAGTTCAGCGTGAACCCGGGGTTGGAACATCTAGGGAAAATAGAGGTTATGATCACTCGGGTTATGACAACCCGCGTCACTCGAGTTATGACAGCTCGAGTTATGATCACTCGGGTTATGACAACTCGGGTCGTGAGCACTCAGGGTATGACAACCCCCGCCACTCTAGTTATGACAACCCCCGCCACTATAGTTATGACAACCCCCACCCCTCGAGGTATGACAACCCCCGCCACTCGAGTTATGAACCGCCCGTATCACCCGTTTATGAGAATTTTGTACCTGATTTTACCACCGATCTACCACCACCACCACCTCCTCCTGAAACCCCAATCCAACCCAGATTTCCATCTGTACCACCATCACTACCTATAGTGTCACCCATTGCTACCCGGAGAGACCTTGACCTTGATGCTGAGCTCGGTGCCATACCACAAGGAAATTTGGAAACAGGTGACGAATGGGAAGGGGATTGGGATTCTGATCACCTGTCAGAAGGTGATGGAGATTATTTACCTAAGGAAGACAGATTTCCGATTAGAGGTCGGACAGATAGGCATCCGTGCCCGACATTCAACGATACCACTGCTTTTGAAGAGGCAGACATCTCATTTTTTGGGCCGCGTGTCAGGTACAGTCAAGAGCTTGCTCCGCAGCAGGTTTACACCAACATAGATGAACTTGTGAAGAAAATACATGAGGTCCATGTTCACGGCAACTGGGAGTGCATAACTGAAAAAAGGGACCGAAGAAGGTTAGTAATTGTTTGTAAAGACGAAGAGCATTGCCACTTCCGTCTCTATGCAACTCCTGTGGGTAAGGGCGAGGCATGGATTATTAAGAAGTGTGAACCACCTCACACATGCAAAGCTGCGTCATCAAGGAAAGACCATGCAAATCTTACGGCTTCACTTATTGCCGATGTAATTGAGAATGACGTTAAGGAGGACCCATCGATGAGCCTTAAGGAGGTCGCTAGACATGTCAGACGCGTTTACAAGCATGTCGTCCCAAAATACAACAGGTTGTGGAGAGGGCGTGAACTTGCGATTTGCCGAATGTTCGGTAGCTGGCATGGTTCGTACAACTTGCTTGCACCATTGATGCAGGCCATAGTAAGTACAAATCCCGGCACTGTCTTTGAATGTTGGAATATAGGCGTACGGGATGTCGACAACGCGGTGCAATTCAAGGCCATAGCATGGGCGTTCGGTCCATGTATTCAAGCTGTGCCATACATTAGACCGGTCATCATTGTGGATGCATGCTTCCTGTCTGGCCGTTACGACGGGAGACTGCTGATCGCATGTGCATATGATGCTGAAAACCAGTTGTTGCCTTTGGCCTTTGCAATTGTTGAGAAGGAGGACGGGGAAAACTGGGGATTTTTCATGAGGTTCGTAAGAAGACAAGTGGTTGGCGATCGGTTCTTTTGTGTCATATCAGACCAGCACAAAGGAATCAAATATGTTTTTGATCGCCCAGATTTCGGGTGGTCGACAGCGAACGGTGAATGTGTGCACAGGCTGTGTATGCAACATGTTACAGACAACCTACACAAGAACTGCGGATCTGGAAAATGGGTTGCAGATACATTCAGAATTGGTGCCAAGAAGAAGAAGCCGAGAAGGGTGGAAGAGATGTTCAAAGATTTTTCCAAGGTATGTATATTTTCACAGACTTATATTTTCTAAATTATTTAATCAAACGTTTTCTCATCTGAATTTTTTTTTTTGCAGTACTGTCCAAAGGCAAATTTGTACTTACTCAAGGTGGGAAAAGATAATCCTGCCGATCTGGCTGAGCCACCTCGATATGAGAAGATATTGCAAGCCCGTGATGGAGGTTTCCGATGGGGAATTATGACCACAAATGGGTCTGAGTCCTTGAATGTTGTTTTCAAGCAGAGCCGGCAGTTGCCCGTGGCAGCAATTGTGGAGGACACCTTCTACAAGTTAAATGCATGGTTTGTTGCACGGCGTGTTAAAGCCCTCGAATTACTGTCCAGGTATGTATATTTTTATTCAGATATTTTGCCAAGGTATGCATATTTTTATTTGTTGACTTATATTTTCTGAATTACTGTCCAGGAATCAAACGTTTTCAACAAGGGTGGAGGGGAAACTAAGGAAACATAGGGAGAAAGGTGCAATTATGAGAGTTGTCCCGTACGGGAATAACCAATTGGAATTCGAAGTGCACTGTCCAGATGAGTTTGCTCCAACCGGCCGTAGACCGGATGGGACTATAGAGTTTGTGAAAATGATGTTCAAGTATGTTGTTATTTTTGCACCTGACAATACTGTAACATGCACTTGCCAAGGAATCCAGTTGGCCCACATACCTTGTTCTCATGTTATGGCGGTGTGCCGGGAGAGAAACTTCTCTGAGGATGATTATGTCGCAGACATGTACCGTACCGAGTACCTTGCGAGTACTTGGGGTGCATCTTTCCATCCTTATCCCAACCAGTATCAGTGGCCGCCCTACGTTGGTGATAGAGTCTGTCCCGCAAGCGGGTGGATCAGAAAAGGAAGAAGACCCCACAAGCGTCAAGTAATGACCATGGACGAGATGGAAGGTAGGCGAATGGGACATCAGGCCCGCCGTTCAACAACTGACAGGCAGCGAGCAGGTACGGTTGATTCCTTTTATTTACTTATATTTTTTTTATTTACTTATATTTTATTTGTTTACTTATATTTTGTTTTGATTTTATTTCAACTGGAATGCAATGCAGATGCCATTAACGAGGCCAACGAAAGAGAAAATGCTAGAGTTGTTGCTGAGGCTACCGGTAGAAGCCACCGCAAGAGTGAAAGCTCAGGAACCGGTAGTAGCCGCCACACTCATGAAAGCCCAGGAACCGGTAGTAGCCATGGAGAGACATCCGGTAGTGCCGCAGAACCAGCTGCACCCAGACCAAGACGTCGTATTTTGAGTTTGTTCGGCCGTCGTCGCTGATTACCAAGTTTTGTTAAATTATGTTATGAACTATTTTAGATGTATATTGTGAACTATCTAATTGGTAGTTTGTGAACTATGCAATTTTTTATTTGCCTCGATTATTTTATATGCTTCTTTTTTGTTATTTTTATTACTTAATTACGTATACAAAAACTAACAACATAAAATATAAACAAACACAAAACTAATAAAATAAAGTCTGCGACATAAATTTCTAAAAATTCTACAACATAAATTCCTAAAAAATCTACTTCTTACAACGAGCCTTGAAAGTGCATGGAACAAAGTCATCATCAGAGTTTGCCTGACTTGGATCAGTCACAGCAGACGAAGTGGTAGCCTTACCAGTACACTGAACAAACTTATCGTCCGATGCTGGAGGCTCTGGATCAACTTTCTTCTTTTTCAAACCAAAGCCGTAGGGGTTTTCCACAAAGTCATCGTCTGAAATTTCATACTGAACATGTCGTTTCTTCCATTCCTCCAGCTTACATGTCTCACAATTAAAAAAATCACGACATATTTGACACTTGTATTTTTTTTCCTCATTTTTACCTCGATCACTAATTGACCCTTCTCTCGCTACGCCACGATCTCGGTTGCTCGCTTTCTTACCTCGTTTGTTACTGTCCATACCTCAAAATCGCCTGACAGCTCTCTCTTTCGGTTCTGGAAATTTGTGGGATTGGGGAATGAACACTGTGCTCATCAGGAGAGAGAAAAATCCATTTTATAGGGGTTTTAAAGAGGACCGCCCACATGCTGGGCGGTCGGATAAGGGTAGTGGACCGCCCGCCTGCTGGGCGGTCAGGTCCGAAAAGTGGACCGCCCAGCCGACGGGCGGTTGGGTAGAAATAATTATAACTTTGGGGTGGGAGCAGATTTGATAATTTGTTTTTTTTTTTTTGGTTTTAATAAAAATATCGGTTGTGGGCGTCATGATGTGGCCTCATTGTTTTTGTTCGCTACTGGTTATAATTGGTTAAAGGCTCTAATCATGAGAAACTAGAAAGTTGGGACATGTACCGGTACAACGGAGGGTGTTATATATCTCTTTCGCTTTAGGCTTTAGCTCTTTGCTATACTAGATCTAGTGTTTGGGTTCTATTGCACGGAATATACATAAGCAGTGGCAACAGAAATACAGAAACCTTGTCAGTGTTAGGTGGGTATGCGTTTCCAACTCGCTCCGCATTCCTGTCCTGCCTCCTGCCTTTCTTTTATTCTTCCTTTCTTTATTTTTTGTAATTTGAACTTTTGAGGTGGATGATGGATGGGCCGATGGGATACTAGAGGGCAACAGGCCCAACAATAACAAAATTAGTTCATATTAAGAGCATCATTGTTGGTTACTATATAATAAAACGGATTGAGTGAGGCTACGGTACTATGCATAGCACGGTTGGGTCCGTGCTACGGCTCAATATTTGAGTTTTCAAAATTCTAACGGTCAATCCGAACCGTTCAACATGATTATAAAATGAATATGTACTTGCAAATCACTTGATCTGAAAATTCTGGACCATCCAAAAATAGTGATTTTCTACCTATCTAAAAAAATCGAAAGAAAAAATCGAAAAATGTAAAATTTGATTTGCAAGTACATATTCATTTTATAATCATGTTGAACGGGTTGGATCAACCGTTAGAATTTTGAAAACTTAAATATTGAGCTGTAGCACGGACCCAATCCGTGCTATGCATAGTACCGTAGCCTCACTCAAAGGGATTTGCCTTGAATTTAACGAGTAATGCTTGCTTGTCGAAAATCTTTAGCTCATTATGCATGAAGGAGATCGAATGAGAGAAAAATCTTGATGATAAATCTATCTACATAGTAATATAATTGTCCGTACTAAGGATGCTAGAGAAGAAAGCATCTTGATTTTAGTGATTAAGGTAATTAATGTATTCAAAATTACGAGAATTTCATGTATACCTCTCAAAAAGTTTGAAATTACGTATTCTCTCTTCTAAAATTTATAAGAGCAAAGCTACAGTACTTACAAAGCACGGAATGGTCTGTGGTATGGATAAATATCTCTGTTTAAAAAGTACAAATAATCATTCTCAACCGATCAAAATGATCTCCATATAAAATGGTACTTTGTAGACCAAATTTTATATTTTTTTAAATTTTTTTTTACTATTTTTTTAGATAGGTAGAATATCACCCGATCTAAAGATTTTGAGACATCCGAAAGTAGTGATTTTCTACCTACTTAAAAAATATTACAAAAATTTTAAAAATATATAAAATTTGGTTTCCAAGTATATTTTCATATGAATATCATATTGAGCGGTTGGGATCAACTGTTTAGACTTTGAAAACGAAATATTAATCCATAGCATGAACCGATCCGTACTTTGCAAAGTATCATAGCCACACTATCATATTTCCCTTTCTAAAATTCAAAAATCCAAAAATTACATAATTTATTGTTTTTTTATGCTCTATTGATATATCTTTTGAGGTAAAGATGAATGAGAATCAAGTTATTGAAATATTTATTAAGATTTATTCGGTCTAATTTTGAAAGGCTAATTTCACGTGTATTTTTTTTTTTAGATGAAGCCCGTAGGCGAATTTCACGTGTATCTCTTAAAAATATCGAAATTACATATTTTCCATTATAAATTTTATAATATCATATTTGTCCTTTTAAATTCCAAAAATTCACAAATTCACTCAATTTAGTGTCTTTTATTTTAAAACTAATTTCAAGGTCTTTTACATACACTACATAATTTTATTTTTAATAAAATTATAAATTTAAAATAAGTTATACTAAAAAACAATAAAATTGTGCAAATTTTTGGATTTTTGAATTCATCTTTACCTCAAAAGATATATCGATAGAGCATAAACAGATACCAATCTTTTTTTTTTTTTTGAAAAATTTCATGGCAGTTACTGCCAGATATGTATCAATACTGAAATAATACATTGTTGAGGAGCTATAAAACAGATACCAATCAAAGATTCATTTCAGGAATACAGGTCAATTCATTTTCATGCATGTATAGCCTTTAGACTTCTTCACCGCGTAATCCATATCAAGAGTGGCAACGTAAAGTGATACGTCATATCTCGGTCAGAGTAGGCCGTATGTAAGGGTCTCTGGATTTGGGCTCGTCCCGTCTCGAGAAAACGAACTGAGGTTTGGAAAGTGGGTTGTTAGTTCCCGGAGTGGGGAGTGAGGAGGTATTCGGAGTCTATCATGTATGATATCTCGCTTTTTCGGAAAGGTTAGCTCCTGTTACATGAAACTTTTTTTCTTAAATAGGTTGTCCTCTAACCGTCATTTCACGTTGTCAGAGCGGTTAAGGGAATTTGCATAGGAGCAGTAATACTCGCATAGAAGGCGGTTACTAAATCGCACCCGTCGTGTGCTGATACGAAGCAGTGACTGTAAGCCGAGTCCGGGTTGGACTCTCGCCGGTAAGGCCTGGCTAGGCTTTATTGGGCAAGGCCAAGTTAGGTTTTGTCGGGCAAAATCTGATTGGGCCCTGCTGGGTCGAGTTGTTGACGGATCATGGGCTCTGCTTCCTTTGATCTCAGGTTGACCCCAGATAGGGGTCCAAATCCCAGATTGTTCTTGGCTCAGAACCGGCTCGATGAGAGCATGGCCCTATCATAAAGCGACTCGTATTTTCATGTTGGTCTATAATTTTCTTTGGTCTTTGTAGTAAATGTTGCAATGATCTGGGTAAGAAAAAGATACAAGAGTTACTTTTTTGAATCTTTTCCAACAAAAATGAAAAAGAAAAAGTAGGATCCAATAATTTTAAATCAGACTTTTTTAGTTTAAAACAAACGGACCAGATAAATCACTTTAGAATTCAATAGAGCACCTGTTTTTAACAAATCTAATCAGGTTATTTTTAATCACACAAGTCTGATTTGAAATAGCTGTCTTACTTTCTTTTTTTAAAAAAAATGGTAATATCAATTCACTTTTTCTAAGCCGGTGGTTTGGTCGAATTGTTAGGTATTTGTTTTCACAATTTATTTCTAAAAGAGCGACGACTTTTATTTTCAACTGGATGTGAATGCAGAGATTGGGTTCAACGGAGCCACTCGACCGGACCGCCGGGTGGGTGCCTTTACCTTTTGTATTTTTTTTTCTAGTCACCTCAGGTATGCTATAAAATAAATAGACCAAAATTTTGTTCTTCCTTGAGATCGGAATTGAAATATAATAAGCTTATTAGTTACTAAACTTTCAATAGGTTTTTACCAGTATGCTTTCGATATAAAACAAATTTTTTTTTTTTTGATGGTCGGTAAATTTTTTTTTTTATAAATATTAAAATTACTAGAGTTGAGCCCATTTCATCTAAAAACAATTTCTCACCAGTATAACATATCATAAGCAAATACATGGACCAGAAACGACCCTCCATGAGTATCTTCTCAGCCAGAATATTAGACTGCTTCCTTCCCCCTCTAAACACCCTTTCATTTCTTTCTTTTCAAAGGAACCATGTCACACAAACAAACCACATAATCCATGTTGCCACCCGGCCATTTGATGAATTTTTATATGCTGCCAACGATTCATACCAAATCTGTTCTACAGTGCCATGAGGCTTGAAAAGTTGAAAGCCAAGCTTTGAGGAAACTAACCACCAAACATTCACAGCATAGGGGCAAAGAAAAATCAGGTGCAGTGCCGATTCAATTGGACAATTTTGGCACATAACACAGCCTAATTCACAGTTAATCTTTCTCCTTCTCAAAATATCTTGCGTTAGAGTTCTTCCCCTCATTAGTAAGCAAGCAAAGATCTTAGTCGTTCGGGGACACTTAGCCGACCACAACTTGTGAAAACCCTATCTCTCTTTTCCTCCCATGAGCAGCATATCATAAGCATTTTTTGACGTGTATATGCCAGTTGAACTTCATTTCCAAAGTAGGTCATCTTGACCAGCACTTAGAGTTGGAATCAGCTGCAGAGAAGGAATTAATAAAATTATTTATATTCAGCAAAGCTTCGGCCAGCGACAACCGCTTGTTACTTGGCAATGGCAATCCATCTGAGTAGGATCTCAAAGATGTTTCTTGCCACTTATCAACCAGAAGGAGATTCGATTACCATCTCGTATATTCCAACCTGTGCATCATTGAAACAGTGTTTCAAGATTGAGCAATTGTGTCAAAAAAAATGACCCACTCCTCATCTAGATCATAGGGCTGTCACACAAGGCACAAATTCTTTTAGCCCCGTAAGACCAAAGTGCCACCGGACATTATATAATCTCCACCACCATCTTAACAAAAGAGCTATATTTTGCAATTCAATGTTCATAATGCCAAACCACCCCATGTTTTCGGCAAACACGTTGTTTCCCAATTGATCAAGGAAATTCCTCTTCTGTCACGATCATTTCTACCCCACAAAAACAGCCTACGCACTTTGTCAATTTTGTGAATAAACCATTTAGACAATTTGAAACAATTCATGAAGTAAATTGGAATCGAAGAGAAAACCGAATTGACGAGTTGAGCTCGACTCCCTCTCGAAATCAATTTCCTTTCCATCCTTGAGGCCTCCTTTCCAACTTTTTAACAATCGGCATAAAGCATTGCCTAGAAGGCTTCTTTATAGTTAACGACAACCCAAGATAAGTTACCGGCAATGTCGTTTCCTGGCATTCAACCCTTAAAGTTTGGGCATTCAAAAGTGTTTATAAACTTTGATAATAGAAGAGAGAAATAGAGATGGTAATGTATTTTCCTTGATTGATTTTTTATTACAACTATGCTCTATATATAGAGTCTTGCCTAATTACAATTCTGCCACTAACAGCTCACTACTAACAACATAATTAGTAACTAACTCACACTAACTGAATCATAACCGTATACATCTCTATAACAAAATTTAAGCCCTTGACTAATCTTGTATGTCATGTTGTCTAGTGGCATCACTATTGGAGATCTCCATTGGTTGTTTATTAGTGTTTATTTTTTGTCACGACAAGAAAATATGTCGTAAAATTTAAAATAAAATTCAGTCATTTTTTTTGTTACATGAAAAATAAAAAGTCATAATGCTCCAGTTTTGTGATACAAATAGTCAAGCTCATAACGTTGTTGTAGACTTAAATGTTACTTAAATGTTACGTTGTTACTGAAGTACTATACCTTTTGCATGTGTTAGTGCGTATTTAATACGCAGTACCGTTTTGTCAATTTCTTCGACGCCTGGAACATTGCCTTTTTTTTGCTACTATGGACCTGTGGTTATTAACATTAGCAACCGTACATTTTTTTATTATATATGCTCACCCTGAGGGGTGTAAACGGATCCGGATTATCTGGATCCGAATTCGCTCCGAATCCGCCAACTATTGAATCCGTTTAATTAGGAGCGATTAATTGCTAACTATGAAGAATTCCTTCCGTATTCGGAAACGGAATACAGCTCCAAACCAGAAAACGAATTGGATATCCGGATATATCCGACTCCATTTATATAAGTTGCGCCGCCACAATTCTCTCTCCGCACTCTGCGCTATTCACTTATTTGCATAGTGACAAACGAAAAATTCGGATTCGGTTCGGCAGGGTCAAAAATTCGTGATTCAGATATAATTCGGGAATAATCGGTACAACAAGGAAGTAAAAAAGAAACACAGAAGATCAAGTTTAAACTTTAAAACCCAAAATTTGTCTAGTGAGAGATGCTTAATACTTAAAGTTCCTCTTCTAAAAACATTTAGAAGATTTAGTTGGATGGTTCTAAATAGATTTAAACCATTAATTTCAGATCCAACCGTTAGATCTTCATTAATCATGCAATGAATGTTGGATCATATATCCAACGTTGAGCATATATGTAATATAATTATGAATCGTATATTGTCAAGATGATTGTCACAATTAAAGTGATCTAATATGGAATTAAGACATTAGACAATCTATGTATTTAATAGGATGTGGTCCATAAATGTGTAGAATAATTTAGGCAAATATCAAATCATTGATGGACTGATCTGAAATTTGCAATTACGAAAACTGTCATTTAAGATGTTTGTGTGGGCCACACGGATATTGACGCGGCTGCACGGTTATTGATGCGACAGCACGAATTTTGATGCAGTCGCACAAAATACCTTTTTCAATATGGCAGATAACCATATATATTTCTATATATAAGGATTGGTCCCCAAGTCACAAGATAACCAACTCAACTCATAATTCTGAAAAGTGGTTATTTTTCTAAGAGAGAATTTTGAGTGCCTTCTTCTTTCTTCCTCCATTAAAGAATTGAGAGGAGAGATCCATAAGAAAATTGGAGAGGATTTCTCAAGGGCTTATCTTGTTGTCTTGGAAGATCTAATCCACAACTCAACCACAAAGGCGATAAGGACTTCTTGCCATTAAAGACTTGTCTCGCGCTCACGGAGACGGCTTGCTAAAGACTTTGGATATTCCATGGCAAACGGCATGGAATCAGGTATAATTCCGCACTTAGATTATATTTTCGGGTATCTTTGGCATAGGGCGGTCCTTAGGTTAAAGTGGGGAACTGTTTCTCCTTCCCCGGGGTGTAAGTGTTTGACCCCTAGATGAGATGTAATTGTTTGATCTCTAGATAAGGCGTAATTGTTTGGCCTTTATGATTCCCCAACAAGTGGTATCAGAGCCTTCCTTTGCCGAAGGATTAGGTCTTTAAGGATCTAGAGAGAATTAGGAATTAATGATTTTTTCGTTGATTTTTGGTTGATTTTCTTGATTTTTTTTTCTGAAAATTTTGGTTTGGAGAGCACAAAACTTGTAGAAGTTTACAGCCATAATTGTCTATTTTTCAATTATTAAGTTTGTTAGAATTTGCTAGAAGATTTCCAATTGAAATCGCAAAATTCTAATTAAAAAAAATTCGGTCCTCGCAGAGTTTGTGCGACCCTCTTTGCGGACACATAGAGGCCACACAAAATTCCGCACAAATTTTAATAGGCAGTTATGGAATTTTGGGTTTTGATGAAATTTATTTTTTGATAAATTTTGTAAAACAAAATATACAAATTTGGAATTAAAATCTAAATTTGAAAGGTTATATAGATTTGGAATTAAATTTCTAAATTTAAAAAGTTATTTAAGGTGCTTCCAAAATTAAGAAATCTCTCTAGATCATGGATCAATTTCAGCATAATAAATGCAGTTTTTCAGTTACTCAGACAAAGATACGGCCGCACGGATTTTGATGCGATCTCATGGTTTTTGATGCAAATGCACAAAATACCTTTTTTAATTTGGCAGACCGCACAAAATTTTGTGGGGGCAGCACAACTCTCTGAAAAGTTAGAGAATAATTTTTGAGATTAAAAATGCAGTTATTATGATGCAATTATATATATATTTATTTAATTGCACTTTTGTTTTATGGCTAAGGTATAAATTATAATTCTTATAAAGACATTGAATTTATATATATCTTGAATTAAATTAATTGAGTCATTATTGTACCCTCCGGTGCCTCTTTTGACAAAGTTAATTTAGATTCATTATATAAAAGGAAATTAAGTGTACATTTAATTGAAGCAATCATTTATCGGCCCTCCGGAAGATAGTGTTTGTTAAAGTTTTATGTACAATTGAGTGATATTAAAGTGTGAAAATGATTATTATGCTTTATACATATGTCATAATGTCGGCCCTCCGGAAGGCATGTTGTCGATATGTTAATGAATCATCAATACTTTATTATTGCGACAAAGTATCATAAGAAATTAATTTGTTACCCTCCGGTAATCAATTAATGAAAACCGATACTTTGGTAATAATGGAATTGTTTAGCCTTTATTTGAATATAATTTATAAATTCAGATTTTTTGCTAAATCGTGTTTGTTTTGTGTGTCTTTCGTTCGAATTTTTTCAGCTAGCATTACTACTGGCCTAAAAGACATTCCGATGTTAAATGGTACCAATTTCAAGTATTGGCAGGAGAGTGTTATGATCTCTCGGTGTCATGGATTTAGACTTGGCATTCAGAACTGACTGTCCCAAAATTACTGCTACCTCAACTCCTGAAGAAAAGAGAGTTGAGGAAAAGTGGGACAGATCTAATAGAGTGAGTCTAATGATTATGAAAATGTCCATTCCAGAGGCATTTAGAGGCTCGATTTCTGATAAGATTACTAATGCTAAGGAATTTTTAGCCGAAGTTGAGACAAAATTTGTCAAGAATGAAAAGTCTGAAATTGGTACACTCTTGACCAAACTTGTCTCAATGAAATATAAAGATAAGGAAAGTATTAGGGAGTACATCATGGAGATGTCTAATGTTGTTTCAAAACTAAGGGCACTTAAGTTGGAGATTTCTGATGATCTCTTAGTGCATCTAGCATTGATATCCCTTCCTGCACACTTTGGACAGTTTAGGGTGAGCTATAATTATCAAAAGGACAAATGGCCACTCAATGAACTCATCTCCCATTGTGTTGAAGAAGAGGAAAGATTGAAACAACAGAAGACAGAAAGTGCCCATTTTGCTACAACTTCCAAATTTAAGGCATCGGCTAAGCGTAAGAAATCAAATCAGAATAAGGATAATAAGGATGCTGCAGTGAACACCAACAAGAAACAGGATAAGGGCAAATCAGTTGCCGCATCGGAAAGTGCCTGTTACTTCTGTGGTGCAGTTGGACACAAGAAGATGTATTGCCAGAATTATCATGCTTGGCGTGTTAAGAAAGGTACATCTCTTGTTATGATTTGTACGGAAGTTAATTTATCTTCTGTATCTAGATATACTTGGTGGATAGATTCAGGTGCAACTACTCACATAAGTATATCTTTGCAGGGCTGCCTAAATTGCCGAAAGCCAAGTGATGATGAAAGATTCATCTTTGTGGGCGATGGCAATAAAGTTGAGGTGGAAGCTATTGGGACTTATAGATTATTGTTAAAATCATGATTTTATTTGAATTTGCATGAGACTTTTATTGTACCGTCTTTTAGACGTAACTTAATTTCAATTTCTGCATTAGATAAGTATGGATTTACTTGTGCTTTTGGAAATGGAAATTTCAGTTTGTTTCATGATTCAAAACAAGTTGGTTCTGGGTTTCTTTCTGTTTATGATAATCTATATTCTTTGTATGTCAATAGTTCTTATATTGAAGCTTTGCATGTGGATACAAATAGTAAGAAAAGAAAATTAACAAATGAAAAGTCAGCTTCATTATGGCACAAGCGATTAGGTCACATTTCTCAACGCAGAATTGAACGACTTGTGTCTAATGAAATTCTTGAACCCTTAAATTTTTCAGATCTTAATGATTGTATAAATTGCATAAAAGGGAAACAAACCAATTTAAGAAAATATGAAGCCAAAAGGTGTTCGGAAGTCTTGGAATTAATTCATACCGATATCTGTGGTCCGTTTCCAACGGCCACAAGAAATGGTCAACGGTATTTTATTAGTTTCATAGATGACTATTCAAGATATGGCTACATATATTTGATTAAGGAAAAGGCTCAAGCCCTTGACATGTTCAAAAATTTCAAAGCGGAAGTTGAGTTACAACTTAACAAACGCATTAAGGCCATTCGATCTGCCGTGGTGGTGAATATTACGGCAGATATGATGGATCAGGTGAACAATGTAAAGGGCCTTTTGCACATTTCATAGATGAATGCGGCATTGTACCTCAGTATACATTACCCGATTCGCCGGCAATGAATGGTGTTTCTGAGAGGCGTAATCGAACGCTTAAGGACATGGTAAGAAGTATGATGAGTTGCACTTCTTTACCAAATAATATATGGGGTGAAGCCTTAAAAACTACAGCACATATCCTAAATAGAGTGTCCATTAAAGCAACTAACAAAACCCCATACGAAATTTGGAATGGGCGAAAGCCAAATTTAAAACATTTGCGTGTGTGGGGTTGTCCAGCTGAAGCAAAGCCTTATAGGCCGCATGAAAAGAAACTGGATGAAAGAACTGTTAGTTGTTATTTTATTGGGTATCCCGAGCGATCAAGGGGTTATAAGTTTTATAATCCTACAGAACATTCAGTTTTTGAGATGGGAAATGCAAAATTTTTTTAGGATGTTGAGTTTACGGGGGGAGATACAATAATGGATGAATTCGAAGAGGAGTATGCAAATATTCCCACAGGTGTTGAGAGTTTTGTGGATATTGAACCCATTTTAACCCAAAATACAATTGTCGAAAATCAAACCATTATTGAAGACCAAACTCAACAAGATCAAACAGTACAAAGTGAAATTCCAGAAATTTTGGAGAATGATGTTGTTGTCCAGATTGTTGTTGACAACAATGCTGGAAACCCTTGAGAAAATTCAGAAGTGCCAATAAGAAGATCCACTAGAGAGAAAAGGTATGTAATATCTTCGGATTATGTAGTTTACCTTCAAGAACATGAGTTTAATGTTGGCATGTTAGAAAATGACCCCATAAATTTTCAACAAGCCATGCAAGACTCAAATTCTAGCAAGTGGATCGATCCATGAATGAGGAAATAAAATCTATGGCTGACAATGACGTTTGGGAAATTGTTCCATTACCTAAAGGAGCGAGACTCATTGGTTCAAAATGGATATTTAAGACCAAGAGGGATTCGAAAGGTAATGTGGAGAAATATAAGGCTCGTCTTGTCGCTAAGGGTTTTACACAAAAGGAATGCATCGATTATAAAGAGACTTTCTCTCCAGTTTCATTGAAAGACTCTTTAAGGATTATATTGGCATTAGTTGCGCATTTTGATTTAGAGCTTCATCAGATGGATGTTAAGACTGCGTTTCTCAATGGTGACATTGAGGAAACAATCTATATGGTGCAACCAGAAAACTATGTGTCGGGAGACGCAAAGTCTATGGTGTGCAAACTTAAGAAATCCATCTATGGGCTAAAGCAAGCGTCTCGTCAGTGGTACTACAAATTCCACAATGTGATTATCTCATTTGGTTTTGAGTCAAATCTTGTGGATGAGTGTATATACCTCAAGTTCTGTGGGAGTAAGTTTGTGTTTCTGGTTTTATATGTAGATGACATATTGCTTGCCAGCAATGATATAAATATGTTGCATGAGACTAAGAAATTTCTGATGAAGAATTTTGAGATGAAAGATCTTGGTGATGCATCATTTGTCCTAGGGATTGAAATACTAAGGAATAGAACCCAAGGTATGTTAGGTTTGTCTCAAAAGAATTATATCTAAAAGGTCCTGAAAAGGTATGGCATGCAAGACAGTAAACCAGGAAATACCCCTGTGGCAAAAGGAGATAAATTCAGTCTCAGCCAATGCCCAAAGAATCCTTTAGAAAAGGAAGTAATGCAAAAGTATCCATATGCCTCAGTTGTTGGGAGCATCATATATGCGCAAGTGTGTACGCGTCCGGATATTGCGTTTATCACTGGCATGTTGGGCCGATACTTATCAAATCCAGGTCTAGATCATTGGAAAGCAGCCAAACGGGTCTTGAGCTACCTGAAGCGAACAAAAGATCACATGCTCACGTATCGGAGATCGGACAAGCTAGAGGTCATTGGGTATACCGACTCTGATTTTGGAGGATGTCAAGATAGCATGAAATCTACATCCGGCTACATTTTCATGTTAGCTGGAGGGGCTATTTCATGGAAGAGTGCTAAACAGTCACTTATAGCATCTTCCACAATGGCTGCAGATTTTTTGTAGCATGTCATGAGGCATCGAATCATGGTGTATGGCTGCACAATTTTGTCACTAGGCTGCGTATAGTGGAGTCTATTGAGAGACCACTAAAATTGTATTGTGACAATAATTCAGCCGTACTTTACGCAAATAACAACCGAAGTTCGTCAAAGTCCAAGTACATTGACATCAAGTTCTTGGTTGTAAAGGAGAGAGTGCAAAAGGGTCAGTTATCCATAGAACATATAGGGACAGACTCCATGTTAGCGGATCCACTTACTAAAGGATTACCACCCAATAAGTTTGAAGAGCATGTTGCTCATATGGGTGTAATTTCTGTTGGGGAAATTCAGTTTTAGTGGGAGTCTGTTGGTTGTTTATTTCAATGTTCTATTTACTTATTGTAATTTTGGATATGAAACTTGTGACAGAAAACAAGTAACTTATGTTATATGCATGGTATTGCAAAAGGATTGTTATATGCATTCTATCTCTAATTTTTGGTTTTGACCTTACAATTGAGTATGTGATTTGCAAATTGGTTATTTGAATTTTGCATTTTACAACAAGTTTATGAAATTTAGTTTCAGGTTTTTAAGAAGGAGACCAAGTTAGAAATTGGCACAGTAAGATCACAATTGCGTGTAATTTCTATGCTACACATCCACATCATGATTCATGTCATTTGGTTATGTTAGTACTGAGATTATTGGTCTAGTCATGACTAATATAAATGTGACGAAAGCCGCTTTAGTCCTTTGCTGATGTAATTGATGGATGGAATTGGTTTGGGAATACATAAAGATGACAGAAAAGTATGTGCGCACATAAGGTTAACAATACATAATTAAAAGAGTATGACATATTGCTCAAGTGGGAGATTGTTGGATCATATATCCAACGTTGAGCATATATGTAATATAATTATGAATTGTATACTGTCAATATGATTGTCACAATTAAAGTGATCTAATATGGAATTAAGACATTAGACAATCTATGTATTTAATAGGATGTGGTCCATAAATGTGTAAAATAATTTAGGCAAATATCAAATCATTGATGGACTGATCTGAAATTTGCAATTACGAAAACTGTCATTTAAGAGGTTTGTGTGGGCCACACGGATATTGACGCGGTCGCACGGTTATTGATGCGACAGCACGAATTTTGAGGCAGTCGCACAAAATACCTTTTTCCATATGGTAGATAACCATATATATTTCTATATATAAGGATTGGTCCCCAAGGCACAAGATAACCAACTCAACTCATAATTCTGAAAAGTGGTTATTTTTCTAAGAGAGAATTTTGAGTGCCTTCTCCTTTCTTCCTCCATTAAAGAATTGAGAGGAGAGATCCATAAGAAAATTGGAGAGGATTCCTCAAGGGCGTATCTTGTTGCTTTGGAAGATCTAATCCACAACTCAACCACAAAGGCGAGAAGGACTTCTTGCCATTAAAGACTTGTCTCGCGCTCACAGAGACGGCTTGCTAAAGACTTTGAATATTCCATGGTAAACGGCATGGAATCAGGTATAATTCCGCACTTAGATTATGTTTTCGGGTATCTTTGGCATAGGGCGGTCCTTAGGTTAAGGTGGGGAACTGTTTCTCCTTCCCCGGGGTGTAAGTGTTTGACCCCTAGATGAGATGTAATTGTTTGATCTCTAGATAAGGCGTAATTGTTTGGCCTTTATGATTCCCCAACAATGAATTCTTTTAAAATTGGAAAGGATATCAAGAGGTTGAAAAAGTTTTGGAGTTGTAACACATAATAGTCCAGGTGGCCTAGAAAGACGTGAATACCTTACAATTTCAAAAATTCTTCAGATTTCAAAATCTAAGGCGCAACGAATTTTTGCGAATAAAACGTAAAATTCGTAAAATTCACGAATTATTCGTGACTCTTGTTACTTTGTTACTGTGCTTATTTGGGCCTCTAAGGCCTTATATACTCTCTGTTCTTCTTACCGAAAAACTTGTGGAACTAAATTTGTTCGGACATCCGGACATTCGTTCTGAATCGAACAGTCGTATTTTTTCAAAACCGTCAAAGCTGCTTCTCGCGGATCCGCACAACCCATACCCAACCAACGGAGACGAGAGGCATATTTGTCCATTATATGTACCGGATCTGCTGCTTCTCACGTCAAAATATGAGTACCTTGCTTTCCTATCTAGAACCGTCAAATCTGAATCGAACAGTCGACATTGGCAATATTGATGCCTTACGATAATCTTTTGATGTGAGGCATCTATTCTGGTACTGTGCAACCTGTATGACGCAAATTCTTTTTGTTTTGTTTTTTTTACAAATTACATCAAGGTTTGAATATTATTAATTAGAATTTATATTTTAAAGTTCTTATAACTCAATTATCCAACTATTATTCGTTTTGTATCCGTATTCAAATCCATATTCATAGATTCTCCGCTTCGTATCTGTATCCGTTTAAGATGAATTTGATTTTGAATTTTGACATCCGTTTACTATCCGTATCCGTATTTATATCCGCTCATTGAAAGGTGGATATGGATATGGTATCAATATTATCCGCTCCGAATCCACTCCGTTTACACCCCTACTCACCCATCTTGAATTGGTGGCCATGGCTGGTTATATTTGCAAAACCAAAAAATATTGCTGCAGAAACTATGAAAGATCTACAGTCTACATCTACAAGTAAACCCAAAAAAAAAAAATGCACACCGCTAACAATAAACACAAAATGTTTATGTATATGTACGTACACCGATCACCATCCATATACAGGCTTCTGCACTTGAGGCGGCAAGAGGTGCAAGTCCCTAGAGTGCTGTTTGTCATAATCCCTAGTTCCAGGTATGGCCCCAGTCGCCAGTCTCAGAAACTCATTACCAGTCAGGCAATAGTGCGCAAATGCCAACCCACCATCAACCATCTCTGACAGATTTGGCATGGAAGCTGACTTGCCCATTCTCTTCCTATTGTTATTGTTTTTATCAGTCAACACCTTGTCAAGCTCAGAGAATTGCATGAACCGCTCAGTGGCAGCCTCCCAGGAGAGGCGGTACCGTTGCTCTCTGGTTAGTGGGTGAGGCTCCTTTGACATGGCTGATTTGATGCAGGTAACAAACTCTTCAGACGTTCGGTAGGTGAGGCAATTAGGAAAGGTGCGAAAGAAATCATTTGAGGGGTGATCTGCACAGATTACAAATTTTCCCATGGCGAGTGCCTCGGCCGTAGCAGTGCATAGCACGTCGCTCATGCTTGGGTTTACAAACAATTTGTACCTGGTGAAACAGAAGTGCAAATCTCAGAAATCAGAATTCAGCAAATTGAGCTATCAGTAATTTTGCTCCTATACAATTTGAAGTTGCAAGAGTAACCAAAAACAAGTCATATCAAACTGTATTGGTAATAACCGGTAGAGGTTCCTTAAAAGACCAACATGGTTTCAAATTTCGTTCAAAGGTCCAGATGTACTTGTGTCTCTCAGAATTATTCACAAATTTTCAGTATACTACTGTAACGACGATTTATATTTCTCTATTAGCTCTGTAGTTCTTTCTTAAAATAGTGTAATTCTGTCTAATTACACAATTAATGCAAACTACAACCAGATGCTAAGTTGATTCTTAGAAAAAATAATTGCACAAGTAGAGGAGGCTTGTTTGCACCAATGAAAATCAATTTGGACCTTAGTAGTGCTATTTTGGGATGACATCAATATCAACCACTATGGAAACTTCATTTAGATTAAAATTACAGCAAAAAATGCATACCCATGAAGAGAATCATCAGCATGATCCCGTCCATTGAGAAAATTGAGATTAAGCTTCAACCTGCTTGCTGTCGTTTTAACCTCATGAGAGTCCTCGCCAGTGCCATAGACATCCAAGTTAAACCCTTCTAGGTCCTTCTTATGCTTGTTCATAAGGTCAATCAACTCCTTGTACCCCTTGGCCCACACCATCTTCCCTAAGAAGTATGCCCCTTTTGAGAAGGCAGGCTCACCCATTGCTCGTTCTGCCGCAATTCTCTCACCAACCTCAAGAAACTTCGGGTTCACACCATGCACATTGCACACTGTGGATTTTGGCATGTCTTGGGTTGCTGCTGAGAGACGCAGCACCTACATGCATTTGTCATTTGATTTTAAGAATTAGAATATAACACTGACAAGGCAGGTGCGTTTACAAAATCTATGCCGCAATAGAAATAAATGGTTTGATATGTTAAAAGCATTACAATCTCACATGATTCTGTTATTTGGCTAAATTACAATCTCACAGCCACTTGAGACGTACCTTATCACAGTATGCCCGAGCAACAATGTTGTTGATGTGCTTGACAAGGAAAGCCTGAAAGGCACCGAATTTCTCTCTTTTGATATACTCCAAGTAGTTGGTATGAACCACTCCAACAACATGGTTAAACTTATCTGTCCACCTATTGCCATGGTGGTACCAGTTCAAGTGCTCTGGTTCTTCTAATATTGCTATGTCAGCCTCCTTTGATGGTATAAATTTTGATGTATCACCTGCTGGGATGATACTTCTCCTTTCTTTTGCAAACTGTTGTAGAAGGGGGAAAAAACAAGGAAGGATATTATTACTTTCTTTTGCAAACTATCGATAAAAGGGAAAACAATGAAGCTTAATCATAAATTGGGATAACATTTCATTGGTGCATACATATTTAAACAAGGTACTGTGAACACTGAACATTTTTTAAAACAAGAAAGCTCAAACCACCTGCCAGGTATATTTTTACAAAAAATTACATTTCTGTTACAATCAGTGATATGCTAATAAAGAATTATATATGACATTATCCGAAATGCTTTTAAGGTATCGAGAGCTTTCAGGGTGATTTTTTTAGACCTTGTGGTTTGAGAGAGATTGTTGATCCTTGAACACTAATTCAAAAATAGAATGCTAATGAATAACTGTGGCATATTACAGTAATGTATATATCGGTTCATGAATGTGAACAAATAATAGATTGCATCATATGCGAACTGCAACGAACCATGAAAAAATGCAACAATAAAAAAATTAACAAAAAAAGAAAATTAAGTAAAGACAAGGAAACGAGGGGAAAAACAGAGAAGAACTGGTATAGATTCAGTGCCAGCTATTCACATGGACTCAATATCCATTAGTGACATGCAAAATCCGATAAGAGTTACTATAAGAAATTACTGGCATCTGTTCAATGCCCGTTCCTTTGCTAACATGCAGAACCTGATGAGAGTTCCTAATAAGAAATTACAAACAAAAATAAATGGATATAGAAGCTAAACCTTTCCTGGGTAGAAGGTAATCTTAAAATCCGTGCTAAACCCGACTCTCTCCTCAACCCAATTCCTCATATATGCCTCCTGTTCTTCAGGTGAACTGAAGGTCATGTTATTCGGATATACCAGCTCCTGATCAGACTTGCACAGCCACGGCACAACAAGAGTCACTTCCTGATTTGTCGACCTGGATAGGTAGGCAGCCCTGAAGAGGGGGTTGACAGCTGTCCCAGTCATCCAAGGGAGGCTTGCAGTTGTGACAATAGCAACATGCCTTTTTTCCTTGATTTTTGACGACTCGTCAGGTTTTTCGTACCAGAATCCATAGTCCCCATAGTGGTAGCCGGTGCTCTGTAACACATTTGCTATTCTTAGGTCAAGACTGTCAGTGGTGGGCTCGGCTTGGTGAATTAGGTTTTGGTCAGGGGAAGATAATGCCTGGCCCTTATGCTTATGACAGAGAGAATCAACTATCTTTTCACAAAAGTCTGCAAAAAACAGAAAAAGAAAAACTATAAGTGTATGAACAGGAAAAAATAGTAAACAAGCTAAACAAATTTCAATTTGGAAAGAATTTACTCCTCCAGACCTGGCCAAAACAATTACGTAAGAGTTCATGGGATTTTTGCTCATATATTGATGTTGAAGCCTAGTTTAGAGCTCTTTCAAAGTATAAAGAATCATTAATCAGGAAACGAAAAGAGAAGCTAAGCAAAAAAAATAGTAAAAAAAGTAGTTTTGGCAGATTTTTTACACGAGGATGTAAAACCTAAAATTGGTACTGCTTTGGTTACAAACAGTACCCCAAGTACAAGTTGATAGCCTAATTTAATTCTTTGCTTATTATTATTTTTTTTCTTTTGCCTTTCTAGCCATTGTTTTAATTAATCAAAGTTGATCAAAGTACTGAACATCACAAAATAGGACTATGAAAAGAAAAGTAAAATAGTGCAGTGTTATGCCCCCTCCCAATAAGGTCCAAGACCCAATTAAAAGAAATGGGAGGGGTACAGATTCACCCATCAAAATTGCCCAAGCATACCGGCACACTCCATACATGTATATATTTAGTGATAGGCTGACATGTAACTACACACAAGTTGATACTATAATAGATGTTGACATAGTTGCGTTATTTACAGCCCGGTTTATACTTGAAAATACCTAAGTTGACACTTCATTGGGCCTACATTGACACTAACACTAGGTCCAGCTAATAGCCATTAGGTGATAAAGACCGGCAACACTTAGTACATCTCAAAGATAAGAAAAACACCTTTTCTAATCCCAATTTGATCCAAGAAAGGCTCGGATTGCTTAATAAGGCTTGCCAAAAGCTCAGGAAAATCCAACGGCTGAACCTCCTGCATCAAAAAATTGTTTATAAGGTCTTCTAATCTCTACAATATATAAACTTTTCCCAATGTTTGCAAAATACAACATATATTTTTGATACTGCAACTAAACAAGAATCTTTGGGAAACATACAAATTAGTGCAGAAAAGGTACATGCTCCTACATATTACAAGTTTAATGTTGGATTTCACCTTGTATTTTTCATGCCCTTTCATTAATAAGTTAGGTGAATGATTGTTTTACTTCCACAACGAGCAAGAGCCATGTATGAAGGGATTCGGACATTTGGCCGATCTTATGTAGTAGGGAACTTAAATTGTTTTTTGTTTGATTTAAATCTTGATTGTAGTAGTTAAAATTTATTGGAAAATAACTCGAAAAAGGGTCAGATGGTGTAAATTCAAATGAAATTATAAATGAATTCAACAAATTTATGACTGACCTTTGTTTCATGAGGTTCCTTGACTCCCTGCCAAAAAAAAAAAAAAAAAAACACCCATTAACATATATAATGTAGTCTAATCCAAGCATGTTTTGTCTTGTCCAACAAATATATGAAGACGACAACAAGAAATGACCTGTATGTTATACTTTATGGAGGGTTCAGTTGGTTTAACTGTTTTGTTATTGAACCAAATTAAATTTTGTTGAGATGATACAGGATTTCAATTTGTTCCAGTTCAATATGGTTTCTTTCTTTTTTTTAATGAAAAAAAGAAAAAGAAAAACAGTTCTGATTGGACCAGTTTTGGTAATGGAAAACCATATAAAACCTAAACAACCAAATAAACACAAAAATTACAGATATTCTTCACGCTCCAATATTACACATATTAGTAAACAATTCAGCAAGCCAATAACATAATATTTCTTGCAAGTCAAATCTAAAAGAGCCGTTAGAAGTAGGGCTTTACAGAATTAAACCAAATAACTGAGCTTTAATTGGTTCATTCGGTTAACTCTATACTATATATATATTATTACTTCATTCAATGAATTTGGCTTCGAGTTTTACAGACTGAACAAGGAAGCAACCTAATCATATTAGTGATAAATTGTACACATGCAGACTATCAGGATAACTAAAAAGTGAAGGTGCTTACAAGGATTAACTTGACTTTCTCCATCAACTCCCCACTCTTAAAATTCTCAAAAATATCATTTGATTTGGTGCTTTTCTTCTCAAATTCCATTAAACCAGTCTTTAATTTTTTTAAAGGTTCCCAAAACTCTTCGTATTTCTCCTCCCACCTAACCAGTTCCTCCCCTTCAGCCACAAATGCATTTCTGATCGCCGATAGATCCATCCTGACTATCGGTTTTGGGCTCCATCTGTCAGAGTAAATATTAAATTGTAAAATTATATATTTGTTAATGCATCTCATAAGTTTGGTCAGATTATAGGCAGCTTCTTCCTTCCTTAAATTTTGGTCTTCTTGTATATTAAGCATTGATTCAACTGGGGTGAGGTAAATTATTTTTTACTTCAGTAGCATGACAGCCAATCAAAGAGGTTATCAAAATTAAAAAAGTGAAACTATACATGTATTCTCTGTAGTTAAAAGTATTGTGTATCAAACTTGGTGCAATTTTAAAATCTATACGTCTTCCATTGAGCGGTTTTAAAAATTAACAGTTTAGTTTTCTAATTATTAGCACTTGATCAGTGACCAAACAATTTTCGAATTGCACCAAATTTGATAGACAACCTATCTAAACCATAAAGAACGTATCCACAATTCTACTTTTTGGATTTTGATAATGATGATAATAATAAAAATATTGTCAGTTGTCACAGTGTTCAAATAAATATGATTCCCAATATGTCCCTTTTCCAAATTAATTTGACCAAAGTGCCCAAAAAACGTTCAGTAGCTCGCAAGCTGCTCCTATACCATATAACAGATACCATTTATGGCAGTAACTAACATGTATCAGAAAGGTTATTCTCTACCGTTGGGGCGAGAACAGTAGGAACTAGAGTACAAATTCTTAACAAATCAACTTGCTCACATTATAATCAATTAGTCTTTCAACTTAATTTTGAGCATCAAGGAATGAGGGGAAATGTGTGCCAGATGGGATTTCACAACAACACTGTTAAGGAATGTTGTAACACAGCCAATTCCGCCTTAAAAGAGTTTCATAAATTTAATGCCAAAAATATGGACAGAAATATTATTCCCCTATAGTTCTTAAGAAAACATACTTTTCCAGTACTTTCTGGCCGAAGTCTGGCGAAGAATAAACGCGTCTGATTTCAGACAGCTTCGGTCTAAGCTTCTGCACAAACTCAATCTCCGCAATTGCTCTAGATTCTACGAACGGAGGTGGCACGGCAGGAGAGGAGAAGGCCGACGCTGAATGGAGGAAGTTCTCCAGTTCTTGATTGGCCAGGTGCTTGAAAGACCTAGCTCTGGCGCGCATCAAGCGGATATCGGCGTCGGCGGAGTCTTTGACCTCACGCCATCCTTTCGAGAGGAAGGAAAACGCCTTCTCCGCCGTGCCGGAGGAAGAGGAAGTTGTGGGGACCATGGGATGCGGAGGCGACGGGGGCTTCGTCTCCATACCCAGGTTGAGCATGTGAGAGAGAGAGAGAGATTGCAGCTAGGGTTTCGTCGTCTTTCTCTCCTTCTGAAAGAGAGGAGGAGAGCGAGAGGAAGAAGAGATTTCGCGGGGTCGGATATGAATATGATGATATGGCAGCGCCAGAGAGGATGGGATCTCGGGTGACTTGTATTCGTTCACTGCTCTCCTATCTTTCCCAAACGGGACATTTCCATTTTGAACTTTCTCCATTTGGGCTGCCGGTGGACGGTAGTCTCCGAGCAAAATTGAAAAATGCAAACCGGTAATCATCCAAATACGATGGATTATGGCATTCAAAATATTATTACATAAGGGTATCTCCTGTTAAAGTGAAGAATGGAGAGGATAGTGTGTGAGACCCGGACGAGGAATATTCTAGGATTTGTGAATGCTGGAGAATTCCTCCAACGGACGGTTGGAAGAGGTTTGGTCGTATCCAGAACCAGAAGACACTTAATTTCTCTTCATCAAATAAATACTTTTACAGAGAAGACAACACGTGGAAGAAAATTTAAAATTCGACAGGACTGTTGGGACCCCTCAACTCGAATAGACGGAGCCTATTAATTTGTCTCGCTCAAAGAATTCTCGGCACAAGTTTGCCGACATTTTTATTAATATTCAAAGTTCCAAAAAATTAATAAATATATTCAGCTTGGTTGAATTTTAATAAAAATGTCCAAACTGGTTATTTAATGGTCGGTTTTCAATTTTTCTTAACATGTCATTAAATGGCCGGTTTTTAACTTTTTTTTTTAAATTTTACTGATTCAGATTCTATAAATATTCATCTTTCTCTCTTCTCCCTCTCACAATTCATTCAATAAATTCACATAAGAGAAAGAGATTTTTTAGGCGATTTGAGGCAATTTCTCAAGAGCCAAAAGGATGAACAATAGCAAACGAGGTAGGTCATCCTATCGTGGCCTAGCGAGAGGAGAGTCAATTAGTGATCGAGGAAAAAATGAGGGAAAAAAAAACAACTATCAAGTATGCCGTGATAAAAAGAAATGTCAATCATTCATACATGATGAATTTCTTAGGTATGAAATTTCAGACGATGACTTTATAGAAAACCCCTATGGCTATGGTTTGAAAAAAAAAAGGTTGATCCAGAGCCTCCAACATCGGATGATGAGTTTGTTCCGTGTACTTATACTAGTAAGGCTACAACGTCTGTTGTGACTGTAATGTATTCATATGCATGTAGACTTGATGTTTCTCTACATTTGAATATGGTACAAAACAGTAAAGTTATAAAAACTTAGTCTTAATAAAGTCCATACAAATTGCAAATAAAATAGTTCTGAAAGTAGCATCTAAATAAATCAGTGATAACATGCATCAAATGAGAAAAATTTTAATTACCTATTACTACTACGCCTAAAATTAAATCCGAGAAACCGACAAATTCCCGAAGATGGCAAACAAGATGGCTCTGCTTGGCATCCAGATGCCCCTGCTTGGCTTCCAGATGCCCTTGTACGCCTACTAGTTGATCTCCTTGGTTGGATTCCAGATGGCTCTCCTTGCATCCCAACCGCCTCTGCTCCTATGACAACTGCTTCTCTCATTGCTTGTGCAAACATAACAGATGCATCTAAACGGCTTGTAGTTGTGCTACGCCTTGACCCTCCAAACCTACTTGCCTCTGCATTAAAAATTAATAACTATGCATATTAAAATATACTAATTATAAAATAATTATACTAATTGTGTTGTTATTTTAGTTTATCTAATCCAACACTTGTATTATAGCAATAGATATTCTAACACAAAATGATGGCTAGTGTAGTGGTTGTTGACAAAGTTGAGAACCATATATCTTGGGTTCGAGTCCTACTTCTAGTAATAATTAATTTTGGACATTTGAAAATAAAAAAAATTACTTACACCCGGATTCGAACCAGAGACCTCTTTTAGTGAGGCAAAAGCTCCAACCACCTACACCATTAAGAATTACTTGTTCCATTTGAAGGTTTATAAAATAAGAATATATGATTGAATATTTCAAAAAAAATACCTGACCGGCCAAAAAATGACCGGTCCGTATTTTTATTCCAACCGGCTCAAAAATGATCTGTTTGGGCATTTTTAAAATACCCAATTTTGCTGGATATATTTGATATTTTTTATTTAATGTTGGATATTAAAAAATATATCGGTGAAACGGATTACGGGTCTTAGCCTTATTTTCAAAACAAAAAAAACAAAAAAATGTGCATTCATTGTCGGTTATAAGCTGGTCGGCCCGGCAGCTCACAAGCAACTCGTTACACATGTCGCCACATCAAAGAACCCGCGAACCTAGTCAAACTGTGGCAAAAGAGAAGGAAAAAAGAATAATATACGAATAATCTACTCGTTAGATGCCTGACACTGACCCAAGTCCCAACGCAACGGGAGTGCGTGTCCTCTAAGGTACCTCAACTTTTGCGTTATCGATGTATACGGTGTCTATTCGGGGCAGCGCAGGGGCCACTATTATTTGTGCTTTTAGAGTTGTGCAGAACGTATTTGAACGGTTGAGATTTTCCAAAAAGTCACTCAAAGTTCCGGATATCTCAGAGGATGCGAATTCACGCAACGGCTGGTCGGCCGCCCTTGTTGAATAGCAACTCAAAACAATTGAATCCAATCCTCTGAGGTAACAGAATATTTCTGTTTGGATCACGACCGTTGGATCGGAATTCGGATCAATTCATCTGAGGTAGATTGCACAGGGCCGCTATAATAATAGTGCGGATTCTGATTGGATGGTCCAGATCCAAACAGAAATTTTATGTTACCTTAGATGATTCGAATTTGAATTCCCCTTAATATTTGTAATCTTTTATGCACATATACCGACATTTTTATTAATATCCAAAGTTAATTACAAATTAATAAATATACCCAGAATACGTTGGATTTTCAAAAAATGCTCAAACTGGCCATAAAATGGTTGGCTTCATGGCCGGTTTCTGTTTTTTTTTTTTTTTGGGAGACACTACGAAGAGCAAGATAATGAAATCTAACTCTAAAACTGTAAGTTTTAAATTCAGTTTGCTATTTTATTTTTGATTTACGGATTCTGAATTGCTTGTGTTCTAATTGCCAAACACGTTATGATTTTGTTAAATTTCTATCATTTGGTATCAGAGCCATTGTAAATTCATATAAGATGCAATAACTTTTTTTAACAAAAATAATTTTTAGTGATTTGTATTAAGCCATACAGATTCAACTTATTTTTATGTATAAATATTTTCTTATAGTTTTGGACGAAATTTTTTTTTAGAAGAATTTATATTTCCTGATTATGTATGCACAAAGATGTTGTTCAATATATTATCTAGTAAGAAATTTGACTCCTCTAATTTGTATATTCAACGATAGACTGCGTTTGTTAATAAAAATCAATGACAGTCGGCTCTCATTAATCTGTGCGGTTCCATTTAATTTAAACAGACCCAAATGTCCTGTATTGCATCCACAAATCAACTAAGTAATTTTTTTATGTACGAATCTCAACAACAAAAAAATTTTGGAATCAGAATAACAGATTGTGATATTTCCAAAAAATAATAACAGTTTTCAGTTTTGTTCTCTTTCGAGTACGTTCGTGGAGAAGTAAAAACAACCCACTGAAGCCACCAGATTAAAACCCTGTAGCTGTTTCCATCACCGAATTGCCTAGAACTTTCTCTTATTTGCAGGAATAGGGATTCAGAATTTTAATAAAAAATAGACACAAAATAATGATAAGATTGTAAATTTTGTCCAACATATTAAAAATGTAATAAATAGTATTTTTATATATAAAAAACAATAAATATAGTAATATTAAGCTAGTCAAGTTAATAAAAAAAGGTAAACTGAGTTTCTGCCTCTACGGGTCTTCATATTTTGAAATTTTTACATATATTAATCAAACAATCATTCAACCATTAATCTCCCGTGTTATTTCTTAATTCGTTTTTCACCACATTCATTGCCAAAAATATCCTTTCAACACTAACAGTAGCCACTAGTAATATCAATACCAATTTCACTTATTTGAAAATCAAGGAATAAATAATGTGGTTTTTTTTTTCGTTTCACAATTTTTTAGAAAGTTCAACTGATCACCTTGCAAGATAAATATGATGTACACAGTCCTTTTGTTTGGATTGTACTAAGATATAGGTGGCCTTAAACCAGAATCAGAATAAAGGGTCTTGTTTGGCACTATGAACCTCACAAGAGGGATTGGAGCTTAATTAATTAGACAAGATTTGTCTTGATTCTTCTTAAGATGAACCAATTAGAAATTTAGATGCTTTCTTAAAGTACATGTTAATTTTTAATACCTTAAAATGTTGAATTCAATGTCAAAATCAATTACCAAATTACCCAATTAAAAAATGAGTAGGATTAAAATGCCTCATTGATTTTGTGCTCCAATCATGCTCCACGTTCTTATTTTTGTTTTCAAAGTTCAGACAATCGATCCAAACTGATCAACGATCTCCATACTAAAATGTGCTTGGAGACCAAATTTTATATTTTTTGAATTTGTTTTGCTATTTTTAGATAAATACAAAATCACTATTTTGGATGACCAATATTCAATCCAAAATTTCATTTTTTTTAATCATAGATGTTGGCCGATCAAAACTTCTACATGTTTAATATTATTACTAGTATCGTGCCCGTGCGTTGCAACAGGGACATATTATAAAATTAAATAGAATATATATTCACACAAAATTAAGAAAAATATATTTAAATGAAAAAAAACGGAGATCCAAATAATAAATAACAATAAAAGAAACAACAACAAATGAAAAAAAAACTGATCAAATATCACATGAAAAATATTCTTGAAGTATCATTGTACGATTTAATATCTAATTTTCTCCACAAACAAGACAGGTCATTAAACGATTTAGAGGAGAAATGATCTGTAAAGAAATAAAATTAGGAAAGATATAATTAAATGATTCAAATAAGGATTTTCTTTACAGATATATTTTTGATAGATATTATTTTAATAAAGTATAAAATCAAGTGGCGTGGCCATCGGGGACAGCTCCTGGCAACTCCTGCTGCGGATCACCAGTCTCTGTACCTAAAATCTCACATTAAAATGTGGGTGAGCGACCGATCGCCCAATATGTGACCCAGTATTATCCCTTCAGGGATCCTCTAAGTCAAAGCACTTTTAATTGTAATTTACGTTAAGTTTTGTAAACGATACATTTAAATGCACATGCTTTAATATATAAACCTATCATACTATCTATAAAAGAAAATACAAATAATAAATGAGATGATGCTATTATCCTATTATGTCAACATGCAAATATTTATAAAAATAAATTCAAGGAGAATATTATATAAATTATCAAATCGGATCCAGTATCAGAATACTGTGTGTAGGAATATAATAATAATAATACGGATAAATAAACACCCTGTGCCGTGTCAATCGGACCCAAAGATCCCATAAGATATTACTCCAAGTGCTGCGGGCAGGGAGCCAATGATAGACGTTGCCTAATGACATCGAGCATTGACCCTCAAGAATATATATAACCCGCTAGCAGATAGATATATCTCAATTCGGTGTATCTTACTCTAAAACAATTCTTCATCCAAACATATAAAATAGGAGAAATAATACAAGCATGACGTAAGAATTTGTTAACCCGTTTCCTCATGAGCAGACAACGGGACTCTACCGTCCAGCCAGACCAATGGAAAGGGCTCGAGTCCGGCCCTGTGCAATAAAATAAAATCTGCCACCGCAACCGCGGAAGCCATACTAGGCATGTAGCTCCTAATGTATGGGAGACAAATCTCGAATCGTTTTCGTGCCTCTAGGCTCGAGTCCGGCCCGCATGTAATGGTAAATGATCGAAAATAATATAATATCAACTTTAATACATATAATAATAATCTTAAAAGACCACCTGAGAAATCAAGTTATCTCTTGGCTCAATGGCTAACTGGCCGACTCGTTCATCCCAACAAGCCGGAACGCAGTCACTCGGTCTTCTCCTCAACACTCACCAATGCACATGCTCGACTACATAATAATATATTGTCCTCTACGAAAAGAGGACAACTAATATCCTTACTAATATAATAATATAATATATGCTTAAATTACTCTACTCCTAAAATACAGTAAATTTACATTTAACGGGGATTGTGCAAATCCTATCTATAGTTCAGAAAAGATAAACATCCTCTAATGCATCAAATTAATTTGAAGTACAAATGTCAGGTCAAGTGGTCAACTTGGTAAGAGTACAACACGAAAGAAATAATTTAGATATCCCACACCTGATATAGTAGGCCGAAAGCAACGCTAACGCTAATTGCCTCCGTAATCTGCAGGATCCTCGCCTGCTCCGGTATAAGCGTCAGCAGGATCGGTCATGGGTCAGAATCGTAGTAGGTCTAATGACCTGTAATTCGGACATAAATTAATTAAATACTAAACTAGATATTCATAATCCTTTTCCCCGTTTTATTATTTTTAACTAAGTGTTCGAATCTAAGTAATCAACTACGGAATACAATGCTCAATTGGTTCAGTCAGTTTGACTCAGCTCCGATTGAGCGTGAGTAATTATGACTAATCTAGTTTAATTGAATTTAACTTACGTAAGTTATTTATTATATTTTAATTTGAAGATAAATTGCTTAAATAATTTCTTATAATATTTAAATGGTGCTACTATGTATTTATACGATAAAAATACGTAAATTATTTATTACGTTGTATATATTGCTATAATTAACCGCATTTAAGTACTCGTAGTGTAAAAGTACGTTTTCTAGTTAATTACCTAAAATCAATTTAAATTCATCTTAAGTACGTAAATAATTTAAAACACGCTACTAATTAATTATTTCTATACTTTTAAAGTTATACAATTTGTTTAACAATTCGTACGTGCTAATTTATTTTTAAAATATATAATAATATACGTTGATTATTTAATTATCCTACTTAATAAATTTTTTGAAACATTCGTAAAGATTCAAAAAATATTAATATGTTGTTAACTAATTGTCCTTTATTAATTAACAACATATTTCTATTTAGCTTTTATAGAAATCAATTTTTTAAATTACTAATCCTAATTAACTACAACATGTTGTAATTAACTTATTTTAATTTTGTGTGTATTGAGATCATACGTTGTCCTGTCTGATAATCTAGTATCTGCTCATAGTATATCATGAGGCGTCAATCCAGAACTTTACTAATCATTTCTCGATTTTTAAGTGAAAACTTCGGATCGAGCCAAACCAAAAGGAGACTCGAGACCCGAAGTAATTTATCCAATTTTACTTCACTTACTTTTGTAAAAACCCACTTTAAATCCTTTCTCTTTTAAATTCGGTTTGGGCCAAGCTTATTTAATTAAATTACCAAAGCCCAATCCAACAATTTCATTCACAAATGGTCAAGTCCATTTTTAAATCCCAACAGTCTCGGTCCAGAATTAATTACAAGGTCCAATACTTCAGTTTTAGCTGAGCCCAAATAGAAAAGGGCCAAGATCCCTTTTATTCAATTAATCATGGCCCAACAGAAAAGAGGCCGAAACCCAATATTCTAAATTCAACATTTTGCATTGAAGTTCCTAAATTTAAATAATTCACACAAGGGCTTGGCCAGTATCAGTAATTGCTGATTACAAATCTATTTAATGTCTAGGCCAGTATCAGTATTGTTACTGACTTTTAACAAAAGCATGACAGGTAAAAAAAATGGAGTACTGCCGCCAATTTGTAAGTATGGGCCTAGGAAAAGTATATTCAAAGAAGGCTAAATATCTGAGCTTTAAGTCGTCTTTAAACTCTGATCTAAAATCTAAAACAAGCTAATTAAGTATTAAACTCTACTCTGCGTTTGACCAAGTAAAAACAATGTTGTATTCTAGTCGGTGTTGTAAATAACAGTATGCGGTTGTCGGACGGACAGGGTATCGTCAAACGATTAATCAGAAATAATCAACCGATTAGTCGGAAAAATCCATAACAGTTTAATCACCGCCAACGACTAATCGGCCAATTAATCCACCTAAATAGACGTTTTTACAACACTGATTCTAGATATGCTAGCCTAGTTCAATATATATTATTTGCTCGTTACAAATCTATTTAATGTCTAGGCCAGTATAGTTACAGTATCATTATTGTTACTGACTTTTGACAAAAGCTTGTTACTGACTTTTGACAAAAGCATGACAGGTAAAAAAAATAGAGTAGTGCCGCCGATTTGTAAGTATGGGCCTAGGAAACAAATATTCAAAGAAGACTAAATATCTGGGATCCGTATCCTCCCAGGTACCTGATTCAAGCAAATTGAAATGGACAGCCAGATTAATCATGTCAGGGTCAAACTCAATCCGGTGTCTATGGAGACTGTAGGAGACTTGTTTTGAGATTCGTGTCATGTTTAAAGTACCGTTCGATCATAATTTGCTTGAGTCATGTAAGCTGAGGTGACGTGAATTCAAATATCTCAGCTTTAAGTCGTCTTTAAACTTTGATTTAAAATCTAAAACAAGCTAATTCAGTATTATACTCTACTCGGCAATTGACCAAGTAAAAACAATATTGTATTCTAACTATGCTAGCCTAGTTTAATATATATTATTTGCTAGTTACAAATCTATTTATTGTCCAAGCCAGTAGTGTTACAATAGTGTTACTGACTTTTGACAAAAGCATGAGAAGCTACGTTGCACGGATACTTTAAATTAGGCGTCGTATCGGCATCGGACACGTATCGAATACCGATACTCGTCCGATACGGCTCCAATACGTATTCGATATGCCAGCTGGCATATCGGTATACGTGGCGTATCCTAATTAGGTAGATACGGTCACGATACGCGTTGTGGATATGTCTGTTTCAGTGAGATACGGGCGGGATACGTTTAGGTTTTGAACCCCTCCGCTCCGAACTAAAAAAAAAAACAAAACCTAGCGACTGACGGCCGCACTCTCCACTCGCCTTTCCGTTCGCTCGCCTCTCCGCTCCGCTTGCCTCTCAGCCGTCTCAACCGTCTCCGCTCTCTCCACTGTTTCTGCCGTCTCTCCTCCGTTATTTGTCTCCTCTCTACAGGTATCATTTTAAATACCCAACTAAAATTCCTTGATAAATATAAAATCTCCTCCGTTATTCACTTATTTGTCTCCTCTCCGTTATTTCTAATATCCAATCTAATACCCAAATTTGGAGAAAATCTGATAGATAAAGGCTAACATTTTAAATGTCGTACTTGAGGAATTTTGGTATCAAGGCTAATTATGGTTTCATACTTGAGGAATTTTGGTATCAGGGTGTCTAATTTTGGTATCAGGGTGGCTAATTATGGCATTTTAAATGTTAGCCTTTATCTACCAGATTTCATAAAATCTAATACCCAATCTAATACCCATCAGCCTAATTTCGTCGTCTCGTACTTGAGGAATTTTGGTATCAAGGCTGATGATGGCATTGAATTTTGGTATCAAGTAAGATAGAATGCCTAAATTGGAACTATGTATGTAGCATGAAACTGAAGAATGCGGTTTGAAATTCAAGAATTTGATTTGCAATTGTGCCATTTTTCTTTGGTTCAGAATGAAGCAGGAGAAGAGTTGAGATGTCCCTCATTTTATTGGGAGGGAGCCAAGCATCGAATGGACTTGAGATGCATAAAAAATGTGGTCCATGGGGGTAAGCCGTAGGTGCGACCCCTTCAGATATTTTAACAGTGAAATTGTGTGGCAGAAAAACAGAGAACAAAAATATCAGTTTATAATAGCCAAGCGTGATAGGAAAAAAACAATCAGAAATGTAAACACGGTGAAACAAAAGTCTAAATGATAAATAAATTGGGGCGTACAAGGTACAACAAAGAGTTTTGATTTCAGAAAGGAATTAAGACACGTACATCTGGTAATACTCATTCACTATTACCGAGTTTATTGATCACACACTAGCGTTATTTAAATATATTGGCTTTATATTGGCTTTATAAATAAATTGGCTCGTTACAAGTCGGGCAGTGCATGTCACCCCTGATTAATGCCGGACTTCCGGCAATCTTGAGTTTGTGGCAGTGTTTCTCGTTCCCCTGATTTTTCTTAGGTTCATTCATCCACAGACTTAGCTCTTGAAGGAAGTTATCAGTGGTGACTTTACTATTCCATTCGTTAAATTGCATTGATATTAAATTCAGACCACTGAGGAAAACGCTGCCTGTGAAGACTAGACCATTGTCCACATCGCCGATAGCAACCCAGGAAACCTTGCTTTTTTCCAAGGTACGCAAGGGAGATGCCCATGAGAGGAACCCTTCCGAGACATCGCTGGAATCGTGTGTACTGAAATGCAACATGAATTTCTGTAGATGCTCCCAGAACACTGTTGAGTTCGAGTACTCCATACTGTACCCCAAATCAGCCTGTTTGAAAGACTAGTTTGTTTTCCACTGTTTGAAAGACTCTTGAAGCAGTAATTGCATTCCTTTGGATTTGTTTGCAAGAAGCTGGTGTAATTACATACTAGTGTTTAGTTTATTTGATTTGAATATGTAATGGATGTTATGGATATTATGAATCTAATTTTATGTTATTTGGTATTATAATGTTCACTATTAATTTTATGTTTGTAGATGTAATTGTTAAATTTTAAATATTTTTTAGATGAATTATAAATTTGGGTGATGTGAGTAGTGTATACATGTATCATGGCAAAATTATCAATTTTTTTTTTACTTGTAAATTACAAGTAAAAAGTTTGATATATATACAAATGTTGAATTAATAATATAAGTGTAATTTTTTTACTTTTTGTAATACAAGTATTGAATTAATAATATAATTAAAATAATAAAAAATAATATATATATAGCCGTATCGTATACTTCATTTTTGAAAATTACTATATTGCCGTATCTGTATCATATCCGATACGATACCCGTACCTGCATCCATGCAATATAGATGAGAAGTAAAAAAAATGTACTGCCGCCGATTTGTGAGAACAGATTGAACAGCAGCACAGTGCATTATTTTTAAAATGGTGAAATTTTTCACACATTCCATCAGAATAATTTATTTCAAGTGGAGCTGAGATGTTCTCCAAGTAGATCACATCGCAGGCTTGTACAATGTGTCAGTTTTAACTTATTGGATTTTGCAACCTGATGCATGTATCAGATGTTACCCTATTAATTGACTTGAGGTAAAAAAAAATTAACTCCGCTGCTGATTCGTTGCCAGCTACGATAAAAATCGAATACAAGACCCTGTGTAAGCCACAAACAAATTGGCCACAGAGAACCGGGGATAAACTTTTTACGCTTACAACCCTCCTCGTTGTCTCCACTTTCCAAATGACCCAGCACGCATTTTTGTGAATAAACAAAAAAAATTCCCTTGGATTTCTCAAAGACGAAAATACCCCAGGCCTGCTAGGGTTCATTCTCTGTTTCGACAATCAACTGCGAGTCATGAGGGTATCATCGTCATTTTAGTACAACATATGCAGCCCAAACGCCGGATTCTGTTCGCGGGATTCAAGCGCGAGACCCGAGACCCGAGAGGCGCGAAAGCAAAGCGCAAAAAAATACCATCTTTTCTCAAAAATTCAAAAAGATCCCCCATGTCACGTGACCGTGGCCCCGGGGGTTACTATCGTCATTTCAATTTTCAACCGCGATCACAAAAATCTTTTACAAGATACAGAACCGCTAAATAATTGCCACGTAGATGGACGCGGATCCTCCGGACACGAAACAGACACGTCCAAGTAAAATAGGTAGCCGTTACTCTATTTCCTGTTTCGCCGCGCGCACCAATATTTACAAACCCTGAGCCCGTCATTCCTTTACATACCGCAATTAAGTATAGATAGCCTCGTTAAGGAGCACGGCACCATCTCTGTTTGAAAAGACACCGTAATCATGAGATTGAATGGAATTGAAAGATCTTATCGGATCCCATGTCGCGCAAAAGACCAGTACTCAGTACACAGTACTTTGATTATTAAATGTTGTTCCGTCCTCTTTTCTTCCCTCTTGTGTCTTGTCTTTCGCTCGCCCGATTGACATTGCGCATTTCAAACCAAAAAAAATTCACAACTTTCATTGTTTGTATTTTCAATTTCTCTCATGCTCTGTTTTAATATTTCAACAATTAAACATGTGTAAGAAAAAATTATTATTTACAGTTCCTTTATAATAAAATGTTTTTTTTTAATTCAAATTAGTTGGTCTGCATAATTCCAACTTGTCAGTGTTCAAACTTCTGAAACAAAAATTCTCAAGCTTGGCAGAAACTGCAGTTTTTCATATTAAATATTCATTAATCAAAATGCCTAAGTTTGAAACTAAGAGACTAAAAGCTGGTTTATGCAATTATAAATTGGAAATTTTACATAAACACGACATTTTCTTCCTCAGTATTAGCTTGAGAGGTTGATCTTGCATAAATTTAAATTCAAAATTTGAATGATGGAACGTGAAAATTGGAGCTGATATGAGTACCTGCACTCTAGTATCTGCATCATACCCGTATTTTTAACGACCATAACTATTTGGGGGCCGCAAAAACTGCAACGCTAATTTTTTTTCTAAATTATTTATAACTATGCACGGAAGTATGTATACCTATGTAAAAAAATATTTATACCTATGAGATGAACAATTTTAACATAAATAATTGTCTCCCCAACCAAATTTTTCAAAAAGTACCCGCAACATAAAAACCTATGGGGAACCACTCAAACTACATGGAAAACCACTCAAACTACATGGGGGGGCCATATACGTTTTTAGAGGGTTTTTTCCTCCGCTTAATCTCATTCATATTTCTAACGATCTGTGAGTAATTTTACGAATATAAAACCACGAACGTACGCAAATTTCTCTTTCAAATGAGATCCATGATGACATACTTTCGGACTCGTTGTCACGCAAATATTTATACCTCGTCGTGCAAACCAAATTTTATATTTTATAGAATATTTTTAATATTTTCTTAAATCGGTAAGTTACTGCTTTTAAACGGTCTAGAGCATTCAAATTAAGTGATTTCATGTCTATCTAAAAAATAATAAATATTAAAAATATTACAAAATTTAGTTAGCCAGTACATTTTCATATGAATATCATGTTAGTGGTTCCAATTAACTGTTTAAATCTTAAAATAAAGAAATGCGTTCATAGCGCAGGCCGCTATGCATATTACCATAATCTGGCTCATTTTAAAAATATAATTTTTTAGTTATACGATAATGAAAATTGGACGGCACCGAAGTAGGGAGGAGAGGGGGGAGGGAATCATTTGTCTCTTTGGGCTTGACAGTATGACGACAGCACGTACAGGTTTTGTTTGGCTTAGTGAGATATTGAACAATTTGAGAAGATAATTTAGACAAGAAGAGAGAAAATCACAAGAGAGAATGTAAGAAAATTCCATATATTAATGAAGTCTAAAGAAAAAGATGACATGCCATCTCTTCTTATAATACATCCATCATAATAAATAACTTAGAAAAACTAAAAGTCAAACTTAGAACTAACACCACATAATGAACTTAGAAATTCTAACAAACTCTTGGAACCTCTAACATAATTAAAAATGACATAGAAAATATAAATAGTCAAACCTCGAAAATAGTAACATAATAAAGTCTCATAGAAAACACAACATAATTTAAAATTGTAATTAATCACCATAGGAAATGATGAACTAGTGGGACCCCTTCTTTAGACTTGTGCCTAGCCATTCAAGAAGATTGAAGAACAATTCACATGTACCAAGACTGAGTCTGAGTCCGAATCGGTTTGGTTTTCGTCATGCTCCCCCAGTTAATGTAAGCTTGACCTCAAGCTTGTATTTTCACCATAATATTTGTGAAGATGCTGAACATTAAAAACATTTGAAATATGCATATCCGGTAGCTTGACCCGATACGCATTTTCGCCAAATTTCTCAAGAATTTCATACGACCCAAATTTATGTCTAGTGAGCTTGTTGTAATCTCCACATGGATAGCGTTCCCGAGAAAGATAAACCCACACAAGTTCCCCAATTTCAAAAGTGACTTTGCATTTTCTCAAATCCGTTTGTGTCTTGTACTTCTCGTAGGACCGTTTCAGATTTTCGCGAACCTTTTGATGAATTTCTTTCAAATTTTGCAAATGGTCCTTGGTGGCCTTGTTCTTAGCGTTTGATCCATCAATAAGAAGTAAATCGAGGGGTCCTCGGGGAAGATAACCATAAACCACAAAGAATGGAGCGAATCCCGAAGAGCGATTGTACTCAAACTCAATTTTTGGCAAGATTATATCCCAAGTTCTGAATGAAGTTACTTGGGCTCGTAACATGTTTGCAAGGCAGGCTACGGTTGACTGCTTCGGTTTGACCGTCAGTTTACAAAGTGTTTTAAGAACTTCCCGTAAGTGGTGCACATGATCAACGGCTTTGGCTATATATGAGAATGTCATCGAAGTACTTGTTGAGAAACGGTCGAAGAACTTGATTCATGACTCGCATAAAAGTGTTTGGTGCGTTTAACAGGCTGAATGGCATCACGACCCACTAAAAAAGTCCCTCATTCATCTTCAATGCCGTCTTCCATTCATCGCTGGGATTGATACGGATTTGATGATATCCGCTTTTAAGATCCAATTTAGAAAATACTGTGGCACCACTTAGTTGATCAAGCATATCGTCGAGGCGCGGTATCAGAAATCAGTATTTCATAGTAATCCAGTTTATGGCTCGGCTATCAATACACATACGAAAAGTTCTATCATTCTTTGGTACTAGCAATGCGGGCACGACGCAAGGACTTATGCTTTCACGCACAAACCCTTTGTTGAGGAGTTCTTGCACTTGCCGCCTCAATTTCTCGTGTTGTTGTGGCGACATACGGTAATGGGCCTTGTTTGGGAGACTTGAGCCGGGCACTAGATCAATTTGATGTATGTCGCGAAGAGGTGGAAGCCCATCAGGTAAATCATCACTTAACACACCTTGGTAGGCGGCCAAAATTGGCTCGGCCAAACCATGTCCATTTGGGCCTGGCTCGGTCTCAGCAAAGGTTGTTGAAGCCAAAGCAAAACACACTCCTTCATTTTGATTCCAATGGTACGCAAAATTTCGGTTTCTTAGAAAAATCCTTTTAGATCAGAGTTAATAGTACCTTTTTCCCTTCAACTTATACGGTATAAGTGTGGTTTCATCGTAAATCGCCTTGTTATTAAATTGCCAAGGTGGCCCAATAAGAGATGAGAAGTATCCATTGGCACAACATCGGCGCGAATGGTGTTGGTGTAGTTCGGTCCAATAGAAAACTCAAGTTGACACCGCTTTTCGACTTGTATCTCGGTATCTTTACTGACCCAACCCAATTTGTAAGGGTAGGGTGATTGGTCATCTCAAGATTGAGTTTCTTGACAGCTTATTCGGATATGATATTTTCCTAACCGCCTGAGTTGATTATTACATTGCATTTCTTCCCGCCAATAGTGCACACTGTCTTGAAAATGGCGTGTCACTTCAAATTTTCTTTGCTTGGTGGAGCAAGACAAAGTCGCCTCGTGACTAGACTTTTACCGGACACATCGTTAGGATTAGCTTCATAAATCTCATAATTCTCATTTTCATACCAGTCTCCTTCTCCATCATCTTCGAACTCTTGTTCGGTCAAGAATTAGGCTCGAGTTTGAGGGCATTCATGCGCGTAGTGGCCCAAATTATGACATCGGTGGCATTGAATGTTGGTTTTGCGATTATTTGGTGAGGTTAAATTATTTAGAGTTGGAAGAAGGGGAGGTGTACGGTTTTGAGAAGATAAAGGGCTTGTGTTTGATTTCGGTATAATTTGGCTTGGGTTGGAAATTTGCTCGGTTTGGGTTTCACCTTGAAGAGGATTATTTCTCAGATTAAAATTTTGGCTTCAAGATTGTTGTTGTTCTATAGATTTGGCCTTAGACTGCGCCTCTGATACATTGTTGAAAGAGTGCACAATTAATGCATCTTGAATAGAAATGCGAAGACCTTTAAGAAATCGTACAACTCTTTGGTTCTCTGTATCATTAAGTTGATTGTGGGCTCCAAACTTATAAAACTCAAGTGTATAATCCTCAACACTTCTTGACCCTTGCGTGAGAGATTGAAATTGTCGATAGATGGTTTGTCAGTAGTTGAGTGGTAAAAATTTGGTAGTCATCTCACGCTTCAATTCATTCCAATCGTTGAGAAGAGGAAGGTTGTTAAGATAGCTACGGTATTTAAAGTTCTATCACCAAGCCGCTGCCCGTTCTTTGAAACAGATGGTCACCATCGGGACTCGTTTGTCAGGAGGTATTTCTTTTAACTCGAAAATTTCTTCCACGGTGTTGGTCCAATCAAGAATTCCTCAGGCTTGAGGCTTCCCGAAAAATCTAGAATTTCGACTCGAAGTCCACTATCCCATCGGTCATGGTTTCGAGGTGGATTGTTGTTTTTAAAGGATGGGTCATTCTAATTTTGGCGGTTTTCGTTGGGGTTGAGGCGCTCCATAAGTTCGGCTAAGCGTTCTTTTAATGCATTCTGGGTTTGTTGCATTTGTTCTTGATTTTGTTGCAGTCTCGCGAGAATGGCAACAACATTTGGATCGGACATGGTTGTTGTGAGGATAATGTTGATTTGAACGATTATCGGAGATACAACTTCACACAAGGGCGAAGGTGGTTGTCGAACCTTGCTCTGATACCACTTGACGACAACACGTCCCAAACTTTACTCCGCGTGTACAGGTTTTGTTTGGTTTAGTGAGATATTGAACAATTTGAGAAGAAAATTTAGACAAGAAGAAAGAAAATCACAAGAGAGAAGATAAGAAAATTTCATATATTAGTGAAGTCTAAAGAAAAAGATAACATGCCATCTCTTCTTATAATACATCCATCATAATAAATAATTTAGAAAAACTAAAAGTCCAACTTAAAAACTAACACCACATAATGAATTTAGAAATTCTAACTAACTCTTTGAAACTCTAACATAATTAAAAATGACATAGAAAATATAAATAGTCAAACCTAAAAAATAGTAACATAATAAAGTCTCGTAGAAAACACAACATAATTTAAAATTGCAATTAATCACCATAGGAAATGATGAACTAGTTGGACCCTTTCTCGAGACTTGTGCCTAGCCATTCAAGAAGATTGAAGAACAATATACTTGTACCGAGGTTGAGTCCGAGTCTAAATCGGTTTTTTTCGTCACAGGACTTTTTTTTTTTGTAAAATTTTTTTGGAGAATATTTTCTCTGATGGATAGTACAGTAGTGCGCAAAGTGTGAAAAGTTGAAAGATCAGTGCAATCGAGTTTACCGTCTGTCAATGTGGTATCATATACATACAATATGATTAAAGAGTTGATTATAATTGATCATATGTTTTACATTTTTTTCTTTTTCTTTTTGCAAAATTGTTAGGAGAATATTTTCTCTTATGGATAGTGCAACAGTGCGCAAAGTGTGAAAAGTTAAAAGATTAGTACAATTGAGTCTATCGTCTCTTGATGAAGTATAATTATATGCATACAATATGATTAAAAAGTTAGAGTGTGCTTACAAAGAATGGTTGGTGAGCACAACTCTAGAAGTCTATCGGACTGTCTTTAAATGATAAAGTCAAAACTGTTGAAATCCATCTACTTCATAAGTGATGTAAGTGATGTATATACATGAATTTTTTTAGAAGTTTCGAATTCATTAGTACAAGATCAAGCGATCAAAAAAATAATAGAAAATGAATACATGAAATAACTTATAAAATATTTTTTTTTACCGCTTAACTTTGTACTAAATGAATTCGAAACTTCAAAAAGTTTCATGTACGTCCATCACTCATAGAGTGGATGGATTTAACGAAGTCGTTTGAAAACAATCCGATAGACTTCTGAAATTGTACCCACTAATTTTTCTTTTTGAACACATCACACACTAGCTTTGCTCAGAGAGTTGATTATAATTGACAATATGTTTTTGAGTAAAAAAATATATTTATAAAAATGACACATTGAATTTATTTGTGATATAATACAACAAAAGATTTAACACCAACATTTTAGTTCGGGATCGTGATATTGTGTGGTATATATCATTTATGTCGTTTGGATAGTTATAAATGTATATTGCTAGACACCCTTTATAATTTATAAAATTAAAAAAAGGTTTTAATAATATTGTGAACATGATTCTATTAGATCGCCCCAAAAAAGGTTGACCACAGAGACTTATTTTAGTATGTCATAAATATATGAACGTGATGAAAATTAAATTAAATACAATAGTTGTAATATTATTTAATTTTGGTCATTCGTGTGATACTAAAATAAAATAAATGTAATGAAAATAATAACTTGAGTCTAAGATAAATCGATATCATGCATGACATTGACATGTTATATAAATTTGTATCTCAGCAACTTGACAAGAAATATATTTATACGAAAGCATGTGGTGCTTTATTGGGCGATATTAATTACGGATCCGACTCTGCAGCTTTTTTAAAGAAAATTAGAGTTCTGCTTTTTCGATTCTAACCATTCAAATTCGATAAAATTTGTGCATAAAAATATTTCTTTATCAAAATACACAAATAAAAAATTCTAAATAGTTAAGATCTAAAAAGCAGGACTCTACTTTTCTTAAAAATAAGTAGTAGAGTCGGATCCATTAATTATATAGGGTAGGAGGAAGAGAATTAGGCAATAAATCTTTGAATAATGCCTTTACATTCTGTCTCGAACAGTGCGTGGAAAAGAGAAATAGGCAATAAATATATTCTTGAAAATAATGCTCTGACCTCTTGCCATAAATAAATTAAGGCAAAGAGAAATAGGCAATATATTCTCTCATAAGTGTTAAATTGATTGAAGAAGTGAATATTTCCAGGTGCTATTGGAGGCCACCTTATTTGGACTCTCCCCTCTTCATTACTACATCAAGAGGTATAAATCACTTTATATGATTTGTTTTATGATTTAGAATCAATCAAAATGAAAAAACTTTTGTGACAAGGTATGAAAATACTATTTAAGTATTAAGTCACATAAATTACAAAACAGGTTGATAACTCTCCAAATTACAAAAACCATCAGAATTCAGAATCGAAAATAATTTCCGGTTACCACATGAGGTAACCGAAAAAAAAAATCCAGTTACACCATTGCCATACATTACACGCCAGGCCACACCATAAATTCCACAAAAGTGGTAACCGTATCCGGAGAATCAAAAAAGAAGAAGTGGTAACCGTATATAATTTCCGATTACGAGAGACATAAATAAAAGATAAAGTGGTAACCGTATATAATTTTTGGTTACGAAAGAGTAAAAAAAAAACAGAGAGAGTGGTAACTGTATATAATTTCCGATTACCATAGAGTAAAAAAAGAAAAAAAGAAAGAAAAGAATGTGGTAACCGTAAATTTTATTCGGCTACCATAATTGGAATTTTTTTTTTTTTTTTGCAATTTGCGGGATTGTGGAGTGTGACCGTTTGTAAAGGGGTAAACCAAAATTTTTATTTGGTTATGATGATTTTTGTAATTGGTGAATAATCAATTCCTTTTGTGATTTTTTATTTTAGTTACGTTTTATAAAAAAATCCCTCGTAGGAGATAATTGGGACATAAATATTCTAAAGCGCATACAATGGATATAAAAATATAACGTTGTTGTGTAGTTATCTATGCATTACGCCTTTGTGTTTGTTTCATCTATACGAGGGTTCTAAATAGCGCCGCTATAGCGTTTTCGGACCATAAAAGCTATGACGCTATTGACGTTATAACATGTTATAGCGCACTATAACGGTGCAATATGACAGTAGCGTTTTTTTTAATTGTTCCACTATGACGCTATAAACGCTATTTAAACTTTTGATTTATACATATCCTTTTTATTTTATCCTGATTATTGGAATTTTCAAACTTATCCTTTTGAATTTCATTATAGACGGAGGTTCCTTAACAACATATCAGTTTAAAAATTTGAGATTCATAGACAATAGTTTATAATCTTGAAGTTCGACAACTAAAATATTATACTTTATTTATACTATTTACATACAAGATGATGAAATTAATGTAAATTTCATAATTTATCAAATTACAAAAAATCCGTGCCAACCCATATCTGAAGGGATTCAATGGGACAACAAACAATATCTAATTTCGTGAATATTTAAACATTACCAATATTAAAAAAAAAAACACATGTTTATAATTTTTTTTTTGAATTTAACATCATTTAAAAAAGGGTCATCAATAAAGATAAATCATGGTGACGGAATCTTAGCCCTTTACTATACTCGAGAGAAAAAATTTGAAACACAGTACTTGTAGCCCAAAGAAAGAAGTTTTTGTTGTACATGACACGTGTTGTTATTGTTTCATTATTTATATTAGCAACAATAAAAACTTACACCCAAAGCAGGATCTTTTGTCCAAGTGAAGAAGTTATCACTGACTGGTAACAACACGTTTTGTTCCAGAAAATCTGGCACAGCGAATCCGGAGATTGAAAATTGCAGTGAAGTAAACTGTGATTGGCTGTGAGTGGGTGTGAGCAGCAGTCCCTCTCACGCCCACATCTCGTCCATCGTGACCGTCAATAGCCCTCAAACTACACTACAAATAACATAACTGCCACCACACGAATTCCCGAAAGTACCCCTAGGTCGTTTTCCTCAAATACGCAAACCTCGTCCCGCCAGAAAACTTCACTCTCAGTTTATTAAATATAAATATAAATACAACTGTAGAACTCAAAACCCTGCCTCTTCTTTTCTTTCCTTCCCCTCTTTCCCTCTTTCCCTTTTTCAAAATGGAAGCGGCACTGCACAGAGACGAGAAATTGGCAAACCAGCTTGCGGCGTTTGGTTTGCTCGGTCGAACCAACCCTGCCGCTTCTCCTAAACCGGCACCTTCTTCATCCCCTATTCCCTTCGAGGTATGTCTCTCTGTCTTTTCTGGTTTGGGTACTCTTGATATCTTATCTTTAAAATAACTGTCTGTTTTTATGGTTTTAGGCACCTAAAAGAGGATACTGTGCCGCTTCAATGCCGCTTTCTGATTTACCTCCTTTCAATCCAATTTATGTCCAGGTTGGTTCCCCTATATTTTGCGATTTTTGTTTATTATCCCTCCGATAGGCCTGTTATCTCTGTTTGATGGGAGGTTCTTAGGTTTCAAAATTGATGTCCAGATTTTTATTACCTCTCTGATGTCTAGATTCTTAGCCCCCTCTATCAAACGAGGGTTTTTCCTTGAAAAATTTCCAAGTTTGGAACAAATTGAAATCGGCTTTGTATTGAATTTGGTTAATTTCAGACATGCAAGACGAAATTCTGTTTCTAGACAGTCAAAGAAAGCATAATAACATATTTTCCGTTGGCTTATACGCGAAATTCAGTGTTTCTTTAATTCCTACTGAGTTGGTATTAAATGATGCCTCTGTTGTATTGCAGAGCCAGGGTTTCAGGGGATGGGTTTTTGAGAGCGAACCAGGTCGGGTCCGGTTCGTCCCGGTCCGCGGAAGCGGCCCAGCTAAGAAAAGCGGCGGAACCGGGGTTTTCCTGCCCCGCGTTTCGGTCAAAGAAGAAGTCAACAAGCGAAACAGTAAGTTACTTTTCTCGGGTCCCACCCAAGTTAATATTAAAAATTTTATTGCACATTTCCTTTAAGCACGCCCTCTTCTTTTTTATATTGTTTTTGCTTGTACTTGTGTTTTTAGGGTTCCCTTTTGTTACTTCCGTATTTGGAGCTGGAGGTAATTAATTGCATGTAGCTTTATCGGGGTCTTAAATTGATTTCTCTTACGATACCGATACGGTCGTTACATTTTGGTTTTTTACTTTTAGGAATTTAATTTAAACTTTTATTGCTACATTTGGCGCTACTATTTAAACAGAATGAACCTGTGTTGTAAGGCTGCACAATTTTTAAATTACTTTTGTTTGGCATTAAATGCGTATCTTTATCTTAGCAAGCAAATCCTGTTTTGTAGATTCCAAAGGACGTGAGCAAAGGAAGCCGCAGCAGCCGCAGAGGCACGAGCTAGTGGGCCCTACGTTCCAGCCTTCATCGGCTGAGCTGGCAGCCCTTCTACCCCAGGAGTGGTCTTACTGACATGTGGGTCCTGATTTCCACCTTTGACTAAGTGGTTTCTCTTTTGTTTTGTTTTGTTGCTGTCTCACAAAAAAGGAGTAGAGCAGCATTAATTAATAGATATAATAATAAAAATATGGTTAGGGTTTCGGTGTAATTGATGAATGAATGTTAAACTGTTTAGTAATATTAATATGATATAGTAAGTTGCTAGTTAGGAATTACAAGGAGATAAAAGTTCTCCTCAAGTTTAGTGCTTTCTTTTTAAGAAAATTAAGAAAAGCCAAGAGGGCTGTACTATATAGATGATAGCTGTTTCACCGTTTGTTGAAGTATATTTTGTAATAAATCCAAATGTCTTGTCGTTTTTTCTTTTTTATTTACTGCTTTTTTTGCGGTGTCTTGTTATTGTTTTGTAAGTTTTAATTGCTAGTCAATTGCAAATTTTCAATTAATATATGAAATAAAAAATAAATGTTTAATTATTTACTACCATTGTCGCATTGGTGATTACAAATTTATTTATTAGCGTTGCTAATTGTAGACTAGGAACCTAAAATGTATTAGGATGAGTAGGGTTAAAATGCGTTATTGGTTTTGAGGTATTATTATGTCCATTATCATTATCTCTATTTTTAAAGTTTAAATAATTGATCTGAATCGTTCAACATGATTTTATATTAAAATGTGTTTAGATAACAAATTTTATAATTTATAATTTTTTTTTACTAACTGGTTAGAAGTACAAAATTACTATTTTTGAATATTTTAGAATTTTCTAAAAACAGTTATTTTGTACCTATTTTATAAAATAGCAAAAAAATTTAAAAAATATAAAATTTTGTATCCAAGCACATTTTAATATGAAGATTATATTGAACGGTTTGGATAGACTGTTTAAACTTTTAAAATAGAGATAACGATATTGGGGTATAATAGGACACGAAACCAATTGAACATTTTAACCCTGCTCTATTAAGGCGAAATTTTTATTAATACCATTTCAAAAGAAATTCCACTATTTTTGCATAATTTGAAAAATATTAGAACCGCAACGATACATGGTGGTCTCATAAAATGAGGATCACCATATAAAGTTGCGGCTCATGAAGATTCAGAAAGAAGAAGTCGAGAACGGTATTTTCTTGAAAACTGGATCACAGTGAAATAATGGGTCCACTTGAGTCGCATGGGAAAATGGCGAAAGTTGCATTATTTTGGGAAAACAAATAAACAAGATAGCTTATAAGTGGTTTTTTCTCGCAGTTTAACAAAATACCAGTCTTCTGCGGCTTGCAATAAGCTGATCGTGATTCGTGAGGTGACCACGAACGGTTGAGATTATTTTGCTGCGCTGTAGAGATTAATATGGGTTCGTCCATTTTAATGCGCGTTGCAAAATCTTAGATGACATAAATTTGCGTCTTTTTGTTTTCTCAAAAAATAAATTTGCGTCTTTGACGATACTATATGGGTTCGATCGCGTTATTTTGCCATTAAACTTCTAGAAGATGTTTTGATCTTCGCTGAAATTTATAAAATTTCTATGAATATGATCCGATATGTGCTCGAATTTTTGCGACAACGATGTGGATACGAAATTCATGATACAGTGAATCCGGTCCGTTAAAGCGACAATGTAGTTTAATAAACTAACGAAAGAGTACAAAGCATTGAAACGGAAACTTAGCTTTAGACAGTGGGAACTGGGAAGGCATTCCTCGTATTTGGTACGGTCCGGTGACAACACTACTGGATCCGTATCCTCTCAGCTACTGACTCAAGCAATTTGAAACGGACAGTTCAGATTAATTCTATCCGGATCAAACTCAATTTGGTACTTATGGAGACTGTAGGGAGCTTGTTTTGAAATTTGTGTCATGTTAAAAGAACCGTTCGATCATAATTTGTTGAGTCAGGTAACCTGAGGTGATGTGAATTCCTACTGTTTATGATTATAAATTGTTTTTTTTTTCTCGTCGGAGGATAACACTGAGATTCATTTTGGACTGAAATTTTTATTAATAGAAAATAAAATAAAAAAATATCGACATTGAAGAAGCATTTTACTGGATTTCGAGATATAGCAAAAACATGATGGTCCATAACGTTCAGAGGACGTTATGGATCATCACGGTCCGATTAGCAATGATAAATAAGCAAAACATGGACCGTTATGGTCCAGAACGGCCAGAGAGGCGAAGAAAAAACAAGAAAAAACCGGACCGTTATTCTCCATAACGGCAAGGGAGTCGCGGAAAAAAAATAAAAATAAATCATGGCCGTGATGGACAACAACGGCTAGGCACATTTACTTACAAAATTTTAAATGATACTTCGTGTTCAAAATTTTGGTTGCAATAATAATTTAATTTTTGAAGTTCCACATGATAAAAATGTAACTGTTAATCTGGTTCTTTGTCATGAGCAATGCATACAGATAACTAAATGTATGAGATATTAATACAAGATCAAGGTGTTGAAAAATCTACAGCTGGTTGCAACCAATTCTATGCATCATCGATCTTTTCACCTTTGAATTATTAATCTTATAAAAGTTGCTGTCATGATATGTCAAAAAAGAGAGTCGTGATTGGACCCCTTCTTATAAGATGGGTTGTACGAGCAAGTAAATGTGTCTGGCCGTTGTTGTTTATCACGGTCAGAATTTTTTTTTTCTTCGCCTCCCTGGCCGTTCTGAACTATAACGGCCCGTGTTTTGCTTATTTATCGTTGTAATCGTTCGTTGCTAATTGGGTCGTGATAGTCCATAACGTCCTCTCTGAACGTTATGGACCATCACGTTTTTGCTATATTTCGAAATCCAGCGAAATGCTTCTTCAATGTCGATATTTTTTATTTTATTTTCTATTAACAAAAATTTCGACATTTCAGAGCAGATAAGTTGTCATTACCTGTGCTGTTTATGCTGACATTTTTATTAATATCCAAAGTTTAATAGAAATTAATATTTATGCCCAGATTTCCGGGTTTTCGCCAAAAATGCGCAAGCCGGTCACAAAATGGCCGGCTTACGCCCCCCCTAAGCTGACCATTTTGTGGCCGGCTTACTCGATTTTTTTTTAGAGACTCTATGAAGAGCAATATAATGAAATTTAACACTGAAAATTTGAATGTTTTGTTTAAATTATTTGTTAGATTACTTCTTTTGATTTATAATTAGCATATTTATACTTGAAATTATGTTGAATTACACTATATTACAATAAATTATGTTGAATTACACCAAATTACGTTAAATTACAATAACTTCGCTAAATATGCTGAAATACGGTAAATTACGCTAAACTACGCAAAATTACGCTAAAGTAGACCGATTTTGTATCATATTTCATGAATCATAAAAAAATAGTAAAAAAATTCAAAAAATAGTAAAAATTGATATTTTACAAGTTCATTATGTAACTAATTTACTGAGCTACTTAGATTGAATAATAGAAATAATTTACGGCACGAACGCATGCGTCTTTTCGCAAGCTTTCCGAAAAGTGGTCATTTGCTAAAATCGGACACTCGAGCGCCGTTTTATGACCGTTTGAAGTTTCGTCAACGTTTTTCGCATTTTTAGTGAAGATATCGTCCCTATTCATATGTATTTTAGCGTAATTTACCGTATTTTAGCGTAATGTAATATAATTTAGTGTAATTTAAATTAATATAGTGTAATTCAACATAATTTCAAGTAATTTAGCGTATTTTAGTATAAATATGCTAATTATATATCAAAAGAAGTAATCTAACAAATAATTTAAACAAAAAAATTTTTAATTTTCAGTGTTATATTTCATTATCTTGCTCTTCATAGTGTCTCTAAAAAAAATCAAGTAAGCCGGCCACAAAATAGCCGACTTAGGGGGGGCGTAAGCCAGCCATTTTGTAGCCGGCTTGGGCATTTTTGATGAAAACCCGGGAATCTGGACATAAATATTAATGAGTCCGGCTAGTATAACATTGGTGTCATTTCGGCCTATATAACATCAACTCCAAAATCTATCGTATCGACTTCAAATGGTTAATCCAACCGTTCAAACTCTTCTACTTTATGAGTTGTGTGTTTACATGCAAAATTTTATAATTTTTTGAATTTTTTTAGTACCAAATCAAGCGGTCAAATGTGTGAGTTTTTAAGTTAATTTTAATGCATTCATTTTTCAAGATTTTTGACCGCTTGATTTGGTACTAAAATAACTAGAAAATATTTTTTTTTGCATGTAAACGCACAACTCATAAAGTAGAAGGGTTTGAACGGTTGGATTAACCGTTTGAACTCAATACGATAGATTTTGGAGTTGGTGTTATATAGGCCGAAATGACACCAATGTTATACTAGCCGGACTCAATATTAATTTATATTAAACTTTGGATATTAATAAAAATGTCGGCTGTTTATGTAACATCTCGTGATGAGAATTTGCGGCAACCTCAAAGGCATAAATTATTTGGAACTGAACAATTTTTTTTAAATTTAATTGCGTAACTTTTTAGTAATGTACCTAACCTAACCAGCGAAGAATTACCAGTACAGGTGCACGACCAATTTGCATAACAACTCTTTGCTTTTCCGAATCTGACACGAATTATTAAAGCACTTCAAGCCGAGTCACAGTGGTTATAAATGACACTGGTCAAGGTTTCATAAAACTCACTCGTGGCCTCCGACAAGGCTGCCCACTATCACCATACATCTTTATTCTGGCAATGGAATTTCTCTCACGACAATTTCAATTGCACCTTGCAAGGGGAACAATTAGAGAAATTTCATTAGCTAAAACTGTACTGAGGATATCACATGTCCTCTACGCCGATGACTTGAGATCATGGGCAGCGCAACGTTGAGCGAGGCACACAGATGATCACCATCCTTAAAGAATTTGCATCAGTCTCGAGTGATCAGAGTCAAAATAACGATGATTTATGTAGGATTTTGGCTTAGGTTTTGCATATTTTCTCACACTTATGTTTAATTAATTAGAGAAAAATGATACTGTCACTCTTCTTTAAGTTTTATTGCAGAAAATAGGTTTTGAGACTATTTTACACCAAATGGAGCTAGAATCGGGTCAATCGGATCAGCGACGCTCATCGACTAAGTCTCTGTTATGGCCCGTATTGCCTAATACAGACCAGGCCTAGCACAGACCAGAAGATAGCGCTGGGAGCATTAAACCCTAACCGTCAAGGTCCTAATACGGACCGTATTGCCTAATACGATCCATATCCGAAGGCGTCTCTTGGGGAATAACTGCCGACAGCTGTTTCCAGATCAGTTTCTTAGCCCCTACTCAATCTCCAGACGTCCCTCCACTCCTATATAAGGCCCCTGGGCAGAATAATAACTTATCTTTGTAATTAGGGTTAGATTTGATTAAAGTGAGAAGAGAGGAGTGCTTGTAACAATGCCGTTCCGCGGCTAAGTTCCTTTTCTTAGGGCTAGGCAGTAAACCTTGTCACTCTTGATGTTTTGATATATATTTCTGTTGATTATGATTTTTTGTTGTTGAAACAAAATGTTTTTGTGATTTACTATCTCTTCATCTAACTTCAATGATCTAGTTTGAGTCCGTTAGGGTAGTGACAGTACTTTAATGGTAAGAGAAACTATTTGTATTAATTAGCCTCGTTGAGATCTATTAGGTTTATGTGAAGAAAACCTTAGCGAGGAAACCATAAACCAGACCAACAAAATGCGTACCAAATTCCATCACTTGCGTAAAGTAAATCGCAGTGATCTGTGTAGTAATTTGGGGTATTTGAGAGATCAGACATTTGCGTAAGGAAAATCGCAGTGTCCTATGTATAATCTCGGTGAAAGATCTGTCATTCTCGCGTAACATAAATCGCAGTGACCTATGTGGTGTCTTTCATTAAAGAACAACAGGAAATCAGACGCAACAAGAATATATTGTCAAGGCGGATTGAGTGGCAATGGTGTGCCGAAACCCTAGGAATTCTCATCTCTATCTTTATTTTAATTACTTTTAATTGCTTCCTAATTTACATTGATCAAAACAACATCTCTCAATTTTCAGATTTCGTCTAGCCTTTCCAAAGATTGCGATTCGATCGCTCAAAGCATTGAACCAATATTCCCTGTGGATCGACCTCGAATATACTACTCGATAGGATTGTGCGCTTGCAGTCCGAACCGATAGCATTTCTGAGTTTATAAATATTAAAAGAAACATTGCTCTCTTTTGAGTGATCATCGAGCCTCCAAGTCAACCCGCAAAAGTCGACTATGTGGTTCAGCTCACATTGCGATGAGACATGTAAGCAATTATTAATTTCATACTTTGGGGCAAGGGCAGCCGAAAACAATAAAAAGCAGGAGCGGATTCAGGATTTTCGTCAGGGGGCAAAAAAATATCGAATCGGGTTTAAATAGCTAATTGGATTTAAATTTATTAACTAATTGGATACTCGATAAAAAATAATACTTTAACTTATATTTTCTAATGCTTTGAATTGTAATTTTTGATACTCTAACTTATAATTCTAATTATCAATCAAAATTCAACAAATTTATTTTAATTTTAACCCTAAATTTAATCCAAATTACAAATCAAACATTCAGAGGGGGGGCAAAAAAAATTTCAGGAGGGGCAAAGTCTGTCAGGACCGATAGATTTCCACTAAAACTCAAAATCCAGGGGGGACAGCTGCCCCCCCTAGGACTACCTGGGTCCGCCCTTGATGAAAAGTACTTGGGTATTGTTGTTTCGCAATCCAATTGGCAGCATTATATAACACACGAGCTCTTGATGGACAAGCTATACAAAAAGCTTGCGGGATGGAAGATTGGTATGCTGTCCTTTGCAGGTCGCGTGGCGTTGCTCAAGTCGGTACTTACATCTATTGCGGTGTACTATATGACTGTGGCAGCCCTACCAACCCGAACTGTCACTGAAATTGATAGATTGCTTAGAAGGTTTGTATGGGGAAAGTTTAATGAAGATAGATATATCTCTTTCATAGCTTAGGGAAAAATTTGTGATACGTACGGTTGAGAATGAGGGGCTTGGAATTCAGGACACAAAAACCGTTGATTTTGTATAATTTCTGAGGAGATAAACTTTTTCTATATCTCAATTTTAAGTTACAAGCTCTTTTATGCTACAAGAGAAATATTACCGTTATCTCTATTCTACTTTTGGTACCTACACAGTAGGGTACCGTTTATTTTCTTTCTATAAATAGGATTTCCTATTTGATCTAATCCTAGCCTTTTGATCAATGATGAAAGACTGAGATCCATTCTATTCTATTTCTTCTATAATTTTAACAAAAACCTTCAACAAATCTCTCCTGCTCAAGGTGGTATGGCAAATTGCCGCGAATTAAGACAAAATTTGAGTTCAGGTGTTTCGTGCTAAGTACTTCCCGAGAGCCAGGTTTTGGGACATAAAAAATATAAGGGACTCAAGTATGCTTTGGAAAACTGTGCAAGGTCTCAAAGATTTCTTTATAGACCAAATACGATGTCAAATTGGGGATGGAAAATGTATCGAGCCTTTCAATCAGCCATGGTTTGAGGGATGGGGCACCTAACATATCACCTCTAATGCACAAAGGGACTTGAAGGTTGCTGACCTGTTCGATGAGGGAAGAGGTACATGGAAGTCGGATGAAATTAGAGGCATTTTCGGTACACAGGCATTACAAACTATCCTGGCATCAACAAATCGGCCCCAATCGCACCAATCGCAGCCACTGCTAAAAAATAACCTCATTTGACAAGTTTGCGAGGATGGCGTTCCAAGCAGCAAAAGCACAGGCGACAAGAGAGGCGATTATAGCAGGGAGAAAATCCTATGCTCAGATTCTCCAAGGGAACATCCCGTTACTACCAGCACACCACACCATCAAGGAAGCGACAGCTCAACCACGTGAGACGACTCTCAACCAGCAGCACAAGGCTCGAGCACCGGTTATTAATGGCGGTTCAGAGGAAATTAAGACATCCAACCTAGGGCCAGAGGAGGGTTGGACGCTAGTTCGTCGCAAACACAGAGCCCCTCATACTGTCAAAGCCAAACTAGTGCTAAGCCCTCACCAACAGCGTCTTCAAGGGGAGAACAGATGCTTTAATTGCTTCGCCAAAGGACACAAAAAATCTATGTGCAAGACACAAGTCAGATGCATTAAGTGCTTCAAACTAGGCCACTACTCTCGTCAATGCCAACCAAGTAGCAACAGCCAAAGGGAAGTTAATAGAGAAGTTAATAGAGAAGTAAATGCAAATGCAACTACCAGGCACAAAAAGCCTATAAAGGAAGACAAGAAGAATTCTGCTCCTCACACCAATATCACTTCACCACCACAGCCAAAACACACGCCCTCACTCTTCAAAACACAACAAATGGACCTATCAGATTGGGAGAATATTCCACTACAGAACCCTGACTTTGTTGAACCTAACAGAGCAGAGGATATCCATGTCTTTTTAGAAGACAGAGAGCAACTATTCCCCATAAACCAATTCCTAGAGTGCACTGCAATTGTCATGACAGGACCCAATGAGAACACACCCTTCTTGGCTCATCGCTTAGCCACGAGACTATCCATGTACTTTAGAAGGCAAACGCGAGATTTCAAAGTACGGAAGGTTCATCAATCTATCGGGGACTTCATTGCGATCTTCCCCAACAAAGCAATGCTCAAAGAGGCGTGTGCGTTAGGCGTCTTCACCTTGGGTCCGGGGATAGAGGTACAGCTGGCTCCGTGGTCTTCCGAAGCGGGGACAATGTATGACCCCACCAACAACCTGGCCAGAATCAAGATTTATGGCCTGCCGCTGCATCGGTGGAATAGAAGGGATGTCCGAACGTTGGTTTCGGGCTTTGGGCAACTGGAAAGGGTGGCACCCTTCTTCCACAACGACAATTATGAGTACATTACGGCTCTAGTGGACGTGCGCTTCCCATACCGGGTCCCTAGATATGCTACCGCGGGTACACGTTCTCGCCCGGGTATAGTCGAGTTTGAACTGGATGGATGGCTTTACACATCCGACACTCCGTCTCCAGTAGAGCATCGTAACACTCGGGACGACCGAGGCCAGGCATCTATAGGCGGCTCAAATCGATTCGAATACCACGTCGCACCTGCTCGACACTCCACAACAGCACACCATCGCGCAAGAATTACAGACGGTCGAACTAACCAGATGCCGGGCAGGCAACACAAAGCGACAGGGGTGCCCCCTGTAATTGAGGAAAACTCAGCTGAAGGAGAAACGATCGAACAAATAGGAGCTCAACCACCACCGGCGTTAGAGCAAGAGAAAAAGGTGCCCACAGGAAAAACGGGCGACAGGACAACTGGAGATGTCAGAATGCAGCAAACAGAGCTGTACGGCCCACAACTGGAGATAAACGAAGGAAGTGAAATTGGAGACGACACTCAGATCCAACCCACTGGACAGAGGACCCCTCTCTCACAACTGGAGAGAGCAGCTGAATTTCAAACTAGCAAGGAGATAATCACACCCTTCCAGACTGACAAGCAACAAGACATTCTTCCCGTTGGCGTCGAACTAGCTACGCGTGCCCTGCCAAACGGGTACGAGGAATTAATTATAACCAGTGCAAAAGGAGAGAAGTACAGAGTCCTTTTGGCTACTCACGGAACTGGCACAGTAAAAGAGAAGGATATAGAGACAATCAGGATATTTTATGATGATATCTTTCAAAAAGGTAGCTTTGACATTCTCTTCAGAGGAACGATCTACAAAATTAATGGACCCCAGGCTGGCAACACTAAACAGCAGCAGGAAAGAAGAGCAGACCACATTATAAACCAAAAAGCAACAGAACAAGAAATAGAGACTTTGGTGGCAGGCCTATGTGGGCTACTGCTTTCTACAGTGAGCAACAAGCCGAAACTGGGCCAAGAACCGAAACCACCAGCCCAGTCAGCAATAAATAATCCTGGAGTGCAGGAGGGAGAAGGGCCGCAGCTTGCTAAGGTAAGCAATAGGCCGAGACTGGGCCACATAACAATACCGGCTACACAAGCCCAGTCTGAGCCGAATGATCCGGAACTAAGTGAAGGTGAAGGACCAATAACCCCACTAACCAACAGGCCGAAACAGCTGAACACAGCCCAGCAGGAAACAAACAAGGCAGCAGCGCCTACTCAGAGCCCAAATATGGAAAACCTTTTATTAACAGAAGTATCACCCGAGAGTCTTCTTCCAGTAAACAACTCCTTTCCCCACCTAGAACCGACCCCCAATTCAGTAGCCAACACCTTCACTCAACCAGAACCGATCTCAACCCAAACTCAAACCGAGATGGCTGCGTCTAAGCAGCAAGAACTAGAGCAAGGGCCGCCCGGCTTCCCAGGGAGCCCCAAATTCGCAAAACCACCACCTAGGCGAAGCCCCCGACTGTTATCCAAAACTGAAGGTATGTACATCCGCCCAGAGGAGAGGGCACGAAGGGTATCGAAACCATGGTCGGTCTCTTGCTTCAAAAAGGCGCATAAGAAAAGAGCAGCAGTCACGCCGATCCAACTCGACTATATGAAATCTCTCCAACCTCTAACCGACGAGCAAGCTGAGGCAATAATCAACCAAGCGGGGATCGAATTGAAGGGACTGATGAAGACTGCCACCCAGGCAGTGGTTAATGGCGAGTAATCGCGACACAAGACAGCTGAAGGAGGAGGCAATTTTGGCTAATTAGTGAACTTCAAGGTTTACCATGTTTAGTACAATGAATGTTTTTAAATTTCCAGTAGTAGTAGACTTTTGGAGAGTATATTGGAACAAGGAATAGAAGGGTCATAGTTATTATAACTATGTTGAGGATCAACTCAAAAAGGAGTGTCAGAGCCATGTAAGAACACCGGAGATTTTGGGGATAGCAAGGTATGAACTCCGAGGAGTACAGGGGCAGATTAGGGAAGTAGATTTTCACTTAGAAAGACAAGTTTGTAGAAGGCAAGGAATATATTGTAAGACCTCCTCTTTTACAGCAATTACCTATAAACAGATGTTGGATGCTCTTTGGTTTGCTTATGGATCAAAAAACAAAAATTAAGATAATTTCTTGGAATGTCCGGGGTTTGAACGAAAGAGAGAAGCGGTTGGCCATAAGACAAACTTTTTTCTTGGAAAAGCCAAACATAATATGCCTCCAAGAAACAAAACTAAAGAATGTCGATGTAAATATGCGAAAGGAAATATGTTGGGGTCGTTTAAATGAGTTCCAAGTTCTAGAAGCAAATCAGACAAGGGGAGGCATCTTAATAGCATGGCAAGGAAGAAGATTTTCGTTGGTCTCGAGCAAAGCCAACACATACAGCTTATCGATTATTTTGAGAGACAACACCATGGATGAAGTCTTCAAAATTACATCAGTATATGGCCCATCAAGACCGCGGACAAGAGACATTTTTTTCCAAGAACTAGAATTAGAAGAGCCAAGCGATGGCACACCATGGTTACTTTGCGGCGATTTCAACACCACTCTTCATCAACAAGACAGAAATAACACCAATACAGCCTCAAGATGGCCAGCAGCGTTCGCTGACCTAATTTTGCAACTAGGCTTGATAGACATTCCTATGGCAGGAAGAAGATACACTTGGTCAAACACGAGAATGGTGCCAACCCTTGCAAAATTGGATCGATTCCTACTCTCAACCGAATGGAGCACCCTCTTCTCGTCTTCAACACAGAACACTCTCCCCAACACCAACTCCGACCACAATCCAATTTTATACGCAGCACGAACAGGCATCAAAAAGACAAAAATTTTCAGATTCGAAAATCTTTGGCTGAAATCAGAGGAGTTTAACAGTTTCGTGAAAGAATATTGGGGAAGCAGACAAACATCACACACAGCAAGCCAACTGAATGCCAAATTCAAGGAACTACAAGGGCAGATCACTAGTTGGACTAGAAACAGAGTTGGTAACATTAAAAGACAGATCCTCGTATGCAGAAATTATATAGGATGGTACGACAAAGTGGAGGAGTCAAGGCCACCGACACAACTAGAAAAGATAGTCCGAGCAAGGGTAAGGAGGAGATTTACTGAACTAGCTATAAATGAGGAAGAGTTATGGAAGCAGCGAGCTAAAACAAAGTGGCAAGTCGATGGAGATAGCAACACGACCTTCTTTCACGCCTATGCCTCTACAAGCAAAAGGAACAACACCATAGGGGCAATACACCACAATGGCCGGACATATAAAGATCAAAAAACGAAAGCGGCGATCTTTAGAGACTTCTTCATAAATCTGATGGGAACAACGGCGCCAACCACACAAGACATAGAATGGTCAGTACTATACCCACTACAACATGATTTGTCGGATTTGGGGAGACAAGTGTCTACTGACGAGATAACGAGGGTGATAAAGGAGTGGCCGGCCAACAAGGCACCGGGGCCTGACGGGCTAACGGGGGAATTTTTCAAAACCTTCCAAGATGTTTTAATTCCAGACATTCACGCAGTCCTTTCTACAGCCACAACATCAAACTAAACATTCGAGCCACTCAACTCATCCTACATAATCCTAATCCCAAAGACCACAAACCCAACTAAGCCATCAGAATTCAGACCTATTAGTCTCATACATAGCTGCCAAATTTTTTTGTCAAAAGTGTTGGCAAACAGATTGCAACCATACATGGAGGACCTGATCATGCAGCCCCAATCAGGCTTTATAAAAGGTAGACAAATTTCTGAGGGATTTATATATGCAAGAGAAGTGCTACATTTTGCAAAAAAGACCAAAACACCACTAGCTCTCTTCAAAGCCGATATTCACAAGGCCTTTGACACTATCGACTGGACCTTTCTTCTCAAGGTCATGGGTGCACTTGGATTCCCACCAATTTGGATCCAATGGATAGAGCAGCTTGTGCTAAGAGGAACTTCACAAATCAGCATCAATGGACTCATTGGAAAAAAAATTATATTGAAGAGAGGCGTCCGGCAGGGAGATCCCCTCTCGCCACTATTATTCATCCTAGCTATAGATTTTCTACCAAGATGGATGAAGCGATTAAGAGAAACAGGAGCGCTTAAGATGCCAATTAGGAACATGGAACCGTGTTTACTTTATGCGGACGACGCAATTTTCTTCATCAAACCTGATATCCAGCAGCTGCAAATTCTCAAACTAACACTTGCAGTATTCCAGAGGCTAACAGGGCTAAAGATCAATATGGAGAAGTCAGAATTTATACAACTCAACACAGCACACAGCGCTGACCAGCAGATCCAAAACATGTTAGGGTGTAAAATAGGAACATTGCCTATGACATACCTTGGATTACCACTCTCGGATAGCAGGATTCCAAAGCGGGTGTATCAAGACTATATCCAACGAATAAGAGAAAGGCTTACGGGTTGGGCAGCGAAATTTCTGAGTTTAGCGGGTCGCACTGTTCTAATAAACTCGGTTCTCTCCGCTATGCCCATTTACATAATGACGGTCACCCGGCTTCCACAATGGGTCATCGATGACATTGACCGCATACGGAGAAACTTTCTATGGCAAGGCGCTCAACAAGAAAGAAAAAAAATACACCTAGCAAACTGGGATCTTATCTGTGTACCCAAGAAGATGGGGGGCCTTGGCATCATAAATCTAAAAAATTTCAACATAGCACTCTTGGCGAAATGGTATTGGCAGTGGCTTCATCAGCAACCAAAATTATGGAAGTCAATCCTCTCTGAAATCTACTGCCAGCAAGACCCCCTTGGAATTTATGACTCATATTTCTTCTCCACACATTTGAAAGATGCCCAACTATTATGTGACAATTTTATTCAGAGGGCAAAAGGCCAAGGAAGAAATATCAAATTGTGGAAACATGATTTGGGGGAAAGTATACTCAAAAATTGGTTGGCAGCACTATTCACCTTTGCCGTTAATCAGGATCTCAGCCTTCAGGATTTCTTGAGCACCCCGGACTTGGCTCGGCTCTTTGAGCATGCGCTGACAGAAAAGGCAGAGGAAGATTTGCAACAGCTATGCAGAATGAGATTTGAGCTACATCAGTACTTGGCAACACCGCAAATGAATGAAGACAATACCACCTGGAAACCACAACCGGACAAGGGCTTTTCTGTCAAGTCAGCATACGGCACAATCTGCGATACTCCGAGAATCAAAGCGCAAACAGGTGACATCTGGAAACTTAAAATTGCTCCAAAATGTAAAGTTTTCGCGTGGCTGCTCTTTAACAATAGGATACTGACAGCGGAAACATTAAGAAATAGAGGAATTGAAGTGGTGGGAATGTGTTACATGTGTAGAGCAAGTGATGAAGATGCCAAGCACCTATTCAACGACTGTATTCAAGCCAAGGCTGTTACCAGTAGAACACTCCTGGCCTTGCAAATCTCGGCCCCAACACAGAACAGTCTAGGCAATATTGAAATGATGGTGGACAAAAGGATCAACAGTAGCACAAGAGAGATTATAATACTTACAAACTTTATTATTTGGAAAGAGAGATGCAACAGGATCTTTAGAGAGACAACCAAAACAACACAGCAATTGGTGGATGAAATAGTAGAAATGAGAAAGCTGGAAGGCAGACTACAAGAAAGCAACAACAGGGTCCATGTAGACACCACTTAAATTTTAAATAAAGCTAATCAAAATCTAGCAACTACTGTATCAGTTAGCTAGGTTTTTCATATTTCTATTTTTATTTTCTTTTTCTTTTCCCTCCACAAGTAGACCCCTTTCGGTTTCTTTTTCTTCTTTGTATTTGTATCTTTTTTTTCAACACATACACTATCAGACTCTCCTCTTGAGAGCCTAAACACTTGTAACCAACAACGGTTAATATAAAGTGGGGCTAGACCCCTCTTGTTTCCTCAAAAAAAATAACCTCATTTGGTTATGTAGCAATAAAGGGAAATACACCACAAAAGAAGGGTACACTAAGCTAGCACAACAAATCCACCACACTACGTATAATGATAGCAAATTGAAGCATGGAAATGAATTTGGAGCTAGAAAGGGGTTATCCCAACGGTGAAAATGTTTCTTTGGAATGCGATACACGGGGGGAGTTGCGACGCTAGCTGAGTTACATAGGAGAATCTGACCCATCAACCCTACATGCTCATTATGTGGTCAAGAGAATGAGTTCCTAAATCATGTGATTTTCTTCTACACACTATCTCGTGTGACTTCGTTCACATCAGATTTTGCGCTAAGAGTATCAGACCTGCCCCTGGATTTTACAACTACCCTATTAGACCTGACTGCAAGCATGGATGAGGCTCAAATTGCTAATTTGTGCAACCTCATTTGGTGCATTTGGAAGGCGATAAACGAGCAGATTTTCCAGGCAAAGAAACCCACACCTCAATCAATTATCATACAAGCAAAACGCATGGTACCGCATACTGGTACTAGTCCAGTCAACCGCCTCTTCAATCTCTCAACCAACGCAAAGCAGGTAACTTCTATTCCCTCACAAACTGGTATTGTGCTAATCGATGCCTCATGGGACATCATGAAAAAAGCTGGATGGGAGGCGGTGTTTTATAAACAGGGAGGAGCCTTAATCATGGTAAAACACGGGGCTATGGTGGCAGAAGACCCATTTCATGTTGAGGCGCTCGCTTTGCTGCATGTCCTACAGTTGCACCAGGCACAACCTCAACCACATGTGGAGAGAATCCACATTTTCTCTGATTTTAGGCATTGGTGAAAGCCATCAACAACAACACAGTAGACTTGCCTTCTTGGAAAGCAGCACAAACGGTGACAGAATGCACAAGACTGGTACATGGTTGGGGCGAATGGATCACTGTCAGGTTTAGAGTTTAGGATTTAGGGTTTAGGGTGGTAAATGGTTGATTTAGGATGTTAATTTGTATGGCACTATGGTTTATGTGCCTGAATGCAGGGTGTTGCTGTCAGAAGTGTGCTGTGGATTTATTAAGCAAACACTACTATTTCCTTTACCAGTTTATTTTTTTTTCTTTTAGATATTTGAGGTAATGAACCTGTTATTGTTTTAATGATATTGCCTAAGGGCTTCATCCTCAAAAAAAAAAAAAAAAAACTCTTTGCTTTTGGCAACGTGGCTTCACTGGTTTATGTTATTGCTCTGTCATTTGAAAAATGATTAATTTGCTTTAGTCAATATTATCTGATATAAAACTCGGAATGCACTTAATAATAAAAAATACTTAATTTAGACGTACGGTCTTCAATTAAATTAAACGTATCTATTGAATTGTCATCACCATCCCTTAAAATGCTTTTGTATGATGCAGTGTTCTAGAGCCAAGTTGTTCTTTTGTATGATGCAGTATTCATATTTATTTGCAGAACCATGTCAACTTTTGGTATTTGCTAAAATAACCATTTTAAGTGGACAACAAATTAAGAGTCCATAATTTATTCTCTTCATCTCTAAAAGTAATTCTTTTTTAATTTGTTGGAGTCTGCAGTTCTGCACCATGGTTCTCCTCTGCACCTCTCTCTGACTGTCCCCTGCAATTCTCGTGGCTCATCGAAGATGAAGGGGCTAACGATCCCGTAATTAAGAAAGTGACTTCATGGGCCAAGTTTCAATTCTCTCTTTTCTAGCGAAACTGGTAATATATTCATGGAAATAACGCCATGGGAATAGGTCATGGTTGTCTTCTTATAAGTCAGTACGGCTCTCATTTATTATTCAATCCACTCACCAATGAAGAAATCTGCTTATCTTCCCTATGTTTTTTGTGGCCTTACCTAATTTGGACTGGTACCAGTCCAACTTGCAATCGAGATGTTATTGTTATTGAGAAGAACATTGGAATGCAGAATGGTTCATGGGCATTCTACGATCGAGGCAACAATCATTGGATGGAGGTATTCGTATTTCTACATATGTATTTGCTGCTTCCACAAAAAAGAAATTATACAAGATACCACCTCCTGAAGATGAGCTACCACCATTTTTGCCCACAAGCTACTTAGTTGAGTCCGCTGGAGAAATTTACCTTTCGTGTTTGTTGGGCCAAGGTAAGTAATATTGGAGACCAAATTAAATGATTTTTGGATTCTAATAATGGATTCTCCATCAATTCGAGATCTTTTTCCCGGGACAAAGAGGCAATTGCATCTATTTCCTAGACCCAGATGACAATATAACACTGAGGATGGCAATACAGAAAGATTGTGGTGTGGAATAGTTGTTCCTTTCTCCTACCACAAGCCACTACGTACTAGAAAGGTTGTTCAATTAAAGGCTTCACGCACTCAAGGTTGCAAAAGCTAATAATGTCTGATTTAGTGCATTTTCAAAATACTTAATTCGTTGAAAGTTATTTTTAGAGAAATTTTTTCTTGATGTTTTAATAGTTTCTCTTAATCAGGAGAGCTTTTTTCTTAAGTCGCTTCATTTAAGAAGTTCATGATATTTTTATTGAATTGGGTTAAAATCTCTCATTGTTTTCGTGCTCCAATTATGTCTCACATTCTTATCTCTGTATTTAAAGTCCAAACAGTCAATCTGAATCGCTCAACATGATTCCATATTAAAATATGCTTGGAGACCAAATTATATATATATATTTTTTTTTTGAAATTTTCTTACTATATTTTTAAATAGATACAAAATCATTGTTTTCTAAAAGATTATAAAACTCCATAGATAAGCTTATCTGATTGCCAAGTGATCATATTCATAACTCATAAAATAATGTGTGCATAGCATATATGATGTAACAGATTTATCCTTAATAATTTACCGATGACAAATATAATTATCACCATCTAACAACATTACAAAAGTACATTGATTTTCCTAAGAGCGGAAATAGTTCCAAATTCTTTGGAATATCTCCGTTCAAAGAGCTTGCTGAACCAACTATAGAGCTTGCCATTTTTATATCATACCATAAAAGTTTATAATTTATTTCATCAACTTATTCACATTACCTTAATTAATTTTCCGCAAGAAATTGAATCTGATGATTGCTATGTATGGCCGATATTTTTATTAATACCCCCAAAAAATAAAAATTATCAAATCTGCCCTCGATTCAAAATTTTTACTAAAAATGCCCTAACCGCCCCACTATTTATAGCAGACCGCTCCCTCATGGGGCGGTCCATATATATATATATATATTTTAGAGAGACAATATGAATATCAAGATGCTGAATTCTAACGCTAAAAATTCGGATTTTTTTTTAAATATTTGTTAGATTACTTCTTTTAAGCATATTTATACTAAAATAAGCTAAATTACTTGAAATTGTGTTAAATTATATTGAATTACACTAAATTACATTAAATTACGCTAATAACAATAACTTCGCTAATTATGCTAAAATACGGTAAATTACGTTAAACTACGCAAAATTACGCAAAATTAGACCGATTCTGTGCCATCTTTGATGAATCATAAAAAATAGTAAAAATTGGTATTCTACAAGTTCATTATGTAACTAATTTACTGAGCTACTTAGATTGAATAATAGAAATGAAAATCTTAATCGGAAACTTCATCTCAAGTTTTGAGGCTCTTCCCTTAGTTTTTTGGCAATTCTGAATTTTGAAAAACAACATAGTGGTCACGGACGCATGCATATTTTTGCAAGCTTTCCGAAGTAGTCATTTGCTGAAATCGGACACTCGAGCGCTGTTTTATGACCGTTTGAAGTTTCGTCGTCGTTTTTCGCCTTTTCAGTGAAGATATCGTCCCTATTCATATGTAATTTAGCGTAATTTAACGTAATTTAACGTAATTTAGCGTAATTTAACGTAATTTAAGGTAATTTAGTGTAATTCAACGTAATTTAACATAATTTTAAGTAATTTAGCGTATTTTAGTATAAATATGCTTAAAAGTAATCTAACTAATATTTTAAAAAAAATCTGAATTTTTAGCGTTAGAATTCAGCATCTTGATATTCATATTGTCTCTCTAAAAAAAAATAGTGGACTGCCCCCCTCTGGGCGGTTAGCTATGGGTAGTGGACCGCCCCCTGCTGGGCGGTCTGCTATGGATTCTGGACCGCCCATAAGGGGACGGTTAGAGCATTTTTAATAATAATTTGCCTTTGAGGGCAGATTTATTAATTTTTTTTTTTTTTTGGGGTATTAATAAAAATGCCGGCATGTATGGTAGATGCTGAACCAAAGAGGCACACTTCAATTAAAATAATGAACTAATTAAGTATCAACTGTTCATTCATTACCCGGAGACGGCAAATTCAAGTTCTAAATTTAAGGGGCTGGATATGGGCTCTACAAAATCGCTCAAATTCGTAACTTGCTTATAACTCGCTCGATAACTGCTACAACTTGAGTAGTTTCAACTCGAGTTGGCTAATTTATTTAATAAATGAGTTGAGTTTGAACATGTTTCAACTCGCTCATTAAAAGAATAATCTCTGTACTTCCGCATCATAAAATACAACAAGAAATTATCGAAATCGAAGTCAACTCCAATTCTAAGACAGTGGAAGAGTATCTCACATGACCATTAGAGAGGGGAGTCCGCATCTTCTGCATTAACTCAACTTTTGAGTTAATACATATCGGCCGACTAATCAAGATTCGAGCCAATTTGGTCTAAGGTGAAATGCACAGGACAGCTTTGATATCCGTGCCAACACGGATCAGACGGTCTAAATTCATTCTAGATTAACTCAAAAGTTGAGAGGGATGGCTTTCAAAGAAAGCAGAGTAAATTTGTGCACACAGCCACTGAGGCACTGACATTATTAGAGAGGGGCTGATATATATTACCACACTAATTTGTGACAGAAAATTTGAATTCCTCGACTCTAACCGAAAGTAACCCCTTGGTGGAGCGTTCTCTTATCTCCCAGCACGTGTCGGTCTCTGAGATCCCAAAACTCCTCCATCAACCACTCGATTCGGTCGGGTCTGCTGACGTCACTCACGAGACGCCATCCTCCACGTGTCCCCGCTCGACTCGCTCTTCCTCCTTTTTATTCCTCCAACTCTCGCTCTCCCTTTTCTCTTCTCTTTCCTTTTTCTTAACGTCTCTCTCTCTCTCAAATGGACCCGAATCCTTCGGCGGTGGATCCGCTCCCCGTGGCGGAGGCAGGGCCGTCCAGTTCGGTCGAGGGAGGAGCGAGAGTGAAATGCTTGGGGCGACGAGGACGCTTGTCGTGGGGAGCGGCGGCGGCGTCCGGAAGGATGGCGGAGATGGAAGACGCCCATGCGGTAGCCCCGGAGTTTCTTGACATCTCTTGCGGCGGCGCAGGTGGATGCGCGGCATCGTCGCCTTCTGAACCCGGCGAAGTCGCTCAGTTGAGGTTCTTCGGTGTGTACGATGGTCATGGCGGATCCCAGGTAATTGCCGGGACTTCAATCCACGTGGGACTTTGTTATTGGTCAGGATCGCTGTTTTGTGTTTCCGATTTAGTGGTCGATCGGAATTCCGAAGGACACGTGTAAATTGTTAGTATTCAAGAAAAAAAAAAGAAAGGGGGCAGGTGACAGTCTGCAATCGTTGTGTAGACCTGGTCTTGTAGTCCGTGATCTAAAAATTAGTTGCTCATATTAATTTGTAGTTTCTTGAGCGTTGATCCAGTGACGCTCTTCCTACCTAGATTTTAAATTAAATATTTATCGTAGAAACTTGTATTGCATTTATTTGAAGTTTTCTTATGAACTTTGAAAAAGTCAAGTTAAACAATTAATTCTACACATGCCTGTACTAAATGTTTCTTTCAGAGCTAGGTTATTATTAGTACTTGTATACAGTTCTTTTGTCCAACCAAACCATGACCAACTAAATACGGCGTGCAAGTTTTTCCTAATATATATATATATATATATATATATATATATATATATATATATATATATATATGAGAAGGTTCCAATAACTTGTGTCTTTCATACCTCATATACCTTATATTATATGTATACATGAGAAGGGTTCCAATACCTTATGTCTTTCATACCTCATCATATCTTATATTGTATATCTTCGTTTTCAAAATCCAAACTGTCGATCCTAACCACTCAACATGATATCCATACTAAAATATACTTGGGATGAAATTTTATAATTTTTGCAATTTTTTTACTAGTTTCTAAGATAATACAATATCACTGTTTCTAGACCGTTCAAAAACAGTGATTTTCTACCTATCTAAAAAAATAATAAATTTTTTTCAAAAATTATAAAATTTCATTCTCAATCATATTTTAGTATGGATACCATAAAAAATCAGTGATTTTAAAAAATTCAAAAAAACTAGTAATAAATTTTCAAAAAATGTAAAATTTGGTCTCCAAGCACAATTTAATATGGAGATCAACTTGAATGGTTCGGATCGACGTTTTGAACTTTGAAATCGCAAAATATGAGTGTGAAGTAAAATGCTCGCTTTACTTCGTGAAGCACCGTAGCCCAACTCTCTTTCTCTCTCTCTATATATATATACATTTCCAATTTTTGTTCGTGACAAGACCAATTGGAACTCTAGAACATCCTTAATTGAATCCAAATTATGTACGCGGAAAAATTTTAGGATCTAATCTGAGGAACATTTTTTCACTTGAAGAATAAAAACATAAAGCAAAATTAATGAATTAGTAGCAAACCTCAATTTAAATTATCATATTTTGTTAATTGCAGGTTGCTCAATACTGTGCCAGCAGGATGCATGAAGCAGTAAAAGAGGAGTGGGAGAGCGGGAATGGAAATAATAATGAAGAATCATGGCAGAGGCGGTGGGAGGGTACATTTGAAAGAGGATTTGAGAGGGTAGATGATGAGTTGATTTCGAATCGTGTGGCACCAGATGTGGTAGGCTCTACTGCGGTTGTGGCTGTGGTTTCAGGATGCCAGATAATCTGTGCGAATTGTGGTGATTCGAGAGCTGTGCTTTGCCAAAGGGGCCAAGCTGTGCCATTGACAATTGATCATAAGGTGCGACTTACAAGAGCTAACTACTATACAAATTTAGATATGGGATTATGTTGACATAAATTTATTTGATAATTATGACAACATGCAAAACACTTCTCAGAGTAAAAAAAATTGAAGTTGTAGATATGTTCTCTATAATTTAAATAGATCTTCTATCAAATTTGGTGCAAGTTCAAAAGTAATTTGTTACTTAAACAATCTTAGATTGCACTAAATTCGATACACAGTTAATCTAAATGATAAATAATAACATTACAATTTTAATTTTCAAATTCAACAAATTTTCCCGTTGGTTACAACTGTCATATTTGCCAATTTATTCCTAGACCGTGAGTGCATATGATTGTAGGGTATACTCGTTAGTTCCATTAATGTGAATCATGTCCTGAATTCAGCATTCTATTTATGGAAGCTCGAATAATTCTTTTTAGGAAAATTTCCTGATGTAGATTGCATTCTTATTGCTTCTTTACTTATTATTATTTAACAATCTTTTAGTATTTATATTATTTACTGAAAAATGATTTGCATTAATGCTAACGACATCAAAGTATGCAGCAACCAAAATTAATCTTAATTAATTTCTTTTTCTCCCATTAGATTTTGATCAAATTTCTGGCTGAGGATGCTATTGGTTTTCAGAATAACTTGGCTTGAATATGAAGTTGGAGCATAAAGAAATTAGTCATAAGGTCTTCGGGTAAAAAAATGATCAACATATGCAATGGTCTTAAAAATCATGATTATCACATTTCGGTCACCAAAGTTTCAAATTTCCTATTAGGTCCTTCAACTTTCCAATATGTACTGTTATCTTTTGTATCTTCATCTGCCTCCGCACGTCCGATTTCTTGCAGTAATGTCATCATTTACGTCAGTGGACATCAGCGCAACCAACATATACTTGCATGTTTTCTTGGTTGGAATGGAAAGGTGGATTTTCATCAATTTACGGATAAAAATTAAGTGCAGGACGAATATGGTAAATTATTGGGAAGCTATTGGGCCAAAATGGGAATGAGTGAAACTTTTGGGACTGAAATGCACAAAAGGACACTTTTGACGACCTTTTTTGTAATTTACCTTAAAAAAAATAAAAATAAATAAATAACCCATAGAGCTGTCATAATAAATGGTATCAAACCTCACTTGGATGGTATGGAAAGTTCCGCTGCTCATTCCTTACTTCAATTCTTACAGCCAGACAGAGAGGATGAGCTGGCTAGAATTGAAGGTTGCGGTGGAAAAGTTGTAAACTGGGGGGGCCCACGTGTGCAAGCTATTCTCGCAATGTCAAGAGCAGTAGGTTTGTACTTCCATCTATTTCTCAGATATCATGCTCTATTTTTTAGAAAACTCCAATTGTTCCTCAGTAGTCAGTTCCTCTTGATTGTATTACAGTACAAGTTCTTAAGGGAAATCTGCTGAAAAACCCATATTTTCTCATCTTCTGCAGAAAGTTCTATTCTTCAGTGAGGAATTAGAACTAAGGTCTTTAACCATTCTATATGCTACTCCGTTTTATTACATGTATAACTTATGATGGTGAAGGCCAATTATTGACTGGGACCTGAACTAGGATGTCGCCATGTTGAATTGGAGGGTCATTTTTGTAAATATTATTATTTAGTTAATCATTTCTCTTAATACAGGTGACCGTTATTTGAGGCCATGGGTTATAGCAGTTCCAGAAGTGACATTCCACCCAAGATCTGAAGATGATGATTGTTTAATATTAGCGAGTGATGGCTTGTGGGATGTAGTATCCAATGAAGAGGCTTGTGAAATTGCATATCGACTTCTAAGAAGACATAGACGTAACGGCTTAATTGGCGATGGAACTCAAATTCCTGCACAAGCAGTTGCAGAATCCCTTCTCAATCTTGCTTTAAGGAAACAGAGCTCTGACAATATTTCAGTTGTTGTTGTGGATTTGAAAGTTAAAAACAGGCGTAGGCCAAGACAGTGATGGTAACTTCCTTTTTGTACACAGAGTTTTGGTTGGATGCATCTTGCACCATAAAAGCTAAGTGTACTGGCCAGATTCTTCTGTAACACTGATGGCTTCCCCAATCAGCTCTGTAAGTTCACCAGTGTCAATTTAAGTCAAATGGGGATTATGACGATGTGGTTGTGCACTCCTGCTTCTGTTTCAGATGCAAGTCTAATTAGATAGCAACTATTGTTGTAGGCAATTTAAACATTTGTATTTCAAGATTTTTCTGGATGAAGCTGTCCCATCTTTTGCAACATATTAATTGCTGGATGCTTTTATCTGCTTTATCTGTAATTTGTGTGATGGCGTGTCTGTAATTTTATAAATCAAAACATTTATCTCGGACAGGTTGGAATAAGATGGTTTGTAGAAGTATTCTACTCCTGCGTCTTTGGAAGCTCCAGTTACAAGTGATGTAATTTGCCCCAAAGTTTCGTTTCTTTATTTGTGATTCAAATAACAGAGACTGACTGTTTTTTTTTTTAAGAAATGTAAATTATACCCAAGGCCTTCCATCTTAAGTTCTAGTAGAGGCAGTTCTGATCGTGAGACCACAAGCATATCATACTAACCAATCTCCATGACTTTCATATTTAATTGTAAATTCCTAGCTTTGCATACGGGCAAGCCAAATTTTGTTGTCGAGAGCTTAAAAGTGATCAGCGGTCAGAAAGTAAGGTCATATTAATCACTCGAAAGTAAAAAAAAAAAAAGGATAATCTCTTGTAGGATGTTGATGGTAAAATGAATTTCACTTTTTGTACTTTTTTTCCCACGAAGTATCTTTAGCCCTTCCATGGCCAGGTCTCTCGAAGTTTCGTTAAGATTATAAAAATTAGGGGAAAATTAATAGAGTTTATGATGCGACTGGCAGTTTAATCAATTTCATAAGTGCCCGTTATGAGCCAACATACGGAATGCACTTGATGTTGAAAAAAAATATATGAAAATATTGAATCTATTTTTAATTGACGCATTTGAGGCCTTGAGGGTATTGTCGATGTCTGATTTACGATGATAATATGGTTTGGTTTGAATGATAACCATGGATTGATAACTAGCATTTCAGCTGCTCCTTTCTTAAGTCAACTGTAATAAGTCTGTAACTGGGCCGTGTCAGTGTCACCACGAGGGTTCGTTCCACAATTCAACTTGTGCCAACAAACTTAAATTTCGTACTTCTTTTAACTCTGTGGGTCCCACTAGACAGCAAATCGCTGTACTATGAAGTTCTCGTACCTGAGGCATAGTGAATCTCAATTCAGTGAAAAAGGTGTGTGTTCCTTACCTTGAACCCGCTTTTCTAGCGAACAATTTCTTTCTTCTCCTTCCTCATCTACAGCCGCTGCCTTTTCGGGTGCTCCTTCGGCAAAACATTCGCATACGCTCACACACAGAGAAGCGCATGTGCATAGAAAGAGGCGACAATGAGTAGCAGATCTCTTCTCTCCCGATTCCTAGTTCTCTCCAGCGCCGCCTCTCCAAGAGCGTACAATGCCTTGTGTTCCCCAATTCCGCTAATTGTGTATCCTTCTTCCCCTCCTACAAACGATTGATTCTTTTGTTCTGTTCCTTTCTGTAATTGCAGTAGCCGGAGCTTGAATTCGAGGAGAATTGGCTTGGCACTTCGCTTGTATGCTCCTCTTCGGTGCAAGTGTACGACTTCAGTATCAGAGTCTGAGGTTTCAGATGGCACATCAACGCCCAAAACAAAGTAAGGGATTCAGTATTTTGACTTGCTCACGGTGTGTTTGACAAATTGTCTGAAATAATTGAAATCACATTGTGCACAATAATCTTTTTTTGTGATTGTCAATGCACAGGAAAAGGGTTGTCTCTGGAGTTCAGCCTACTGGATCAGTGCACCTAGGAAATTACCTGGGCGCTATTAAAAATTGGATTTCACTTCAGGTTTTTGTCTTTCATTTTTCTCCCCTCAAAATAACAATTGCATCTCTCTATTTTTATAACATGGGGATAATGCCCTCATGGCCTGTGTTTTACTTTTGCTGGGTTCTTCGTTTTAGGATTCGTATGAGACACTCTTCTTTATTGTAGACTTACATGCGGTAAGATTCATTCTTATCTTGATAAATTACAATTTTCTATTAGCTATAAAATTTCACATGAAATGTTTGGACTCTAAAGTTCAAAATTTGTTGCATTCTCCACATAAAGATCACACTTCCCTATGAAGCACCGGATCTGGCTAAATCAACCAGAAGCACAGCTGCATTGTACCTCGCATGTGGTGTTGACACTTCAAAGGTAATCTATCTACCTATCTATCAATCTATATATGGTGTTCTTTGTATAAAAGAAGAGATAAATGTTTTGCATGCTTGTGAACTCTTAGGCCTCTGTTTTTGTGCAATCACATGTGCGGGCCCATGTAGAGCTGATGTGGTTGTTGAGCTCTGCAACACCTCTTGGTTGGCTGAACAGGATGATCCAGTTCAAGGAAAAATCACGCAAGGCGGTGCGTTGCCTCTGTATGACTTCTCTGTTTTTTTTTTTTGTTCCTTTTATCTTATCAACTCTTTTCATATTTTCCTAAGGTCCAATTAAAATAACACATGCTTCCTGAAATTAAAAATACTATGAGGCATTTGAAGGAACTTTTTAGCATATGACATAAATAAATGTTTCAAAAAAGATTTTTTGATGTTTCTCATATTTTATGTTTTCAGTCAGATTTTTGTTTTTTTATTGCTGTAATTTACTTGACCTGTTTGTTGTTATATTGATGTTGCATAAAATAACCATAATTAAACAACCTATAGCTTGACTATTATCGCATTTCAAAAGAAGGCCATGGCAGTAGTACCTCCAAAGTCTTTTAAAATAGATTATTGCAAGAACAAATTTTATCGGGAAAAGTCTTGAATTTGTATTTGTTGCCCTGAAACCCTTTAATAACTATAGTACTGTACCTAAGTTGGTTAAAAAGAATGGAATCCAGTATTTTTAGATTAAAGATACGTAATTTCTACTGAATCCTGAAACCTGTCTATATACGTCATTAGTGATATATGTCAAGGACCAGGATCATACTGTTTCATTTAAATATCCTGATTAGAGATGATAAGTTTAAACTGATTCTATCATCGATTTTTTATTTTCTCATAACAATCAGGGTGATGAAAATGTGGGAGTGGCACTTCTCACATATCCTGTACTCATGGCTTCTGATATTCTTCTGTATCAGGTACACATTTTGCATCTTCATCTTTCTTAAGATATGCTTTTGGATAATTTTAGTATGAAGACTTACATCTTGTATACAGATGGTTGGAGATAGTCCTCTAGCATCTCTTATAGTTATTCGAACATTTTCATGCTTAACACCATGGAATATATAATACGAAATATAGTTTAAGATATGAATATTTATTAGTATTACAAAGATAAATACGGAAGTTTTAATTTCATGAAATGTATAATTTTTTATGTAGATAACTGTTAACATGGATTATGGGCAAAAAATAAATTGGAGTCAGAAAGAATATAGGAGTCAAAACAAAACGTATTGCTTAAATTGGTCTTCCATGTACTAAAAAGATTTGCCACTGGTCTACAGGCCCATCGCTATAGTTTGAATGTGCAATAGATGAACCACGAAGGGAAACAAAAACAAAAATGGATGGAACCCAAAGCATTTAAACCACCATCTCTCACATTGACTGGGAGAAAAGCTATATTCGGACTGCATTCTATATAAGAGTGTGGTTGATGATACGCTTATCAAAACATATCAGTCGAACATTTTGTAAAAAAGTATTTGAAAATTTAAGTGTGCCAGATGGCACATCAGATACACAAAGTGGTTTCAGTGGTATTGAACTGGTGACTGCCAGATGCAAAAGCCGATATGATATAGAGATGCATAATTCTTGGTGGCAACTATTAATCTTTTTTTATTTACAATGCATGCCAATGTCAGTCTGATTTGGTACCAGTTGGAGAGGATCAGAAGCAACACTTGGAATTGACCCGTGAATTAGCTGAGCGAATTAACTACTTATATGGGGGGCGGAAGTGGAAGAAATTGGGAGGGTAAGAAGATTTTTCTTCTTTATCAAATCATTTTTTGGTGTTCTTCATGTTGTTAACTGCTTCCATTATAAATTGCAGGAGAAAAGGTTCAATATTTAAGGTTTCTCTCTCTCTCTCTCTCTCTCTTAATGTTATTAACTTTCACCAGTATACTGTCTTGGTGCTGTTTATAAGATTGTCTGGGTACTTGTATGTAGGTGGTAAGTAGTATCGATACAAACCAGTTTGCAATATCTTCTTCTTTTCGTGTTTTTGTATCGGTCCCACCCAGTATCATATTTGTCACTTCTGCCTCTATTTCATAATTTCATCAGGTTCCTGAAGCCCTTATACCTCCTACGGGTGCTCGAGTAATGTCCTTAACTGATGGTCTTTCCAAGGTACTTTTACACGTATTTGTTAAGTATAAAATATGTCTAATATTTTTCAAGAATCACATTCACGGCCTATAGTGATATTGCATGGAGCATGATCTCTTTAGCTGATTATTGTATGAACCATTGTCTGACTTCTGTCATTTGAAATGGTGTTACACTGACCAGAGATTTATATAATCTGTGTCATTTAAAATGAGTTTGGTCCAGTTTAGGGTCAGAAGAATGAAAATAGATGCATTTTGTAAATTAAAATTTTATAATATGTATTGATTATATGTTTCTGAGCATATTTACTGGAAAATGTTTGAATAGAATGTTTTGAGCATGTGCATATTCATCTAAAATTGATAAAACTTGGTGAATACTTGTGTAATAAAACACATAATTTTTGTTTCTGTAATTTAAAGCAATCAATACATACTGCCTTGTCGGGTTTAAATGGATCCATTAAGATCTTACATACAGTGAAGACCTCATTTTCTCTTAACTCTTTTCATAGATGTCGAAGTCGGCTCCTTCAGATCTGTCTCGTATCAACCTTCTTGATCCAAAAGATGTGAGAATCAGTCTTATTTTGTTTTCTTGCTGAATAGGTATTTAACCTAGGTACTATCGAATAAAGTTTCAAACTCAATGAAAAGCTCTGAAAATTTTGACACCAATGTGCACCTTTCTTTTGCTCTATCAGCACTGTTTTATGAGTGTATTTTCTATAAATGTCCGGACCCACAAACAAATTTACACTAACAATCTAGAGCCAAACTTATTTTTACAGATAGCCTACAAAGGGCGAAAACAATATTTTCCCCTTTAAAATCACCAAAATAATTTCATGTCTACTGCAAAAATATATTCATCAAAGCTAAAAAAGTATACTCACTAAAGGGTACAACCAGTACTTGCACCCTTTGGGTGAGACATTTTTTACCAATACTAGCGCCCTTTGGGTGAGACATTTTTTCACTCATGTATATATCTTTATAACAGACATTTGCAAACTTCACCTGTTGGTGGTTTTGAAGGACAAGAATATTGTTTTCGCCCTTGTTGGGCTATCTGTAATAATAAGTTTGGTTGTAAGCTATAAATTTGTTTGTGGGTCCGGCCATTTATATAAAAGTTCCTTTTTATGATGTATTATGAGAATTACTTCACCGGTTGTTCGTTGTTATTTGTCACCTCTTTGGTTATGAGTATTTTACTAATGCTTTTATTAAAACTCATCAGGTGATTGCTAATAAGATCAAACGGTGCAAAACTGATTCATTCCCTGGGTTAGTTACAACATAACCCTCTTTTAAATTTTTGTTATTGTCTATATAAATATTAATGAGGTCTGATTTCTTACAGAGGCCAAGTTTAAGCACAAGATGTGCTCCATAGAAGCCCCGGAAGTTTTAATATTGAATTTCAGATAACATTGTCAACCATATGCCCCTAATCAATTAGCTAGACATATCGGCAACTCAATTGGAAATTATTCTTTGTTTTCATGGACTCGACAAACAAATGAAAGACTTGTTGGAACGTTATCGTCTGCATTTTTGCATGTCATCAACCCATTTTTCGTTCTTTTATGAATCATGTATTTGGAGTTCATTTGTTATTGCTGATTAATTTTTTTTGTTTATCTTTGTGGCCTTTGAACAATTTACAGACTAGAATTTGACAACCCGGAAAGGCCTGAATGTAGCAACCTTCTCTCGATCTATCAACTTGTTACTGGGAAAACAAAGGAGGTAACTTGCCTTCTCATCCCAACAGAACTCAGCAGTGGTTTTATATAATCTGCCCTGCTTAAATGTAATTGATTGTTAAGGCTCACATCTCTTGTCCCTCTTATTGTTATTGTTGTATTCGATTTTGTGTCAGGAAGTTGCACTGGAGTGTCAAAATATGAGCTGGGGATCATTCAAACTGATTCTTACAGATGCCTTGGTTGACCATTTGCAGCCAATACAGGTAATGCTACAATCACCCTCCTGCTCTCTAACAAGTATTTCAGGCATCAGCTTATATCTTTTTGCATGGCCATAGTACCTCTGAAATTTTCATGGGTAAATTGTTGATCTTTGCATAGGTACGATATCAGGAGATAACATCAGACCCTGGATATTTGGATAGTGTTCTTTCAGAAGGTGCGAAAAAGGCATCTGAAATAGCTGATACTACTCTCAATAATGTGTACCAGGCAATGGGTTTCTTGCAGCGACAAAAAACATGATCATCTGAGAATTTGCCTTGCACCCAGAGACAAATTGAAGCCACAATTTTTATGTAATTCAAGAGATTCTTTTTTCGGATTCTTTTGGTCTATTTTCTCTCTCATTTTTGGAGCAAATTGAATTGTATTTTATTATTTTCTTGAAAGGTTAGATAATATTGACAATAAACTCATTTGAAAGTCAATGAAATGTAAATCAAAATCAGAATTAAATTGTAGGTCGCCTTTATGATTCAAACAGGTTGTTTATCAATTTTCATACAATCTGAAAATTGACTAATAATCAAGAAAATTTGAAAAATTAATAGTTCCATTTTGTGGGTACAGGGCGTAAACACTTCCATTGCTTCGGTTTCGTGATGTTCATTTTTTTTAAATTATAATGACACATTTAGTTGGTAGTGAGTGCTCTGTACTTCTGTAGTCGGGATAGTGAATTTTTTTTTTTTTTTTCTGTAACGTAGTATTTTCACTTTAGGAATTAAAGGTTTTCAACAAATTATTATATAAGAAAAGAAGAACACTTCATAAATAATTTCAAAAAATTGTGTAAAAATTGTGATTAAAATTACTCTAAATTGACTTGTAATAAATATAGTCAATAAGAATTGTAAATTTTTTTAAATTCAGAGAAAAAATTATTTTAGTAATTTTAAATCATACTTAAAAGACAAAAAACAAGAACAATAAAAAGGCAGCACTAATACAACATAATGCAAAAAATTGAAGGATTTGAAAACAAAAACAATAAACAAAAAGTCTACAAGAAGCTAAAGAACTTTTGAGTATATTTCTTGGAGTAGAACTAGGGTGCTCCTAAGCTCACCAAGCCTTTCGTGAGCGCGACTCTAAAACCTATTAAATTAACTTCAAACGACATTTTCAAACCGTTAGATGTTCAATCTATATTAAAATGTGCTTGGAGACCAAATTTTACATTTTTTGGAATTTGTTTACTATTTATTAAGATGGTTTGAAAATCGCTGTTTTTATTAAAATTCTGCACCATTGGAAAACAGCGATTTTCAAACCATCTTAATAAATAGTAAACAAATTCCAAAAAATGTAAAATTTGGTCTCCAAGCACATTTTAATATAGATTGAACATCTAACGGTTTGAAAATGTCGTTTGAAGTCAATTTGATAGGTTTTAGAGTCGCGCTCACGGAAGGGCTTGGTGAGCTTAGGAGCACCCTAGTTCTACTCTATTTCTTGATACCAAAACAATTTAGTTATACAATATAATGCAAAATTTTAAACGACCCAATAATATAATTAAAATGAAAACTTTATAATTTGCTAAACAAACTCAATAAATATTTTAATAAAGTTTAGAAAATATAGTAAGCAATTAAAATTATTTTGAGCCATATAGGTCAAAATAAAAACGTTTTAGAACATTGGTGCAATAAAATCGTTTGATATGAGCTATACCATTTTCAAAAAATACATTGATCTGGATTATTTATGGACGTTAATTTTTCAACTTGTTGACTTACATAAGATTCAAACCGAAAGTTAATGTTTTTAAACCCTCATTTAAAATTAAATAGGGTAGGGCCGGTAGGCACAATAAAGTATTTGAACCCTCATTCAAAATTAAAAAAATAAAACTTTACACACATTTTTTGAACAATATACATAAAATATACTTAAATTCATAGGGATTAAAATGATGAAAGTAATAAAAAATTATAAAAAAAACTAACAAAGTTATGTGGAAACCATCTGGGTATTACAAAATTCTTATTTCAATGTTTCTATCTGGGTATTACAAAATTCTTATTTAAATAAAAATTGAAGGTCAAATCATCAAACTATTTAATATCTACAAAAAAAAATCATCTGAATATCAAACCTGTGACCTGCCACTAGGGCTGCTTATGAGCCGAATTGAGTCCGAGTTGAGAGCAACTTGGATTCAACTCGTGAACTCATGAGCCAAGTTGAGTCTGAGTTGCTAATCCAATTTTGAGTCAGAAACTCCAACTTGGATTCAACTCGCGAGCAACTCGAGTCGACTCATGACTCGTAAATAATACATAGTTTATCAAATTAAAAATTATTAAAACAAAGTTTAACAAAATAAATAGTACATAGTTCATCAAAATAGTATACAATTTAAAACTTCACATATTAAAACAGTGGCAAATACATAATTAAGTAGTACAAAGTTTACTAAATTACTAAATAGTACAAAGTCTAACAAAACATTACATAGTTTACCAAGTTAATGAGTTTACCGAGTTGATTCCGAACCGAGTTGGAGACAACTTGAATTCAACTCGTGAAACAACCGAGTCAATGAGCTCAAGTCAGTTGCTCAAGTCAGTTGCAACTCGAGTTGAATCCGAATTGATTCCGAACGAGACTTAGTCATGAATTTTTTTTGTGCACCTCTACCTCCCACGCATATAATATTGCTTGTCTAGATTAAAGGCTAATTCTAAAAAAAATTGCCAACAGATTTTGTAACAGCAACTTGTGCACGCATCGAATGTGGTTGGTGCATTCGCGAAATTGGAGTGAAAAACCTTGCAATTGTACTACAACGCTATGGAATTGACATGTTGCAAAGGGGGTACCATACGAATACGATAGTAGATTCTCGACCGAGTTATCGGTGATTTATGGGAAGAAGTTATTCGGCCGAAGGTGTGTCAAAATTAGACATCTTTTGACGCCTTACCAACCTTACTGGATTAATGGTCCAAATATGTTTCTATTAGAAGTTTAAGTCCGAATATCTTTTAGATTTTGCAAGTCTTTTCATTTGAATTTGGAAACATAGAGCCGCATGACTTTACTTGTCTTTAGTCTCCTCGTGGTTCAATTTGTGCCCAAATAACAAAGAGCCTTTATTTTTGGCTGTATTTCTCGAGGCACAGAGAAGTTAATTTGAGACAAGCTGTGCTATTTATCCAGACCAGTGTAACAAAATGTAATTTATGCGGTCATATATGCGTATGCAATTTACAACCGCATAGAAAATTAATATGCGGTTCTGTATATACAGCCACATATTTTTACCGCATATTACAGCATGTTACCGCATATTTATTTGTATGATACTGTATATTACCACATATTTGTTTTTTATATATATATATATATATATATATATTAATTCTCATTTTAAAATCCGCATATATAAATCAGCATATTCGGCCGCATACCGTATATGCGGTATGCGGTAGCTTTTCACATACCGCATTTTAAAACATTGGTCTGAACGACATTGCTTTAACAATTTAACAATAGGAAAACATTCCAACACATAATCTTTTGGCAGACATACCACGAGTCCTGAAATAAACAATCCTGGGAATTGACACGCAGGTTCATAGATAACAGCTTCTCCTTCAATTACTCCAGACAACAACCATCTCTTGTGTTTGGTTTTTTGAATTAAATAATCAAACTTTCCTAATAAGAAGGAAAAGCCTCTGATCAAGTTCGAAATTAGATGCATTGGAGGGATCCCCTTTGAGCATCATTAGTAGTCCACCAAATGACGCATATATCTCCCTATGTGATATTTCAGAAACAAAACTCCAATAAGAGAGATTATTGTAAGAAAATTTTGAAAAGTAAATCCTGTTTCTGTATTAGTTAATAATCAAACGCATTACCAGCTACCAGGTCAGTAACAAATGCCTCTTTCAATTCAATCCTTCTTCTAAAAAAGGTTTATTTATCTTGTACGGTCAAATGAATTACGATAATGCCCTTGTAATTGTTTGAAATTTAAATTTGTACAAGAATGAACCTTAAAGATCCACTTAATTGACACCACATGCCAAAATGACTGACACAGCTACTAATAGAAATGGTAATGGTGGACTATCATGTCCAAGTAACAAGTGTGACAAAGGTATACATAACATTTATATAAACTACAGCTTGATGTTGCGGGGGGGGGGGGTTACATACACTTTGGCAGTTTGTCCACTTGAGCTGTCTTCTGAGATTTTGTACAGCTTGCCATGCATCACATATTCAAATTTGTCGGCCAGTGTCTTTCTGTTCGTCTGAAAAATTAACAAGTTGAACAAAAAATTAGTACAAGTGCAATGCAGCACCAGCAAAGCCATTACATTCACCCAAGGCCATAATTTAACACTAACTTCTACAAAACTTAAACTGGTAAAATAAATTTGCTTGCTACCAACAATGCCCGATACAGTAAGTTCCAAACTGGTTTTGTAACAAACACTGGGATTTACAATGTACTTCTTTACTTCAAAAAAGGACTAATTCTCTCTGAAATATAAAAAGTACAGGTGGATACTGCACTAAGTAGAGATCTCTACCATACCGGGAGATAAAAACCAGTATCTGGTGTACCATCCAAGTTAAGAGTAGGCGCCAAAACCATAGTGAATTTTTCGCCAACGCGCATAGGGTATATCTCTGTGTTAATGTCTAGCTGCATATACATGTCAAACTGTTCACTCCTAGCCTCAATCCGAGAAACTACATAAAATAAAGATATTCTGAAAACAAAGAATAACCACAGGTAGTAATATAAGATAAACAGTGATTTAATTTTGTTTTAACCTTTGTCAAACTTCTTGCCATCCGGATCAATCCTTTGCAAAATGAATATATCCTCAAAAAGAAGCTGCACCATGTTCTGTTGAATATTTTATATATTAGTAGGTGATTTGAGTTTCAGTAGCAGAGAAAAACATACACTAACTGAGGCAACTAGTACAAGCAATGCTAAAAGATTTCCTCTAGATGGGCTTTTCAATGAACTTAATATGAAAGACGTAACCATTTAATGAGACCACATAAAGTATTCAGCTAGTGAACCGACAATATACACAATCCGAATAAATGCAGTATGTATTCATTAGAACTGGCAAAAAGACACATTATGGATGATGAATCAGTTAGCAAAATTACATGAACCATACAAGATCAAGCTTTTTAAAAATCTAAAAACCTTAAAACATACATGATGAGAAATCTTAAATAGACTAACAACAGGGGTTATTATTTAAAGTTTCCTACAGAGTAGAGGTCTATAATTGCTGTTGGCAGAAAATGAGGGGATTTATCCCAATTTTGGCACAATTCTTGCTGGCCAAAACAATTTGACCAGCTTCAGGCCATCATGAAGAACATTAGGCCAATACAAAAAAGCAACAATTGAAGAGGAAACCCTTAACTGTAAATTAAATTTACTAAATTTTGTTTATCTACAAAAAATATCTAAATTTTACCAGCTAAGCTTGTTCTATAAAAGCTCAAGCAACTAACAACATATAGAAACCAAATACCAATTATAAGATTTTCCAGAAAACTTGGAAAATAATTAAAAAGCCATCGCATGGCCGTATCCAATTAGCAGGAAATAATTAAAAACATGGAAGTAAGTAATTCCACACAGTTGATTAGAGTTTCATCATTAAAATTAAAATAGAGGTAATTTCTGAAGATTATAATCGGAAAGAACGAGTACAAAGAGGAGAGGAGAACAAGAACCTTGTCGGAGAGAAGAACGAAAGCGGAGAGGAACAGAAAACACCTTTTCACCTTCGAAGAACTGAAAGAAGACGGGGACAAAAGGGTCTTTCGCCTCCTCCAATTCTCGTTCTCACTTGCTTTGTTTCTGATCAGGCGAAATGAGAGCGGGTTTAGGGTTTTGATGCGGCCCGGCTGGATTTCTGACTCGTTACGTGAATGGCCACTCGCATTCGCTGTCTTAAATTAATTTAGGGTTTTTATGAGAAATTTCGATCCCCAGCCCCAGGTACCGACTGTAAAAGATTCCCTTCACTTTACGGTTTGAGATTAACTCTCAGCCGCTTTGCGATTCGTGCTAGCGCAGGACAGTATTATTGGGCTTTGAGATTCGTGCCAAGTTAAAAAGAACGGTCCAGATCTAATAATGGTAAAAGATTCCCTATTACGGTTTGAGATATCTCAGAGGATACGCAAAATTTGGTCCGGCTGTGATCGATGAAGATTGAGGAGGTCGTTCCATCAAAAATCAAACGGTCTGAATTACGTTGAGCGGTCAGATTTTGATCTTGCGATCCACATGCAACTACGGGCAAAATATTCGTTGTTAAATTTTGATTGATAAAATTTACACACTGTTCCAATAAAACTTAAACATTCGTCGTTAAATTTTTAAAAATATCATTTTGAGGATCAAAATATTATTTATTTATCATTTTACACTTCAAAATTTCAAATATATTATTTGATCTTAAAGTTTTTAAGTTATACTAAATTGGTCCTATGTCATCCATTGAAAAACAACAACATTTTCATCTATCGCAGCGTCAATTTTTAGCATCAAAACTACTGTACATGTAGTCATAAAAAAGTACAAAATAATGTGAAAACAAATATAATTATCTATGATATAAAAAATCAATTAAATTAATACCAAAAAATATTCTCTTGCATAATAAATTAATTTAATAATATTTACAAAAAATTATCATAAATATTGCTGTGTTTTATTGATATATATATAGTATGGCTAATATGCTTCCTCTAGAACTTCGGCCTCGTGCTTCCGGAGACATATCTTAGTATTTGATATTCAAACAACAAATTCAAACCTTTAGATGTTCAATCTATATTAAAATGTACTTGGAGACCAAATTTTACATTTTTTGGAATTTTTTTACTATTTATTAAGCCACTTTGAAAATTCCAGATCATATGGTCTAGACTGTTTTTACTGTTCACCCAGATCTGGAATTTTCAAAGTGGCTTAATAAATAGTAAAAAAATTCCAAAAAATGTAAAATTTGGTCTCCAAGTACATTTTAATATAGATTGAACATCTAACGGTTTGAATTTGTTGTTTGAACATCAAACACTAAGATATGCCCCCGGAAGTACGAGGCCGAAGTTCTAGAGGAAACACATTAGCCATACTATATATATATATATATATATATATATATATATATATATATATAGAGAGAGAGAGAGAGAGAGAGAGAATGACTAATATACAAACGTTTGTTCCTGGACTCAGAAACAAACTGTTCGGTTCTCCGATTTTCAAAGTCCAAACAGTCGATCCAAACTGTTAGATATTTAATCTATATTAAAATGTGCTTGGAGACCAAATTTTACATTTTTTAAATTTTTTTTACTATTTATTAAGCTAGTTTGAAAACCGATGATTTTATTAAACTTATGCACCATTGAAAAACAGTGATTTTCAAACCAGCTTAGTAAATAGTAAAAAATTTCTAAAAAAATGTAAAATTTGATCACCAAGCACGGTAAATTTCAATAGATCCAAGAAAAAAAATGAAACAATTAATTAGGGAGAAACAAACAAACAACTGTAGGGCTTGAAAATGTGAGAAAAAAATTTCAATACTAAATTGCTTTAAAAAAAAAGAGCCATGAATAAATTAATCTTAGAGATGAATCAAGAAAATGAGAAAACAAAAGCATATAAAACGGAATTCAGCCGACGTCTGTGAATACAAGTGCACAAGCAGAACGCCACTACAAATGCAAACAAAAAAAAACATCTTAATTAATATTACACGTACATCACTATATATATATATATATATATATATATATATATATAATTAAGCCAACAAGGTTAAACCAACGTAAAGTGTTATAGTCATGCTCCAAATGCTAAATACAGACTCTATTTGCGTTGCTTTTGAAGTGTAGAAATAATAGTATGGCGATCCTTTTTGCCCTGAACCCGGTGATGGTGGCGTTGTGTCCTGTGTTGGTGTCACCGGCGAAAATGAGTAGGGTTTCACCTGAGGCGGCGGCGGTGGCGGCGGAGACGGCTTGTTAACCGGTGGGGACAAATCGTGTGGAGGAGTCAAAATTATTAACGGTGACTGCGGAGGGGGTGGAGGCGGAGGCGATACACAAACTGTCGGACATGTTCCACATTCGCTGATGCACAACAGACTGGTCTCGGGTGATGCTGCGGTTGTAGAAACTTCATCAGCTCCAACATACGAAATCGAGATAAACAAGATGATTGCTGTTGCAAGAAGCCGTAAGCTACTCTCCATTGTTGGGTTTATTGAATTCTCTTTTATTTTGTGTACTAGGAAGTAGGAACCTTGTAAATTGAGGTTGGTATGGGTTATAAGAGTATTGGGGGTTCTTTGTATTAGGTTCCAAGCTTCTCATGGAAGATTTTTTTTTTTTTTAAGCATAAAAGCTTAAAAGAGACTGAGAATATTGATTCAATGGTGCAAACGATTTTGCTGTAAAGTTTGAGATAAAGATGCTTCTTGGATGGAAAGTCTAGAAGATGCTTAAGCTTTGTGTTAAGCACACATGTAAAAGGGAATTTTAGAATGGTTCTTTGCTTCCAAATTTTTTCTTACTCTATTTTATACAGGCCAGAAGTGGTGCCTGCCTTTTCATTTTTCAATGAAAAACTTTCAATCATTTGATTAATTAATGTACCATTCTTGGTAAGAAGATTATTTCCATCATATGATTACATTCAATATTTCTTTTGAGAATTCAGTGCACTAATTACTTTTGGAGGGAATGAAATGTTACAAGGATGGATGTCACTGTAGAACCAAGAAAATCTTTGTTCACTCATAAAAAACAAGCAAATGCATTGTATCCTTCGATCAATATAGAGCAGAGAACATACCAATGCTAATATTCTAACTGATTGGGAACTTCTCAGAAAAATTGCTTCGGAGTCCAGAAAACAGCGAAGCTTTGAATTATCCTCCATGTTAAATCTACTTTCTGTAAACGCAACTGAAAATAAAGTGACAATTACCTTTAAATTGGTATTATAAGTTCCAGAGCTCAAACCAAAGAATCTTATAATTATGTTGATTTGGTTGCCATTTAAACACACATTCCTCTAGTACCAATTACGCTCGGCCGACTTCAAACCGGTCCGACGTACTTGAGCCAGATCAAACTTCAAAACTAGTCCGAGAACCCCATCCTGGCCGATCGATATGTGTAATTAATGCCCTGCTTTATTTCTAGAGGAACTACACGGCAACCAAGGCCTGCGCCGTGATTTGAGCTGAATGCATCTAGCACAATTTAAATTTAAGGGCTTAAGCATGATTTGGCACGGCCTAGCGTATTTGGCACGAACTACTTTCACATACTTTGCTCTCTCTCTAATTTTGGCGTATTTTTCTTGCTGAGTTAATAAATTCAGGATTTCTGATGGGATGGCAGCACTAGCGTTCTTCACTGGCCTGAATGTGTTACCAAACCTCATCTTAGTACTCTTTTGTGCTTTACACAGTCCCTAATGCAGCGATACACCGTTGCTGTTACATACCAGATAACCACATCGATCTGGCACTTATCCTATCACCTCCTTTCTCCCCATTTTGCAATCTGCTTCACTTTGCTATGACAGCTTTTGCCTCCTGACACTACTGTCACTGAATGTTCCATTAATTTGTCGGTCACAGTTGGGGCGGCCATTACTTCCTCGTGTATAATTAACCACCTCGTGCCTAAAGCATGAAACAACAGTTTTGGGTTATGCAGATAAAGTCCTGGATACCAGCATCATCGGTACTTCAGATACGCTAGGTAATCAGCGCTACTTCAAAATTTATTTATCAGAACTAATCAAGCATTTTGTCTTATAACCTTTATTTAAAGGCGCATAAAATGTAAAACCTACTAATAAGTAATCAATGACCTCCTAAAAGTTGAGGAATGAGATGCTCCGTAAGGATTCCCAACTAGATTATGATGATAAGTACATTGAGTATTGATAAGAATTTTACTTTTAGAGACCCACTATATTCTTCTCCACCATCATTGAGGAGAATGAACCAATATAACTTTTTAATACATTGCCAAACGCCGATTTATTTTGAAATTAGACCTTTACAAAGTTATTATAGCAATGAAAATTGATAAATACGAAGGACAGACCGACCTTCAAATTTTTGTCCCAAACTGACAAAAATCATGCACACAGAGAACACTTTCCGAGAACTCCCTTCCCACCCAGATTTATTTATCAATTGCGTTAAGCATTACAATGATTTTTTTTCTTTTCTATCTCTTACAGCTCTTGATAGTCTCTCTTATAGAATTACAAATAGATCTCCTTCCTTTTTATTTTATCTTTTCTATATGTAACATATATCTCTATCTATACAAAATAAGAAATAACTTCAGACATCTTAAGTAAAGAAATCAAGAAGCATCGCCTCCCCATAAGTCATAATCGAATCCTTCATGAGTCATGACCGAACTTTTCATAGGTCATGACCGAATTCTTCATGGGTCATGAGCTGGCCAAATTCACCTTCACGAGTTGCCTTCTTTGTTTTATCATTCCTTCTTTGATTAGATATATTCTGATTCTATGACGTGTCAGAGTGCTAATTTTAACGCAAACTTTATCGGACACGAACGAAAAAAATGTTCCTCAGACGACCTTCCTTAATCCGTCACATCAATAAAAAGAAGTCTCTTACCGGCCCATGATTTTGTAGAACGTCCTAAAATTAAGGAGTATGATTTGATATAGAATTCCCACCGTAATTGATAAAACATTCCACGTTAGAGATGTGATCTTGTAGTGCACTCCATCTTAAAACATGAACTTTTTATTGTCAAGTTTTTTTGAAAAAGTACCCCGTAGGCCGTAGCGTAGGTTGATAGCCTAACTGTATAAATGTCCGTGTACCTTGTTACAAACACTTCTACAGTTTTAAACTAGCAATGCCATTCTGACATCTATCCCCCACACTGAAAGGAAAAAAGGTTTTCCTATGTTATAACAACAAACAAACAATGTATGGAGAGATCCAACTACAAGAATCAATAATTTCAGCTATCTCAAGGATGTCAAAACTTGTTGTAGGCACGGCTGAGGATGTATACTTCAGAACTGTCTCAAGGATATTAAAATTTGTTGTAGGCACAGCCAAGGAAGTACACTTCAAAACCTCGGATATAACCTTATAACAAAACTTTTTATCTTTTCACTCCCATTTTGGTAACCTATATACCAATCATCCTTTTTGTTTCTGCTATTGTTTGCATCCCACATGCATCAATTGATTGTTTCATCCGTTGTATAAACTTACTTCCATTTACATGTGAACTACTTCCTGCCATCTTTGCCACCAACAACCCAAAAGATCCTTACCGATATAAGACAGTTCAAAGACTGTTTTAGCTCTCTGTCTCAGTTTGAGGGGCAGATTTGGAAGCCTTTTGACTCACAAATTGACCTTTGACTCTTGGCCGTTGCTCTGCTAACTTCTTTCTGTTGTAGTATCTTACCTGAAAGGATGTTTTGTAATGTTGCAATCTGTAATAAATATGATGATAGAGCACAAAAAAGTCTTAATTCAATCACAATGCATAAGCATAAATCAAACATCAAATGGCACCTACATAAGGCAGAAAAGGAACGGTCACTCCTCTCCAATTGATCAATGGATGGTCCTACCAGATCTGCGTTGTCCATTTCAGATCAGTTTGTCAAGACCAAACCCTGACCATATAACTGCCCCCCTACCTATTCATTCAATTTTAATGGTAACAATTCAGACACAATTGGGACCGACTGATATGTAATGAAATGCTCATATCTGGTAGAGCTCCATTTCAATCAGTTACAAGACAATCCCAAATAAATCGCTATTATAACCCATTGCTTAGCACAAAGCATTATCAAAACCTAGTTCTAATGCAATAACAAAATGGCCTTAATTCAAATAAACCAATCTTATGTTTTATTTATCAAGGATCTGGATCAAAAGAGAATGTGTATAATTGATGGGGGCCATTTTTGACAACTTCAACCAATGGAACCACTCAACCTCATTTTTAAAGTGAAAAGGCAACAATATTAACAAAATTCAACTAACAGTAGGTGCTAGTTAATTTCTAAATAAGGTAGGCACTTCTTAGCAAGTGAAAAGGGACTTCTCTGTAAATTACTCCAAATTTTCTACATACCTTTTTCTCAAAGCATCTATCTTTCCTCTTCAACCTAAACTTGATCAAGGCAGCCTCACGGCGGGACCGGTCACCAGTATGTGCCGCACTTTCATTTCCACTTTCTAGATTTCCATTTCCTGTTTCACCACTCCCACTTGCTATGGCTACATCCTGACTACAACTTCCTCTCTGAATCACCAAATGCAACTCTCTAGACTCTTCCTTTTCTACCTCTGGTCCAACCTCTGCAGCATTGTTGCAATTTGAATGATTGGAATCATCAAAGGTGATCTGAGCTGTCAAGTTGTCAGGTGGTAGATAAGGAGGGTAGTATATGGGATGTAGAATGGTTGAATAACCATATGGAACTGATCGGATGGGGAAATGTACAGGTATGAACCCTAATTGTGGGGCAACTGATTGGTGGTTTATGGCATCATCTTCTTTGGATAGGAGAGAAGTGCTTGCTTTTAGGTCACCTTTGAAAAATTCCAAGCTCCTTAAGTGGAGAGATGAAGAGGACGGATTATCATTCAAATTTTGCTTCTTCTTTTCTCCATACCTGTAAATAACATGATTTTAGCAATTGAACATTGCAACTTTACTACATATATGTACAGTGTGTAAAAGAGATGCAACTTCTAACAAAAGGTGCAAAAAAAAGGGCATGTAGAGCTTTGAGAAGTATAGTGTTGTGGGATAGCTGTCAAAGCATTACAATAGAAAGCTTTTCCATTTTTAGTCAATACCTGGTTGCTTTGTACTACCCAGTGTGACACCATGGCAATAAATTGTCTTAATTCCTGGTTAAAATAGGGTTTTATTACTTACTCGACCAAAATCAAGCACCAAAAATAACAGAAAATAATCAGTACTGAGAAGCTGATGATTTGCCCTACCCGTACCGAACTAGTTTTTATTAACAATATTGAACTGGCCTTGCCAAGCAATTGGATCTACAACAACAAATAGCATATAATGGCCGTCACTGACATTATAATGGTTGCTGCCTAATATGGCAGGTTCTATATGTTTGACCTGCCAGAAAGGAAAAAAAAATATCAAATATTCATAATGGCAGGTGCGGATATGGTACTGGTTTCCAGTACCATTTCTGTTGGTGGTTAAGAAAAAAGGTCGGAGGCTTAAAATAATTCTGGAAGAACCTCAATGGTATACCTTGAAAAAGCAGACGATTCAGAATGATTAAGCACGTCTCTTGTTTTAGGTTTGAAGCAACCTTCTAGAGATTTGGTGTTAACCACAGAATCCTCTTGAGTTGCATCCTTCTGTGATTCAGAAATGTTGCAATTTTCTTCATTTGCAGGGCCAGATAGGTCTAACGGTTCTTTATCTGGTGGAATCGTGTTGAAGATGTTAGCTTCAGTAGTTGTGCCAGTTCTACCAGTTCTCTCTGTAACATATATAAGGAGAAGTTAGAATGTCTAGAAAAATAATCACTTCTGCTAGGTCTATGGATCAGGTTTAAATAATATCCGACTCCACTCAAATCAATCCAGCTGAATACTGTTTGGGTCAAACCAGTTAGACAACGGAGCCAATAGCATTCAGGCCAGTACCAAATGGTAATAGTCCAATCTGACAATATGACTGCATGGTATGAGCAGGTGCTGAACTGTGACATTAAGCAAACAGAAGTAAATTTAGAAGAGAACCTCTATCTAGTTCACTGGCATCATTTATTATGGCATCTGATCTGACTGGTACGGCACCAGCGTGTGCATCTTGTTCTTGCATCTCTTTGGAAGAACTAGCACCTTCAGCTGATGGGGTCTCTGTAAAGTTTTGCGCACTTTCTATCTCCATCTCCTCTTTAGCACCTGAGCTCTGCCAATGTATCAAAATTAAGACAAATGAAAATATAATTATCTCAATTACAACAAAGAATGTAACATGACCACTCAAATAATTTCTTCCCAGTTCCTACAAAAACTCTTAAAAATATAAATTGTCGGAAACCAGTTCATCTGTTAAAGATGATAGCAGAGTAGTAAAGACAAAAGTAAAATTAAGAGAACATTTTTCATGAACAAACACTGCTCAAAATAATAAAAAAAATCGAACTAAATATTATCTCGAAATTTTATTTCTACTTTGATTGTTTGCCTAGAAAGTGAGTATGCATCATTATATCTGTTTGATGTCCAAATTTGTAGAACTAAGCGGCCTATCTTTAAATCACCAGGATATTTGGATCTTCAAAATAAGTCATCTATCCATACTATCTATAGAAATGCAGTGCTGCCACATATTAAAATTTCAAAAATTGCAGGCAATTTAAAATTAGTTTGGATAATCAGAACTTGCATATATTTGTTTAGAATAGATCTTGGAATAAGGACCAAGAATGAATTAATTTTGTATATTGAAAGAAAAGCGGTGCATTCACATAAAAGTTAAATGAAGTTGTTAACAAAAATCAAGCAAAAACGACCATTTCACTCTGTTGCTTTGCACTCGAGTAAAGCATGGTAAGGAGAAAGCCTAACGGACTGTGCCCACCTGACCAATAAAAGAACGATGGACACTAATTTCGCCTTGCCATTGTGCTTAAGTGCACCTGGCGTGTGCTTCTAACTTCACTGGTCTTGACACTCTATGGACAAAATTACTGGGTGTGCCATACTACTGTAAGTACTTGGTATTTTTAGAAAAAGATCAGTAACTTACTTGAACCTCATTAGCCCCATCACTGTTCTCTGCATCTCCAATGTTTGCACTTATCCTATTGCTAGCCACATTGTAATTGTTATCTGATGCATTTGCTTGGCTGTTCAACTGCATCAAATCCCATAATAAGTGCAAAGAGTAAAACAGTGCCCACTGAATTCAACACCTTACCTTGCCTTCTCTATTGTGCCAAAACTTTCCCTGAAACTACCTTTTTTACTTGGTATTTGACTAATTGCACGGCTGAGGTTAAATTGAGGGAATACATAAAGAATAGAATTTTTTCTAAGACTTTATGTGCAATTGAGGGCTTAATATGTTAATTGAGGACTCTTTTTCATGGTCTGCCGGACAGCAAGAATACCAGTTCAACCCATCTCAGTCTGAACTGACAAGAAAATTGACTGTAAAATAAAAAAAAATATATTCTAAGAGGAGAAATACATACACAATGCCTCCTCCATACATGTTGCCATAGGTTCCTTAGTTCGTTCTTTCTCACCGGCTTCACCAAAAAATCAGCTGCTCCTTTGAGCATGCATTTCAGCACCACCCCAATAGAATCTTGTGATGACATCACTACACAAAAGTATCGAACACATTTAATCTGATAAATTTTCCAATTACAAAATCTAGCTTGTATAAAGCACTAGCTTGATTTAATCCTGACGATAATAATAACAACAAGTCAAACTCCTCCAAAGAGAAAACGCCAACAAAATACTGTTTTGTATTTCCTCATTGTAGTGTTGCCTTCTGATTCCAAGAACAAGCCAAACCAAAATTGGAAGAGCTAATTCCACTTGAAACTAGGACTCTTATTTCAGTTTGCTTGTTATTCCCTCAGTCCACCACAGAAGTTAATCCTCAAGATTGAATATTCAACAGTATCAAATACACTTGGTATATGATTTTTCTTTTTTTCTTTTTTCTGGAGTTCAATTGGTAAGTGCACTTACTTATAACAGGTATATTTTTGCATTCTTCAGTAGATATGACTTTCGTCAGAAGCCCAATTCCAGAGTGAGATGGCAAAACCACCTCAGTCAACACCAGATCAAATGCAAATCGCCTCTCTTGCATAATCTCCCATGCCTTGAGCCCATCCGCCACTCCCACAACTATAAAAATCCAAACTCCATCAACACGAACTGGAACAATCCAGTGGGGATGAACTTGGACGAAGAAGGAAAACTGAACTTACCATGATAACAGCACTTACGGAGAAGCGCCGTGACCACTTGCCTCGTGGAATCGTCATGCTCGACCAAGAGCACTCGTAGAGATTTCCTAGGAAGAATCTGGTCCCAGCGTATGCGCTGGCGCTTGTGACTCGACGCTCTGCCAGAGCCACCACCTCCGCCGCCGTCGTCCGTAGTTTCTTCGCCCGTTTCTCGGGTTCCTTGCTCCATCGGATAAAAGAGTGAAAAGGAGGGGAAAGAATTTAACTAAGGTTTGATTTTAGAATTTAGAGGGTTGATTTTGGTGGTTACGTTTAAGGGGCAAGAGAGAGAGGGACAGAGGGAGAGGAAGGGGATGATCCGTGGCCACGTGTAGCCGGGTGGAAATATCTTTCTTAGCTCGCCATGTCAGCTGGGCTATGAGATAAAAAAAAAAAATCCCGTTTGTATGGCAATTCCATTTGTTTCCCTACAGGACAAGTTTTGATCATAGTCCATTAACAATTTTAAATATAAACCGTCGGATGTATAAACAACGACCTGGCGTCATCCTAGGAGCTATGACTCATCAAGGCTCAAGCGTAGACACTAAGGTAAGGATTGGATTTGACTGGTCGCGGAGCATGCAACGAAATACTCAGGTACTAACGATTAATGAGGAAGAAGCATATTTGTCAGGGACACAGGGACTGCGCAGTTAATGTGACATTGGAGCAGAAGGAGTTGTTCTGCGGTTCAGGAATCAGGAGCCCCTCTTTCATTGGTTCTGATTTATTATAAATTAATTATATTACATATGTTGTTGAGGGGGGAATGGGTGAATCGTGAAATTGTTGAGGGGGGAATGGGGGGATCAGGAATTCAGATCCAGTGCATTAACTCAATTTTTGAGTTTTGATCCAAACCGTCCAAGATGCTCTAACACGAATCTTAAAGAGACTGGACCACACAAATAATACTGGCCCCCTGCGCTACCACCGAATAGGCACCGCACACGTCTAAACTCAAAAATTGGGTTACTTTAGGGGATCCGGACTCGGGAATCAGGGCCTCGCAGCCTGCCTGTTAAAAGAAAAAGACAACAGCTTATGTGTTTTTTAAAACCTAACCTGCTAAAAATTTCTTTGAAACATGTATATTATGTACCTAAAACAATCAACATATATAGCTAAAATTATAGCTAAAATTGCATTTACACCATTATTCCATCCATGCAAACACAAACAATTATCATAATAATATCAAATAGTTCTTTTTTTCATTAACACAAAAAATTTGAGTAGTTATGCAAAGTTTCAAGAGTGAGTATATGGTACTATGCATAGCACAGATTAGTCCGTACTACAGAGCTATATTTTCATTTTGAAATAATGGTCGATCCGAACCGTTCAACGTGATCCCCACATGAATATGTACTTACAGACTAAATTTTATATTTTTTCGAATTTTTTTACTATATTTTAAGATAGGTAGAAAATCACTTGATCTGGAAATTCTGGACCATCCAAAAATAGTGATTTTCTACATATCTAAAAAATAATAATAAAATTTTAAAAATAGAAAATTTAGCCCACAAGTATATTTTCATATGAAAGTTGACGGTTCAGATCGACCGTTAGAATTTTGAAAACGAAAATATTAATCCATAGTACGGAACAATCCGTGCTACCACAGACTCACTCAAGTTTCAATAATTGTTTACCTATCGCATTTCCATAAAATTCCAAATTTCAATATTTGCAACCGGCAAGACTCAATGCCGAGATTTACCGATCAATAATTATGAAAAGAATTGTAAGTTATGGACAATCTATGATCCAGATAGAACAAAATATTCACACGATTTTATTTTAGTTGACAAAGAGGTACTTCAATTTTTTTATACAATTTTTTACAAATAAAAAGTAACGAGAAGTCAAACTGTCAATAATTGTTTTCCAAATATTCTTGTTTTTTTTTCAAGCCATGATAGCAACAATGGACTGTTGCTTGTTACGGTAGATTACTACAATAATAGAACAATATCCGCGAGGGATATTGTCGGTATACTTTCACGGATACTCTCGTCGTTAATAGAAAAAACACCTTTCTGTTGGTATACTTTCGTGAATACTCCTGTTGCTAATAGAAAAAACACCTTTCACCTTTCTGTCGGTACACCTTCGCGGATAGTCACTTTTTACCTTCGCGGATATTGTTCTATTCTTGTAGTGGATGTTCCTAATTTAAGTGAGGTTATGAGAAGAAGAAAGAAATGATTGTATGAATCTTTATTTCATTTGTATTTTAATTTGTAATTGTACAAAGGTGTAATCTCCTCTATTTATAACCCACGGCTTAGTCTCTAACTGACAGCTAATCACATCACTAATTACAATATTACCAGCCTAACAAACTATCTTGCTAACTAATTCAGTTACAACAGTCCCTATGCTTTCTTATCCTCTAATTAATATCCCCTCTCAAGCGGAAGTGGATGCACTGTGAGCTTGTGTCGAAGAGCAGAAAACCGGGAAGTAGGAAGGGGCTTAGTCATGGAATCGACCAACTGAACATATGAACCGAACAACAAGCTCTTTAGATGCAATGCGCTCACGGACGAAGTGGTAATCAATCTCGACATGTTTCATTCGAGCATGGAATATAGGATTGGATGCGAGAAAGTTCGCGTCAATGTTATCGCACCATAAGATAGAAAAGGAGGAACCATGGGAACCTTGATCTCATGAAGTAAATAGTGTAACCATCAAAGCTCGGCACAAGACTACAGTATTCGGCTTCGGTGCTGGAACGGAAAACCGTACATTGTTTCTTTGCACTCCAAGAAATAAGGTTATGACCTAGGAAGATGCAAAATCCCGAGGTGGAACGTCTATCATCCAAGGATCCAGCTCAATTAATCGGCATCGCTATAAGTGTGAAGAGAAAGAGAAGAAGAGGAGGAAAGAAATAACCCATGATGTAGAGTGTCATGTAAGTAACGAAGTATCCGTTTAACGGCAATCCAATGAGACATGGATGGTTGGTACATAAATTGAGACACATTGTTAACGGCGAATGAGATGTCGGACCTAGTAAGGATTGTGTATTGTAGTGCACCAACAACACTACGATAGAGATGGACATCTTCCAAAGCCGGTTTATCATGAATAGAGAGTGTGGCATTCGAAATCATGGGAGTGGTAGCAGGCTTTGAAAATTGCATTTTAGTACGAGTGATGAAATCAGCCAAGTACTTGGTTTGATTGAGAATTAGAAAACTACTGATGCTAGAGTATACTAAATATCTTTCCGATCTCATTTCAATACATACTAAACATCTTAAAAAGAAAAAGAAAATATTGTAGCAACCCGCTAGGAAACCTGAAACTTGGCGGTTGGGGCAGTTTAAAAAAAAAAAATTAAACTGAGGGCAATTCTGGAAATTTTTATTTATTTGAGGGTATTAAAAAAAATCGGCATATCTTGCATAATTTTTTTTTTTTTGAGAGCTTGACAGTGGACCATATCTTGCAAGGTCTTTTTTTTTTTTTTTTTTTAATATGCATATCTTGCATGGTCGAATGGTACATATTATCATAAGAAGTACATCTCGAATGGTGGGCTTTTGAGCCCATTAAGTCCACCTCCATTTTATTTTTCATACAATGAATGCAGTCCGCAATTCCTACCATAAAGGCCTGAAATTAAATGAACTTTGTCTGACTAATAATAAAGATGTGCAGAAAAGTTTTTTGTAATTTAGACAATTTCTAAATGACTAAGGGCCTGTTCATGCATGTTACTGTGTCTGTGGAAAAAAAAAAAAATTAGTCTGATTGAATTTTTTTTTTCTCACGCGCACAGTAGACTTTAGTTCAATTTCCGTGCCTATGCCCATTCCCCTTCTTGCGCCGAACAGGCCCTAAAGGTGGACACAATCGTTACTTGTGAATTACCCAAAAAGAAATTTAAAAGGGGCAAAGTGAATAATAATAATGTTGGAGTTAATTAGTTGTTATTTGAATATGTAATGCAAAAAGAAGAAAAGAATTACAAGTGCTTGATGTATTTCTGTCGCGAGGAGAAATAACTGCATTCCAATAATAATGGATAGATGCATAACTGCATTCCAATAATAAACGGTAATTAACAAAAGAAGCATAACTGCATTCCAATAATAATGGACAGAAATACATCAAGTACTTGCAATTCTTTTCTCCTTTTTGCATTACATATTCAAATAACAGATGCACAACTGTGCATTCCAATAATAATGGACAGATGCAAAGCAGACGACTAGAAAATTAGTTGTTATTTCTAGTTGTCTGCTTTGCATCTGTCTATTATTATTGGAATACATTTATGCTTCTTTTGTTAATCTTAATCAATCGACACTTGATAACAATAATCGAACTTGTGTAAAAAGATCATTCGCACTGATTATCTTTTAGATGAAAAATGACACCCCATACCTATGTAGAAAATACGACGGATGCATGAAAGCATTCTCAGTTGAAACATTCTAGTTTTGCTACATCCATATTATAATTTGAGATTTTTGAAAAATTATGATATAGGTTTAATTTTCATTTTTATGTTATAGGTACAAAATACAAAAAGAAGAAAAATATATGTTGTCAATTCTATAATCAAATTAAAGCGTGTCACGTGTGTAACATTCTAAGAGTATCTTCATTCCAACAACTCTAATTGACTTCAAAATAACTCTTAATAACTAAATAGAAATTAAGTCTCTCTTATTTTATAAATCTCCACATTTCTGAAATTGAAATTAAAGTGTTTATTAAGACACGTCAACCATTAAAGAAACTTTCTTACATAAACAGTAGGCAATTTCTACTTTAAAAATTTGAAATCATTGACTAAAGTTTCTTTAATTCCTACTTCAGCCAATAATTTTGTTAGTGTGGAGTTAATAAATAATTTTTAAATAAAATAATTTAATATATAGTTTTTAAATAAGAATCTCGTATTTCATAGAATTGAAATAGAAACCGTGACATCTGCTTAGCCCTAAGCTGGTCTGAGGTACGTAGGCCGTGCCACGTATACTCTCTCCCAATTTTCATTTGGTCCCACAGATCTGTTCGGGAATCTTTTGATTTGAGGTGATTCGAAGTTTCGAATTCCGCTTTTCTGGCCCAAACTGCCAAACATGTCACAGAAAATCCAAACGTGAGAACTCTCTTTCGATTCCTTATTTCCTTACCGAGCAAACGCCTCCAAAGTCTCCAACCTACACGACCACCGAACCCATTCCCTGTCGTCTCTATCTTTAGAGATCTCGGCCTGATCTCAATTTTCGAAAATGGAGGTGCCTCGAACAATTGAGAATCTCACGGCGAGAGCGAGCCTCTTGCGAGATTCTCTCCTGAAAAGTAAAGTCAACACAGAGAGCATGGTCGACATCCTCGGCTCCTTTGACCACCGCCTCTCGGCTCTGGAGGCCGCCATGCGCCCCACCCAGGTGTGCCTCTCTCTCTCCCTTTGATCCGATTTGACGGTCGAACTAGCTTAGATTTTTTTTATTTGAATTTTTGAAATTTACTTGTAGTTGAGAACGCATGCGATCAGAATGGCGCACGAGAACATTGATCGGACGCTCAAGGCTTCTGATGTCATCCTGTTGCAATTTGATATTGCTCGCCAGGTTCGCTGTTCAATGTTCATTGATATATATATTTTCTTATGTTTATCCGTTTTTGTTATATAAAATGTTGTGGGGTTGTACTGTTTTAGTACAGAAAAATGTGATATTGTAATTGGAGAATTAATTGTTGTCATTTCACCTACGCTTTGAGAGTCGAATTGACTTTTGGAACTCCTAGTTCTGGCCTGTTTCAGGACACCTTACATTGTTTTCTTATGTTGATAACAACCATGGTTTTTTTTTTTTAATGTTTACATCGACTTTTCATTTAAAAAAAAATGTTGTGATGGCAAACTAATAAGTCTTAACAAACTGATAGTTTTATAGTTATTTTTATGTAGTTGACCATCAAAATTTTAGGAAACATTCCAATCTTTTATGCCAATGCATCTATTTTGTCTTATCTTTTTACTTTACTTAAGAACTGACTAATCTGTTTTATTTAGGCTGAGGCTACAATACTGAGGGGACCCCATGAGGATTTGGAGAGCTACTTAGAGGCAGTGGATTTGCTGAAAGGCATTGTTAAATTTTTCACTTCCAAAAAAAATTTTAAGAGCAGTGATGCGGTTCTAACCAATGTACATAATCTACTGGCTAAATCTGTCTCCAAGTTAGAGGAGGAATTCCGGCAACTCATGACCACTTACAGGTGACTGAGGTTTGATACATGAATTGATATATAGTAAATGAGTTTCTACATAGAAACAATGTAGTTAATTGTTACTTAAATGCTAAATGATATCAATTATCGTAAAATTGACCACAGAAGGTGGTGAATTATTTTACATATGACCACCTAGTGCAGTTATATTTCAGAATCGAAGTGACTTGCATGAATTGCAAATGTGGAATATATTTACTTTAATCGGAAAATAGTTTAGTTCACTAAATGTGAAGGATTTCTGTAATTATTGGTTTCTGTAAGAATCAATTGCAACTTGATTTTTCTTTTATTTTGTTTCCCCTCCCTTGTTGCTCTTTGTAACTTAATAGGGGCTATCACAGAGTTCAATTGTTGCTTAAACACGAAGATATGTCAAAAAGATAAAAAGAAAAGAAAAGCATACTAAAATCTGGTGTGAGGTCATTTCACAAGTGAAGTGCTTGGAAAGATTGCTTTATTCAATTCCTTGTTTCAACTTTACTGATTTATGATTTATCTTTTCTCATTTTATTATTTTGCAGCAAACCAATAGAGCCTGATAGGCTCTTTGACTGCCTTCCAAAATCACTCAGGCCATCTAGTGGCGGCGAAGAGAACATAAACAACTCAAAGCACGAAAACCAGGGAAAAAGTCTAGAGGCTGCTGTTTACAAACCACCCGCATTAATCCCACCAAGGGTTTTGCCGTTACTACATGATCTGGCACAACAGCTTGTGCAAGCTGGACACCAGCAACAATGCTTCAAAATTTACAGGTTGGAGCAACCAAACATGATCAGACACCTCTGACCTGACTTACCCTACTTTCATTTGGCAAATTCTGAACCGGATTTTGGTTTCAAAATTTGCTGATGTGCGATACATGAGGGTTTAGAAATCAGAATCATATCTGCAACTAAACAGATATGGAAAGTTCCTTTAGAAAACCTTATAGTATGACTGAAAGGTTCACGGTCCTTTTGACTAAAATTACATTAAAATATTAATGGTATAGAATTGGTAAAATATTGTTTTAGGTTATGTTCAAATTATTCTATTGTTTGCCGACAATTATTATTTGCTAGGATGGTGACATGAATTATGAAGTACAATCTTGAAACCTATGAAATTACGAGGACTAACCTGCAGAACCCCCCAAATTATGTGACAAAATATGCCTTAGTACTCTCTGAATTTGTTGCTGTCTTTGTTTTTGATTCAGAGAATGCCGTAGCTCTGCACTAGAGTCAAGCTTACGGAAACTTGGAGTGGAAAAGCTTAGTAAAGAAGATGTACAAAAGATGCAATGGGAAACACTCGAGGCCAAGATTGCCAATTGGATCCACTTCATGCGCATTGCTGTACAAATTTATCTCTAGCTCTTTTGCGAGCAGTACTTTGATTATTTCTGTTTAGACTCCAAATTAGAGAAGCATAATTAGCATTTAGGATGTAAAAGTGCTTGTATAGTAATAGTTCCCCATCTCAATTTACTATTATTATATGGGTCACTTGTCTAAGGTGTGTTGATTCAGAAAAAAATGGGCTCATTCCAATTTTATAAACTCTAAAGTACACTATGTCATGAATTGATTGCTCAATTATCAATTATCAACCAATCAAAATGCCGACAAAATGAAACCTTTTCTGTCTCTCTCTCTCTCTCTCTCTCTCTCTACTCTCCTATCACACCTCAAATGGAGAGGGATGATCCCCAATTTTTTTTTTACTGGGAAGGAAAAACAGAGTAATATTATCAAGTAAAAATAATTTTAGTGGTTCCTATGGGATGAAGCAAAGTTGAGTGCTTTCTTCCAAAGGACAAAAAAGCAAGGTTGAGTAACCAATTCATGAAAAGCAGTATAGTTTCAAGAAATTTAGCTAAAGCATATTAGTAACCAAGGATTGCAGTACCAATTTGGCCACTATTTTGTTTTCTTAAAGTTTCTTTTGGAGTTTTCGTATGTACACAATTCTTTTGTCCTCCTCTTCATTACTTGTGAATACCCACCACTCCTGCCTCCATATGATATGCTAATACTTGGAGAGTCATTTGAGGAGTTAGCTACTTGAGATGCTATGCTATTTGCCTTTATAAGTACATAACTGGACTGGGTTTGAGGCTAAATTGGTGAAAGGAAAATTGAACCTTGGTTAACATCAAGTAGGGTTAATTGACATGAAATTGGATTTGTCTTGATTGCACGATTGATGTAATGAAGCCAATTTGTTACATCCTGGCATCATTTCATAAAACCCTGCAGCCAAGTACAGCTAAATATTGGCTTACTGGTTGAAATTGCTATCCTTGCTTGAGCATATCTAAGTTCCAACAAGATCCAGGCCATATTTCTAATAGTTCTTTGTGATTATAATTTCTGTGAACCTGTTGTGAAATTGGATCCAAAATTTCTCATGTTCTATTGTACAACTGAACCGTGACTTAATGTTCCAAATTAATTAAAATTTCAGCCTTAAAACAGGTTAAACTATTATTTGCTGGCGAGAAAAAGATATGTGATCAGATGTTGGATGGCATAAGCTTTCCTAAGGATCAGTGCTTTGCTGATGTTACAACTAACAGTGTAGCTACACTTCTGAGTTTTGGTGACACAGTTGCCAGAAGCAAGAGGTCACCTGAAAAGTTGTTCGTGTTGCTTGACATGTATGAGATCATGCGCGAGCTTCACCCCGAGGTAGAAAATAAAAGCTCTCTCTCTCTCTCCCTCCTCCCCCTCTCTCTCTCTCACACACACACAGACACAGACACATATGATATACCTAAGAACAAAATTATGTTATTTGTTTGTTCAGTTCGAGACAATATTTGAAGGGAAAGCATGTGCAGAGATGAGGGACTGTGCACTGAATCTGACGAAGCGGCTGGCACAAACAGCGCAAGAGACTTTCGGTGATTTTGAGGAGCTGGTTGAGAAGGACCCATCAAAGACCACTGTACTTGATGGCACTGTCCATCCTCTCACTAGCTATGTCATCAACTACGTCAAGTTCCTCTTCGAGTACCTCTTTCTCTCTCTCTCTCTCTCAAATACACATGTACATAGGTGATATTAACTAGATCCGGCATTGCTTGTACTATACCGCACACTATTTTTGTCCTTGGTTCATCTCATACCAGAAAGTGTGGTCCATCTCATACTAGTTAAATTCAACTGCCAATTCCTGCCATACCATAAGCAAGACCAAATAACTAAATACAACAACAACAACAACAACAAAGCCTTTAGTCCCAAACAAGACTAAATAATTAAAAAAGAAAAAAAGAGCTACAGTAAGTGATGATGTATTTTGCACATGGAATTTATATCTAGTATACTGTTTTGCTCATATTAGATAATTTTGTTTACAGCTAATCACTTATATTTCAAATTATTATTTTTTAATCCAATTAATTGTGTTATGGTTTTACAACATCACACTATAAAAAAGATGGTTCTACAACATTCCTATGTTATTGGGCCATTTATCAGGTCTCTGTACTGTCATATTACACTATCACTCTTTACAGAGCATAATCTAACAATTCTATCTTACATCTTTTTTTTTTTTAAATTTCAAAAAATTGTAGTTACCAGTCCACCTTGAAGCAATTATTCCAGGAATTTGAGACAGGAGTTGAAAATGAATCTCAGCTAGCTATAGTGACAAATCGCATTATGCAAGCTCTTCAAAGTAATTTAGATGGAAAATCCAAGCAATACAAAGACTCAGCCTTGACATACCTGTTTCTCATGAATAACATACATTACATGGTTAGATCTGTGCGCAGGTACTGAAACCTCACTTACACAATGTCCATACCTTTTTGTACTTGTTCCGCATTTTAAGTTATTGGGCCTCACTAAAGACTAGTTCCATTCCACATTAAATATCAAGTTAAACATAAATTAGTCCTTATTTTGTAAGACCTTGTATAGTTTCTGACACTGTTAGCTTCAAAATCCAAATTACTATGAATTTACCTAACTTTTCAAATTAAGCTCCTCCCATCCTTCAAGTTTGTGGATACAACCTTCAAATGGATATTTAAAAATCTAAAAAAAAAATTGCCGCCCATATATGAATTTCTGTCAAATTCTCTGCAACTTAAAAGATGTAAAGTGGACACTAAACTTGAATGTACTTTTTGGAATTTTAGGTCAGAAGCAAAGGATATTCTTGGTGATGACTGGATTCAAAGACATAGAAGGATTGTCCAACAAAATGCGAACCAATACAAGAGAGTTGCTTGGGCTAAGGTTTTGTTACCTCTCTTTTTTATTTACTTTGTAGAGAAGGTTTCTTTTGGTTAGTTGATGGTAATTAAGTATGCATCTATCATCTATAAAGAAGATGCATCTGATTTATAATTCAATTTGCAAGAATTCTTCTTCTGTGGTCGGAATGGGTTGGCTTGCTTATAGGTTGTTCATATTTAATTGGTTGGATACTTGATGCTGCTCTAATTTTAGACCAAGCGAACTTCACATTGTCAGTTAAAACTGCAGCCTATAAGTTTTACTAATGATCTTATTTAGAATATTCAATTTTCCATCTGCTGTCCAAATGCAGTACTGAGGCGAATTGAAGATTCTTGAATAAGATTTTGCTGGTAAGAATGCAACTACCAAAACTAAAAAAAAAGCTGGTTCGTCTGTAACTCTCAACATGGAAATTGCGCTTTTCAAGATTTTGAAGATCTGTTACTTGTTTCAATAGCTGTTATAGATTTAATTAAAAATTGAAAAAGTTCTGCTTTATCTAGTAATTCTGGTACTTCACTTTTGGGCAGTGCCAAGTCTGGTGTATATTTACATTTGTGTAATTTGAAACTAAATGGATCTTTCTTTCTGAAACTTTTGTTGTGCAGATATTGCAAACACTTTCAGTGCAAGGTATGAGCAGTGGTTCATCTCTGGGGAATGACAGCAGCGGGGTTTCTAGAGCTATGATCAAAGAAAGGTAATCATGTTTTGACTAATGAATTCTTACCCAAACCTGCACCCATAAAGTTAGCTCATTATTCACACAGAAAGCTGTTTTCTTTCATCCTATATTCTATATCTTGAGGCTTGAGCTGCTGCTAGGACCTGATCCTTACATCACAACTGGACAAAACAGAATAGAAGCTAAGAAAAGCCATAAAAAATGAAAAGGAATTTGAAGCCAGTATGACACTGTCACTCTGGTGAAGAATGTGACAGCATAGTTTTCTGTACCTCAACTCCGAATTGTTGTTATTTCTATGAACTAGTGCCTTATAAATTAGAGAAAAAATTAGAAGTTGAAAGATTGAGAATATTCTAAAAATGATGGTGGCTTTTCCAGCTTTCTTTTGCTAGGATTGGTCCCCAAAATTATTTACTTTATGACAAGTCAACGAAAATTGTAAGAAATGAAAATTACAAAAGTGCTGCTAGTTACCTGTTGAACCAGAAGTCAACTTTGTTAATCATGTTTCGAGCATGAAGGTTCCTGGACTACAAGCATAAGCTCAGTGAAATAAATTTTGGGAGTGTGACTTGTTACTGGGGTCAGTGACTGAGGTGGGTGATGATTAATGTCTTATGTTGTTCTTGTGTAACATATAATTAATGGCTTGGTTGATTGGTCATGTCATTGTTCAGGTTCAAGTCATTTAATATGCAATTTGAAGAGTTGCACATAAAGCAATCTCAGTGGACAGTGCCAGATCCTGAGTTGCGGGAGTCTCTTAGACTTGCTGTTGCTGAAGTTTTGTTGCCTGCTTACAGGTCTTTTGCCAAACGCTTTGGGTAAGTAACCAAGTAGGATACCACTCTTTTCCTTTCACTAATATGTTTACCAGGAGGGGTGATGTCGCTGAGAATGAATAATGGTAGCATCTTTGTACCAAAAGAGTTGACTAACAATTTTTTATGGGGCAATTGATTCGATACAAAATTATTGATTAACCTTGGGAGGGGGGGGAACAGAGAAAGCTGGGTTTGCATTTTTGTGTCCAGCAAAAGAAGGGTCTGAACTGCATTGTGTTAAGGTCAGGTTAGGTTCACCAACAGATCAACATCTCACATTAGCAAATGTAATACACGAGTAGTGGATTTCTGCATGCTTACTCAATAAGACAGTTTAAACTGGGTTTGAATTGGCGTGGGGTAACATTTTCCAACAATACAAACAGTACTAGGATGGTCATTTTCACGACTACAAACAACACTAGGATGGTGGCTATCAGTAAATATCTCCTCTTCTGGGCTAGATCAGAAACTGCAAAACAAGTACTATAAACACAGTTGAATTGGATTTCTTTTTTGTATTATACAGGCCACTAGTTGAGAATGGAAAGAACCCCCAGAAGTACATCAAATACTCCCCTGAAGAGCTTGATCGTCTTCTGGGAGAACTCTTCGAGGGGAAGCAGTATGTTGAGCCAAAGCGCTAAGGTCTTCTGTTTAATTTGATTATCCCTTCATCCTGCATATATGTATACTTTTCTTGTTGTAGGTAGAATCTTTTGACAATTGAACTATACCTTCATCCTAGTTTTGCTAATTCTTGTAATTTTATTTTTATCTTTTAATATATTTGGAATTATTTTGATTAACATTGAGGTTTAATATATATATATATATAGAGAGAGAGAAAATTTTTCAAAACAGTGTTTTTCATTTTTTTTTTTAGATTTTTTGTCACTGTTTTGAAAAATTCTAAAAAAAAGAGTAAATTTTTTTCAAAAAAATGTAAAATTTGGTTTCCAAGCACATTATAATATAAAGAACATGTTGAGCGCTTCGAATCAATTATTTGGACTTCGAAAACACAAAAATAACTTATAAACATACGTTAAACAAGACTAACCAACCCCCTTTATATATATATATATATATATATATATATGCGCGCGCGCTACGGTATTTTCGAACGTCTGATTTGCTTTGCTTTAATTTTCGTGCAAAGATAAGGCGTTAATTCAAGCTAACGGAGACGGAACATTTTCAAAAAGCGCTCTCTCTCTCTCTTATGTCTTCAATCGTGCCCAAACTCTTCTCCCGTCCGACAAAAACCATTTCTCCAACTCTTGCTAGGGTTTTTTCCCGCCTCCTCTCCGTCGCCCTCCCGTCGCAGTACCCCTCCTCCCCGCCCGCTCTCCTCTACAATCTCTCTCAGTTGCGCCTTCTCTCTAGTTTTCAAATTTTAAAATATTGTTCAATTTCGTCCAAATTTGCTTAAATGTTGTTTAATATAATGCAAAATTGATTTTAGGACACACTGTCAGTACCGCTTCATACAAGAATCAAACTTTACCTATCTTGTTGTTAAGTACCTATGTCATATTTTCGTGCTTATGCTTGGAGACATAATAATCAGCTTGTTGCAATGGAATCTCGATATTAATTATACTGACGTGGAATTTGTAATATTTGATGTTCATTATCTTCCTCAAATAGGTTGAAATTTATAATCATCAGACATAGTGTTCATGCTCAAAACTATGCCGGTAACGGTTATAGGCACATGCCATTATAATACATGAAAAGCATACATCACAATAAGTTTTGAGTCTTAATTTTATGGCGATTGTGATATAAATTTCTGTTATCCTTCAATTAATGTAGGAGTATTTTGAGGCTTGAAAACAAGTTGCTACACTAATCTATGTGCTAGTTGGTATCGGCGGCAGAGATTGACATGTATATGCAGTTCTAGGGTCATTTTTGCAAATTATAGTGTATTGCATAGTTTAATTGATTTTCTAAATATATAGTGTATACAAATGTGATGACTTTGAATATTTGTACACAATATGTTATACTTCCTTTTGCTGGAGGCAATGTCCCTGCCGTTGTTGTTTTAGTTTCTTTTTGTGCTTGAATATGTGACATACAGGATGTTGTACTTTTTGTGATGTATGCTACAAAGGATGTAATAGAACAGATGATTGTTTTTGTGCTTTTCATCTCTGTGTTTATCACTGTTGTGCTTCGATATATCATTTAGTTACAAAGTATAATTATTGTTCTCTACAGGAAGCTTGTTACTTCATTTACTGTTGTAATCAAATGGAAAACAAAATTCCATTTTTCTCTCCTCCCACTCACAACTCACTCAAACTCACCAGAAGAGAAAGAGAAGTAGAGAAAGAGGAAGAGATGAGGCGATTTCAACTGGAGCATGTCTTCCGATGACAGGGGGGAGGAGCATCCTGAATGCGCAAAATTATTATTGAGACCGTAAATTTCAGCTTTAAAGTAATGAATTCAAGTCGAAATTGGTGACATATAATAGGCATTAGTGTGCACCACTGATTTGAGCATTTCGGACTATGTAAGAAATCCAGGAAATTCAAATTGAGGCCCTTTGAGATTTTGCAATTGGGAGTGCCGTAATTGATGGAGAGCAGATGAGTTGAGAAGATTGCAGATAGTTTCACCTAACCTGTGGTATTTTGAGAAGGAGCTCTGTCGTCACTTTAGCTGGAGAGTAGTCTTACTCGGAAGGTACGAGTAGAAGACGAAGTGAAGCTGCGGACGGTTGGAGGGAGGCTTGTGGAGAAATTGACGAAGACAGGAGGAAGAGAAGGAAGGGAATGAGAGGAGATGGCGGGGGAGGAAATGGGAGATTTTTCCAACGGAGGGAACTGGGTAGACGGGTTTCCGTGTTGGGAGGGGAAATTAGACGGCAAAGAGGGCGATGAGGGAGTGGACAGGCAATTCGGATCCAGCGAAGTAACCCAGAATTGGGTTTTGGATCGAGACTGTCTGATTCCGTGAAAATCCATCCGCGAAGTGAGCGCACACATTCCGATGATGAATTCGAATTCCAAGACGATCTCGAACGACGAATTCTAATCGGACGATCTCAATCCAAAATCCAAAGATTGAGTTACTTTAGGGGATCCGGACCCGTGGACAGGTGGCGAGAGTGAGGAATGACAACATTTTTTCATCTTTGGGAGTAATTGGAGAGGCAGGGGCTGGGTTTGCGTTCAACAAATGCTAAGCCATTGATTTTCCATCGGAGGACAAGTGGGGGCTGGATCTTTGTTGAGCGAAAGCTGAGCCGTTAATTTTCCATCCAACGACCAAAAGACGAGCGCTACTGTTCATGCTACAGTACCAACCCATTCAAAATTAAGATATTAGTAATAACATAATCTTTTTTCATAATATATGTTAAATTATAGGATATACATCTATTATTCAAATACAAATAATTAAAATTTAAAATCATATCTATATTTGCATCAGCACAGATTTTTGGATAGATAATATCCGATCCGTTAGCATCCCAAGCGAGATATCATAAGCTGTAATTGTTTTTTTTGTGTGTAGGTGTTATAAATATAGATCTTATCTAAAATATAGATTTTAAATTTAGAATTCATCTAAATTGACGTGGTAAAGAATAGATCGTCTAACCATAATTATAAGATTTATAAATTATTTGTGAATAATTTGTTTTTTTTGTGATGACGAATCAAACACCCAATAATTCATTTGTCAACTTACAGATCTTCCTAAACGTAACATTTTAATATATTACAATATAATTCTTCTGTAACATTACGGACACTCCAGATTGCGTGGTGGGTCGGCGACGAATTCGGCTTGCCATAAACATAAAATTGGAAGCCCAGACGGGAAAGGATTGCTATAGGAAACTAAAGTTTGAATTCACCACAAAGGATCTAGATTCCAAAAATGTTAATCTTATGTTTGAAGCCTTGAATGCTGGCACATCACCGTGTGGGTCCACCCGGACACGGTTTTCCCAGGGGTTTGACAACATCGGACCGCTATTAGACCCCAGATTCGTCAATCACTACCGTCCAGAAAAAATCTAAAAATACATTACTCGATCGCTCTTTCTTTCCAATTTCCATGGATCTTTGATCGGCTAATTCTATAGGAACCCCCTCCATTCTTCTCACCTCTAGCCTCGCTTACAAGCTATCTGTCACCTTCATCTTCCATTTCTCAATCAATTGCATTAACACCCATTGTTTTGGTTTTCGATCTCGTCGGCTTCCGGTATGAGTACATCTACAAACAACGAACCGAAGCCTCCAGTGATGGGCTACCCAGCCCCTCCAGCCCCAGCCGCAGCTGCCGCTCCGGCTGCCTCCGCCTACCCTTACCCAGCGCCACCTCCCCACGGCATGCCTTACTACTATGGAAACCCAAATCCATCTTACCCCGCCTACCCAAACCCTAACCCTAATTACAACCCTGGTTTGTACACTCAACCTTCCCGCAACGCTTTATGCCTTCGCCGCCTGGTCATGATCGCCATCGTCTTCCTCCTAGCCATGGGTGCCGCCACCTTCATCACCTGGCTCGTGCTCCGGCCCCGACTTCCCGCCTTCTCAGTTTCCTCTGCCTCCGTCTCTTCTTTTAACGTCTCCACCTCCACCTCCGTCTCTCTTGACCTCTCCCTAACCTTTACCGTTCAAAACCCTAACCACAAGCTCAGCGTCACTTATTCTGACATCTCTACTTACATCAGTTACCGCGGCGAAACCCTAGCTGACACCAATCTCTCTCCTTTCTATCAACAGAAGGAAAATACGACACAATTCAGTGCACATCTGGTGGCAGTAGGCCATTATGTCAGCAGTGATGTCACAAACGGAATTCAATTGGAAAGAGGGAAGGATAATGGAGGTGTGCATTTTCAGGTTAGGATCTTCTCCTGGGCGGTTTTTAACTCGGGTGGATGGCGAACTAGAAGGCATGCGATGAGGGTTTATTGTGACGAGGTGATTATTGGTATCAGTGGGAGCAACAACTTGACTGCAACTTCAGCGAAACTTTTGGGTGCCCCGAAACAATGCACAGTCAGTATATGACTGGTAAGTTTGTATATTGGTTTTGAAATAAATTTTAGATTAGTCGAGCGTTTTAGTAAATTACGAAATCATAAGAGTATAAATCGGCTGTGATTGACTAGATTAAGTAATTGTAGCAGTATCAACAATGCAGTCACCTTATATCATTGTAAGCCATAATATTTGTTTAGTAAAAATGTCATTGAGATGTTTGATGTGATGTTGTTAATTCCTTTTTGAGGCATTAATTTTGAACTCGTTTGGTTGTTGGCTGGACTAATTTATTTGTAAGTTGTTGCTTCATTGGAAAATATTAACAGTACATTTTCTAATAGTAGTTTTTGCTGGGGTCATTTAAAAAAATAAATAGCATACTAGGAAAGTGAGAGGTGTAAGGCTTTTGTTATAGGCTCATTGTTTTAATTAGTTGACTTGTTCGCTTAAAGAAAAATCTTTTCTTTCTAATAGAAATAACATAATGGGGGTTCTAATGTATACTAGGATGTTTTTATGCCGGGATTCCAATTTTACAACCGTTGATATCTACAACAGAAGAAGGTAATATGTCACACAAGGACGTGGTGATTGTGCACAAAATGCTCTGAGAACGCGAGTGTGCTTCACAACCAAAAATAAAATAAAAAATAAGGTGCGGATCCAAATGTCTAGCACAAGATGTATAGGACACTGTAAAGTAGTATTTGCAAGTAGCGGTTAAATTTGCTAATGACTATAATTCAGTAATTCTGACTATTTTTGGCTTTCTAAAAGCTCTGGATGTCATTATCTGTGTTTTGTATTTTGTGTCCTGCTAAGCTTTTGGCAATTTTTGGGATAATTGGAATTTCACTTTTTATGGAAGTTAATTAGTTGCTTTAGTATAGGTGGTAATGGAATGGGTTTGGACCAGGTCAACCTCATCTATTCTCCTTCTTTTATGTGCAAACCTGTCTTGTCAAGCCAGCTGGATGAGATAGCTTAACCAGCATCGACACGACCAGTCAACCTGACCCGTAATAAGTTCAGTACTTACCGTTTGTTTAGCTGTTGGTTAGTCTAAGAATTTCAGTAGCTGAGTTGGTTAGTCTGCTGGAAGGAGCAGGGGTCCAGGGTATGAAGTTTGAACCGCTGTCCTGTAGTTATTTATTCTCTAGCTTTTATAAGCTCTGTACATTCCAGGTACATTCTGTAATAAAAAATAATTATAAAGATCCTCAATTCTGTTGGATCATGACCTGCAGGCGGCATAGGAATGTTTGCCCCAGTCTAGACCCATTTAACCCATCAGGTCTGGCAAGGTTGCAAGGATTACGAGCCCTCGGTATAACCATTATTACTATACATTTCATAATGCATATAGAGCATTGTCTTTTGCCACCTTTTTTGGCACTGGGGTTATGCTGTCAAACTTGTCTTTTCAAATCCACTTTCAGATTCAACCAGCTGGTAGCTTAAATTGGTTGTTTTCACTCTTGGTTTTTTGGAGAGAAATATTCCTACTTCATCAAACTCAACTGGAGTTACTTGACATGGCTATGAATGCAAAAGTTTGAGATGAATCCTTGAGATATTAAGTTGTGGTGCATATAATCCTCAATCTGTCCATGGGAATTTCTGTTCGTCACTTTTGCTTTTTTGGAGAAAAAATTATGATACAGTGTGTGCAACTTGAGATTGAGACGCTCTCAGTTTAAGCTGTCTGGTTTTGAGGTTTTTTTGCATCGAAGAATATAGTTGGACTGTTGTGAGATGAACCTTCAGTCTGTTGTGCACTAGATAATATTGCAAAACTCTATTAATTTCACAATTCACGTGGGACAATTCAATTCAGTTAGAATACGAATATACATATCACACCCTATGCAGCTTTGCACCACACAGCGTGATATTGGGTGATGTTTATTCAATTTTTACTAGGATACAATTGTTGGTGTCATATCGAACACATGCATGATACGAGACCAACACTAGTGAATCGAATTGTCAGTGTTGTGATTCATGATTCAAATTGAAGACCAGTATCCTTGCCCACCGGGGACCTTGTTTTGAAATTCCATAAATTAGAAAAATTCTCTTGCTGTCTTAGGCCATGCTAACGACTGCATCTGCATGGCTTCATTGACTTGTTCATTTTAGCCATGCTGCCGTGGTCACTCTCAGTAGATTGTATACGTGTAAGTGCACCTGCTCAAATGAATAAACATTACATGATCATTTTCTTCGTATATGACTAATTGACATTAGGGCCAGTAAATTGTCTACAGAGAATATACTATTTGAGTCTCAGTTTTAGCTTGAAGTGTCACAATTTATAATTTAACATAGTATTTAAATCATAGGAAAACAAAAGAGGGCATAAATTTCAAGTTATTTTATCTACTCATAAGTAAAAAAAAAAAAATGTAGACTGGGGTTTTTACAGATGGATATATATACAGAATTCTTTCGGCTCTCTTTTATAAAGTTGCAAACATTCCGATTTTGCTTTTTGATTCCTTTCAAATTGGAGTTTTGGATAACTGAAAACAACATTGTGGACACTGAAATTCTGACAGTAACGTATGGTTGTCCGGAGGCTCACGTCTTTTATCTCTAGTTCTCTCTATTGGGTTTTGTAGAGGGCTTAAAAAGTATAAATTTTCTAATTTGACTTGGGACTGAAAAGAAGGGATTCATCATTCATTTCACTTAACCCTCCTAGACCCACCTCCCGATAGTATGTTGACTTTTGTTGACCCTACTGCTCTTGTGTTGGTTCTCTCCTTGTTAGTATTTCTTTAGCACCTTGTTTGGATGGAGAGCAGAGGTAGGAAGGGGAGGTGAAGAACAAAAGATAATGAAATGGAATAGAAAGGAAGATTAACATATTTAACCTCTTCGTGTTTGGATGATTAATGAGGAAAAATAAATTTAACTTTTCTTTCCGTCTTGTTTCTTGTTTGGTTGATTAAAATTTAGAAGGTTAATGAAAAATTCGGTGGATATTGTAGGTTTGTGACAAAAAAACTTGTATAAGAATTATATAGGTAAGATATAGGGTTGAGCATTTGTGTTTCTAAAAATATTTGCAACAAAATTTCTTTCCATCCGTTACACCTTAAATCGGGAGGGAAATCAATTCTATTAATTACAATGATACAAGGTTAAACCTTTCACCTTCTATATCCTTCACCTCCAACATAATTTTATCATCCAAACACGATTCGACGAAAAGTTTTCTTTTCTTTCCATTCCCTCCCTTTCTCTACTCTCCATCCAAACAAGGTGAAAAAGTAACACTAAGATCTTCACTCTGTTAAGGATTGCTTAAGCCTTGTTAAGACCTCATCTATCTCTAACTAGAATTTTCTTGCCTTCTGAAAATAATAACAGGGTTTGGAAGGAATCAGTTCATCTCGCTACGTAAATTCTCTACCGGTCCAATTTTGATGAGAGAAGGCTTTTCTTTGGTACAGAATTTAAATGAGAATAGGAATTGTTGTAAAGATCAGGAACTAGATTGGATAGGTCATGGGTATAATCAGGGGCGGACCTTGCCCCCCTGGATTTTGAGTTTTAGTGGAGATTTATCGGTTCCAACCGACTTTGTCCTCTCCGAAATTTTTTTTGCCTCCTCTGAACGTTTAATTTGTAATTCGAGTTAAATTTAGGGTTAAGATTGAAATAAATATGTTAAATTTTGATTGGTAATTAGAATTATAAGTCAGAGTATCAGAAATTACAAGTCAAATCATTGGAAAGTATAAGTTAAAGCATTGTTTTTTATCGAGTACTCAATTGATTAATGGATTTAAACCAAACCCGATTTGATATTTTTTTGCCCCTAAATTCGTCCCTGGGTATAATAATAGGTACCCAATACATGTTGGGTATTTCAGCTTATACGGTGCAGTCGGCATGCAGTGTGATAGTGAACCCTCTAATTCGACCCAGCTTCAATATTTAAGAAGCTGCTTTGGGAAAAATTTGATAGAGTCGATGATACCCAATCTAATAGAAACTACTCTCATGTTTATGGAACTTTACTATGAAAATACTGGTATTGAGATCCTTGTAATTTGGTAAAGCTGGTAAGAAACAATTCCTTTGCCACCTCTTTATACCAGTAATTAGACAACTATTGGCGATTGCTGCAGGAGCAGATATTTATGTTTGAAAAAGGAAAAATTATTTTGACTTGTTTATGAGTAAAGGCAAAAAAAGAAGAAGTTAAAGCAATACATCTTTGGAGTTTGGAAGTGATGGTTTAAGAAAAAAGGATACACCTCAACCATATTATTATTTTACGTTATTATATGAGAATAAATGAGTTTAAATCTAGAAAGGAGAGTCATTTGACTCGTTGTAAATCTGTTTTTTTATCAATGAAATTGTTTGTAGGCATTTAAAGCCACTAACCTTAAAAAAAAACCATATTATTATTGCCAGACAGTTGAGTACTGGTATGGTAAGATCAAATCTATCTCCCCAGCTTGAGATGTGAGGATTTAGGTAGAAATTTCAGGTTAATTTGGGAATAAAGAAGAAAAAAAATTCAAAACTGGGCCAAACTCCGATTACTGACTATTGGCACTGTTATGGTTGGTGCCTTATCAGATTTAGTACCAATAAGTACTAAATGAAATGCAGTATACTTTTCAGATGCAATGTGCAGTATAATTTGGAATGTTTTGATTTTAGTTGACTGCATTTCTTAAAATCAGCTATTGCAGAAAAAACTTGAACTTAATTTCGAAGTTTGTGAGACCTTCTGTGAATGAATATGATTAAGGATCATGCAATGTAGATATTTGTTATAGTTAGTTCATTGATTTTGCATTGGCATCGTGCAATATATTGATCTAACTGTCTTATTAAGATGGAATAAGGACTGATACAGCTATGGAGGTTATCCTCTGGATGAGTTCCTTGGGAACAGAAAGAGGATTTATTTCTTAAAATTACTTGTATTATATTAGAAACTTGTATAGTTAGATTGGACTCATACTAGAGCTTTGTATATAAACTTTTTCTTTCAATACATTTGTTGGCAATTATTTATGCCAACCATAAAAAAAAAAGGAATATGGACTTGCATCTCTCCTAGTATCTCATTCATTAGGACAACACTCAAACTGTCTTTTTTGAATTTTAAACCTGATGGTGGTGTTTGGTTGTGGACTAAATCTAATGAGGTCTAAATTATTAGTGTTTGGTTGATGTTTAAAGTTATACCTTGCCTTAAGTTATTCCTTATTTGGTAAGAGTTTGGTGACTTAAGACATGACTTATTGTTTTTATAATGGAATGACAACTATTAGCCCCCTTATTTTTTAAAACCTTTACATATTGATCCCTGTCATTTTAAAAATAAATGCTCTGCAGCTCTATGCATCTTTTTGTAGCTCAAGTTTTTTTTTTTATAGGAAAACCCATAGGTATACCGTATATTGCATTAATTGAGAAAAGGTCTTAACAAAGTTACATTGCCATAATTGAAAATATAGCCCCTTTTTTTTTGATAAAAGGCATACAAGATGCCCATTTCATTTCCATGAAATAGAAGTTAAATTACAAGGAAAATGAGAACTAAGTACTACTACGGTATGCTATAACGCTCTAACACCGAGCAAAACACATAAGCACGGCGTTTGAGCAACCACCAAAAAACAGTAATCGCAAAATAACAGAGGGAAACTAAAACATTGTTGTTAACACTATGTAAAGATACTGATCCTAGCTTAGGATCTATACAAAATTTTTGAAACTGCTTCATGGGTCTCTAAACATCAGCCACCTGCAGCGGCACCAATGTCCCTGCTGGTTCATCTTCAGGTGTGTAGTCCGTGAAGTGATTGTCGTTTGGGTCCCATACGCGAAGAGGGATTGCATTGAGATCCTCCGGTAACCATTCCTCTGCTGCTGCCTTTAGTTTTTTGTCCATATTCCCTGTCCAGTATTCAATGACCGAAATGATTAAAAGGATAAGGTTGCGCGCAGTTTTCCTTGGACTATTTTGGAAACAAATATCGTTGCGGTGTTTTCAAATAGTCCAACAAACTGCACTAAATACAATTAAAAACCCTAATGAATCCCGTGATGGGAAAATATAGCCCTTAAAGAAAAAAACTAGTAAAAACTATTTCTTAAGCAGTAAAAAGGAATCTAGCTACCCGCCCTTTCTAAATTGTAAAAATGTAAAAGTGGAGGATCAAATGGTAACTTTCTCCCTATCTTTGCTGACAGCCTTATCTCCATTTACCAACAGATGCAAATTGCCCCTGCTCCATCGCTGTAATCCCTCATTTTTACCAGCGATTGCTGCTTCTTGCTCGCACGTTCCATTGGAGATGTGTTGTTGAAATTGGAAGAAATCTTGGTTGAGGTGTATACACACAGTGATCTCTGACTTCATTTCTTGATGCCTTTGAGAGTACCCTACAACCCCTTCTCTCATGATACCACATTACCACTTTGCACATTTTCTCAAAAAAGCAGGAAGCGAAATATCGTCTGATACATAAATTGAATGGAAAAGGAAAATTAAAAAACTAACGTGGCTAAATGTCTGCTGCATCAAATGTAAAGCTGGACTTCTACCCCTACAAACTTAATTGGAAAAACTCTGAACTCAAGCTTGTAGCTCAAGCTTGGAATAAAAGAGGACCCTTGACTCTTGATTAAAAAAGGAAAAACTAATTGAAGGTTAAGAGAAAAACTGAAACTATAAAGAACACATACTTTGAAGATCTTGAATTAGTGTCTTTAGTTGAGCGCGCTCTTCATTATGCCGTAGCTTCTTTTCTAAGATAAACCAAAAGTTCATAGTTGGAATTAATCATAAAATGATTGAAATTAATGTAAAACACTAAAAGTAGACTGAGGCTAGTTTAATGTACACTGATGCTTAAATAAACAAGTGAGAGATTGGTCAAGGCTATTGGCCTCACTGGATAAGTAGATGACCAATTGAGGCTTAATTTGGCTAACTAGGAAGACCAAATGTAATGTACTCTCTCTTTACCTTACCAACCAGGTTCAGTATCAGTGTAATTTTGACGTAGCACAGTTTAGAGCATCTGGGAAAAAAAATTAAATTAAAGCAAAACAGTACTTACTGCTGCTGCTAATCGATCAACATACCGTGATTGTGTTGCAAATAGGCGCACCGGATAGGAGCTCAAAATAAATGGAATTACTAAATTAGATTGCAGGATGGTTGCAACTTAATCAATTTGCTCTAGCAAGAAGCGCAAGTAGGGTTTCAAACCCTTTCACTCCACATCGCGAGAGAGAGGGCACACGAAAACGAATTAACAGCGAAACGGTTTCAAACCCTTAGGCCAGGAGAGAGAAAAGAAGCGATACTATGTCGCTGACAGTGGACCCACAACGAGACTAAAGTTAAAGATCTTCATAAATAGATTAGTTTAAGTCTGCTTAGGCTGAACTAATTATAAAGCTATTCTATGTTAGACCAATTAGTATAAAACTCATTTGATGGAATAGTTGAGCGTAAAATCTCTTATATTCCTCTTATTCCACATTTATTCCACAATCAAATATGGGGATCGGCTTTTTTAGAAAAAAACTTATATGTATATAAGAAGATAAGTTTGCCAAGTACGCGGGAACTTTTTGTTTGTTCATGGATGATGAGTGTTGAATCATTAGATGTCTCTTATGTGATTCCTTTTTTGTTTGAGTTTAAATAAAAGGGAAATATTCTGACAGATCAAAAGACTTTAGATTCTCAACGTTGACTACCGAATGCATTTCCATGTAACGTGGTAGATCAAATTGGCAAGCATTATCACCAATTTTACGAATGACTTTGAAAGGACCGTAGCGAATTGGCTTCAGTTCTTACCTTCCCCTTTCAATCTTTTCCCTAGGTGCAACCATACGATATCACCAACTTGAAAATCAGTCTTTGTACGATGTCGATCATGTCGAGCTTTGTACTTTTGCTGTGTCTTCTGTAATTGCTTTTCAACTTCACTATGTACTCGTTGTATGCTTTCAAGATACTTTTGGGCCTTCAACTCGTCATTTTCACGGGTCGTCTCCGAATTCAACTTGAGAGTAAATTCAATGTCAAAAGGGCTTTGCGGCAGGTATCCAAAAATACTTCAAATGGTGATCGATAAGTAGAGCTGTGGATGGCTCGATTGAAAGCAAATTGTAAGTATGGTAAACTTTCGTCCCAATTAGTGGGGTGTTGGGCATTGTAACCTCGTAGTAGATGCACAACAGTTCGATTGACAACTTCTGTTTGTCCATCTGTCTGGGGGTGATAAGCGGTGCTTCTTTGCAATTTTGTGTCCATTATAGACTAGAGTTTACCTTTTAAAAGCAATATGTATGTTAGCACAATGGATTTAGCTTGGCAATCTTGAAAGTTATCATATATAAAAGGTACATAAAATAAGATTTAAATGCTTAACACAAATACATTAAAGGGTTGTAGATATCGGTTTAAAGTCTTGAGAAACAAATTTTAAAGTGCCTACTAACTTTTACTGTAAAAAGAAAATTGAGAATTTACATGTAAAATTTAAAGGCTTGGCACGAGTACTTTAAATGATTGTAGACAGAGATTTAAAGGTTTGTAGATGCCAAAGTAGAAAGTGAAGTTGAGTGCCAATTTACTACATATTTTGAATGTAATGTACATGGAGATGCTCTCAAAGATTTTCAATATCTATTTGCTTGATTTTGCAACAATGTTTACTCATTTGTAGAAAAAAAATTGTATTCTTCTCCAAATTTTGATCTGAAGGTGTTCCTCACCTGGTTTCACCAAGAGACAAGTGCGGCTGACTTAGAATCAGGTGCTCTCACTTTAAAGACTGATGAGGGGATAACTCATGAATGAACATGCTTCAATATGTCATTAGAGAGGCTCACGATGCTTCTATTGTTTCTCTTCATTTTTTCATGAATGAACATGTCCTCTTGAGCTCTACTACTGATAACTCAATTAATGTACGAAAATGTTGTAGTCTCTAAGACTCTTAGACGTTTTTCGGTTAAGCTCTCTAAACTAATAAGTCAAATAAGAGTGTGCAAGGAAAGTAAATAGAGTAGAGTTTAGAGACAGTTGACATGCAAGATGATAACGGAGTTCGGCGTAAAAAACCTACGTCTCCGGGGTAGAGCAACATCGTCGGCGCCCCTTTCCTATTACCCAGAAAGAAATGACACAACACGTGACACGTTAGCCCAGCAACGGTGGGAAGTCATGGCCTAACTAGAGTGTAAGTTGAGCCTAAAAGCTCGAGCTGGAGAGTCCCTTGGGATCGTCACACAGCTATATATATATATATATGAGCGAAAACGCTCTGGCTAGTGTGCTCCTTCGCCCTACAAGCAGACCACACTAGCGGGGATGTAAAAGCTTTAGAACTAAATCCGAGACACTAAACTATATCTCCTAAAAGATAAGTCGAGTGAATTTGAGAGTGTTAAGAAGATATTGAAGTTTAAGTTCACTCAACAATGGAAGCTATCAAGTGTTGCACAATAAATGCGTTTTCAAATGTGAGAGGCAGCTTTGCTAGATCCACTCTAATGGAAAGAAACCCGTTAGGTTGGATTGTACGGATATTGAAGTTAGAATTTTCGCAAAATAATTCAAATTAATATTAACCATTCTAAACGTTTATGCCCGTTTAGAATGGTTAGTACAATTTGTCTCACAAAACTTGATAAGCAACCATACGAATGTCATCCGTCTTGCACGAAATCAAATTGGAACTTTCTGACTTGTCATTCTAAATTAGTTCCATATATTTGTTTCGGTCAAAGCGGATGCTCCAGAAATTAACAAACCTCAAATATACTTTACTTAACTACTTGATTACTACACAAATCTATAGCTTCATAAAGTCTTGTTGACTTCTCAGGTTCATCAAAAGAATATTGAAATTCAGCACCTCATGAACCTTGGTTCTTCATTATAAATCTTGAAATTAAAGCTCTGAACCTGCAAACTCACTAAATCGTTTAAAAATTTAAATTCAATTAGTGTATGTTTTACAAATCTAGTCAAACAAATTATTAGAAGATTGCATACAGCCAACAAATATATGCGCTAGTTTTCTCTTGGTTTCTGAATTTGCTTATTGCTCAGTTCTCAATTTGAGGTTGCCAATTTAAATACTTAGTAGATCTTTTTTTTATGCTTCAAAAGATATTTTTTCGAAGGAAAGGAAAAGCACATGAACTTATTATAGTACATTTAGAAAAGGTGACAGAGGTTTAAATGTGACAGAGGTTCACATATTACCATATTCGTAATATGCAAGGTGTAAACGTTTGCCACAATAACTTTCAATGGTTGTAGACAGTTTAAATGTTTGATACCTGATCCGTAATATGCACGAGTTGATCATAACTTCCATTTATTTTTTACATTCTTTTGTAAAATCTGCTTAGATTAAAGATGATTGACTGTCTTTTCCTTTTAAATTGTAGAGCCATCCAAATAATGTTGTTCAAGCTCTAATTAACTACACTTACAGGTTAGCTATGCTTTAGGAGCATTGTATTACCTGTGCAATGCTTCAACACGCAAGGAAATTTTAAGCCCAAAAGTGGTACAAATTATAAGGGAATACTCTACTGCTGAAACAGTTAACTCAAGTTTTGACTACAAATTAGAGTTTTCGGTTTGCCTATCAGGCTGTCATTTTGTCGTGCAGTTCTCAACAGGGTTTGAAGATAACCTATTTTGCAACTGATCTTATTTTCATTTCTTTTCGAGTTTTGATTTTTTTTGGTTTAGACTCGTTTGAAGATGATTATCTTCATTGGTTTTCCCTTGCAATTATGCAGATGATCAGAAATGTGGAGGCATTGGATGAGATAAATTAGATGCTCTTCAGAAGCTTCTCAACTGGTGGGATCATCACCAGAAGTGGCCTTATCCATCGGTAACATGCTTAACACAGTTTATGAGATAAATTAGATGTACTTGGTTTAACAAGCATCAAATGGTACAGAAACTTGTAGAAAGGGAGGAGAAGTATACAAACAGGGAGGGTACTGGTGTAGGAGTTAAATTTTTCAAATTAGTTGCAGGTTTATTTCGATTGAAAATAGGGAATAAATTAGGGACCTCCATGTAAAAAATTGCAGAAAGGGAGGAGAAGTATACAAACAGGGAGGGTACTGGCGTAAGGTGTTTAATTTCTCAAATCAATTGCAGGTTTAGTTCGATTGTAAATAGTGAATAAATTAGGGGTCTTCAAGTAAATACCTTTTTTTTCAGATCAATGAAATTGTTAGTGAGTTTCAACTCACTGACCTTAAAAAACTATACTGGTCACTGATTCAGACTTCAGAGACCTGTGCTTACTCAAGAGGCTTAGGATCATGAGGCACTGTGATGACCATGCTCTAAGTGAGTGCATTTTCTTTTTATCTCCCTTTCTCATGTATTACCAAATCAAGCAAATAAACACTTTTCATTTCATGTAGATATTTTTATACTTATGTGATCTCTCGATTTTATATTTGCATGTGTGAATATGGCATGTTAGTTAACAGTTGTAAACAGTGAATGTTTGTGTTGACTTGTTGAAGTTTGTTTGATATACTTGTTTTGATATAATTTTGTATTTTTTATATGCTTCATATTTGTATTTTAAATGGTTGCAAACAGAGCTTTAAAGGCTTCAAAATAGGTGTCAAAAGTGTCAGTTGGAAAAAGTACCAGCTGAAAACAAATTATAAATTAGGTTTGAGATTTAAACGCTTGAGTAATTTAAATGGTATACATCAGAGGTTTAAATGGTTGAGAAGCTGCATTCCAAGAGGCGTACCGACCTTTTAGAAGGTCGACGTGATCAAAAGTGTCAGCTATAAAAAAATTAACTTAGATTTGAGGTTTAAACGCTTAGATGTAGTAGTTTAAATGGTAGTCATCAGAGGTTTAAATGGTTGAGAAGTTGTGTTCCAAAAGACATACCAATTTTCTAAAAGATCGTTGTGATCAAAAGTACCAGCTGTAAAAAATATTTTTTAACTTAAATTTGATGTTTAAACGCGTGAACATAGTAGATTAAATGATAGACATGGGAGTTTAAATGGTTTAAAATATTCACTCTAGCTGTATAAAAATAAAATATCTATAAGTTTGATATGAGGTTTAAATGTTTGATTGTAGCATTAATTACTTTAAATAGTTTCGTTGTCAGGTTTAATAGGTTATATACTAAGGTTTAAAAGCTTGAGAATTTAAAGTGCCCATGACTTTATTTTTTAAAAGAAAAAATGATTTGAAAATAGCTCAAAGTATTTCTTCATAGATCTCATTTGAAAGAGAAAATCGAATAGAAAACGTTCATATTTTTAAATTCACAAAATTCATCACAAATCGTCAGAAAAATGAATGAAAATTATCGGAAAAAAAGAGTGGGTGAAAGAATTTTTTTTTGTCTTGAAGACAAAAGCAATTAGGAGTTAAAATTATTTAGATTTAAGATTCAAATGCTTGTAGATAGATGTTTAAATGCTTGCGAGTAGCATTGTAAAATGTTATAAACAGATCTTTAAATGTTTTTTAAATGTTTAGATATGAGTACTGAAAATGAAAATTACACATTAAATATTTAAAGGACGCGCTCGAGATTTATTTGAAAGACAATTATTAGACTCCTAAATAAAATGATGATAGATGTGTTGTTACAGCGAAATCATATGTTAATTCTCATTTTCTTTTCTTTTATTGGATATGTTAGTTACCGAATCGTTACCCCGCATCTCCATATGTAATATGTGACTTACCGAATTTCATTCACTTTTGCTAGAGAATTATTAAGAGTTTAAGTTCATTTTAAAACATGATCTAATACGGAAGTTAATAAGTTACATGAGACATCTTTCATGTGAGGGATACTCATGTGCATATAATATGTTGGTATTATAAAAACTAAGCTGGAGAGAGATTGCAATAATAAATGATTAATAATGCAATATGAATATGAATGATTGCGATGGTCTTAGCCTTAGGTCACCCTTGTGGTTGTTCATGGTATAATGTAAGACGCGACCTTTTGTCAGTTATCACACTTTATTTTTTTTATATTAAAAGCAACCGGGCCCAAATGAAGCTTCCTCTTATCCTCTTATCCTGTAGACCTGTACCTTGTTCCTTGTACCTGCCACGTTTTCCTTTTACTTCAGTTGACAAGCGTTGATCCCTATTATATTTTCGGTGCATATTAAATTCGGATTAGTTAAAGAAACTGTTATTATTATTATTATTATTTTATCTAGCATCCAGTTATCATTAGATAATGAATTTGAATTCAATTTAATAAATTTCAACCTGATAAACCTATTTGAAACTTATTCTTGCCGCACTCTAGTAAAAATCTTGAATCCGTCCTTGGTCCGTTCAAACCTCAAAATTTAAAAAATAAGGATGGGTTGTCTATTTTTTTTTCTAAAAGAAATACTTTTATGACTTCGTTATCTATTTTTTTAAGATTCATCTTGTGAAAATTAAAAATGAGGAGGGATCTAATTACACCATTTTATGGTAACATATCTGGACACCATAAGTTTATAAGTTATTTTTGTGATTTGAAAGTTCAAACAGTCAATCCAAATTATTCAACATGATCTCCATATTAAAATGTGCTTGAAGACCAAATTTTACATTTTTTTAAATTTTTTTAATATTTATTAAGATGTGTACAAAATTACTGTTTTCAGATAATTCTAGACCATTGAAAAACAACGATTTAAAAAAATTCTAAACAAATAGTAAACAATTTTCAAAAAATATAAAATTTTTTCTATAAGCACATTTTAATATGGAGATCATGTTGAATGGTTCGGATCGACTGTTTAGATTTTAAAATAAAAAAAATGACTTATAAACATATGGTGTCAAGATGTGTCACCATAAAATAGTGTAATTGGATCCCTCCTCATTACAAATATTGAGTTATTACAGAGAGATGACCATATGTTTTAGGCTTACATTTTTATTATGAATAGTCTAATAATTGATATGGAACTTTGTCATTTGTTGTAATATAAAAGCTATTATGTTACTTCTTAAAATAGTGTTATTTTATTAAACATGAATATTTGTAATTAGTATGAATATCTGCAAATATTTCTTTTAAATAGTACAATTTAGTATTTTATAAAAATTTGATATATAGATCATGTTGAACAGTTTGAATCAATCTTTCGGATATGAACAATTATTTTTTTTTTTTTGAGTAAGAAATAGGAGTCGAGTGAACAATTAAAATTTTGACCGTTAGAATCATCAAATGAAATGCAAACGCTAGTACTATTTACAAACTCTAATTTTATATATATAGAATTATAGATTGAACTTTTTTGTAAGAGAGTATGTGAATAAGCAAGTTCCTAATTATATATTTGGCTTTAAAAACTAGTTAACTTTATGAACTGCTACAGTTGAGCCTTAAATATATCAATAACCAAACCAAGCTTCCCATTTGTCCTATATATTTGGTGTCAGGTCTCCTATATATACCTACAAATTCTAAAATTGAAGCAAAGTGGAATAGTAGTTCCAACACTTTCCCAAGCATTAATCATTTAATGGCAACCATTGATCTGCCCCTTGCCTATCTCTAATAGTGCACATACCTACTATCAATCTAGCGTTTGTTAAACCTAATTACCTAAGCAAAATTCCTCCACTTTCTACCTATAATTTAATCCTTAAAACCACAAGCCAATATCTGATCATTCATAGCATGCAACAGACAAATTGGTGACAAAGTTGTGGGTGGTCATAAAAGAAATGATGTGTGTGTGTGTTCTGTTCAATAACGAAAGATAATAAATATATGAGTGAGTCTATGGTACTATGCATAGCACAGATTGGTCCGTACTACGGATTAATATTTTTATTTTCAAAATTCTAACGGTCGATCCGAACCGTTCAACATGATTTCCATATGAGAATATACTTGTGAGCTAAATTTTTATTTTTTAAAATTTTTTTACTATTTTTTTAGATAGGTAGAAAATCACTGTTTTTGGATGGTCCAGAATTTTCAGATCAAGTGATTTTCTACCTATCCTAAAATATAGTAAAAAAATTCGAAAAAATATAAAATTTAGTCTGCAAGTACATATTCATGTGGAGATCACGTTGAACAGTTCCGATCGACCATTAGAGTTTTCAAAATAAAAATATGACTATGTAGTACGGACTAATTCGTGCTATGCATAGTACCATAGACTCACTCTAAATATATATTATATATGAATTCATATAAAGATAATTCAATAGTGGAAGGAGATAAGGGATATGATATGGAACAGTGGGGCTCTTATTGCAAATTGCAATGTGACAAATTAAGGGCTGGTTGTTGGCAAGTCAATGTGGAGACATTGGATGGTTTTAGAAGATTGCTTTGGTACTTTCTTTTCGTTTCCAACTTGATCACATCAAGTCGCTAAAAAGGACTACCTTCCCTTCTACCACGGCTAAGGTCACTCCTAAAGGTTAGAGGGACCCTTTACCAACCGCATTTTTTTAGTGCAATTATAATGCTATTTTATGTGACATGTTGCTAGGTTTTCATTAAGGATGGCAATTGGCTTTGATTGAAAGCTGTTTTCTAATTTTTTTTTTAGAGTATTTTTAGGATATTTAATTTGCATCTCTCTTTCGATACATCATTGATATCTTTACAAAATTGTCCAACTCAAAGAAAAAAGAAAAGAAAAATTGTTGCTGTCTATATCATTTAGTTAAGTAGAACACATCATACTTGACCTAATTTGAAAATTACTGGCAAATTCATTGAATAATAGCGGTTCAAATTGTTGCTGTATCTATATAGGTGGTGTCTCATGACCCAATTTGAAAAATTAGAGTGCACTAATTTAAATTGATATTTGTTTCCATGCTTTATTGTGATACTTTTCCCATAATTTAAATTAACTCTGTTAGTATTTGAAATCCCAATCAGGGTATTATTTTGAGTTTGTGTACTTGACTTTTTTAATTTGACAATACCACATCAAAGATAAATAGAAGTATGGTTTGTGTTTCTGAAATTTTTTTAATTACCACCTCAATATTTCAGAATTCACACTTTATCACCATTTGGATCAAAATTCATATCTTGCCACATGCACAAACAGAGAATGTGCACCATTTTGTTTCTTTTAGTGTTTCTACGAGGTAAAAAAATGATTTCAGTCTGCGTACCAAACAAAAACGGTGTGCAATCGGCGTATTTTGCCAAATTAGTGGCAAGGTCGGAATTCTGAAATATTGAAGTGGTAACTAAAAAAATTTCGTTTTGTGTTTGTAATTTGTATATTGTGCTAGAATATTCATGAATAGAAATAGATCCGGAGAAATCTGATCTCAATTTATTTTTCAAACGGCCTCTCCATTTAGTAGAAGTCGGCAGAACAACCAAATTGGCTTTACATGTGTGTTGGTAAGGGATGAAGGGAGAAGGTTCATAACAAGAACACATATCATGTTCTTAAAAAAAATACAAAAAATACATAATACAAATTAGTAGGTATATCTTGAGGTTTGGTACTTTGGTTTGTGTAATGGGTTTAAATCCACCTACTCAGGAACCTAATAACCTCAGCTCTCTATTATGAGTCTCATAAAAGCCTGGTCCACTCGAACCGGTCAGAATCTATCAGATTGAACCTGGTTTGTCTTTAGCAAGTCCTGTTGATGCCTATAGTTTACCTTCTGAGATACTATTTAATTTAATAATCAATTTACTTTAAGATGGCGTATCATGTTACAATTGATTGGCACCAATCTATTGAGGAGGGTGCAAATAGGGTGTTCATTTGGTTTGTTTGGTTTGGTTAAAATTAAAATAAAATAGGTAAATTAAGTTTTTAATTGGTTTTCAAAAATACAACCGAACAAACTGAAATAAACTTAATTATCAACCAATTTAAAATTTAATCGAACAAATTGAACTAAATTTCAGTTTTAAATTTCAATTGTACAGATTAGATTCTTTTGATTACACATTCTTTGTAATTAACGCACCCTTTGATTTTCGACTGTCTGATCATAATTTGAATCAATTTGAAGTGGACAGAAATCGGATTCGGATTTTGTCTCTAATGCTGATTTGGATTTACTCGGCAAGTTGAATTTGCGTTCGGGTTTCTTTTTTTTTTTTAAAAGATTCGGATTCGAATCGCCTCCATAACTCTCTTTCTACTTTCACCTGAGATGCCTACTGAATCGTCTCCTTTCCCGCCTCTGCCTCTGACTGAGCCGCTTTTTTTTAATCACAATTTTACTTATTTGGAATTGCTCTCTCGCTCTGTTTTTTTCTTCTTCTTCTAACAAATCACATCTAATGAGATTTTTTTTTCGAATCGCGCTATGCGCACAAATCGAGTTCGAATTCAGATTATTTTTTCTTAAACAGACTGCTTCAGAATTGGGTTGCAAAACGGAATGCCCCTATTTTTATTTTGAGGGTTCAAATGCCTCCATTTTTCATGCCTCCACCATGCCTCCATTTTTAAAAACATTAATAACTCAAATTTTAAAACTTAAAAGTCAAAATAAAACCGTTGGATATGATCTACATCATTTTATCTATGTACGTGTAAAAAGTTATGACATTTCAATTTTGTTTTGGTTATCATCAAGAGCTTGTAAAAAACATACTAATGTGGATAATTTCTAGACGTTAATTTTTCAACTTATTGATTCACATAAAAACAAAATCAAAATGTGATATTTTTTTATGAGCACATAGATAAAATGATGTAGATCATATCCAATGGTTTTATTTTGACTTTTAAGTTTTAAATTTTGAGTAATTAAAGTTTTTAAAAATGGAGGCATGGTGGAGACAAAAAATAGAGGCATTTGAACCCTCCTCTTTTATTTTTTGTCTCAAGCATACTATAGACCGTCCGTTCAAGTTTAAATGGTCAAGAACTCGAGATTCAGTTTTGACCTGATGTTATTTTCTTATTGATCCGAGAGTATTATTGAATTGTATGCTTGTTCTTAACATAGAAAAAATTATATGGACGGTCTTAACCTGGAATCCGTATCCTCTCTGGTACTTGACCCAGGCAAATTACAAACGAACGGTCCAGATTAATCCCAGCCAAGCTAAAGTCAATTCGGATCCTAAAGAAACTACAGGAAACTAATTTGAGCCGTCCGTTTGTAATTCGCTTTGAGTCAGGTACCTGGGGTGATCTGAATTCCTTAAGGGCCTTTTCGGCAACATGAGAATTTTGTGGGAATGGAAATTTTTAATATGAGAATGAAAATTTTAATTTGTCAAAACCAAAGTTATTTAACCCATGGAAAATTTTAGAATATAGGTGTTCGGCAAATTGATCCGAATGATATTGTGGATGTATAGATGGAGATGAAGAGTATGGTGAAGATGTTGAAAGACTTAACAATCAACGTAAGGCAGGAAATGAAAAAAGAGATGAAATTGCTAGACTTATGTGGGATGATTATGTTAGACGTCAGAATAGAAACTTAACTTAAAATTAGTTTAATCTATTAAAATTAAGTGTTGCTAGTTTAATTATGCTTGTTTAATAATTACTTGTATTATTAAATTGTGCTTGTTTAATTAATTTTAGCTTTTGTATTATTAAACTGTGTTTGTTTAATTGAGTGCTTGATTGTACAAGTTAATTTCAGTTTAATTAATTAAACAAGTATTGATTAGTATAATTCTTTTGGATCAAATTAATAGAGTCAAATTAATTGGTTCTTCTTTTTAAGTCAAATTGAACATATAACGTTATATAGGTGTTCCATGGAGCAGCTCCGCCAATGAACATATAACGTCAAATTAATGGGTCAAATTAATTGACTCCGCCAAAATTGAAGCAGCTCCGCCAAATGGGAAAAAAAAAACAGAGCTATGATCAAATTTTTTATTTACCATGCAAACTCACAGTCAAAAGGGAAAAGGGTAGCTATTGGGAATTTTATTGGGTAAAAAAACATGGTGCCGAACACTTCGAAGATAAAAATACCAACTTTTTACTTTTACCTTGGAAAACCCATGGGTAATGGGGCTACCGAATGGGGCCTAAGGGTGTGTTCCAGAAGAGGGGAGAGGAGAGGAGGGGAGGAGAGAAAAGTGGTGACTGAATTTCCGAAAGGTGTTTACTTGCTTCACAAATTAAAATTTTGGACGAGAGTCAAGGAAAGAGAATGGAAGAAAAGAAAAACTAAGATAGAAAACTAAATAGAGTTCTCCTCCAATCTCTATCTCTAATTTGAAAATTATTTTTATTTCTTACTCCTTCCATCTCCTTCTTTTCCCTTCCATTCTATTTGAATTTTGTGGAGCACACTCTAAGAATCCGTATCATATGCGATACGTTACATTCTAAACCAAACTTGTTATAAAGTGGAGCCTTGCGCCCTTACCAAGATCTTTTTCCACATTTTTATTTATATTTCAATTTTTTTAATTTAAATGTCGAATTCAGTCCGTTACAATAATTTTTTTTTAATTGTTAAGATTTTGAAGTATATTTTCTGCTCAATCAATTGGTCAATAAATTAAAGAATTTACAATGATATCTGAATTATTTCATTTTGTTTTGTAAGTGTTGATCTAGTAAAAATCTTGAATCAATTAATACCTTGAACTCTGGAAATCATAAAATTTTATATATTATTTAAAATTATGTGAAGTATTCAATCAACTAACTTTCTTAATTATATGTATATAGATTGGCGAAAACATAAAATAATCAACAAATTTTCATTCACTCGACCACATAACAATTAATAATAGTTTATCGATATTTTAATTACTACGCCAGTTTTTCCTGTCAAATCGTAATCTGATTGATCGATATTTGCACTGGTATAGGCTACTATCAGTCTATCAGTGAATTTGCACTTGCTGTCAAACATTTGACATTTCAGCTATTTGGGGTTAAAAAAAACAAGGAAATCGTCATAAAGACCTACGCAGTTAAGAAACTCCCAACCTCTTCCCCAAATATAATTGAAATGTAAGTTCCAACTATATAATTATTTCATCGACATGTCATATCAGAGAAGGTTAATTTCTTTTCTTGGATTATTTTGGTTTGCAATCAATTTACAACTCTTGCTTAGCCACTAACCATAATGTTTGAAAAAAAAAATATTCTAGCCCTCCATTTTCACAAAATCTTGATGATATTAATTACGTCTCTTAGTCAACGGTGAAATTGAAAGTGTTGACTTAATTTAATTACTGATTTCGTCAAATAAAGCATTTCTTTCAAATTATTATCATGACTGAGCAATCAAAAATTTAAATATCCTTGGAAGCGTCACAATCTGAAGGCATGAACTATGATTATTTATTCACCTCCACAAATTCCCTACTGCGCTCACTTTAGTCTGTTCTCCACTCACACATCCTTAGTTCCTCAGTTCATCACTTATCCATAAAATCTATAAAAACCAAACTCAAGAAAAATTTACATATATACAACCACATAAAAAACCCAAAAGAGAACATTTATTATTATTTTTTTGAAAGAAAGAAAACCCTCAACCATGACCATTGAAGACTGCGGTCATCATGCCAAGAAAGACTGCGGTAAACATGACGATGACGACTGCGACCAGCGCCGAGTGTACTGGCAGCTGTGCACATGCATTGTCACCATCATCATCCTTGTTTTGTTCGTTATTCTAATAGTGTGGCTTGTGCTCCGCCCGACAAAGCCCCGGGTCTATCTCAAAGCCACGTCGGTAAGCCAGTTGAACGTTACACCTACTTTCGATTGTATCACTACAGTAATTCAGGTATGTTTTTGAAGCTAAATTTCCAGTTCAATTTATCATTTTTGGAATCTTTTATGTAGTTTACATAATCTATGAGTAAGAATTCAAGTATAGGTTTTGCAGTTAAGTATTATCTATGATGCTTAAAATATTGAATTCATTAATCTGCTTTGACATATATTTGCATTATAGAAATTCCTTTCCATGACATGAAATTGGATTACCAGTTCCCTAATTCCTTTTTATGACTAAAAACTTAATTGTGTGCTTGAGAATTTGTTTAATTTCGTCAGATTTTCTGAAAAAAGAAATTCTACTGGCTAACACAGGTGACAATAGCAGCACACAACCCGAACGATCATATAGGTATTTTCTACGACCACGTAGACGTCTACGCCTCGTACAAATTCCAACAAGTTACCGTGCCAACACAGCTCCCGCCGGTCTACCAACGCCGCAACGACCTAGCGTTGTGGTCGCCATACTTGACCGGTTTTAATGTGCCGATTACTCCATACCTGGGCAATGCTGTCTTGCAGGATTGCAACGCCGGGTACATAATGCTACATGTGAAGGTCGATGGTCGAATTCGGTGGAAGGTCGGGAGCTGGATATCAGACTACTACCATCTCTCAGTAAATTGCCCGGCGGCTTTGGTTACACAAGGAGACCAACCTTTTCGCTTTCAACAGATTACTTCTTGTAGTGTCGATGTCTAAGTAAGTGTTGATTTTATAGCAAGTGAATTTGGTTTAGTTTGCAACTACTAAAATATTACTTGCTTATTTTCTGTCTTGAGGTTTGAACTTTGAAGGACACTGAGGAAGAAAATGACAGATTGTGTGTGTATTTATGTTAACTTCTCTTTGGAATTAAGTTATAATTGTAAATTAAAATTTCGCAATTGGGTTCATAAGTGACGAGAAAATTGAAATTAAGTTATAATAACATGTGGATAAATAACAAATAAAATATAGGGACATTTGGAATTAGTCCTAATAATTTCTCTGTTTTTAATTTTTATTGGTTTAAAGTTGCCTGTAACGGTCGTTGGAACTTAAATCTCTGCTTTGAGATGCAGAGCTTTACTTTTAATTGTTTGCAACTTTCTTATGATTCTTAACTCTTAAGTAATTCAAGTTAGTTTTTTTCGCAAACATTTATTGAGCGAATATTTACTGCAGTAAAATTTTAATTATAAAGAACATCAAAGAATATTTGTTCTTGAGAAAAATATATGATCTTAAAAATAGAACAAGTTCTCAATTCAAAGGAAGACTATGGCCGCAAATTTTGTTATTTAATCTTGAGATATTATCATTGCTTGTATTCTTCCTATTTCTTGAATATCTCAAGATATTTTCTTATTTCATAAACCTATAATTGGTGTTTATCATAAACCTATAATATTATCATAAACCTATAATTGGTGTTTATATCCTATGAGGTAACAAAATATTTGAGTTTAGATACAGTCTATTTGATCTAAACTCAAATTTAATATAAATTCCCTATAATTGTATATGACAGGAGATTCAAATTTTTTTATGAGAGGAGATTCAATTCTTGAAGTGCTAAAACTTTTTTGAAGAAGCCAGTACAGTCCTTTTCTTGGTCAGGTAAAAAAGTTAAAATAAAATCTGACGTAAAAGTAGGGATTCTCCTTTTGGTAAAGCTGAATTATCTTATTTGCTGCATCTTTCTAAAACTTTTCAGTGATGATATTAATGGTCCTTTTCCTTTCAATAATGCTACTGTTACTGAAGTTTACCGGCCTTGCTATCATAATTGCTCTTTATCAGGGTTGGCAGTTAGCACCCACTGAGTCACTCATCCGTCTCAATTTGAGTTACATCATGGTATCGTTATCATACAGCTATATAGAGTGAGGCTATGGTAGTGAATTGAAAACGGACCGGTCCGGTCTGGTCTGGTCCAAACCCCCACGGTTCATGGGTGGAACCGGTTCACAGGTTGGTACGGTCTGGATTAGGCAGGCTGGTTTAGGAGGGGACAGCCAAAACCCGTACCAAGGCCCATGGTTCAGACCCCACGGGTTGATCCGGTTCATGGTCTAGTCCGATCCGGTCCATATGGATTGGTCCAACTCTTTTTTTTAATCAATTGTTTAAAAAAAAAAGAAATTTCTTAAGAAAAATAACCGAATGACTTAAAATCTATTGTTTGATCAATTGTTTTATAATTCGGTTTTTTTAATCAATTGTTTTATAATTCGGTTTTTTTTAAATCTATTGTTTGAAAATAATTTGGTTTTAAAGATCAAAATAATTCGTATTTTTTAAGTCATTCGGTTATTTTCTTTTAATTTTTTTTTTAAAACAATTTGATTTTAAGATTCTAGATAATATGAAATTATACAAATTTATAACGAACCGAATGACTTAAAAAAATCCGAACAAAAAACCGTCCGGTTTGATAATACAAATAATATGAAATAATACAAATTTGGTTGGTTTTATAATATAGGTCTTTTTTTAACCTCTTTGTAATTTGTGTAGATCAAATAAATTTAATGTAATTTACTTTTGAATTAAGAGAGAAAGTAGAAAATTGGCTTAGGTCTTCAAACGGTGTGTTCCTCTTTCTCGCGTTGTGTGTTCTTTAAAAAAATTGGTGCTCTAATTCTAACATCACGTGCCATGACTCTTGTGTTCTGTGTTGTGACTATTCACATGATGTGATTATTTTTCAAAAACTTGGCATGGCACGTTATATCACGCGAAAGATATGTTCACGGTACGGCACGTCACATGGTCACACGAGTCACGCGTGATTAGGATTTTTAGATCTTGATCAAATGGTGAATATTGAATAAATTAAATCAGAGTGAGACAATGGTACTATGCATAGCGCATATTGGCCCGTACTATGAACTCAAATCTTCTGTTTGAAAGTCCTAACAGTTGATCCGAACCGTTAAACATGGTCTCCATATGAATATGCACTTGTAACTACATTTTACTTTTGTTTGATTTTTTTACTATATTTTTATGGGTAGAAAATCACTTGATCTAAAAATTATGGACCATCTTAAAAATATCGATTTTCTACCCATATAAAAAAATATAAATTTTAGTTTACAAGTACATATTCACGCTGTCAGAAACTTCTGTTGTTATTAGATTATGCTTTTAGAAACTTATGTTGTGATAAACTTATGTTGTTATTCTTTTAAGTTGTTATTTCCTTATGTTGTTATTCTTTTAAGTTGTTTGTCCTTTTTTATTCCTTTATTTTTTTATTATTTAATGTTGTGATTATCATATGTCCAACTTGTGAGATAGATGAGTTAGGTTAGCAGTTCCTGTTCTTTTTTAATATAATATCCTTCTCTTTGGTTGGTACTAATAGTGTTAGTATGGCTGAATCTGATAAGGATGTTACCAAAGGTTCTAGCAAAAAAGATAAAAAGCAAAAGAAAGATAAGAGTACTGATTATACAATAGGGCTCCAATTGATCCATTTCATGGTGGAAAGAGCTCTGATACATGTTTCAACAGATATGGATGTCACAAATGATAAACCAGAGGTGGTTCTTAATAAAGGTATGGCTTATATAAAGAAATATTGTTATGCGACATGTAATTTTGACTTTAAAAAAGTACAAATATTTATATGTTTAAGACAAATCTAATTGACTTGTCATTTCGCCTAATCCTCACTAATGCGCCTTAAGCAAAATGGGAACAACGAAGTTTGAAAAGAAAGACATAAAGCACTGCTCGAATTGAAGGACAATCTCATGAAGGCGCAGCATCGTATGAAGCGATACGCCGATCAAAATCGTTCTGAAAGGAAATTAGAGAAAGGCGATTGGGTGTATCTGAAATTACAGCCCTACCGCCAAACTTCAGTTGCTCAACGATCCAATTTCAAGCTAAGTTCAAAATACTTGGGACCTTTTGAAGTAATTTAAAAATTGGTGAAGTCGCATATAAGTGAAACTTACCAGCTGGGTCTCAAATACAAAGGAATACCCTCATGTAAGGTACAATGAAACAAACCTCATTCTCTTGCCCAATAAATGCTTAAGCTTAAGAAAGTGCGCCAGATTATACGTCTTTGTGCCAATGATATACGTCCGCCATAAAAATAGAATAATAATATAATATGAATCGAGATATTAAGGAAGAAAAAGAAGTTGATTTTCATATTATAATAATAATAATATAATATGAATCGAGATATTAAGGAAGAAAAAGAAACAGTTCGAATCGGCCGTTAAAATTTTGAAAATAAAAATATTGATCCGTGACCATTGCTGTGATCACATATGCCGTGATTATCTTTCTGAATTTAATCATGGCACAACACATAAAATGATTACAGCACGACATAACATGTGATTCAAATCACGACGTAACTAATTACAGTAGGCTTGTATTCACATCTCTAATACCATTTGAGGAAAAAAAATTGAGTTTCAAAACGCCAATGTCTGATCCGCCACATACTAACCGCAGAGAAAAACAAAAATAACTCAAATGTCCAATGTCATACAGTCACACTGCACAATTCATTTATCGATGTAGCATAGTGGAAAACAAAGATTCTTATAATCATCATGTTTTATTTTTATTAGGATTATTTTTTCGAAGTTTATATAAAAAATAATTATATGTACTGAAAAAGGAATTTAATTTTTAGATCCAAATAAATACTATCAAATATAATATAACATCAAATAATATATAATCTTTTTTTGTAAATAATCCACATAATAAAGTAACTAAATTGGTAATTGAATTAGGTATATAAAAAATTGAGGATATTATTATTAAAAATAAAATAATTTTTAAGTCATATGATTAAAATTGACAATATATAACTAATGATTGCTCCAGTAATTGAAATTATTAAATGACTTGGCATGTCTTCCTGTCTTAAGGGCCTTACAACTCAATCAGTTTTTTAATGAAATATTAATAGGCTGGTGCTTCCTCTATCACTAATTATAGGCCCATTAGTCTTATTAATTGTAGTTTTAAGATAATAACCAAAGCTACTTACTAACAGATTGGCTTTGGTTATGGATCCTTTAATTGATAACTCTCAAGCTGCTTTCATTAAGGGTAGATTAATAGGTGATAATATCATCTGACACATGAGGTTTTGCACCAAGTTAGGTTATCCAAACAAAAGGGCATTCTTTTGAAATTAGATTTCGAAAAAGCTTTTGACAAGATTAATTGGTCTTATCTCTTAGAGGTATTAGCAACTAAAGGTTTTGGCCAGTTATTTATTAATTGGATTTCAGATATTTTACAAGGAGGTAGAACTTGTGTATCTATTAACGGTGCCCTCAGTCCTTATTTCCCTTGTAGAAAGGGCCTTAGACAAGGAGATCCAATGTCTCCTCTATTATTTGATTTAGTGGCTGATGTTCTCAATAATTAAGATTTTAAGTAGAGCTCAACAAGGAGTTTTCATTTCTGGTTTGGGTAATTTTCCTCATACTGCTAAGGTTCTTAATCTGCATTTTGCAGATCATACTTTATTATTTTTAGAAGCTGATTCTAAGATGGTTGAATATCTTAAATTTCTTTTACTTGGTTTTGAATCATTATTAGGTTTAAAGATAATTTTTAATAAGAGTGTTTTAGTTCCCTTAAATATTTCAGATTCTTTTGCTTCAGCTCTTGCATCACAATTAGGTTGTCAACTTTCTTCTTTACCCATTACTCATTTAGGAGTTCCTCTTCATGGGAAGAAGCTGTGTTCCTCTGATTGGTTACCACCAGTTAATAAGATTGAAAATAGATTGCAATCCTCGAAGGGTTCTTTACTATCATTAGGTGAGCGAGTTACTTTACTTAATTCAGTTTAATCTGCAATTCCTTTATATTGGTTATCTATTTATAGAATGCCAGTGAATATTAGAACTCAAATAGATAGGATTAGGAAAATGTTTCTATGGTCTGGTACCACTTCTAAGAGAAGTACCATTTAATTTCTTGGAATGTGGTTAGTTCCAGCAAATCTCAAGGAGGTTTAGGAGTTTTAAATTTAGAAAGAATGAACATTGCTTTGCTTGCTAAGTGGTGGTTTCGTTTTAAGGACCCTATTGTATTAGGTTTATGGAAATCAATTCTTCAGGATAAATATAGTTCTTCTGGATTAGACATTTCTCGATGTTCTTCATTCTAGTCAGGAATTATGTCTATTAAATTTATTGTTGATTTAGGCATTAATAAAATAGTTGGTAATGGTTATGATACTAGTTTTTGGATGGATAGATCGTTTGGCGAATGTGCATTGTACTGTTCTTACCCTAACTTGTTTAGAATTGCTTCTAATCCAAAAATTATTGTGGCTGATGCTATTGAACAATCTTCTTTATCTCTTGTGTTTAATAGACAATTGATTGGTATTATGTTAACGGAATGGCACCAGCTTCAATCTAGTATTTCTTATGCTACTGTTTTCACTGACATGTATACCCCTGATTCCATTATTTGGAGATGGGCCCAATCAGGACATTTTACCGTACATTCCTTGTATATGTGGTTAGATTATGGGGGCATTAAGAACACTGTTTATTCTACTTTATGGAAAACTAAGATCCCTCTAAAGATTAAGATATTTATGTGGTTGGTCAAGGAAGATAAGATTCTAACAAAACATAACCTGGCTAAGAGGGGATGGCATGGGTCTCTTAGCTGTCCTTTTTGTAATTTTGTTGAGACAACAAATCATTTATTTGTTACTTGTTCAATAATTTACTCTATCTGGTCCTGGATTGCACAGTTTAACAATTTCACCTTTAACTGTGATACTGTTTCAGACTTGTGGCTTTTAGATGCATGGATACCACTTAAAGATTGTAGGTTAATTGAATTAATTAGGTCAGCAACCATTTGGGTAGTTTGGTTAGCTCGTAATAAAGTATGCTTTAATTATGCTCATGTACCAACCATTAAATCTCTTGGGTCTCAGATTATTGCCCTTACTTTTTATTAGTGTAAAGCTAATTTAGATGATTCTTATTTTAAATTAACTTTAATTTTGCCCAAGGATGTCACAAATTTATCTCAGGCAAGCAATATTATAATTCTATAGGAGACAGATACATCGGAGGAGGGCAATAACAATTGGGATTTAGATGAAGATCTAATTCTTGATTTAGAGGGATCAGACATTTCTGATTTTCTCCGAGATAGAGCAAAATACGATGCAATTGATGCTGCCTACTTTGCTTTTGGCACATTTTGTAAAAACATATCCGTTTCTAATGAAACAGGTGATATTGTACCACTTTTATCAAAAAAAAAATATATAGTAGTAGAATTGAAAATGAGATTTTCCGTGACCTCTATCATGTGAACTTGTGGCAATCAGAAAAAAAAAAAAACTTTGAATCTGGAGAAATATTTTTGGTTCAAAGTTCATATCATGATTATTTTTCCGATCCATGTACAATTTAATGATACTCTTTCTCTTTCCCACTATTATTTATAATATTTTCTATAAATAAAAAAATTATCGATCTTAGTTGAGACCTATTAGGCTATATATTACTGGTCAGTGAAGCCTTTTTTAAGTACCACGCCTGATCTACGGCTGAGATTATTATTATATCATCTCTCAGACAGGGTTGTAAGTTTCCATCATTAGTGACATTTTGGCTTTTTATTATTTAAAATTAAAAGGCATCACTTATGGTTTCGTAGTGGTGAAGCACGAGAGCACAGATATGTGAAATGATAATACAAATTGGAAAGAAATGATAGGAGTATTATGCAGCACAAGTAATTGACCAATTTTACATAATATGAAATTATGTCTCCACCAGAACTCAATTATTGCAACAAAATAGATCAAAGGGCAATAAATCATTCTATTTGAAACTAATTTTTTTTGTTTTAAATCTTAAAAACATCATTTTTTTTGTTGTTGTTGTTGTATGTCTGTCTGGATGAACGGATGTTTGCTGACATGTCTTCCAAATTTTCTCTGAATTTACACAAAGTTTGCTGAAATTTTTATTTATAGCACAGCTTCAGAAAACATAAACAAAAAAATCACTGTTTTTGAAAATTTCGAAATGTACCATGGCAGCACCGGTGTTGTGCGAACTCATTTAATAGAGACCACACAATACCGGTGCAGACCCTGAAATGGGTCCGCGCAATGCCGGAGCGGACCCTCTTCTTTTATATTTTTTTTATCATAAATGTTTATTTGTTTGGTTAGGGTTTTATTTTTAAAGTTGTTTAATTGTTTTTATTTTAAATGTCATTTAATCTGAAATTTTTGTTCGTTTGTCTAATCAAATATAAAGAAGCACTAGTAATAAATATAAATGATATATGAAGCATACAATAGAACAATATAATGCTAATGTTCTCACGACCGACCCTGAAAGTCCTCTCTTGTCCAAGCACAAGCCCGGTATCTTTCTCGTCACTATGATAGCTCATACCCTCAGGATCAACATCACTCCAATTTTCCTCTGCCTCTAGTAATTCTGGATCCACTGTTTCATCGGTTTCATCCGGATCACAAGATTGACCCCAATGAGCGGTCCAACTAGATGAAGGTTGGTCAGTCCGGGGTGGGGCCCGACGGGAGGGCCGACTACTGGACGGTCGGTCCCTTTGAACTGGGGCCCGGCTACTAGACGGTTGGTCAATTTGGACAGGGGACGGACTAGAGCCGGATGAGTTACCTAGACTATGACCCTGGACTAACCTCATAACTGGGTTGGTACGCCGGACTCTGGTAACCTCCCCATATACGTCAATTATCTTGTATGCACTCCCGGAAAAACTCATGGTTTGGTTGTACAATACTTGCCAGACTCCCTCATTCTAAATTGGAAAGAGTTGGAACCAGGTTTGTGCTGAACTAGTCGGTATACTAATTTCGGCCTCAATTTTAAGGTCATACTGACTCTGATCCAATCTCAAACTCTGACATATACTCGATTTAAGACCCACATAATCAGTACCCGGCAATACCGGAATCACAGTAACAGATCTGATACTATAATAAACCCCATTAGGACCTGTTAAAACATCCCACCAATATAAATGGATACCATAAGAGCCATTTTCAATCCAATACACAAGAAATCTAAAATTAAAAATTAACTAAATTAATTATTAACCTACTGAAAATTAAAAAAAAACAAAAAGAAATGAAAAAAATTTACAGATCAGAGAGGCTGTTGTTCAGGAGAGAGAATGGATTAGATTGTAAAATGAATTTCTCTCTCTTAGACGGATTATAAAAGAAGAGGGTCCGCTCCTGCATTATGCGGCTCTGGATCCGCTCCGGCATTGTGCGGACCCATTTCAGGGTCCGCACCGGCATTGTGCGGTCTCTATTAAATGGGTCCGCACAATACCGGTGCGGCCATGGTACATTTCGAAATTTTCAAAAACAGTAGTTTTTTTATTTTATTTTTTTTAAGCTGTGCTGTAAATAAAAATTTCGGCAAAGTTTGACACCGATTTTCCATCTATTGTTGTTTGTGTGTCATTCTCTTTGTGACTACAGCGTAGCGGGTCAATTACAATATTGGTATATCACATTAATTTCATTTGATACTTGTAACGTTTCGTTAACAATGCGATAAATAAAATGAGAAATATCTTTGCATTAATGAAGAAGATACGAATCCCCCCATCAAATTGAGAAATTTTGCATTGTGAATTAGTTCCTTTTTAAAATGTATAAATATCTTTGAGTGAGTCTATGGTACTATGCATAGCACGGATTGGTCCGTACTACGGATCAATATTTTCTTTTCCAAAATTCTAACGGTTGATCCAAACCGTTCAATATGATTTTCATATGAGAATATACTTGTGGGCTAAATTTTCTATTTTTTAGAATTTTTTTACTATTCTTTAGATAGGTAGAAAATCACTGTTTTTGGATGGTCTAGAATTTCTAGATCAAGTAATTTTCTACCTATCTTAAAATATAGTAAAAAAAATTCAAAAAAATATAAAATTTAGTCTGCAAGTACATATTCATGTGGAGTCACGTTGAACCGTTCCGATCGACCATTAGAATTTCAAAATGAAAATATGACTATGTAGTGCGGACTAATCCGTGCTATGTATAGTACCATAGACTCACTCAATATCTTTTTGCTTATTTCAAAATAGTATATTAAAAAAACACGTTTGTTTCGTTATATTGAGAAAATTGACTCCAATGCTGGATATATTTTATTTCGTTTTAAAATATGATTAAAAGTTCATTCTCTTCCTTCAATTTATGTAAATCTATTGGTGTGTACATTAGAATTAAGTAAAATTTTATAGATTATTCATTTCATTATTACGAGCACAATTGACACAATGTTTGGTATCTCTCGGGAGTATGTCACGTTGATACAAAGGTTAATTATAAGATTTAGCCGGTTGTAATATTAAAGGAAAAGAAGGGTGTTTGAAATATATTTGTTGTATAGTGAACTGATTTCATTTTTTTTTCCAATAATGTTTGTTTTCTCATTGCAAACATAACGAGTTTAATGTTGAATAAGTTTCAAAATCATGCTAATTATTTTTAGTTTTTAAAATTTGGCCAACAAGACTTGACGAAGGCTAAGTTGAGAATGGAATTAAATGAATGGATAGCTTCGTCATCACTTAAGAGTGGGAATAAAGATTGTGGTTTTAAGCTATCAAATTTGATAAAATAATAAAAAACTATAGATAATCTGATAATTAACTCTTATCTATTGTGAATTTAGTCATGTATATTATATGATAATCAAGTTCAATTATTAGTGTCTTTAATTGATCATGTAATAATGGTCATGTGTTTGTGAAAGACTTGTGATAACCATAGGCGAAGCCACAACCACACAGGATAGACAGTTGTCTATTTCTGAATTTTGTAAAACGTCACCAAACAGGTTTGGATTTGAAATTTGCCTACTCCTGAATTTTAGTGTTGCCTATTCTTGACTGAGCCAAATTGAGTACTCGAGAGATAGAGTTTGGCACATCGATTGAAGAATTAAAAAAGGAAATCGTCTGACAAGAGAAAAGAAAGGTCTAGCGGCTAGGTTTGAATTTAGAGGGGGGAAATCGAGTATAGTAATTATAATTTGGCCTGAACTTATGGATTTCGGCCAGAAACTAATAAATGAAATTATATATAATTGGACTATTGTTTTGATATGAGAACTTGATCTTTGAATTCAACATTTTTATTTGAAAGTTTTCTTAATCGAGAATTGATATTTAAATAAAACAGATTTGTGGGCTAGATTAAAATATAAAATGACTAGTTAAATAATTTTTTTTCTTTATTTTCTGTTCTTTCAAATTTTCTCTTTCCTCTGACATGTGTTAACACATTATAATTAATTTTTGTTTCATTAAAATTATAATTTTGGTTTAACAATCTTCATGAAATTAGGCTCTTTTGCATTTGATTTGCCAATTTTATTGGAATTAATTTGGTAAATTTCCAAAAATTAGGCCTTGAGTATTTCAAGGGATTAATTTGGTAAAAGCCGGTAATATTGGTAAAAATAGTTTTTCATTGTAAGATTTTTGTTTGTCAATATTTTGTACCATGTCTTCATTATTTTTAATTTAGTTCCATTTTAGAGAAAAGATACCTTAAAAATTTTAGTTTTTAAAAATAAATAAATAAATAATAACAATAATAATAAATTAAATAAATAATAATAAGAAATTAATAATGTAATAATGTAATTTTTTGCCTGGTGAAATTCCTAGATTGGCCACTGGTGATAACTTCTACGATCCATTCTCTTTCCAAACACAAACTTTATATATGTTTGATGAGGAGGGATCAAAGTTACAACAAATTTGAGTTACAACAAAGTTACAACAACCATTTTTTTCATTTTCAAAGTCTAAATCGTCAATCCAAACCGTTCAACATGATTATCTAAATAAAATGTGCATGCATATCAAATTTTACATTTTTTTGAATTTTTTTACTATTTATTAAGATGGGTAAAAATTCAATGGTCTGAGTATGACTATTTTTTTGTAAAATACTTAATAGTTAGTAAAAAAAATTCAAAAAAATATAAAATTTGATCTGCAAACACATTTTATTGTGGAGATCATGTTGAACGGTTTGGATCGACGATTTGGACTTTGAAAATGAAAAAAAATAGTTATTGTAACTTTGTTGTAACTCAAATTTATTGTAACTTGATCCCTCCTCATTTTGATAATGAGACAAAATAAAGGGATGAATGTTTATCTTCACCTTATTTTATCTCCGGTTCTTATTCTTCAATGAAATATAGTTATACTTTAATCTTATCCCGCTCTCAAAATAGTAAAATAGTAAAAATTCAACTTTACTATTTGGTTTTATTTTGTTTTTCTACTTGTTATGTACTAACTTTCGAATTTTTTTTAGTTACCACAGTAAAAAGAATAGAAATTAAATGATTACCACCTGGCTCAAGTTATTTTCAATCCTACCACCTACACGGATCCAGTTCGCGCATCAAATTGAGTTGGTGCGCGGACTAGATTGGCACACCAATTGATGCTCTAACTGAGTTGGCGCATCAAAGAGTAGTAAAAATTTCGGAACAGTTGGTGTGCCAACCCAGTCCGCGCGCCAATTCATTTTGGTGCGCGAACTGGATCCACGTGGGTGGTAGGATTGAAAAAATCTCAGTAAAAGTGATATTCATTTAATTTTGATTTTATGCTAGAGTAACTTTAAAAATTTCGGTACTAACTTGTACTACAGCAATTTCGCAAAGCAAGCAATTAAATTGCATAAATGGGATGGATTGAGTTACTTTATTTTAAGGTAATTATGCATCAATTTTAAGGTTCAAACCGTTCAACATAATTTTCATATTAAAATGTGATTGCAGATCAAATTTTATATTTTTCGAAATTTTTTTACTATATTTGTAGAATTTTTGAACATTGTTGTTTTTTTATGGTTCAGAATTTTTTTAAAAACATTGATTTTCAAATATTTAAAAAATAATAAATTTTTTTTCAAAAAATGTAAAATTTGGTCTCCAAACACATTTTAATATGGGGATCATATTGAGTGGTTCAGAGTTCAGAATTTTCTGAAAAGTAGTGATTTTCAAATATTTTAAAAAATTGTAATTTTTTTTCAAAAAATGGAAATTTTGGTCTCTAAATATATTTTAATATAAAGATTATGTTGAGCAGTTGGAATGAATTATATGAACTTTAATACCCGAAATAAGAACGTAAAACACAAAATAATCTATGCTTTATAAAACACCTTAACCATCCCTGCATAAATTGTTGGGAATGGAATGATGGAATCTCACTAACACGAGGATTTGTAAAAGTATTCAGTCTAATATAATTTTTCCGATAAATACTGAAATTTTCATGAACTCTTGTAGTAATATAGATTTTAAAAAGGACTCTAAAAAATGACACTGTACGTTTAAAATCTAATATTGATAAATTATCGAATTAAGCAAGTAAAAAAAAAAGAAAAGAAAATTGACCGTTTATGTTTTGCAGTGAATGAATATATTTATATTTTTAAATTTTAATGGCAGATCTTAAATTCAATATTATATAATTGGAGTTGCAACTTGCAAGCCGGACGAGTGTTGTCAGAGAGAGTAGTAGGTTAAGCAATTAATCCCCCGCGGAGCAACCTACCTCTGAAGTCTGAACTATTATTTATTCGGCTGCACAAAGCCATGCCTCATTTACTCCCCTTCCCCTTCCCCTTCCCCACCACTGCCCTGATCTTCAAATCCTCACTCACCTCAATCCAACAATTAAAGCTTCTTTCGAAGCCAAAACCAACTTGGACACCAAAAGAGGAACACTAAAGAAGCAATAAAAACGGAGAATAATTGAAGAAAGAAAGTCTCCACAATATATTAACCATGACTATCAAAAATTGCGGCAATCACGGAGAATGCGAGCGGCGGCGCTACTATAAACGCCTCTGTGCATTTTTTTTGGGCCTTATCATCCTTATTTTGTTCATCATATTGATCGTGTGGCTCGCTCTTCGTCCCACCAAGCCCCGGTTCTATATCCAAGATGCGACAGTTCGTGAATTGAATGTATCTTCCTCTGCCGACATGATCTCTACCATTATTCAGGTAATTAATTTGTTATACACACTCTGTTTGATCCAATTGTTGATTCTTTTATTCCAATTCAACGCTCAGGTTTCTTATTGATCCATCTTTCTTTGAGGACTATGCCACTATTGCTCACTAAATTAGATCGATGTAGCTCTAGTGCAGTATAAATTGCTCTAAATTAGACTATAAATTGCCTTTTCTATTAGTTTTGGTAATAAATTCAATTTTTATATTTGATCACACAGGTAACAATTGCTACCCGTAACCCGAACGGCCGTATCGGGATCTACTACGACAGAATAGACGTATACGCCACATACAAATACCAACAGGTCTCTATTCCAGCGCAGCTGCCGCCGGTATACCAAGGCCACAACGACGTAGATATATGGTCCCCTTACTTGTACGGTGCCGATGTGCCGATCGCTCCGTACCTAGGCAATTCTATCTTGCAGGATTGCCAAGCCGGGTTCATACTGATACATGTGAAGATCGACGGTCGAATCCGGTGGAAAGTCGGGAGCTGGATATCGGGCCACTACCACCTGTTCGTCACATGCCCGGCATTCTTGGTTACCCAAGGGAATACTCAATCGTTTCGCTTTCAACAAATGGCGTCGTGTAGCGTCGAAGTCTAATTAAGTTGTTAATTGATTCTCTAGTAAGTGCTTTTTGAGAAAGCTCTGTTTATTTTAAGTTAAATATCTTTTGAGGTGGCTATAGAAAGGTAGGTGGGGATGGTGAATTGGTGACAAAAAATAAAGGATACTGGAAATCATTAAGGCGGTGCGTGTATAGTTGCTTCTGGAAATTAAAGGTGTATTAGTGTTAAACTTTTGTGTTTAATTTGTTCATTACAATAATATATATATAATAATATTAACATTTTTAGAGACAATAATATATAATGCAGTTGCACAAAAAGTTGAAGCTGAGCTGTCATGATAAGAATGGCTCACTGAAATTATTGGGATAATATCTGGCGGCCCAAGTAATTTACAAGTGGCATAGGATAGATAAAATAAATTAATTAGTTTCTTTTAGGCCTCAAAATTCATGTGATTTGAGAACTTAGAGATCCGAGATTGGCTCTTCAACCGAGGAGAAATCTTCCTTGTAATCTTCCAAAAGGTTAAGAAAAGGATTTCACTGGGACAGGTCGGCTGCTGTCTCCTCTCAATTTGTCCCAAAATCACTGGACCGTGCAATGTAGAGTTGTAGACCGTAAAGGTCCAGATCATTGTAACAAACATTGATTTGTAGACCGTAAAGGCCATTTATAAATGCGCTTCTTTTGAAAAGTCTACGCAAATTATTTTTCTTCTAAGATTGCTGGTAAAATATTTTTTGGGTCCATTTTTCTTTTCTCTTCGTTTTCTTTTACAATTTTAATTACATTAATTTTGATAATTGATATTTAACAATTTTTATATTGTTCAATTTTGTAGAAGATTTTCTTATTATTATTCAGATTTAATATTTAAAAAATTGAATATTTTAATTTAATGCAAATTAAATCTCAAAGTTAATACTAAATTCTAAAGATTGAGCCATTTAATTAGCAACTGTACTCTCCATTATTATTTTTATTATTCAATTTCATGTACCCATTAACTGTGGCATCTGCAGTAGATCCCTTTATAGTTGATAAATTCACAATGAAACATTCCTTTTATATACATTTTTTATACAAAACCACGTTAATAATCAATAAAGACTGAAAATAGATACCCAAACAAACAAACAAAAAATTGACTTTCAGTCATATTTTTTTTCCAAATAAAAATTATTTACATGATTAGAGTTGTTATCACAATTCCATCCAATAAAAAACAGCATACCAAACCTAATGAAAAATATATAGGATGTGCATGACGCGGGAAAATTTTTATCTATAGAAATTATTAAATACAGATGTACAGAAATAGAAAGAGTACCTCATTTCCAACAAATATAGAAAGATCTGACTCAATGAGTCCGATTTAAATTTATGGATCGGTCTCAATGGTCCAGATCCATCAATAATCTGATTTTCTGTGACATCCATAAATAATCTAATTTTCTGTGACATCAATAACTTGATTTTCTCAATGATCTCAATGGTTCAGATGCCACAGAAAATCAGGTTACATTAGTGTTTTGCTAGAGAGGGCCACATAAAATGAGGCACATTAACTTGATTTTCCCCATGACGCGTACACTTGAGAAGACCATGTGCCAGCCAAACCTCTGTTTCCTTTTAATATCGTTTTAATTTTCTTATATTTCTCGTGGCAAAATTTGATTCCAGACATAAAAGGTACTTTATTAGTCTGTGGTCTGTCTATCTCTATCGACTGCGACTGGAATATATTTATAGCACCAACTAAATGGGACCCACTCTGACACTAACCCAGTTTGAGTCGTTGTTGACCTGAAAAGCAAAGCGTACATGAAGTAGCGTAGCCGTCAAAATAGGAGCTGCTACCCTTTCAGTTCAAGAAACTTGTAATTTTCGTTTCCGCTTATTCTCTGTTTTGCATATATATATAATGATTCTGTGCATACAAGGACCTATTTGTAAAATGAACATATTTTCATTTTCAAAGTTCAAACAGTCGATCCGACCGTTCAACATTTTCTCCATATTACAATGTACTTGGAGGTCAAATTTTACATTTTTTTTGATTTTTTTTACTATTTATTAAGTATTTTACAAAACTAGTCAAATTCAGACCATTGAATTTTGTACCCATCTTAATAAATAATAAAAAAATTCAAAAAAATGTAAAATTTGACCTCCAAGTACATTGTAATATGAAGAAAATGTTGAACGGTCGGATCGACTGTTTGAACTTTGAAAATGAAAATATGCTCATTTTACAAATAAGTCATTGTATGCACAGAAGCATTTGCCATATATATATATATATATATATATAAACACATTAATTTACTGAAATAACTATTAAAATAATAAAAAGTTTCAGATCAGCTAACCATCAGCATATCAGAATAAAAATAAATAAATATTTGTTTTTCCACTGATATTTGATCATTGCAATAGTTATTCGCTAGTATGGAATGACTGGTGAAGTCGTGATAATTAATTACTTTTTCTTTCTGGAATGACTGGTGCTTGATATAACAATTCCGAGCGAGTGGGTGTCAGTTTCATAGTGATTTGTTAGGTCTCTTTCTTGTGTTAATGGAAAGATTGATTCAAAAGCACAAGCATTATGATTATGATAAAGCCTTCCTCTAGGTCTAGGGTGTCCTTAGTAAGTGTGGTTAAAGGTCACTTTCAATTCTCTAATTACTTCTCTTCAATAACTATATATAAGAGAGAGAAGGGATCGGATGACACTCTTTTTTTTGTGATATCGGATGATACTGTGCATTTTCAAAGTCCAAACAGTTGATCCAAGTCCTTCAACATGATTGATATATTAAAATGTGCTTGCAGATCAAATTTTATATTTTTTTTGAATTTTTTTACTATTTATTAAGATGGGTACAAAAATTCAATGGTATGAAAACAACGATTTTGTAAAATACATAATAAATAGTAAAAAAATTCAAACAAATGTAAAATTTGATCTGCAAGCACATTTTAATATATCCATCATATTGAACGGTTTGGATCAACTATTTGGACTTTAAAACTTTAAAATTAGCAGTCAACATAACATGAACTGTTTCAGTTTAAGAATTTGTTATATACATACGTATTTCAACGAAATACTTACTTTTAGGTTGGAGAAGAGAGATGGAATATGATTAAATAGGGTTGGGCCTGTGCTAAGTTTTAGAATCGGCTTGTCACCTCATATTTTGGTTCAGTTTACTCAGTCTTTGACATCAAATTAGAAAATTGAAATCTGACCAGTTTTACTATATTGTTTATTTGATCCGATTTTTCTTTTTGATTGAATATCAGATCCGACTTAGTCCGGTCTAAATTGATGGTGTCAGACGAGCATATGATGCAATGTGGACTTTTATGGCCATCTCTAATGGAGATTTTTTTTTTTAAACCTTGACAGCGATGGTCAAGTATATATAATTCATTAAATAAAATAAAATTACATCAATCGTTCACATCTACGACAATATTAACACATCAAAATCTAAACAACTCATCATCTAGATCATAAACAATATATCACAACATCGAGCAACACAACACAAAGTCTAACCTCACAACATCTAGCAAACCGACTGCAAGTGGTCGTCAATCTCCACTGCCCTCCATTGCACCAGCTGGATAAGGCATATATCTAGGCTTAAGTATGGTGGCGGGTGGGGGAGGCCGGCACGCACCGCAGCCTCCCCTAACCCTGCTTAGGATTTTGGTGTAACCGGTTTAGAGGTAGGGAGAGCGACGAAGTTAGGATTTAAAGGGTTGCAAATAAGCAGTGGATCTGACCTCTTTCTCTCTCCCTTGAAGTCAGATATATGGACAATAGAGGCAAGGTAGATGGTGAGAGCTGGGCCAGAGTAGAAAGGAAAAGAGCAACAGAAACCCTGTTTTCTGCTCTTTTTGTCTCTTTCTATATCGCTCACGTTCACCAAGTTATTCGCTTTCGATCACCAAGTCTCGCAGATATACACGAGGGTTACTGTACTGATAAGGGTAGGGGACTCGGGGCGTGGGTGGGTGAGGGTGGAAGGAGGCGTGGATGAGGGTGGGTGAGGGACGGAGATGGGTGGGCAGAGAGGGAGGAGGGGAGATGTGGGCTGGCCTCTCTAATGGAGAGTTAGCATGTGCCCATAGGCCATAGCTTGCTTGGATTAAAATCAAACAGCCCAACTAGGGATGGTAATGGAATAGAGTGGGTTAGTGACAACTGATAAGTCTGAAATTTTTTTGAAACCTTGACAGCGGCTGTCAACTGACAAGTCTGAAATTTAGTTGCTCCAAATTTTAGACACAAGTCGTCTGATTACTACCATCCAACCTAAAAATTATGACTAGGTTCGCCTATTATATATAGCTCCCACTAGGCCGAAATTTTTATTTATACCATTTTAAGAAAATCAATTAATAAAATAACCATTGTTTCTGGTCAATTCTAAATCTAACACGGCCGCAGAATGTCGGAGCGGACCCATATGGGGGGTACCGCAGAATGCCGGAGCGGACCCTCATATGGGTCCGCATAATGCCCGAGCGGTCCCTGGGACCGCTATATGCCGGCGCGGACCCTTTATTTTTTATTTTAGAAATACGAAATTGTAATTTGTTGAGGGTTATTTATTTAGTTTTGAATGTGGTTTAAATTGATTTTTTGTCGTATCGTATTTTAGATATGTCGTTCGTTTGAAATATTTTAGATATTTTAGATATGTGGTTTCTTTGAAATTCTTTTGTGTACTCTGAGATGATGAAATCAACAAAATAAATAAATAACAACAAAATAAAACAAACAAGAAACTAATCAACGAAATAAATAAGTATCTGACAAAACATCTACCAATACTACAAATATGAATCTAACAAAACATCTAACAGTACAACAAATAAAAATCTACGGCTCTGGACTAAACACCGTACTCGCCTTCTTCTTCCTAAACCCCCGACCCCGCCTGTAGAGTGGCGTCTCGTCAGTATCTGCGGAGGATGCAGAGTCATCTGCCTGGACATCCGTAGACTGAACCGGCTCCTGGCGAACCTCCTCAATCTCGGATGTCTGCTGGACCTCATGACCAAAAACTGTGGTCTGTCCAGACTCAGCTTGCGTGAATAAAAACGTCTGTCTGGCAATGGGGTCATCGTGGAGGGAAGGGTGAGGTACCTGCTGTGAGGACTGGCCAGGGAACTGCGGGATGGGCTCTGTCTGAACATACCCTGGCTGATAGGCAGGAGGTGCTGTCTGAGTGGGACTGTAACCCGGGGAATACAGTCCATCTCCCTCTGTGCCATACTTAGTGGAGATATTGAAGCCCAGGTCCTCCTCGTGTCCATCCTGTAATAACTTACAAATTAGATAATGTATTGAATAAGAAAAAAATCACAGTTATGTATTTTAATTTAAACTATACGTCGGTAGGCATCCTAGCCTGGGATCCCATGGCGTCCTGTGCGGCTCGGCGCATCAACTCGGCACCTCGGTTGAACGCCTGACCGACCGTCTCAGCGCCGTGGACGGGTGCAAACACGTCCTCATCACCAGTGTAGGGGACATAGACATCGGGCTCGTCAGATATGTCGTCCACTGCATCAACACCGCCCAAGCCAGCGCACCTCAGTAGAGAGTTGAGGCGCGCCCTGTACCCATACTGGCACACCGCAGGTACGTTGTGCTTGAGAATGATCTTCCCGAGCCTCTTTCATCCCCTGGTGACGGCCATCGTAGCCCCTATGACGCAACTCTTGACAAGATATAATGCCTGAAAATTGAAAAAATTATGAAGAAGTTTTACAATTGTAAATATTAATAGTTTTGAATTTGAAACTTCAAATTAAAAATACCGTGGCTGCGAAAGGTGCGCCAGCGGAGATAATACCGTGGATCCGTCCCATATGATCCCTCAGCTTCGATACCCGCTCATGCGGGTTGTCGGCGATGCATCCCTCGAGAAATATGGTGTACGCGCCATGATTCTGGTACCAATCTCTGTAAGGTCTGTACGAATTACAACAAATGTTAGATATTCCAATCAAAAAACTATAGTTGAAGTTTTGAATTAATAAAAAAAATTCTTACACTGGCGCGACATCCATCTGACGGTCGGGCTCGACCAATGGGGGATCTGCAGCTCCTGCCTCGAACACGTAATCTGCACGGGCAATCCCCCAGTCCTTGCCTGCAATGGTCTCCCTGGGATGGTGCAGCCCTCGCCAGACCTCCTCGCTGATCGGTACCGGGGGCGGAGCAAGCTGGCGCATCCCGAACTGTCTCATGACCCGTCCGGGGTAATGGTGCTCGATGATCTATATATTTTAATACGTTAGACTGTTTTTATTAAATTAAGTCGCTTGTGTAAATAACTAGCATAAATAAATTACGGTACCTGAAAACATATAAGTGGCACCTCTGCACGACAGAAATGCTCCTGCTGACGACATCGCTCCAGCAATATCTCAAGATATGACCGATGTGCGCCATCCACCTCGACCTGGAAGTATAGATTTAATATCATATATCAATTCGAACTGGAAAAAATTTAAATCAAAATAAAAACAAAAGTAAACTTACATAATCTCTGTAGGGCTCCCAAGTCACAAACTCGGCATCATCTCTGAGATGCTCGATCTCCTGTCTCCAGAATGTGATGCCGAGAGACGCGCCATGCCCTGCACCCACCCAAATCTTGGGATAGCAGTACTTGGCGGCAAATGCAGGGCAGTTATCCGGCTCTGGCTTGCCCCACTCTGGCACATCTGTCTTGTTGGCCAGGACTGGACTGCCAACAATCAGATGTGCGTAGGACCAGTGCTGTAGTAACATGCACGGTCCAATGAAGGTCTTGTTCTTCTTCAGGCAGGCTATGTTAAGACCCCTTTATAATTTACAAAGTCAGTGTTACTACACTACGATGTATAATATTTGAAAATATTTATAAGAATGTGTTTCTTACCTATATAGGCATGCCAGCGTGGCACCTCCCCAGTTGAACCTGCCCGCAGTGGACAGGTCGCGCAGAAGCTCGAGGTAGCACAGCCGCACCTGATCTCCATGCGAATCTGTAAACAACCGACAGGTGATCATCTCCAAAATATAGGCGCGCAGGTGTCGGTCAACAACCACCTGTTATAGATTAAAATTAGAACATTACTTACAAGAAAATAAATATAATACTATTTAAATTAAATCTTGTACAAACAAATACCTGATCTGGTCGATCCGAAAAATCCTTGAATCTTGCCCGCAGCTTTGCCAAGATGATGCAGCTGGGCGAGACCACGGTCTTCTCACCTCTCTTCTTCTCTTTCTGGAGATCCTCGTGCGAGATCCCCAATAGCTCCGAGCACAATGCCCGGAAGTCTCCGTACTCGACGCCCGTGACCGGCTCCCCGATAATAGTCATACCCCACAGGCAACTGACGTCCTGTAGGGTGACTGTCATCTCAGCATGGGGGAGATGAAAGCTGTGCGTCTCGGGACGCCATCGCTCAACGAGGCCAGAAGATAAACCCTCGTCAGCATTATCCTCGGCCATCTGGGATATCTGGTACAATCCCATCGAGCGTAAAACCCCCCGTACACCGGCTGGTACTGTAAATGAGTGCGGTTGTGACGAACCGTAACCGCATCCAAACTCTGCATTTAATTAAATAATCAGATCAAGTTCATTCATCAAAAATTCGGGATGACAAATTTATAAATATGACAAATTTACTTACCCCAGTGGCAGCCTCTAAAATCCGATGCTCCACATTCGGGTACCACAAGAAGTCGCTGACCCTGTCGGTGCGACTCCGGATACCCGGAACATCCGCCAATGCTGTCTCGATGTATTGAGACATCTCGTATGGCGTGGCTGTAGGGCCATGCTGTGTACCCCTACTGGAGGATGGTCTATCTCTACTGGATGTCATGCTGTATTGGATAATTTTTGGTCAAATATGAGAGTTTGGTAAAAGTCCGGTTTAAATTTGGGTACAATTCTAATTAAATTTGGGTACAATCCAATTAAATTTGGGTACAATCCAATTAAATTTGGGTGCATTCTAATTAAATTTGGGTGCAATCTAATTAAATTTGGGTGCAATCTAATTAAATTTGGGTGCAATCTAATTAAATTTGGGTGCAATCTAATTAAATTTGGGTGCAATCTAATTAAATTTGGGTGCAATCCTAATTAAATTTGGGTACAATTCTAATTAAATTTGGGTACAATTCTAATTAAATTTGGGTACAATCTAATTAAATTTGGGTACAATCTAATTAAATTTGGGTACAATTCTAATTAAATTTGGGTACAATTCTAATTAAATTTGGGTGCAATTCTATTTCTAAATCCTAAATTAATATCTAACTCTAAACCCTAAACCCTAAATCCTAATCCTAAACCCTAAACCTAAACCTAATTACTACTCTACACTAAAAATTAAAACTAGAGAAGAAGAAGAAAACTTACCCGAGGTCGAAGGGATTGAAACTTCTTTGAAATGATATGAAATCTGAAACCAGCGGCCCCTTATATAGGCTCCTGCAGGGGACCGCTCCGGCATTCTGCGGCCCCAGGGACCGCTCCGGCATTCTGCGGACCCATATGAGGGTCCGCTCCGGCATTCTGCGGTACCCCCCATATGGGTCCGCTCCGGCATTCTACGGCCATGCTAGATTTAAAATTGTCAGCAAAACGGTGGTTATTTTATTATTGATTTTCTTAAAATGGTATAAATAAAAATTTCGGCCCACTAGGCATGGCCTTATGTCATTGAAATATTTTAAAGTAACAAAAAAAGGGTTATCTAATGATTATTACGTTGTTAACAATTTAAAATTATTTTTGAATCTATTTTCCCTCCTGAATATCTTTGTGTTGTTACATATTATATATTGAGGAGGGTTCAAATGCCTCCATTTTTCATGCCTCCACCGTGCCTCTGTTTTTGAAAACTTTAATAACTCAAAATTTAAAACTTAAAAATCAAAATAAAACCGTTGGATATGATCTAAATCATTTTATCTATGCACGTGTAAAAATTTATGACATTTCAATTTTGTTTTGGTTGTCATCAATAACTTGTAAAAAACGCACTAATGTGGATAATTTCTAGACGTTGATTTTTCAACTTATTGATTCACATAAAAAAAAATCAAAATGTAATAATTTTTTATGAGCACATTGATAAAATAATGTAGATCATATCCAATGGTTTTATTTTGACTTTTAAGTTTTAAATTTTGAGTTATTAAAGTTTTTAAAAGTGGAGGCATGAAAAATGGAGGCATTTGAACCCTCCTCTTATATATTATATTAAGTATAGATCACTTATTATAGAGTCCGGCTAGTATGATATCAGTGTCATTTCAGTTTATATATTATACCAACTCTAAAATCTATCGAATCAACTTTAAATAACAAATTTAAACCGTTGAAACCGATCTACATCATTAGCTGTGTGCTCACATGCAAAATTTATATTTTGTTCAAATTTATTTAGTACCAAGTCAAGCGGTCAAATGTGAGAGTTTTTAAGTTAATTTTTAAAGCATTCATTTTTCAACATTTTTGACCGTCTGACTTGGTATTAAAATAACTCGAAAAAATATAATTTTTTTATGTAAACACATCACTCATACAGTAAATCGTTTTGAACGGTTTGGATTCGTCGTTTGAAGTCTATCCAATAAATTTCGGACTTGGTATTATATGATACCAATGTTATACTAGCTGGACTCCTTATTATAATGTATTAAATAATATTTTTATTTAACTTTTCTAAGACCCTTAAAAGCATAAAAAATAATTTACAAGGCGTTGATTACATGATCGGATAGCTAATATTACTTAAGATGGAGTAAGTGGAATAAATTATATCACTGGAACTGTCAAACGAGAAGTAAAAACATAAAAAGTAAGATGCAGTAAGATATGATCACAGTGGAGTAAATTACTCCACTTTTCTTGACAAATTAGTTTACTCTACTTTTAGGACTTACTGTCAAAGACATAGGAAATTTTTTATCTATAGAAATTATTAAATACAGATATACGGAAACAGAAAGAGTGTCTCGTTTCCAACAAATATAGAAAGATCTGACTCAATGAGTCAGATCCAAATTTATGGATCGGTCTCAATGGTCCAGATCCATCAATATATATATAGAGAGGTTAACTAATATCAAAACGTTTGTTCCGGAACGGTGGTGCAACCAATTGGTTTCCGATTTTCAAAGTCCAAACGGTCCATCCAGGCCGTTAGATGTGATCTCTATATTATAATGTACTTGGAGACAAAATTTTACATTTTTTTTGAATTTTTTTTCTATTTATTAAGCCCATTTTAAAATTACTGATTTTAATAAATAGTAAAAAATTTCTGGATCATTGAAATCAGTAATTTTAAAATTAACTTAATAAATAGTAAAAAAATTCTAAAAAATGTAAAATTTGGTCTCCAAACACATTTTAATACAGATTGAATGTTGAACGATTTGGATAGACTATTTGGATTTTGAAAATGTAAAAACCGAAACATTTGTTCTGCGGCCTAGGAACAAACGTTTTGATATTAACCAACCTCTATATATATTGATGGATCTGGACCATTGAGACCGATCCATAAATTTGGATCTGACTCATTGAGTCAGATCTTTCTATATTTGTTGGAAATGAGATACTTTTTCTGTTTTCGTACATCTGTATTTAATAATTTCTATAGATAAAAAATTTCCATGTATTCATTTCTCGATTTCTCTTTCCTCGTTAGTTGATAATTTAATCCATGATTTAAATAACAAGTTCCAATTAAATAAGAATAGTTTTAACCATGACTTAAAATAACAAGTTGGAATTAAACAAAAATAACTAAAGTCAACTTAACTTTTGGAGTAAGCCAGGGATTTAATATTTCTCAAGCAAATATGGGTGATATGATTAATTATAATTGTTTAATTTTTCCAAGCTGGACTACAATTTAAAACTCAAATAATATATTGGTTTACAATGATCTTTTTACTGGCGCAGGATAAGTATCTGGACGCTTCGTTTCTATAAGATGTATATTAAACAACAGAATAAAAAAGAATGACCCACCATCATTATCAACACCATGTCTGTAAAGATTGAGAAGTATCCCATCTCTATATCCAAAAAAAAGTGGCATTATCTTCACTAGCACTAGCCTAATCGCAAATAAAGCTGGAATATGCAAAGGAGGATGTGCATCCAATATGCTAATGATTAACGAATATCTCGGATCATAAAAGATTGGATTTCTGGATCAGAATATTTCCGAGAAAAGAATCAGATATCTGCTGCTATAATGGAGAAAACTGGGAGCCAAAACCTTGCGATTTCTGGATCAAATGCACGGTTCGCAATGAAATCCCTAACAAGTAATTATACAACGGATGTGGGTACGAATGAGTCCGGCTAGTATAATATTGGTGTCATTTCAGCCTATATAACACAAACTCCAAAATCTATCGTATCGACTTCAAACGGTTAATCCAACCGTTCAAACTCTTCTACTTTATGAGTTGTGTGTTTACATGCAAAATTTTATAATTTTTTGAATTTTTTTAGTATCAAATCAAGCGATCAAATGTGTGAGTTTTTAAGTTAATTTTAATGCATTCATTTTTCAAGATTTTTGACCGCTTGATTTGGTACTAAAATAACTAGAAAATATTTTTTTTTTGCATGTAAACGCACAACTCATAAAGTAGAAGGGTTTGAACGGTTGGATTAACCGTTTGAAGTCGATACGATAGATTTTGGAGTTGGTGTTATATAGGTCGAAATGACACCAATGTTATACTAGCCGGACTCGGTACGAATTACGAAAACTAATTAAAAGGTGTTACTTTTCTTTGCTTAACTAAATCGGAGAGAGAGAAAAGCAGCCAACAACGTTTGGATTTTGGACCACTTTCGCTTTCAAATTTCAATCCTATCCAATAAAATCAATTTTCTGAACTGATTGTTTGTTGTCTTATTAATTTTCACCGACTTTCTTGATTCTTCTAGAAAATGGTTCGAAATTTGAAGTTTTAGATTTTTCTAACTTTTTGTGCAACGCAATGGCTATTTTTTAATTCGTTGTGTTCGTTTTTCAGGACACAATTCTCATTGATTTATGTGCATTTCCTCGCTTCATTTCTGCCAAAAAAAAAAGATTAAATTTGCGTTCATTCTCGGACATATTTAATTATTTTTTTAATATGTTATACTTTTAAATATTTAGACAATTAGTTTTAACATAAAACTAATTATTTTTACAGATAATAATGAAGGATATGTCTGTAATCTCCATCCAGTGATGATACGGAAGCCATTCTCTCCCTCACTCAAAATCCTCCTCCTCTCCTCCATTATCTTCCTTCACTCAAAACCCTTTCTTTCTCCCTCCACGTTCCTCTCTCGAGCCCTACGTAGACTTGTCCTTGCCGCCGACATCGTCTGAGGGTCTCTCATACGCCATCTCAGGTATCTTTCTCTCTATAGAGCTCTCTTTCTCTCTTTGGGCTTGGAGACAATATCACAGACTTCTCTCTTCCCCTTTTTGATTTTATTGAAGTTTTCATTGATTTGGTCAATTCCTTTAGGTGTTGGATTTTGGTGTTCTTGCTAGACAAGATAGCAGAGGTGACCTGTCAGAATTAGTGTGGTACTGTTAGGTGCTCTCTATCTCTCTCGGCATCCCCATTCACTCTGCTTGTCTCCCTCTGTCGCATCTCTTATTCGCTCTGTCGGCACCATTATCTCTTATTCGCAAGTTGACACCTTGCATGCTCAACTTATTCCCCCCCAAACCGCAGTTGATGTAAGTTTCACAATTGCGTGATGCTGGAACCTTTGTTGAAGAAAGTTTGCCTCGGATATTCAACAAATTAGAGCGATGTGTGAGAGCATGAGTGCCAGAGTTACATACACCATGGAAGTTAGCAATGCTGAGTTAAAGGAATGGTGCTGTGAACTTCTGAGATTGGAGCTTCACACTCATCTCAACGGCTGCTACACTCCTGTGAGTCTCCTTTCTCTCTCTCACACTCGCCCATGCGCACAAAGGGTTGATTTTGCAATATCTCCCATGTAAAGGATATTCAATAAAATTTTAAAAGGAAAATCAACTGTGATCGCAGTGCTGAGAATTAGTCAGTTGCAACTTGCAAAAAGTAATTTCTTTTAACAATATATGCTGCAAATAGGAAGTTGAAGTTTACTATTTATTTTCGAATTTACCTGTTATCCTTTTAGCAAAGTGTTTTTTTGCACAATTCTTATTTGTTCTGTCAATTTTCTTTTCAACAATACAATTGTATCACCATACATTTCCAATTGCCTTCTCAATTTTAACTTCCTTCCACATCCCATTCATCAAAAGACATCATTTCCAAAGTCCTTTAGAAATAATATAATGTCAAAAATCCAATGCCTTATCAATTTCACCATTGTGGCACAACCCATTTGTAAGAGTGCTACATGTCTACACATTCTTGCACAAACCACTCACAGATAGATGCCCTTTGAAAATCAAGTTATCACTCATGCCCTTTGAAAATCATCACATCTACAAAATTTAATGCCTTCTCAGTTTTACCTTTCTTGGATAGCCCAGCCCATCTAAAAGAGTGTTATAGGTCACAACAATAGCCTCATGTCATCTGAAAATTACATCATCTACAAAATCCAGTGCCTTCTCAGTTTCAACTTTCTCGCACAGCGTAGCTATAGTAGTATTGTAAATCATAACATTAGGCTCATGCCATTTCAAAATGATGACACAGAAAATTCAGTGCCCTCTGATATTGACTTTTGTTGCACAGCCCATCTATAAAAGTGTTGTAGGTCACAACATCACGCGCATAGCCACAACCACGCTTATTTTGATGTCTACAATATTGTTTTATAGTTTGGAGATATTTCTATTTTGTTTCAATTTTAACATATTTTTATGTGTATTAATTATCATTTTATCAATTTTCCAACTATTTTCAAGTAGTTGTTTTGTAAGTTGTATATTTCAATGTGAGCTTTATGGAATGAGGTATAAATTAGCAATTAGGGTAATTGTGTACTTAGGTACCCTCCACCTACAGTAAAATCGCCAAGTCCAAATTCATAATAGATTGTAACTTGTGATTTTTATAAAAAAAAGGACTAAAATGCCCCTTTCTGAGCCAGTTAAAGCTTTCATCTGATTTTCTTGCATAAGCTATGCATGTCATTGTGAAAGACTATTATAACCAAACACATAATCAGATCAAGATGCATACACTTACACGACATAGTCCTGCTGTGTGTATTTACCAAATTTACACAGAAAATGGATATTGTACACTTTCAAAATGGATACTGTACACTTTCAAAATAGATATTGTACTCTTTCAAATTTTATTGCCTTAAATCAATTAATCAGAATATTATCCTCAAAATGGAAATGGATACTGTACTCTCTTAATAATATAATGTTCCAATCATTTCATTGATGATACTCCCTTTCCAAATTTTAGGCGTAATATAATAAAAACTGCTGCCTCTTCTCCGGTGACTTCTTGACTGAAGCTTGATCAATCCTCATCTCTATTGGACTCGGCCATCATATATATTTTTCACATTGACAAATTTTAAAGGTAATCTGAATTCCGAATTTTTATTTCAAGTAGAATACTCTGAATAATTCGTTGCTACCTTAGCTTCCTTATTTGTTCTTTGATTTTCCCAATTTGAGAAAACTGTCAATTGCAATTGTTCACATACATGAAAATGAACAGATTCAATTGAGTAATATCTAGATGCTAAATTTGGTGTCAAGAGTTCTTTTAATTTTCAAAGAAATTGAATATTACTTTATTAACCTAGATTTCCAATAGGGATGCAGTTATATTTGATTCTTGAGTTGCATCAGTTTGGTATATTTCGTGATATCTAATTCGACTCTAACAACACTCAGTTTTATATTGGGGCTGCTCAACAAGTTTTGGCTTTTCGTAAAGGTTTCCTTGTGAATTTTTAGGGCTTTGATTCAATTCTGGCATATTGTGGTTCAGTTAGTTCTGACCTTATTTAGAGTCAAATTTTCAGAATTTTGGTACATTCATTGGTATTTTGCATAGTTGCAGTGTTCCATTTCCAGTTCAGATCTGAGGAGATGGAGAGCTGGACAGAAGATTAAAGAAGTCACAGGAATTCAGGTCCTCTGCTGCACTACACTGTGCTGCCCAGAGTCTGATAGACCAGATTTTATCAAGATTTGTGCTGAGTTGTTGAGATCCGCACTCAAACCCCTCCCCCCAACAATTCGTGTTGAGCAGTGAGATGGAAGCAATAGCACTCTTGAAATTGAGCATGTTTTCTAGAAATTTATCGGTTCCCAACTTCAATCTATGTGGGTATAATGTTTATATTAACAATTGAAATTAAGCATGTTTTCTTGAAGTTCATTGGTTCCCAACAACAATCTATGTAGGTATAATGTCTATATTAAGAATTTCTTTTCTCACAATTAAGATATTTGTGGCTATGTGTATCTCCATGGCAAATGTAATTTGATCCTCTGCATGTATTGAAATATATAGAAACCAAATCCTCTGCATGTATTGGATTATTTTTGGTAGGTATAATTTGTGTTTCTTTTTCTTTTGTGGAGGAAAACGTTTCTCTATACTAGAACGAGGAAGAGATAATAATCTGTCACAAATGTAAATTGTAGCAGGAAGAGAGTATTCCCACAAAGGGGCTGTTATCTACTTCATTTTTCTTTCACATTCTTCTTTCATGTTCTAATATGTGCTTCGATTTCTGTCTATGTTTTTCATTAATCTAGGTATCATTTTATGTTAAATTAATTAATTTGTAAAAGTTAGAAAGATCATACTCATTATTGATCTGCTTAGGTATACAGTTTTTGATATGCTTATGTACAACTTTTGCTTTGTTATACGTATGTAAACTAATAGTTTCATGTTATTTATCTAATAATCTCAATCATCAAGCCGAAGCAAAGCGAGGCTCACCTCTAGTTTCTCTTACTACATGCCGTAACAGAGGCGCCCAACATATTATCTGTGCTTACTTTAAGATGCTAATATTATACCAGCAATAGCAACGGACGGATTGCATTGGGCCTGGTTTTTTATATCTGGATCCGGGTAGAGAAGGGGAAATAATGGATAAAAATAATAATTTCATAAACAAAAAGAAGAAATCAAACTCATGAGCTCTCGGAATAATGTTACGCATCGGGTCCACAGGTGTTCTTATTCCATCTCCCAACTAGATAAAGAAACATGACCAAATGACTGGGCTGGGTTGGGCTGGGTTGGGCTGGGTTGGGCTGGGCTTATCTCTCCTGATCTATATTCTTTTAGATATATCGGGTCGGGCCCGTAGTTGCATCTCATGTTAAGTTCGGAATCCCTTTTTTCATCTGATTTACAGCATCTGTACCAAAGCTTTTAAGATGGTGAATAGAATAACACCTTAACAGCCCCTCCCTTTTTTTTTTTTTCCTATTAAACCATATATATGTCATGTTTTACAGCATGTTTGAAATTCAGTTATTTCCTACGGACATTTCACATCTTACAATGTACTGAAGACAAAATTCAACAAACGCCAAAGAAAAATACAAGAAATATTCCTCACATCAATCCTCTTTATTAAGACAATTGCAGTGATAATGAATATTCCAAGTAATTTCTGCTAAAATCCTATTAATATTTGGTGAATTGAATAATGAAGTTTGCAAGCTTTCTCATATTTACCTTACTCGATTAAAATACCAATATTAGTTTCTTATCTGACATTTTAATATTTATAATTTGTACTAAACCTGGTTATATTTCATTGTAACTCTCAGTGTATTTTGTGGTTGATGACACAAATATTATTTCTGTACAACTCACATGGACAATGTTTAGATGGCAGTCATTTGATCGGCAAGGAACATCTAGTGTAACATTTTACGGATAAAAAAATAATGTTCATGCAAATGTTTTGTGAGAAATACAATTGATGGAATACAGTACAGTATAGGCTAGATTTTCTTTTTTTTACTTCTCCTTTTCTTACTTTCTTATTTTTTGCTCTGTGTTTCTTATGTTTTTTTGTAAAACGGATTTCTACCCAGAAACTCAAGAAACTATAACCAATCATGATTAATGAAAAAAATAGGGACTAGACCCTGATTGATTGCTCAAAAAAAAAAATAATAATAATGTTCATGCGAAAGTTTGTCTTTTGCTCTGACCTATGTTACTCGGATACTTTGGATTGGGTTTCGTATCCATATCGGACACGTATCCGATACCAATACGCGCCTGATGCGTATCGGATACGCCAGCTGGCATATCGGATGAGGTAGCGTATCTTTAATTTCTGATACAGTCGCCGATACTGGTTGAAACGGCAGGAAACGGCCCTGTCTAGACTGGATACGCATCCAATACGTCTAACACGTCCGTGCACCACGCATGCACCAACGCCAGATCACAGATTTGTGCACCACGCATAAAGCAAAGGCAAAAATCATTCCTTTTGCGCTATGCAGGAATCGAGTAACAACTATTTGATGTTAGAATTGAGTAACAATTATATTTAATATATAATTTCGTTATTTAATGTATATTTAATGATATCTATTGTTATAACTGCAGAATTTTTTATATTTAATTTATATAATTTAAGTGTTGAATTATTAATATGATTAAAATAATAAAAAATAATATATTTAATAGACGTAGCGTATCTAGGATTTTTTAAAATTGCCGTACCGCCGTATCCGTATCGTATCCGATACGATACTTGTACCGTATCCATGCAACATAGGCTTTGACAGAAGGAAGACATTAAATGCCCGTTAAAACTCCAGCCCAATATTATCTGGCGACTGAATTGGTTTATATGAAAAAAGGATAAAAATAATAATAATAAGTGACAGATACGAAATTAAGGTGGTCGAACACAACCCCATCATGATTCACCAATCAGCTTAGTTTTTTAGTGGCTTAACATGTTCACCTGGAGGCTGTCGATTATTGTCGGAAGCATGATGCCATCAATGGAGATATCCCGTAAAGCGGTGGAGAAACAAGTACCGAATTTTCTATTTTTAGAAATGTTTTAATTATATCGTAAAGAATCATGAACCACGCTTAGACGCTTAGTGCAGTGGTATGCGTAGTAACATGATTCGCGTTTTATTTGCGAGTAAAATATTTTTGGAAGTTTCCGAACCGAACAGCGAATAAAATGGTTGACCGAATTTTTACTAATTTATTCGCGAATAAAACGATTTTTACTAATTATTTACGTTTTATTCAAAAAAATCCGCTGCTCCGTAATCCGTGCATTGGGGGGTGAAATTCGTGGCATGGCAGGACCCCCACTTGGGTGAATCTCAGGCAAAATTTTTAATTTTGAAAGGCATTAGCGGACCCACCACGTGGTGAATCTGAGGCAAAGTTTTTTGTGAGCATGCTAATGTAGCATTCTATATTTTCTATATTTAAATCAAATCTTGAATTTTGGATTTTTTTTTTTTTGTTTTCTTGTTGTACCGAATTATTCCCGAATTATACTCGAATTATACCCGAATCACGAAATTTTGACCTCGCCGAACCGAACCTAAACTAGAGGAGGAATCTAGTTACAACAATTTTGAGTTACAACAAAGTTACCACAACCATTTTTTACATTTTCAAAGTCCAAATCGTCGATCCAAACCGTTCAACATAATCTCCACGATAAAATGTGCTTCTAGATCAAATTTTACATTTTTTTGAATTTTTTTACTATTTATTAAGATAGGTACAAAATTCAATGGTCTGAATTTGACTAGTTTTTGTAAAATACTTAATAATTATTAAAAAAATTCAAAAAAATGTAAAATTTTATCTGGAAGCACATTTTATTGTGGAGATCATGTTAAACGGTTTGAATCGACGATTTGGGCTTTGAAAATGTAAAAAATAGTTGTGGTAACTTTGTTGTAACTAGATCTCTCCTCCCTAAACTATTAGTTTGTCACTATGGTGGTACAAACATATTTGTTTTTTCAAACAAACACATTCAATTTTCGAGAATAGTATCTAAAAGATTTTTAAATGTACGGAATTATTTAATAAAAAAAATATTTTGTAAATAATTTAGAAAGGATATTTTTTTCGGACACTTTTATTATAAAAGGAAACTATATCAATGATACAGATCTTTAGGTACTTTTTAAACACCAATAGTGTTGAATCCTTGGAAAACTGATCGCTAATATTATTCCTTAGAGTTAATTCTTGCAGAAAATTAAATTTAAAAATACAAAATAAATTAATTTGTTGATCATTAATTCAAACTTTAAATTAATTTGTTGACAATTAATTTATTTTGTTCACAAAGAACTTGCAAAGAATTTGCATAATCTTTGAAAAATATTCACAAATGTTCACCAGCAAAATTCTCCATCCCAACAAAAATATCACTCAGATCTTCAAAAATATCACACAGAGCTTACTACATGCAGTTGAACAGAGTTTCATACTTCTTCGTTCAAGAATTTTTTTAAAACAATAAGAACAGATTTTGCTCAATTGCTCTTTCCGAAAATTAGCATTCAAAATATATATAAAAAAAAAACAAGCAACAGTGAAGGAGTTTTCTTCACCTTGCTTGTTGGGAGAAAGTGAGAGATACCTCCTGCTGGTGGCTTAAAGTGAGAGAGCAAGTTTGGAATAAATAGGAAAGAAAGATCCACCCTTTTTTTCTTTTTCCTCAATATTTTATATATTTTTTTGTTTGAATCATCAATTGCTACACATATCAAGGATGTGCTATAATGAATCAAGAAATAGACTTAGAAGACTTAACTCAAGATTAATTGTTAATTATAAATCTGTGAAATTGGTAAAATATGCTTGAGATTAAGGTAATTGACCTAAACCATTACAACGACTAATTAGGCGTTACAATGGAACAATTCATATTGAGAAATTCACAGAGTAATCGATTTATTCCGTTACAATGGCTAATAAGGCGTTTAACAAAACAATTCATTTCGAACTCCAAAATCTCCAGAGAGTTCCATTGTGACGACCGTTGCAACGCTTAATGAACGTTAGGGTTTCCAACATAGTGAAACCTACTAAATGGGACCAACCGTTACAACGACTAATTAACTGTTATAACGGTTGATGTCAGTTACCTTATTTTGCTTCTCTCTCTATAAATAGAAGCAAAATCTAGGTTTTACACATCTCTTCTAACCGTCTCAAATTGCAATACTACATTTTTAAAACAGATCTAGAATTTCTCATTGTTGCTTGTGCATCAAACTTCAATATATTTACAACAATCTCAAGCATACTCCACCATACTCAATCTTGTGTAAGAATTAGAGTGTTTTGTGTGAGATCTCTTGTTTGTTTAAACACTAGAGCCTTTAGTGCTCAAGAGCCAATTTCGTGCTCGGACCATGTGACTTGTAAGGGCTCACCGGTTCTACCTTGTACTCCTTTCTCATTGGGCAAAGAAGACGCGGCATCTCGAAGGTCGTGAAGCCCCAGAGACGTAGGCGTTAGTGCCGACATCCGTAAACATATCTCGTGTTAAGTGTCTCTTAACTCTTTATATTTACTTTACGTACACTTATTTATTTTTAAGTTTCTTATTTCTGACAAGAACAACTTACGTACACACGAGATTTATTTTTATAGTTAAATATCAAACCATTTAGGGTTAAAATTTTAGAAGGCCCCATATTCATTCCTCTCTAGGTGTCGTTAGGGACAACAGCTTTTCCCACGATTTCCTTGATCAGCAAGTTTCAAAAATAACGAATTCTGACCGACATAACAGTTTATGCGGATCTATATACGGTTTGTGAGAAACGCATGCGATTTGTCCAAGTTGTGATATTTACATCACACTGTAGATATCTTGCAAGCTTTCTGAAAGTGGTAGAACACTAAAAACAGAGTTACGGTTGATGAGCTACGCCTGTTTTAAGTTCTATTTACAGAAATCATGGTAAAATACGGAACTCTTTGCAGCCCACAAAAACTCCTTTTTGCGGCTCACAAATGTTCTTTCATTTCATCTTTTACGATATTTGAATTTTATTAAACTATTTAATTAAATCCAAAATATCATATAATTATCCCCATAATTATTTATCTCATGTTTAAGTAGAGAAACCAATTTATTAGTCATGTCACACATGCCAAATAAATCAAGGAGCCTTTCTAATTAATTTCTTATGGGTGTGACCTTGTGGGATCTATTTCATTTGACAATGGAATCTGAACTCCTTTCAATTCCATAAATTACAAGTGGCACCTAGCAATATGCATTGTACTTACCCAAAAGACACAGATGATAAGTACTTATTATATCACGATCCCTAATGCAACAATTGCCTCGTGTCAATTCCATGTCTCATGATATCATGAATATATTCAAGATAGGAATGTCTCATCATTGCAAATCTACTCGTTTTTTTATTCTGAAATAATTCAGTAATTATGATTAACTCCTTAATCATATGTGCACATACTTGTATTATTTCATCAAGGGGCCTACTGATATCATCACTTATTTTCATGAGGGACATTGGTATTCTTGATGATTACTATCTTTCTACATAAGAGACACTTACTGAGATAGAATCTGTATGGTTGTCAGTTACAGACAACGTTGGATAATACCTAGAATACGTATTCTCATGTGAGAGAAGTAACACCGTCTCGTACCTTAGAATTCCAAACACAAATAAAACATTAATGACACAAACACAATTCATATTAAATGTTTTATTTTGGTCACGTCCAATCTCCTGATCTCCATTAGGTATCCATTTGATTAGATTGACAACTCCTTATCATATGATCTGTAGAACATGATCATCATCTAATTTAAATGCTAATATTATACTGGCAATTAATGTTCTTGTTAATTACGAAGACTATGGACACTTTAGAGTATTTATTAACTCATGTATAGAGTTCCACAATTCCAAGTCCTCAACCTGAATGATCTATAAGTAATGATATACTCAAGGAACAAAATGATAAACATATCATCCAATTACATGAACAAAACTTGGAATACAATCATCTTATGATTGGCTTCTAGATCACAACACTAACAAATGCTGCCTCAGCAATCATCGTAGAGTGAATCTCCGAAAAGTCCGACTTTGGGGTGCTCATGTTCTGCAGAATCCCGATCATTATAGTCTTTCAAATCTTCATATTTGGGAGATCTGCTAGCCTGAGGACCCTGTCGAGCTGGTCCTTGTACCTGGCAATGACGACTGGCGGTGCAGCCATACATAACCATTTCTTCTCGATCTTCTTCCAGTCTCTTGTGATTGTCAATTTTGCGTTGATCAATACTTGATGTTCATGAGTGTATGTAAAAAATTAAAAATTAGTTCAAATAACACTTCAATTCTCATAATTTTTAGTAATAAACATGAATTAGAATAACTTACAATTTGTGCCGCCGGGCCAGCGCTGGGATATAGCCGTACTCATCAGTAGTTGTGTTGCGTTGTATATGGAGCGGCTTCTCATTGATCTCGGTGATCTGACCGTGCAAGAACACTGTAAATGCACAATACTTTGTGCGCCTCCTCAGGGTGCGCAACAACTGGTGCGCATGCCCAGCTGGTGCACTAAATTGGTGCGCATCCTGAAGACGCGTGCATGGTAAGATGTGAATTTTGATATGGCTGATGCGCATCCTGAGAGTATGTGCGTGGTAAGATATGAATTTTGAGTCAAAAGGTGATGGTTGTTTAATTTTAAATTATTGAAGTGGTAACTAAAAAAATTCAGTATTTAATATCTCGACCGTCGATCAGAATATAGGCCAATTCAAACCAGAAATGCAGGAGTCTTTTAATATTTGTGCCAATACAGATCGGACGGTTCCGATTTCCTCTTCAAAATTTGTTTTTTTTTCTTCTTATTGGAGCATGCAAAAATTCCTACAAATCAGTTTGTGTGCACATCTGAATTGTGAAAGACACCTAGTATTCAAATACATATGAATTAAAAGATGACATCACATGGGTCCGTTAATAAAAGTTCGCCCAGTATCATATAATTGAATTGGTATACGAACAAAAACAAGTATTAGAAAAAGACGACGCTAATAAGTTCAAACACAACCCAATCATGATTCTGCACCAACTTAGGATTTCTTTTTCTTTTCCCATCTATCACATCTCTATAGCAGAATAAAAAAAGGGGGAAAATAACAAGGAGACTAGGAGTCTAGCTGTCTAGGAGAGCCTTCCTGAGTGGCTTCTATGAATGAGCTAGCGTTGACCCAACTGTTAACATCTGCTTGACCAATTAATCCCGCTGCTTCTTCCTTTCTTCTTCTTGTTTACCCGGTCGTCACTCCAACTAAATAACTTCCCCACTTTCTCTTTCCATTCCCGAAACCCACCAAAAATTCCCCACGCACCAATCAAATGGGATCCAACACTAACCCGCGGGGCTGCTGCGCGCGTTGCTGCTCTGGTCTGGTCAGTCTCGGCTTCCTGGTTTTGGTCTACTGGTTGATCTTTCAACCCCACCAGATCCGCGCCTACGTGGACACTGCCACGCTGTCAAACTTCTCTCTCTCCAACACCACATCGGCTCCCTCGCTCACCTACAACCTCAATCTGACCCTCTCGCTCCGCAACCCCAACCGCCGGATCGGGATCTACTTCGATCGCCTCTCCGCAGCTGCTTTCTACGACGGGTCACAGCTGGGCCCCACGGAATCTGACTTTGACCCTTCCTTCCAGAAAAAGAAGACCACCAAAGTGGTGTACCCGGCGTTCGCGGGGAAAGAGAACAATTTGGGAGGAGGGGTGGGAGATGCTTTTAGCAAGGAACAAAAGGAAGGAGCGTATAATGTTCTCGTAAAGTTACGTTCGAAATTGAGGTATAAATTATGGTTTGTGAAGGTGCATTTTAAACCCAAAATCGATTGCTGGTTAAGATTTCCATTAATGGCAAATGGGAACGTTTCGGTGGCTGCATTCACCAAGTGTCACGTTGACTATTGATGTGTGAAATTCCATTTGTTATTTTATTTATTGATGTTGATATTTCTCTGATTGCGACCGCGTTTAGAGTGAGGATTGTGATTTAATTTGGATTTTGAAATTACATTTTCGAGCTATATATTGATCTTTATCAGATTGTATTCCATTTCAATTTAAACTGTAAGTTCATTGATCGACCTTCTAGTTTCATTTACTTTTTAAAAGGCCTTGATTTAACTAATTTTGGGGATTGGTTTCCATTAGACAGAGAACAGTCTCTAGCCTTAACGGGTTTTGTATAGGCTTAACGAGTCTCCAGTTATGTCTGTCAGATTTGGGGGTGTCAATGGGTACGGTACGGGTCAGGTGGAGGCATTTTCATACCCATATGTCAAGTATTATCTAACAGTAAAAGAGAGAGAGAAACATATTCTTTATTATTGATTTTCTATGTTGTTACATTTACAGAGGGGGCTATTTATAGCCTAAGATATCAGCCAGATACTAGATAACTGCTGTAACAAACTAATCTAACAACCTTTTCATAACAAACATGCTAACAACCTTTGACCATAGTCAAGGCTGTGTTATCACTATCACCCCCCCTCAAGTCCTGTGTAGATGGAAGCACACAGAGCTTGGTACGCAAATTTGTAAACCGTGATGTGCCCAGACTTTTGGTGAGAGCATCAGCTAGCTGATCTTGAGATGACATGAATCGGACAACGAGGCGTCGAGAGGCAACCAAGTCCCGAACAAAATGTATGTCAACCTCAATGTGTTTGGTGCGTGCATGATGAACCGGGTTGGCAGCTAGAAAGGTCGCACCAAGGTTGTCGCACCATAAAATCGGAGGAGCAATATGATCAGAAATTAGCTCTTGGAGAAGAGATTGAAGCCATACAACTTCAGCAGCAGCAGCAGCAAGTGCCCGGTACTCAGCCTCTGTACTAGACCTAGCAACAGTTGTTTGCTTTTTGGAAGACCAAGGGACAAGAGAATTTCCAAGAAAAACACAATATCCAGTAGTTGACCGACGGTCATCAGGGCTACCAGCCCAGTCAGCATCTGAAAAGACCTGAAGAGAAAGATGAGAAGAGGGGCGAAGAAGGAGACCATAGCCAACAGTGCCTTTGAGATAGCGAAGCAGCCTCTTGACTGCTGTCCAGTGAGATTCAGTGGGAGAATGCATGAATAGTGAAACCCGATTAACCGCAAAGGCGATTTCAGGCCGGGTAATAGTAGCATACTGTAGAGCCCCCACAATACTTCTATACAAATGAGGGTCAGGAAAGGGATCACCTTGAAGTTTGGAGAGTTGTAGACCACTTTGCATAGGAGTAGAAACAGGCTTGGCGCCTTCCATTTTTGCTCTGTGAAGGAGATCATCAATATACTGACTTTGGGAAAGGAGCAGACCCGAATCAGTAAATGTAGCCTTGATACCCAAAAAGTAAGAAAGGCAGCCAAGATCTTTGATGGTGAATGTATCATGAAGACTAGAAATAAGATGGTTAATAAGAGGCAGAGAAGTGCCGGTAATAACAATATCATCGACATAAACAAGAAGATAAATGGCATCATGAGTGGTGCGCTTAATAAAAAGGGAAGAGTCAGAATGAGAAGCTACAAACCCGAGAGAGGCAAGAAAGTCCCGAAGTCGGTGAAACCACGCACGGGGTGCTTACTTGAGACTATAGAGGGCCTTTTTGAGGCGACAAACATGATTAGGGAATTCAGGATCAACAAATCTCGGGGGTTGAGCCATGTAAACCACTTCGTTGAGATCACCATGAAGAAAGACGTTGTTTACGTCAAGTTGACGAAGTGACCAGCCCTTGGAAAGAGCTAAGGAGAGAAGAGTGCGAATGGTTACCGGCTTTACCACAGGACTAAAAGTTTCTGTGTAGTCAATTCCCTCTTCCTGTGTGTACCCCTTGGCTACAAGACGAGCTTTGAACCTTTCAATTGTTCCATCAGCTTTGCGCTTAATGCGAAATACCCATTTACAACCAACAATATGTTGATGCTCGGGAGGTGGGACAAGTTTCCAAGTTTTGTTTTGAGCAAGGGCATCAAGTTCAAGAGCCATGGCACGTTGCCAATCAGGAGAAGATTTGGCTTGAGTGAAACAAGCCAGTTCATGGTTAGTAGAAGGTGAAACTGTGTAAGTAACAAAATATGGAAATTTTCTTTGAGTCCTTGTATTATCCCTTGTCCTTGTAGTCATTTGGTGAGTGGGGGGGGGGGGGGCAGGGGCAGGAGGTGAAGAAGGAGGTGGAGGAGAAAGGTGAGGTGAAGGAGAAGGAGGGAAGATAATAGGAGTTGTAGAAGGAGGTTCTGGAATGGTTAGAATGGTTAGGGAATTGGAAGGTGAAGGTGGCTGTGGAGAGGGATTTGGTGAAGAAGAGAGAGAAGAGAAAGGGAATTGAGATTCATGAAAAACCACATGTCGGGAAATGTAAACTCGAGTAGATGGGAGGTGTAAGCATTTATATCCTTTGTGAAGGGAAGAGTAGCCAAGAAAGATGCAGGGAAGAGAACGGGGCTCAAGCTTGTTTTTGGCATAAGGACGCAACCAAGGATAACATAGGCAGCCAAGGACTTTAAAGAACGAGTAGTCAGGTTTATGGCTGAAAAGAACCTCATATAGCGATTTGAATTGAAGAACAGCTGTTGGAAGCCGATTAATAATGAACACGATACTTTCGAAGATATGATCCCAATACTCAAGAGGGATAGAGGCTTGATCCATGGATGCCAAGGCAAGTTCTACTACATGTCTATGTTTACGCTCAACCACACCATTTTGTTCGGGGGGTATAAGGACAAGAAACCTGAAAGGTGAGATCAGGAAACCGGCTCATAAGGGGTTTAAATTCAGTGCCGCCATCACACTGCAAGGTTTTGATGGAGGAAGAGAGCATATTTTCAACCCGGGTTTTAAAACCCGCAAAAATATCAGCCACTTGAGACTTGGCAGAGCATGTAAATAACCAAGAGAACCTAGAGAAATCATCCACAAAAAGTATATAAAATATATTGCCAAGTGTAGAAGTTACAGGAGAATGACCCCAAACGTCTACATGCACAATTTCTAACGGCTTAGAAGCTTTATTGGAAGTCAAGGAAAAAGGTAAACGATGACTTTTGAATTTATTACAAGCAGCACAATGAGAATTAGTAGAGACAGAAGAAATAAGATGCGCCTTTTGTAAGTGCTGAAGAACAGGAGTGGAAGTGTGAGCAAGTCGATTATGCCAAATATCACCACCAGAGACATCACAAAGGAGGGCAGCAGTACTAGGAAGAAAATAAAGTCCCTGAGAAATACCTCCTTCAAGTAGCACCTTGTGAGTCTTGAGATCCTTAATTACACAGCCAGAATTAGTAAATTCAACAGTGATATTGTTGTCTCGAGTGAGCCGAGAAATACTGATCAGCCGTTTGGTAATGTGAGGCACATGCAGAACATTGGTAAGAGTCAGGTTGGACTGGCCAGAGGAAAGAAAAGAGGTACCAGTATGAGCAATAGATAAACCGTGACCATTACCAACACGAACAACATCAGTACCTTGATAAGGAGTGTAAGCAGTGAGGCAATTCAGGTCAGGAACAATGTGAGAGGAAGCACCAGAATCAAGGAACCAGTCACTGGTAGGCGAAGTGGCAGGTTGAGCAAGATTGACCTGAGGTGAAGGTGATGTATCATCATCATAACGGTACCAGCACTCCTTGGCAGTGTGACCGAATTTCAGACAGATTTGGCATTGCAAAGTAGTAGAGATGCCTGAGCCACTGTTGCCAGCAGAACCACCATTGCCACGAGCTTGAGAATTAGGCTGAGAGGCTCAATTTGAATAATTGGATCTCCCACGGCCACGGCCGCGCCCTCTGCCCCTACCACCCCGGTTATGTGGTCGACTGAGCTGCTGAGAGATGTAAGCGGCAGCCAATTGCTGCTGAGTTTGCCACGGGAGAGTAGAGAGAAGAGCGGGAGCTAGAACGGAGGAAAGAGATGGAGAAGAGATAGAATTAGATGCAACAGAAAGGGGAGTAGGTAAAAGCGGTGCTGAATTTGCATTTGAAGAGTTAACGAGTCCGAAAGAATTAGAACCCAAACCAGCAGCTCCGTTGGAAATAAAAGAAGACAGAGGGGGTTTTCTGAAAGAGTCACCGCCTAGGGTGAGATGTGCAACTTGATCGCCCAGAGCTTGAGAAGCAAGGCGAGATTCAAAATTCAGAAGGTGACCGTGTAAATCAGCAATAGAGAAGGGGGTGCGTTGCGAGGTAAGAGAGGTAACAAGAGAGTTGTACTCAGGCGGAAGACCAGCAAATAGGCAGAGGGACAAATCTTGATCACTGACTTCACATCCAATTGAACGCAGCTGAAGAGCAACGGATTTGAGACGGTTGAGGAACTCCGTGCAGGTCAAATTACCCTTCTTCAATGATTGAAGCTGAAGCTTTAATTCAAGAACCCGGGAAGTAGACTGAGCCGAGTAAGTCGAATGAAGCATGCGCCAGAGATCGGCTGAAGTTTCGCAAGAAATCGCCTGAGGAAGAATTTCTTTGCCAAGACTAGAAAGTAGCCAAGCCAGGATGAGTTGGTCTTGGCGTTGCCACAGATTAGCCTGCGGAGTGGAGCTAGTGCCACCAGTGGAAGCCGTGGTGGTGCTGGAGTTAGTAGAAGAAGAAGAATCAAGAAAGGAGAGAAGGCCATGACCTCTGATGACAGGTAAAACTTGCGATTTCCACAGTAAGAAGTTTGAGTCGTCGAGTTTGGGATTGATTGAGTAATGAAACTGAATCGGGTTGATGACAGTGGGGAGAGGAGAGGAAATTGGGGGAGAAACAGGAGTTTCAGCAGCCATGACTGTCTGAAAGAGAGATACTGGTAAAGGGTAATAGAACGGGATCAGCTCAAGGCGTGTGCCGAGAGGCCTCTGATACCATGTCAAGTATTATCTAACAGTAAAAGAGAGAGAGAAACATATTATTTATTATTGATTTTCTATGTTGTTACATTTACAGAGGGGGCTATTTATAGCCTAAGATATCAGCCAACAGATACTAGATAACTGCTGTAACAAACTTATCTAACAACCTTTTCATAACAAACATGCTAACAACCTTTGACCATAGTCAAGGCTGTGTTATCACTATCACCATACTCATTAAAATTAATTTTACCCATACTCTACTAATACCCATTAAAAATTGATTTTACTCTACCCTTATTCGTTAATATTATCGGGTAACGAAATGGTAGCGGCTTACACACGTGGAGCGGAGTTTGAGACGTGCTACCGGCATGATACTAAGCTAAATAATGAGAAAATAACTGCTTTTCTTAGTTTTTCTTGTGTATACATGAAGACATTTAAGCTGACAGACTGCTTTTTGTTGGGCTAAGGTACAACAGGAAAATTGTGATACTTTGTGTCTGGTTCAATTTTAGAAGATAAAATATATAACCAATGGAATGTCACCGAGGCGATATCTTGTTTCTAATCTTGTTGGTGCGACAATGTCTAAAAGCTTACACTATTTTAATTTCGAAGTTTTTCATTAAGAAAAAAAAAACTTACCGTAATGGAACTTACAAGATGCTTTGATTTGGTCACGGTTAATTAACCTAACTCTGAGACGGATCGAGTCATTTTGTTCAGTCCAAAATTACCGTTAATATTAATTTGAACTCTCGGTGTCTAATCCTGAAGAAGGGACACAGAATGAATTGTTTTGGGCCTGCATCGACCTAAATTATTAACGATGAAGGCCCATAGCCCGTGTTAGTGCAAGGCCTGTATCTCAGGCAAAACCCCGTGTCAATTTATTTAATTTGGTTAATTGGGACCATTGGACTGGTTTTAAAATCCAGTCCATAGTCCATACTTATAGGCTGCTGCCACTAGGGCAACTTTTGCACCCCAATTTGCACCTAACTAGTTTCCAAGTTATTCAATTAGTCTAAAAAATGAAAAAAATGACTTAAATACCCTTAATAAACGGTTGTAAACGGCACATTTTAGAGTGACAATATGGATATTGTAGTGAAATTGCGAAAATGTCTCCAAAGACGTCAAACGCTATTTTGGCAATTTTCCGTAAAATTTCAATTATAATTACGAAATTATATTAGAAAGGGAAAGGGTCTCGGATTTGAAAATTTAGACTTTAAAGCGGTCTAACTTGCAATTTTGTGGAGTAAATTTGATCATGTGATATTCAAATTTAAATACTTTTAAAATTTTATGTGGAACACGATCGGGAAGCAGTATTATAGGCTCTCTGGCGAAAAAGGAATAACAAGGTCTTTCACAAAAGACGCAGACAATTCGCTTTATAGCGGAAAAAACAATAGAAGACATATATCAGTGGTTGACCTACTGTTAAGAGTAACGACAACAAAATTTTCCTTTTCTTTATAGAATTTATCTTTATTTATTTTTATCTTATAATAAATATATTTATTTTTTTTGGATATTTTGATTCCTGTGTAAATACTTCTTTTATCAATAAAAATTCAGAAGATAAGACCTTGCTCCTCACTCTACAAAAAAATATTCAAAATTTAAACTATGGTCATTATTTTGATGTGCGGAATAGACTAATAAACTGTTCTTTTACTTAATTAACATGTCGGATTTTTGTGTTAGCCCATGGGACAAAACAACAAGGTTTGGGACAAGTTATCAGAACCCGATATTTCTAAAAGATCTTTTTATAATACAACATGCCGTGAACCAAGTTCAAACAAACTTCACTTGAAATCTGTCAAACATTAATTGCGCAGTGCAGTGCTGTGCGTGTGAAGTGTGAACGTCTCTTCATATCCCAGCTCCACTATACATGATGAAACATCATCATTGCGCAAATGCGCAGTGACTCGCAATTCGTGCCAAATTACGGCTTGCACTACACGTGTGGTGTAACGCCTCCTTCTAATCCCATCACCTCCCCCAACCCCTTTCATTTCAAACATGGAACAAGGATAAACAGCTACAACTCAGACACCTTTACAAATAATACAATGCAATAAGGGCCGGTTCGGTGTCCGGTAACGGTTGTGGAATGGAAAAATTTTGAATTAAATTTTACTGTTTCCGTGGGAAAAAAAAATTCCCTCAAGAGTGAATTTTATTTTCCCACAGAAACAGTGGGCACGTCCGAACAGGCTCTAACTTTTTAAACTGGGAAGCTTAATATATAATAATACACCCCAAAGAACTAGCATTTGACACATTATATTGAATAATAATGTCACAGTATTTTGCAAATAACGCCTAATGAGGGCCTGTTTGGCTGCACAGTGGGAATGAGAATAGGAATAGGAAATTTTTGAACTGAAATTTACTGTTCACGTGGGAAAAAAAAATTCAGTCTGAGTGAATTTTTTTTTTCCCACGTAAACAGTATTTTGTGGGGAGCAGCCAAACAGGTCCTGAGAGAGAGTAATTAATAGTTTCTCTTTTTTTTATTAATTGAGAGAAACATTTTTAAGAAACTATATATATAGTAATATTATTGGATATAGTTTTTTGTACAATAACATATTATATAACTTTTTTTATTTTGGAAGATTAAAGAAATAGTGCTGACGTCCTTCATTTATCCTCTCAGTATAAAATTCGACACGTGAAATTTTCAAAGTTGAAAAGATCTTCAATATAATGTAAATATAAATAATTTATAATAAAAATATTTTTACCACATAATCTAAATAAATATAAATTATAATAAAAGTGCTTTTATATTCTTGTCGCTTGATTGTTAGACAAGTTCAATTACTTATCATATTCCTTTTAATTATAACTTGATTAGTGTACTGAATTCTAATAGTAATAAACAAATTTGTTTGACCTCCATTAATTTATAAATCGGATCAGTATTTTTTGAGAGAAATCGAATCAGTATTTGAATCATTATTATTATTTGTACTCATAAGAAATAAAATGTCAGTGTGTTGTCACCTTCTGTTCATGTATATATGTCTTACGAATATCAAAATATGATATAAATCCCGGTGAGAAAGCATCTTATATATATAATTATCCGCCACCATACATATATCTGAAATTGTCACATATATATTTCGTGGATGTTAAATTATAAACCAAGTCCACAAAATTCAGATCAGCTTGAAATCCGAGATCCATAAACAGTAACCCTGAAATCTAGCCGTCCAACTTTGTCTCTGGAACGAGTAATTTTTGTTTATTACTAACACGGGGCATCTCGATATATATTTTAGTTTTCCAAGAGATATTGCTGCTTTGTAGGGACGTCTGATGTCTTTCTCGAGGATTTGCGAGGGTTTGTAACTTTGTATTTAATTTTCCAAGAGATATTTCCTTTGCTTTAAATAGAGAGGAACACCTATGTCATTCCATATATCCCATGCTCTTCTCTTGAGTTCAATTTTGACTTGGTGAGCGAGCAAACCAAAGGTTACCTTTTTGAGAAAAGATGGGTGTTCCTTCCTTCTATCGATGGTTAGTAGTAAAATACCCAAAAATTAAACAAAAGGCTATAGAAGTACCCGACGGGAGTGCAACAGAGCCGAACCCTAATGGAATCGAATTCGACAATTTGTACCTTGATATGAATTGCATCATCCATCCCTGCTTCCATCCAGAAGATGAGGTTTGCACGTGATTACACACCCACACACACACACACACACACACACACTCTTTTCATTTTACTTAACATTTTTGGAGCACGAAGGTTGTTTTTGTCCACACATAAAATCTTGAGATGGAGCTACAGGAAGTAGGAACATAAAAAAAATACACGCGTCAAAACTTACAAGTTACAATTTAATATCGCTTTCATTCTTCTCTTTTTCCAATTCCATCCCTTTGGAACCGAGCAGAGTAAGTTAGATGAGAATAGCACTAATCTTGATGATGGTAAGAGAATAGTGCTAATCCAAAGTTATTATAAATAGTAAAAAAAGTTGTTTGGAATCTATATTTGAAATAGAGTTTGAAGGGAATGAATAAAGCAACAATATATGTGTTTTCTTTTTCAACTAACTCTAATCTTTAACTGTTGCTTGTTGGAAGCATTTGGAGCATCTTTTTATACAATTTAATACCTCAACGAACTAATAGGGCAATTAAAAATAAGAAATTCATCCTATAGCAATTAAAAATATTTGGAGCATCTTTTTATCTATTATGTATAGAGCTGAATAGAAAAAAATATAAAAAAAATCTGACTAAGTAAGAAAGTACAATTAAAAAATATTTTAGTCATCATTTAAATTTATAGCAATGTTTAAAGACAAAATCCAACCATTACAATAAGTAGCGGATAATACTTCTTTCTATTGATGAGCGACTTGACAAAGGAATTATGATTTATGACTAACACTGGTTTTTTTCCCCCCCAACTTTTGTTCTCAGCTATTTGCGCCGAAAACCTATGATGATGTTTTTCAATCAGTTTTCGAGTACATTGATAGAATATTTAACATTGTTCGGCCACGGAAGTTGCTCTATATGGCTGTAGGTATGTTTATTTTCCAGCTCATTGGAATCCAATATAAGAAATTATGTATTTTGCAATTAATCTACTATATATTAGCACCATAAATTCTAAAGAACAAAAAAAGATTTTGTAAAATCTTTGCAGTTAATTAAATAACAAATTTCATCAAGTACTTTACTAATGTATTTATGTTTTTTTTACCAAATAGTTCTTAATTTGTGCCATTGACTATACGTATGAGCAGATGGAGTGGCTCCTCGAGCAAAGATGAATCAACAACGAGCCCGGAGATTTAGCTCTGCCAGATATTATAAAATAGCTGTATGTATTTTATTTGATTTATATTCCTTCAAATTTGCTTTATTAATTTACATGTAAAAATTTATTAAATTGGTTGAATGTGAAAGGTGATATCATTTCTACATGGAAAATGTTTAAAATTTTGTAGGAGCTTGAAGAAGATCTACTAAGAGTAGAGTACCAAAGAACCAACAAAGTTCTGATGCCAAAAGAAAAGCACGAGGTCTCAGATACCAATGTCATAACCCCGGGAACAATTTTTATGGAGAGACTCTCAAAAGCTCTCGAGTACTATATCCGGTTGAGATTAAACTCAAATCCTGCTTGGATGAAAATAAAGGTAAGAGTATGCTAACTATTTGAATCTTGTTCATATTTGGTATATTGCAGATCATATATCATTCTAAATAATACATGAAAGATGAAAGATAGAAAGTTCTAAATTAATACATAATTGAATGGCATATATACTTTTGAAGGTAATTCTCTCAGATGCAAATGTCCCCGGTGAAGGAGAGCACAAGATAATGTCTTTTATCAGATCTCAGCAAAATTCTAATGGTTACAACCCCAATTTGAGGCATTGTTTGTATGGTTTAGTAAGGCTTCTTTTTTCTTGTTTGATTTTGCAGAAGAAAATAATTTACATGTCATTATAAATTTACCTTTCTTTTCGTTATTGCCCTTTTATTTAGTTTGTTTGTATGCAAGGATCGAATTCTTGAAAAGTTATGGCCCTGCTCCTGTTTCGTTAGCATCTCAGCATAACCATATTTACAGAAATTTCAATCCTTTTACCTGTGATTGTACTCCCACGAAGAAAGACTGTTAATATTTTATTTTATTTTGCAGTTGACCTGACTTATGTTATGTTATTTATTTTTCTAGGACGCGGATCTGATAATGCTCGCACTAACAACGCATGAGCTTTATTTCTACATCCTACGAGAGGTTAGTTCTCTGTGAAGATTCTACATGTTCTTTATACAGTAAATTGCTTTGTAAATGACACATATTTGCATGCACATTTTTTTTTTGACTTTTATGGTCTTATCTTCGAGCTATCAGGATGTCTCCGGTCAAAACCAAAGTACTGTTTTAACAGATTTTGGACAAGGCTTGTCAACTAATCTACATGAGGCGATAAAATCACGGGAGTGGTACAAAGTATTGATTCAAGAAAATAAAAAAGCGACTCCCACCAAGAAGCCTTTTGAGGTTATCCACAACTGTATATATATTTTTATATTTTTTTTGGAGTTCTCTTGCAAATAGTCTTAAGGGTGAGGCACATGATCCTATATATTAAGGCATTTTGATTTTGTTATACCTTTGGAAAATTATTGTTGCAGATTGAAATTATTTATTTTTTGGTAAAATTGTTAGTAATTTATTTCATATTTTCGCCATGGTTTTTTTTATAAATTTGTAATATAAAAATTGCATTGGAGTTTACCTTGAAGGTTAGATAACAGGCATCATAGATGATGTATGTGCCAGGACAAGTTCATTGCAAATATAATAGAGGGAGCATTTCACTTTTGTCGAGAAACTTAAATTGATACATTAATAGAGGGAGCACTCACTTTTGTCGAGCACTTCTCTTAACTGCTAAAAAAAGTGGATACATTAATATCTTCTTTTATCATATATTGAACTTGTAGGATCAGAAGGAGAATTCCACGTAAATCGATCAATTCATCTTTTGTAATTTTTCCTTGTAAATTTAAATATGTAGCTTATTAATATATGCATTTTGAGAGAGTATTTGGAGCTTGACATGAAGATAGAGGAATTTAATGTCGAGATGGATAGAATTGTAGATGATTTTATCTTCATCTGCATTTTCATGGGAAATGATTTCCTTCCTAATCTTCCTTCACTGGAAGCTCATGAGGTAGCAAAAATAAATTAATTTATCACTTTTAACCTTTCCATGAGAGCTTGAATTTGGGAGGATGTCTTCTCATGCTCTATGTTTTGTCTAAATGTTGCTAACAACTTAATTCTAAATAGAGTGCGCTTGATCTTCTCATGGAAGTATATAAAAGAACACTGAAGAAAACAGGCGGGTATCTTATTGATACCGCAAAAGTAAGCAACGGAAAAATGCTATTGTTTGTCCCCATTTGTTTTTTCCTTGTTACCTTAATTTGTTGTGCTTATATATCTGTCCCATTTTTTCATGTATGCAGATTAAAGACAAAAAGCATGCATACATAAAGATATCCAGGGTCGAGAAGTTCATTCTGGATGTAGGAACATACGAGGACAAGATTTTTCTGAAAAGAAATAATATTAAAGAGGTATTGACATAAAAATTAAGCAAAAGATACTTAAAAGGCAAGTTAATACAATCAACTAACATTGTAAACTGGTTTGAGCAGAAAAAGTTGCGCATGTTTTCACGCATGTTTTCACAAGAACTCTCAGGAGGAGATATGGGCAGTAATACTTGTTTCGATGATTGGGTATGTAATGAAATATATTACCAGAACTACAAATTAATTTCTGCTTCTGCTAACCTGACTGACAAGGGGTAAACCGGTATTTTACGGGTTACCCTGTTTCAACTAAACTGTGTCCTTGGTTAATTAACAAGCCACATGTTAGCTCCTGATTAAGGAAGTTATCTGAACTAGGCCTCTATATTAGCAAGCCCTCTTTCTGAGAGATGCAGGTTCAATTCTCGAGAATAGCATCTAAAGATGTTGGGTTGTAGCAGGGCCCTTTAAAAAAAAGGCTATTCACAACTTAAATAAAAATGCCTAAAAGTATAAAGAAGAAAAGGCATTTGTGAGAGCTGTGTCAGTGCATAATTGCACTTATTAAGCTATTTACCTTTTTTCATATTATTGAAGAGAGTACTGTTATATTGTGGTTGAATGAGTATTTAATAAAGAAAGTATTATTTTGTGATTTGATTTATGGCTTTAACAATATTAACTTGTTCAGGAAGATTCAACAAGAGTAGTCGAGGATAATTGTTCTCTCTCTTCTTCTGGAAGTACTGCAAATAATGAGTTGGCTGTATGTTATTGTTTCAATTCTTCATAAATTGTTCATGTATCAATCATCAAATTTTACATTGCATATATATTAACTGCTGCATAAATATTATAGGTCATGAACAACACTTCTGAGCTGAAGATACGACTGAAGGATAGTCTTAAACAAAAGCAAGACACATACCAATCCAAAACTTTTCAGGATAAAGTATATTGTTTTTCTTCTTTGCAGAATAATTAATTGTCCCCAGTATGTACATATGTTTACAGAAATTTTCTTATGCTATATAATAGTGCTTTGAATTGCTTGCTGCAGATAAGACTAGGTTATCCTGGCTGGAAAGAGAGATATTACAAAGAGAAATTCTGTGCAAAAGATTCGAATGAAATTGGAAGAACACAGAAAATTGTGGTTAGTAGGTTTCTATTTTATATTTCAACAATGATTCTGTGATAAAATTGTGTAATTTAAGCTGATAATTTAGTTCAGAATAGCACAGTTTCACTGTCTTCCTCTTCTGCATATTAGCCTTCATCCAAGTTGATTAGGCAGGAATTACCCATTTAAGCATTTTGAATTTGATCATGAATTATCAATTCGATGTCCCTTCATTTGAGTGAATTAGTAGAAAGCAGAAAATTGAAAAGTATGATATGCAAACAAACATGTCAGTCAATTACCCAAATATTCAGTTTAAGCAATTTGTATTGAACATAATGTCAATTCTGAGTTCCCTCATTTGTGTGATATAATACCAAGAGAAAAAATTATACCAAGTATTAACAATGTCATTGTGTTTAATTGTTACCGAGTTATGTATCTGAACTATATTTTTTTATCGGTTAATTTTAAATCAACAATAAATATAGGTGGAGAAGTACATGGAAGGGCTTTGTTGGGTTCTCCAGTATTATTTTGTGGGAGTTTGTTCTTGGACCTGGTATGTTCAAATTTTAGTTCACACAAACAACATTACTAATACTCTAATCTTTGTACAATCATGCAAGAGTATCTAATGGCAAAGACCTTTTAGCAAATACTAGGAGTTTTGGTTCATGTCCAGGTGACTGTGCGTTTACTGACAGGGTCCTGATTACTGGGGGAAAAATGGTTACTTTAAAATGACTGTTAAAAATTTTGGTTGGTTTTGGGGGGGATTATTGATGAGGTTGAGGTTAGGTCAAAGAGACCTTGCTTTTATTTGATGGTGAAGGCTAAAAGTGAAGCCGAACCTCCATATTTTGGTGCCAGTGGACATTGAACCAGACCTTTTGTAGTTTGCACAGAATCCAGGACTCTTTTAGGTCTTAGAACTATGTATGCTCTGATGTAAAAGGTAAATTCCGTGGTATGATTTTTTGTGGTAAACGTTAAAGGGTAAAATAAAAATAGATTCTGCTACTTTTGCTACCCTTTTTTAATTCATCAAGTTATGAAATCACTGCAAACATTTTCTCAGCTTTTCTGACTGCTAAATTATCTCAGGTATTATCCTTATCACTACGGTCCATTTGCATCGGATTTGAAGAATCTTAAATGTGCAAATATCAACTTCAATATTGGACAGCCTTTCAAGCCATTTGATCAACTAATGGCAGTTCTTCCTCCTCAAAGGTATTCTTCTCTTCCGACGTTTACAGATTTTCTCGTTGGTATGTTAAAGTTTTAGTGAAAGAGGTTGTAGTTGGCTTCAAATACATCCGCATTCAAAGACCAACTTCAGAACCCTAATGTCAGTCTTATTTTTTTGTCTCAGCTTAATTTCTGGTCCTTGTTATATTCTTATATGGTCTCAGCCTATGTTGTGCAATGTTGCAAGAACTAAATTGAAGTGAAGAAAAACTCCAATGCTTATGACTATGTTTTAGTTGATGTATAAGCATCCAAGTCCAATTGCTATTGATAATTTCTTGTTGAAAGGGTAGAATGTTCTGCTTCATTTCCAAAATAATTGATCTGCTGTTAAAAATGTCAGATCGGACAAATCCCATAGTATAAGAATCCAAGTCCAATTGCTATTGAAAATTTCTTGTTGAACGGGTAGAATTTTCTGCTCCATTTTCAAAAGAATTGATCTGCTGTTAAGAAAGTCAGAGACAGATCCCATAGGGAGGCGAACAATGCTGTATACTGTCACAATGTTAACTTGAGCCAAGGTCGATTTGAAGCCTGGTTTTTGGAGTATAATAGCTGATCCCTGAAAGTTCTGCATAAGATTAATTAATTACTGATATGTAGTTGTTAACCATACTAATCTTCTTTTCATCTTTACTTTTAATAGTTGTGATGAGCTCCCCAGTGCTTATGCTGAACTCATGAAGTGCAAAGATTCAAAAATCTCAAAATTCTATCCAGAAGGTTTATAAAAACTCAATAATGTTTCTTAATTTGAAAAACTTATAAAGGAATATCCTCTTTTTGTGTATTCTCTGCAAAATGGATCTGACCACTTCTTTATTTTTCTTTCCTTTCAAGGAGATATTGAGATTGATATGGATGGGAAGAGGTTTATTTGGCAAGTAAGTTTTGTCGCTTCTGTCATGGCATTTCAAAAAAAAAAGTTGTCACTGAATATGTAACGTTATAGCTTGTGTAGCTAGTTGATATTTTGGAGCTAGTCTTGAATCTATTGTGAACATATAATAAGGGTCATTTGAAGTTTCAATTATGTTGCTTTTAAAAAAAAAATTCTCAATAGACGATAGCAAAAAGTTCTTTTCAAATAAAATGTCCTCTCTATCTTAGTTTATGAATGCAAGTTTATTGTTGAATTCTTTGTTTTGCTCATCATCATACAGGGCATTATTAAACTCCCTTCTATCAATGAGGACCTTCTTTTAGAATCTACAAAAATGTTAGAGAGCCAGCTTCAAGTATGTTATATATATATATATATATATATTTATTCTTTGTCAGTATTCTTATTTGAGATATAATGAAATACTGATAATATTGGTTTGTTAACGTGGTTTCATCCTTTTGCTAGATTGATGAGATTGAAAGGAATTCTTTGAGAAAAGACATCATCTTTATAAGAAATGACAGTGCTCTAGGTTTGAAACTGGCTCCTGCTAGTGATGATTTTAAAATTCCTGTCAATTTTGCAAGGTACATATTACTTAGTTTAGTAAAAAATGCATATTTTTGTACATATTTTAATATGTTTCCGCATGAAATGAGAACAGAACACGTAATGTAATGGATTAAGAAAAAAATGAGTGAATTCAATCTAGATTAGACAATTTTTCTCTTTATTAGATGCCCTGCCTAACTTTTTTTTTTTCTATTGCAGTTGTGAAATCAGTGGAGTACTTTGCAACAGAAAGGGGCTTGAAGATGGTGGCATCTTTTTATCACCAATTCAGTGCATGGATGATATCAGAGACAATTTTGTCATGTAAGTTGCATATATACAACCTTCTAATTTTGTTCTTGTTTTTACTAGACCTTTGTATTGTGTATATGATGATGGTCTTCACATGATGCTCATTATCTCAAAATCAGGTCCTATACCTTTTTCATAAAGTTGATGCATCTTATTTTCTCCTTTTGTGATATTTTAGCTCGGCTGAATATCTAAACCCTGTTGTTGGTGTTCCTGTATTGAGATTGCTTGAAAATGTCGAAGTTCCAGATAAGGTACTTTGTGATATCTTTCTTCTAGTTCTGCCAAAAAAGGTACAAAAAGTGAATAATATGCTACTTGTTACATTTTGAGCGAGATTCAATTGGAAGCAGAAAATTCATTGTGATTTTCTAGCACTGAATTGTCATTTAATGCCAGACCATAACTGCTAATGACGTGCAAAGGAGAGAGCTTTGGCACGAATCAAGCTCCAGACAAACTACAACCAAGTAAGTACTATTTATTTCTGCCTGTCCTTTTAAAGCCTAGACCTGATACTGGTGGACTGATTTATGCAGTTCTTCAACTTTTATTTGTTCGTTGTTCACTTCCATATTTCCTTTTGTGGCATCTGTTACCAAAAAAATATGATCTTTTCTTAGGAAACAACAAAATAATTTTATGGGTAAAATGTTTAGTTCTGTATTGTACAAGTTGTCTGCCGGTACTTTCAGGTCATTAACTACACATATTTCCTTTTATGGCTGACAAGTATGTTTGTTCTCAAAGGTCGGATCATTACCGAAAAGATGTAGCTTCTTCTGGACATTCACGTGACACCTGGAGATGTGCTGGCTCTGATCGGAGTGGCTCTACTGGTAGAGGTTGGAGGAATGCTACTTATGGCAATGGAAGTACACCTTTCAGTGGAAATCAAGGGAGAGGATTCACAGGAGTCCATGAAACACACCATCCAAGTTCTAGTTTAAACAGAGGTAGGGGTAGTGATGGCAGTACTGCCTTAGCGAGAGGGACCAATCGGCCCCAAGGGGCTGTACCGAGTGTTGCTTGGGGGCCTGTAGATCCCAGACCTGCCGGGAGGGGTCGAGCCCGAAATTAGAGTTGGAGGGCCTTTTTTCACTAGTTAATATATGTCATGTCAGTTTAATTATCAAGTAACAGTCAGTGTTTGTTTTTTTTTTTTTATATATTATGTGAACTGACAAAGTCTATGGTCTTTAGTGTGTAATTTTATTTTGGCTGATTGTAGTGATACATGTGAGCATTTTGTCTTGAAATTAAAATGAAATGTTTTTTCTCTCAGGGAATCAGTGAAAGTTATTTCTTTGTCATTTCAGTTCGTCGCATTTTATTTTACCTTCAGGGATATGCTTTTCGGAAAAAAGAGAGAGAGAGATGCTTAAATTATAATTAAGTTCTTGCATGATATAAATCTTTTTTTGGAAGAGTTCCCGAGATAAGCCTTGCCATATAAAGGCATATACTGAGCTATGGTGTTCTTGAGTTTGCCAAATCTCTTTGTGAACTAACTTTAAAATCTATTAGATTGGTTTCAAAAAATGAATTTCAAATTATTGTAATCCATCTATCTTACAAGTTTCTACATATAAAATTTTTAAATTTTCGAACTTATTTTGTAGTCTAGTGGTAAAATAATGTCCAAAAAATAAATGCACTAAAATTAATTTATAAACTTCTAGTTTTGACCGGTTAATTTTATACTAAATTAATTCAAAAATTAAATTTTTTTGCATACAGACGCATCACTCGTAAGGTAAATAGATTCAACGGTTTAGATTCGTCGTTTGAATCCAATCCAATAAATTTTAAAGTTGAGTTCACAGATGAACTTAAAAGAACACCCTAATTCTACTCTATATACACGTCTTTGGAACTGTGTAGCATTTGCAAAGCAAAACGAAATAATAAATAAAAAAAAGAAAATTTGAGACATCGTTTACCTCCTACCAGTTATGGTTAGGTTGTTTTGGTAGAAAATAATTAATCGCATAAGCATTTCATTGATCAATTTATGGTCTTGGATTGGATGTAATTCTAAGTTTTTTAGGCCGTGAAATTGGGCTTACTGTAGAGTTTTAGAAAGGAGCAGAAAGCCTTGAATTGGTTATACACGTGTAATTGTAGGCCTGGCTATAGTTGAGCCTTATATGTTCAATCCCCAATAAAATCACCATCGATGCTTGGAAAAAGTGGCTGTACATGTGAAATGTTTCTTTAATTTGTTTTGTTAATAGTTGTGACTTAGTTTTGTTGCATCAAAAATTCTACGACGTGGTTTCTCTTGTTGACACTGGTACCAGTGTCAGATCAAAAGGCTAAGTTTTCGTACTTCTTTTGACTGCTTAATTCTATGATGCTTCTATGTTTAGCTGAGGCTTGTTGGTTCATGGATTCAGGTTAATTTTTATGACATGGATATTGTTAAAGCAAGTTTCTTTCGTCAAGAATAAAGCAAGTGGTATATAAAAAATATCACTTTAACCAAAACAAAAATAATCAAGTCTGAGACAAAAAATGTAGGTGGCTATAACTTTCGATACTAGGCAGCCCGAAAGACATGATAAAATTGCGTTTAAATACGGTAATTTTTATTTCAGTACATAGTCAAACAAACAGGGTGATGATATTAAAACAACTCAATTTTTTATTAACACAACATTATCAAAATATTTTACAATATGGACAATTTTACCCTTCATTAAATATTTCTTTTAAAATCTGATTTTCTCTCATATATTACCACATAATTATTTTTCCTTAAAAGTTGTGTTTTATAAAGTATGTTATTTTGTTTAAAATATGTTTCCCTCGTGTATTATTTTAAAATCTGTTCCTTAAAAGTTACTATAAAATCTATTTATAAACTTTATGTTATCGTATAATAAGTTTTCATTATTTATTTTAATCCAACTTTTAAGATTTTTTAAGAGAATTACAATAGTGAATTGATTTTATTATATTATTAAAACCTATCAACCTTCACAAATTTTTTTTAACAATCTACTATAAAAAAAAATATTTTGTCTGTTAACATTTTATCTTCTTTTTTTACTCAATAACACTAAGAAAACAATATGATTACTTATATATAAAAAAACATATTAAATGCAAATTATCAAGAATAATTTTGACATTCAACTTATGATTAAAATAATAAATTAAAAGTACAGCAAAACACTACAAAATAACAAATTTATTTGATCGTCAGCCACGACTTGTTAGCACACATAGCCTTTAGCACCATAGAAATCACGAACAACAAGAAGCAAATCATCACGATTTTCAAACTTCAAATTAAGAAGTTGATTGCTTTCATTTGCATAATTCAAAACTTGATTTTCAAGGTTTTCTTCCGGTGAGTTAGAGGATTGATCCATCTATTCAATTAACAAATATAAATTAATTACAAAACATCAACAAAAAAATTCCTAACAATTTTAATTAAAATAGACGTATAGATTATAAGTATCAAAATTGAGAGAAAGAAATATAAAAATTAAAAAATATATTTGATAATATATCACATATTAAAGCAAGTCTATCATAATATCAAAATTTTTTACAAAAAAGAGAGTTAAATACGTATTTTGACTTGACTGCTTAAAACCTTAATTGAATTAAATGTTCTAGTGTAAATTATGCAGCTATATTTCCACGAGAAAAAGGAAAGATCAACGAAATTATGTAGCTTTTGATTTTACATGAATGCATGATATAAAAAAAAGGAAAAAATATCTAGCACTTATGGAAACCAAATAATTTCATGATCACTTATATTAATTACATTATGAAAAAATATGATAGTTCGGACATTTAATGAGGGTTAAAATTGTCCATACATTAAATTTTGTAAAGATGTTGTGTTAATATAAATGCTTGTGGTGTCGATATGCCTACCCAACAAACACACCCAATTTTCGGTTAATTAAGGAATATTGGAAGATACACAAGTGGCATTAGTGCCGGTACATAAAATGTAGGTAACTAGTCTAAGATGTAGTTTCCAAGATCCAAAGCAACACTTACTTTCATGCATGGCAACCTCACATGAAAGTGAGAGTAAAAAAGGAAAAGGAAGCTGATGTGAAATGGAATCCCTTGGCAAAAGACGAACTTTTGGAAGCATAAACTATTGGAGAGACTTAGTTGTGTGGAAACTGTCTCCATTCAATATTTTTCATCTGTTTACCTCGATCGTTAGATGCCAATTATTTTTTCTTTTTTGCTAGATGATTCTTGAGTTTGGCAGCTTGTCTTATGCAATACAGATATAGACATACTTTTCATGCATGATAAGAGTTTCTTCTGAAGAGTTCACTTTAATTAGAGAAACCTTGTCATAAACACTTGCTACTTTATTAATTAAGTGTGAAGTTCTTACAAAACCTTCTCATATATAAACACGTATAATAAATAAACAACAACAACAATCAAGCCTTTTAGTCTCAAACAAGTTGGAGTAAGTTATAAATGAAACTCAATCGTAATCACAAGGTGAAGTAGAAAGTAATAAAATGATAATAGTAGTAGTACTACTAATAGTATTAATTAATGGTAAAACTAATAATAGTAATAATAATAATAATATACTAACTATATTTTTGCCCACACTATAGATTGTAGGGATCAAAGTCCTAAGCTCTACGTCCTTAACCCCAAATCCTGTTAGTTTGAAGACAATTAATGGGCCCAGCCCATTTTGTTTTTACCATCGGCTAGAAGCCAAACCTATGGCTTTTGATGTTTTTTCCATCGGTAGAAAAGTCAAACCGTTGGCATTTGATGGCCTTTGATATCGGTAGGAAATCACACCGATGGTGATTTTGGCATTTCCAATCGGTTTGAGGTGAAGCCGTCGGTGTTGATTTTTTTTGGTTAAAAGGTGAAGTCGTAACTTTTCTGAGTTGAGCCACTTCGTTGTTTTTCTGTGAGCCGCTGCACTTTGTCTCTGTAGCCTCTTCACCAAGCCTTCTAGGATTTTGCTCTCTTCTTCTTGAAACTTGTAAGAGAGTGTGTGAGAGAGTGTGGGAGAGAGTGCTATTGAGTTTGATGATCTCTTGTACTTGTAAGACTCCTTGATTAAGTAGATTTGTGTCATGTGCTCCCGTGGTTTTATCCCAAAAGAGTTTCCACGTAAAATCTTGTGTCTTTTCTTATTTCTTGTGCTTGCTTGCTTACTGTTTTGACATCCTGTGTGTCATTCCTCTATTACCCCATTTATATTTTGCCTAACAAGTGGTATCAAAGCCGATCTACACTGTTTGATCGGTAGTTCAAAGATGAAGGTCGCTCTTCCATTTGCTCCGTTGCAGTTTGAGGTAAATTTCTGAAATAGAGGAAGTAGTAGTAGTGGTACCATGATTAAACTGAACTCCACAAACTACTCGAAGTCCAGAATGGAGGATATGTTGTTTTGTAAAGATGCCTATAAACTAGTAACCAGTGTGTGTAGACACTCTAAATTGTGTAATCTTGAAAACAAAATATATGCTTGCACCAAATGCGAGTTATGTCGTCAATGATGAATCAAGAATGTAATGCGTCTGCAAAAAAAAGGTATGCTTTGTAATTGAATTTTTCGGTTAGTATATTTATTGTCAAGTTGAATGTGTGCTCCGCAAGTCGAACATTATGCAGCATAACAATATTATGAAATATATTTCAAATACAGTTCTATTCACGGTAATGATAATTATTACCATCACTATTCTATTCATGGGATAACTTATTTTCATTGGCTTATTGATGACATTAGTCATTTATTTATCCACGGTTTTGAAACAAATTCTATTTATATAATCTCATAAAATTAGATAAAATCCAAAAATATGTTTCTCAAATATATATCATCTCGCAAAATTAAGATAAATCTATAACTATGATATAGACTAGTTATTTTAAGTGGCTAATTTAGCTTCAAATTGAGAAATGCCTTGTTCTGGCTCGGACAAATTTTCAACATAACAAAATACTAATTTTACCATGCTATGCGTTATTCTATCAAATTATAATAAGAACTCTAACTATGAGTTATATCAATTTACAAGCTACATCTAGTAACGTATTTTAACTTTAGAATTATATTTTTATCAAGCATATATTATTTTCATCTCCAAATTGAAACTTTTAATATGTAAAGGATGATATTTTGTGTACAAGTCATTTTATCTAAGTGTTCTAGAATTATTAAATATATCTTCTGATGTTGCAAAAATCCAGAAAAATTACATCTCATAAGCTTCACGCATGATTACACTATGTTTTAAATCCTAAAAAAATTTCAGAAAAATTCAACGAATGAATTTAGTAACTATGTGACAAGTTATCATCATAAAATATATATTCAAATCACCCTTGCAAGTGGTAGAACCAGCCAAGAAGCAAGTTTGTGTATTCCTTTTCAGCTGGATTCTTGCTGTCCATGTCATTTCAAGTAAAAAAAAACCAACTTGTACATGAAATTTCAGCATAATTCTTGCCTATTTCACATGATGTTGCTTTTAGATATTGATCAAATTAATTTTCTTTAAAAGGTGATATATTTACTTATTCTTATTGGTGTAAAACATGCTTATTTTAAAGGGAGAAAGCTGCTGATCAAATACTTCTAATAAAAGACTCTTGTTATACAAGTCATAACACCTAATATCATCATAAATATATTTGTTACTTCAAATTTGAGAGAGTTAAAATTGTTACTTACATATAATATGCAATCATATTTTAGTCCTGCTATGAATTGGGATTGGGTCAAGATCCAGTTGACGAAAATCTATATTTCCTAAAGGCAATAGAATAAGCACACTTATGCATATTGGACATACCACCTCCTGAAATATTTCAGCACATTTGTCATCTTATAGTCAATTAAAAGCCTGCTGCACAAGACAAGGTCAGCAGGATTCTTGCATACCATTTGAAACCATAATGTCAACTTGCATCTGAATTCTTCATGTTCCTGCACACTAGAAAAATTAATTAAATTAATGCATCAAGTTACTTATATTTATTAATTAGCATAAAACATCTCACTCTTAGCGTGAAAATTATCTACCTCTATGTACACATATTAAGAATATATTTCGGATTTTTTTCATATATAAGAAAAAATCCCAGCAGCTAGGAAAATTCAGCAGAAAAATTCCAGCAGCACAGTTTTTTTCCAGCAGCAAAGAAATGAGTTTAAAAGTATTTTAATCATCATACTTATGCATAATCAAAGTACACTTAATTTTGACATATCCTTGCTGCAAACTTTCAATTTTTATTCTCTTGAAGTTGACCTAAAAACAATACAAATTTCTGAAATGAAGCAAAAAGTACAGCAGGAATCCTGCTGCCATATTTTCACTTCTAAGAGTAATTTAATTATCATACTTATGCATATCAAAGTACACTTAATTTTGTCATATTCCCTGCTGTAATTGTTCAGTTTTTATTCTCTTGAAGTTGACCTAAGAACAATGCAAATTTTTGAAATGAATCAAAAAAGTACAGCTGGAATCCTGCTGCCATGTTTCCACTTCTTCTTGACAATAAACATGATTATGATATGTTAAAATAGTTATATAAATTAAGTAAAACATGCTAAACACCTGTATGCATGGTTTGGATTTTGTTTCTGCATTAGAATCATCATAATTCAGTCATTTTTCACAGCTTTTGCCTAACAAATATGTTTAACTTTGTTTAAAACAGATTCAGATGTGGGGCCTGCCGTGTAGCAGCAGTTTGAGCACGTTTTTGAGCTTCAAGAGGCTTCAAACTTCACCTATAAATAGTCCCTAACATCCTCACTTCATCTCTATGGTTGGTTGGAGCATAAAAAGCACAAAAAGAGAGCAAAAACGTTGAACTTCAGCCCATAGAAAAAAAAACAGCAAGGAAAAATGTGCTTTCCACAAACATTCTCCTAAAACCCTGATAGAATGAGCTCTAAAAAATAATGAGTGACAAACTTACTATGTTATTCCATTAACTTAGTCCTCAAACTACTAAAGCCATACATCCAAGCCGTTGAAGGAATCATTACAATGTTCAAACAACGAGAATGAAGATCTGCGTGACTTGAAAATTTTCGATTAATTTCCACTTTCTTTAGTTGCTTCCCTTATGTTTTTTTATTTTCTTTTGTTGCTGTCATTATGTTTGATTATCTCATTTTGTAATTTTTATCATTGTTGAAATATATTTTTGAAAGCTAGAAATTAGTAAAGACCGGTTTTCTTTCTGGTGAATGTGGTGCCTAACACCTTCCACATTCATAACCAAGACACGAACATGTTATCTCTGTAGACCAAAAATAAATTGTGTTTCCCATTTTCTAACGGGTGGCGACTCCAAGTAAATTTATATCCCACTTAAGAGGGTGAGCCGAACGTCAGTCTCGTAGCACGGTAGCTACAGTGTGAAACCAAACACAACTACTGATGCTGCTTGGACCACATTCAATCGCAAAACCATTGTTTTGATTAGACAGTGGATTGATGATTCGGTATTTCATTATGTTTCAACCGAAATCGATGCCAATAAATTATGTGAGAAGCTTGAAAGTATATATGAGTGCAAAATATCCTAAAACAACGCCTTTCTCATTCGAAAACTTGTGAACATGAAGTATCATGAGGTCTCATATGTGAGTGAGCATTTGAGTCGGTTCTAGGATTGTGTGAATCAGCTGCCTACTATGAAATTGGCTTTGAAAGAAGAATTGCAAGCCTTGATTCTTTTGAGTTCCTTACCGGATAGTTGGGAGACTCTTGTGGTGTCATTGAGTAATTCAGCACTAAATGGTACTGTCACTCTTGCTATGGAAAAAGACAGTATGCACAATGAGGAGTGAGGCGCAAAGAGTTAGGCATTATAAATGGTCGGCAGCTCTTGTTATCGAAAATCATGGAAGGAGTTCACATAGAAACTCTCACGGTCATGACCACAATGACAAGTGAAAAGGGAGATCAAAGTCTCGTAAGGGCATTATTTGCTACTATTGCCGCAAGCCGGGCCACATAAAGTCCGAGTGCAGAAAGCTGAAGGAAAAGGTTAAGAGAGACCACTCTAGACCTAGATCGGATGAAAATGAGAAGGAAAGCACCACAGCCGTCGCGTGTGACAGTGAAGTGTTCATTACTTGTGATGACGAATTTGTCAATTACACAAGTCAAGACTCCACTTGGGTGATCGATTCAGCAGCCTCATTTCATGTCACTTCTCGACGTGATTTGTTCAATTCTTACAAGCAAGGTGATCTTGGTAAGGTAGGAATGGGGAATGATAGGGTATGCAAGATCTCCAGTATCGAAGATGTGTGACCAATGTGGGGTACAAGTTACTTCTCAAGAATGTTCGGCATGTGCCGGATATGAGGCTTCATCTGATTTCTATTGGTGCTCTTGATGATGAAGGGTACCGTAGCCACTTTGCTGAAGGTAAGTGGAAGTTGACTAAAGGCTCTCTTGTTGTTGCTCGGGATGAGAAGACAAGCTCGCCTTATACAATGCAGGTCAAATTGTGTGGTGAAGTAAATGAGGTTGAAGGCAACTCAACCGATTTGTGGCATTTGCAGTTGGGTCACATGAGTGAAAAATGGCTTCAGATTTTGGCTACAAAGTATTGTGTGACAAGTGACGGTACATCTCTGACATCCTGTACGCACTGTTTGGCGGGTAAGCAACATAGAATTGCTTTCAAAAGAAGTCCTACTACTAAGAAATCAAATGTCTTGGATTTAGTTCATACCGATCTGTGTCCTATGGGTGATAGGATACTTGGAGGAGCTCTTTACTTTGTCACTTTCGTGGATGATCATTTCAGAAAGTTGTGGGCCTATGCCTTGAAGACAAAGGATCAGTTTTTGGAGGTGTTTAAGCACTTCCTTGCTGAAGTTGAAAGAGAAACAGGTCGGAAATTGAAATGCATTCAATCCGATAATGGTGGTGAATATCGTGGGCTATTTGAGACCTTTTGTAAGGTAAATGACATTAAGCTTGAAAGAACGGTTCCAAAAACTCCGTAACAGAATGGAGTAGCTGAAAGGATGAATCTCATAATTTGTGAGAGAATACGGTCTATATTCTCTTATTCGAAGCTTTCAAAAGCATTTTGGGGGCAAAGCCTTAAACACAACTGTCTATTTGATCAATTTATCACCTTCACATGTGTTGGATGGTGATGTTCCCGAGCGGGTTTGCGGCAAAGATGTGTCTTATGGACACTTGCGAGTATTTAGTTGTAGAGCATTTGTACACATTCCTAGAGATGAAAGGGCTAAGCTTGATAGCAAGTCAAAGGAGTCTATTTTCTTGGGTTACAAAACCGGTGAGTTTGGTTATAGATTGTGGGATCCGATTGAGAAGAAGTTGGTTAGAAGCCGAGATGTAGTTTTCTTTGAAGAATAAACTATTGAGAATTTGAGCAACCTTGACAATGCAAAAACCTCTTCTAGTTCCCTTGTTGACCTTACATTAATCTCAAGTAACCAAGAAGTTGAGACCAACCAAAACCATCAAACTGAAAACCAAGGTGAGCAATCCGAAAATACTATTGAGAATGATATCACATCCAAATCAAGTCCCACCTCAACAAAAGTTGAGAAGATCAAACTGTGAACGAAGACTAAGTTCAAGATACTCTTCAAATGAGTATGTCTTGCTTACAGATAATGGTGAACCCGAAGATTATGAAGAAGTCTTGTGTCATGAGCACAAAAGTGAGTGTATTGAGGCTATGCAAGATGAGATGAAATCCTTGCATGAGAACTCCACTTTTGAATTAGTAGAGTTACCAAAGGGTAAGAAGGTGCTTAAAAATAAGTGGGTTTTTCAGGTGAAATCTGAAGGTGCAAGTTCAAAGCCGAGGTACAAGGCTCGGTTAGTTGTCAAGAGTTTTGATCAAAAGAAAGGACTTTGAGGAGATATTCTCACCTATGGTCAAGATGTCCTCTATCCGGGTTGTACTCGGATTACCTGCTAGTTTGAATTTGGAGATTGAGCAGCTTGATATGAAAACTACATTTCTTCATGGTGATTTGGAGGAGGAGCTCTAATGGAGCAACCCGAGGTAAAGAGGACATGATATGCAAATTGAGGAGGAGCCTTTGAAGCAAGCACCACAAAACTGGTATAAAAGATTTGAATCTTTTATATATGACAACAATTTCAGCAAGACCACTTCCGATAATTGTGTCTTCATGAAAAGGTACTCTAGTGGTAATTTCATCATTCTTTTACTTTATGTTGATGACATGTTGGTTGTAGGGAATGATGTAAATGAATTGGAGCTTTGAAAGTGAAACTTGGGAATGAATTTGCAATGAAGGACTTGGGTTCCACAAAGCAAATTCTTGGCATGAAGATCACTAGAGATTGCAAAAAATGCAAACTTTGGTTGTCACAAGAAAGGTATTTGGAGAAGGTGCTTGAACGGTTCAATATGAGCAAGTGCAAACCGAGTTCTATCCGCTTGGAAGTCATCTCAAGTTGACACTTGATGATTGTCCGAATGATAAAAAAGAAAAAGAAGAAATAAAGATGGTGCCGGTTCCTTGATGTACGCAATGGTATGTACAAGACCCGATATTGCTCATGCCGTTGAGTTGTAAGTCGTTTTCTTTCTAATCTTGGTAAATCTCGTTGGAATGCTGTGAAATTGATTCTTAGGTACATTCGCGGTACCACTGGTTATTGCCGATGTTATGGGGCTAAGGAACCAGTTTTGGAGGCATACACAGATACCGATTGGGCTAAAGATATTAATTCGAGGAAGTCAACATCCGGTTATTTGGTTAATTTCACGAATGGTGCTGTCTCTTGGCAATCAAGACTACAAAAGTGTGTTGCACTCTCCACAACCGAAGCTGAATACATCACAATCACAGAAGCGTGTAAAGAACTATTGTGGATAAAGAAGTTCTTTCATGAGTTAGGCATTCAGCAAGAAAGGTATGTGTTATTTTGTAATAGTCAAAGTGCAATTCATTTGAGCAAAAATCTAACTTTTCACTCCAGGTCAAAGCATATTGAGATACGTTATCATTGGATACGTGATGTGTTGAGAAGAAAGAATACGTTATCACACAAGTGAGAACGGTTTTGACATGTTGACAAAGTCATTACTGCCTTTGAAGCTTGAAGCTTGTCGTGACAAGGCGGGTCTGGTTAAGGACTCTACCTAAAGGGTAGGTTGAAGCATGGCACGGTGCATATGAGATCAAGGAGGAGATTGTTAGTTTGAAGACAATTAATAGGCCCAGCCAATTTTGTTTTTACCATCGGCTAGAAGCCAAACCGATGGCTTTTGATGTTTTTGCCATCGGTAGAAAAGTAAAACCGTTGGCATTTGATGGCCTTTGCTATCGGTAGCAAAATCACACTGATGGTGATTTTGACATTTCCAATTGGTTTGAGGTGAAGCTGTTGGCGTTGATTTTTTTTGGTTAAAAGGTGCAGCCGTAACTTTTCTGAGTTGAGCCACTTCGTTATTTTTCTGTGGGCCGCTGCTCTGTCTGTTGCCTCTTCACCAAGCCTTCTAGGGTTTTGCTCTCTTCTTCTTGAAACTTATAAGAGATTGTGTGAGAGAGTGCTATTGAGTTCGATGATCTCTTGTACTTGTAAGACTCTTTGATTAAGTGGATTTGTGCCGTGTGCTCCCGTGGTTTTCTCCCAGAAGGGTTTCAACATAAAATCTTGTGTCTTCTCTTATTTTTTGCGCTTGCTTGCTTACTGTTTTGGCATCCTGTGTGTGATTCCTTCATTACCCCATTTATATTTTGCCCAACAAATCTCTAGTCATATATGGTCTAAAGCATTTAATACTACCCCTAAACACGCCTAAACAATACTTTCTAAGTCACGGTTCTGGTACGTGAATCACTAACTTCCACGCACTCTGTCCGAAGCCAACTCTTTGGATATATTACATTCCTTCAAGTCCCTTTTTACTACTTCCTCCCATGTTGATCTTGGTCAACCTCTGCCTCTCCTTGTGTTTTTGATACGATGTATAATCCCAGTACGCATCGGTGCCTCGGGAGGCCTCCATTGGAGATGCCCAAACCATCTTAAGCAGTGTTGGACGAGCTTCTCTTTAACCAGTGCCACCCCAAGTCTGTCACGTATATCATTGTTTCTAATTCGGTCGTGTCTTGTATGTCTACAGATCCACCACAACATACGCATCTCTGCTACACTTATCTTCTGAACATGTTTTCTTTTAGTAGCCCAACATTCTGCATCAATATCGCCATCCTTCCTGGGTACTACATGTCCGTCCAAAGTGACATCTCCATCCTCTGACCTGACGCCGCTGAACTCGCACCTCATATACTTGGTTTTAGTCCTACTAAGTCTAAAACCTTCGATTCTAAAGTCTGTCTCCACAACTTCAGTTGCTTAGCACCCCTATCATACTCTCGTCAATTAGAACCACATCATCAGCAAAGAGCATACACCAAGGAATCTCCCCTTGTATGTCTATTGTAGCTTCATCCACCACCAGGGCACAAATATAAGGGCTCAAAGCTGACCCTTGATGTAATCATATCTTAAGAGGAAAGTCACCGGTTTTGCTATTGCATGCTTAACACTAGTCACAACATCATCGTACATATCCTTGATGAGGGTAACATACTTTGTTGGTACTTTCTTCTTTTCAAGAGCCCACCGCATGATCTTTCTCAGTACTTTGTCATACGCTCTCTCTAAGTCAATAAATAAAAATAAGAAAAATTAAGAATGACGATCATCAATGATCGCTGCCACACTAGTACAGAATACGCGACCATACACAGCATATCATACACTGATGAGAAAAAATTGCACATTAACAGTGTGTAATAGGATAAGGCGTGCATGAAAAAAGCTAACACATACCCACACGGTCCACTAGTAACGAACCGTGTCTGGAAGTCACCAACTTTTGTTCATGGTTCTATAATATTGAACTGTGCATGATAGTACAAAATCATACACAGTTTTTAGTTAAAGTCCGTGTATGGTTATCAATAATCTCCAAACACAGATTTATAGTTTTAAACCGTGTAGTCTTTGTTCTCGCTTTTTCAACCAAGTCTACCCAAAATTAATTTCTAGTACTAATTTCCCCTCGCTATATGCGCATTTTCACTTTCTGCCTTTAAATCCAATTTTAAGTCCGGCCCCCTCTCCCTTGTCTCTTCATTTTCACTCTACTCTTCATTTTGTTTTTAACCATCCGATTGTGAAGGTTTAATCACAAAAGTTGTGAATAACCTTGAAAATATGTATGTATATATAAATTGTTTCAAATTTGTACAAGTTAGCTTCTTTCATGTTTCTTTAATGGTCAGAATAACACATGGATGCTAACAAGCACATTAGAAAAAATTAAATTTAGAACAAATGTACACGATTTTTAAGAAATAGCCGTGTATAAATCTTGTTTAGGGTTTTTAGTTTTTCGCGCCTATGACTACCCTTGTCCCCAGTCATAAGTTATACACGATTTGTTCAGGAACTGTGTTGTTCATTGTACACGGTTTATGCTGAAATATAATAAGGGTTTTTATAATTCGCGCCTCTTCGATCACTGCCCTGTCTTTTAATTACCACCGCCCTCCTGTCCAATCAAATAATTCTCTCATTTCCCTTAAATCCTCTTAGGGTTTTGGCGCTGGTCTCTTTGAAAGCTCTCTCTTAGGGTTTTAGCGCTGCTCTCTTTGAAAGGTCGCTATAGAATCCATTTTTATTCTAAACTAGGTTAGGTTTTTCTTTAGTATGGATGATTCGAACAAGGAGGCCAAGACGAAGCGTGGAAGACTCAAAACGAAGGATTTTATCATTCCCCTTTGTTTTGAGTCTTTCTTCATTTGGTCTTCGTCATCGCCGTGGAAGCGAGGAAGAGGATTTGGAGGTCGGCCTGGATGCGCAATAGGAAGCCAAAACAAAGCTAAGAAAGACTCAAAATGACGGAGAGAGAATATGAGTTTAGGGCTTGAAGATGTACAAATCGGACAATCTTTTAATTTATGTGTTAATCTTTAATTTCTGAAATTTTTGTAAAGTTCTGAGTAGACTTTGTAAATTTCTGTTTGTTGCATGATCTGAATTTACTTTGTAAATTATGATAGGAACCTCCTTCTACAACCTAGGAAACCATCAAGAGGTCCAACAATTGAAGAATAAGATGTTTAAGATGCAATCTAAGAAATGAAGAGGTCCGACATTCATACACTGCCAAGAACTTGGCTTTGAAAAATGATTTAATTTTTTTAATTTTTAGAAAATGTTTTAACTTCGTAAGGTATATATGTATATGTATATGTATATGTATATGTATATGTATATTAATTGTTTCTGTTTGTTGAATGTATATGTATAATAATTGGTTCTGTTTATTGAATGTTGAATGAATATGATTGATTTCTGTATATTGTAATGTTGAATATATATTGAATTATGGATGTGTAATATTAATTTGTATGTTTAATGCATGGCTAGCAAATATGGGTGCTAGCCTATTATAAATCGTTTAAAAAAAAATACATGGTTACCGTGTATGGTTATGAAAATAATATACGGATGACTTGTAGAAACTGTGTATATAAACCTAGTTATTGTACACGGTTACTTTAACCCGTAGAAGCTACCATTTCCAGTGTCTTTCTTTTTGAGATCTGACACGGTTGGGTTTTATTAACTGTGCATGTTATTACTATATAGACACGGTTCAGAAACCGTGTACAACGTATCCCTCTATTCATACACAACGCTCGCTATACGGTCATGTAATCATGTGACATTAGCTTTTCGTACTGTATATGGTCGCGTTTTCTGTACTAGTGCCAACAACTATAGTCAAATTAACTAGTATCACATTGTACAACATGCTTTTATACAGAAACCTAAGTGTAGGCAAGTTGCTGCATTATTAATAGCTGCTAAATCGCTTGACGTCTCCAGTGATTGTGTTCTCAGCATTTTGAACAAATATTCACCCGCTATTACTAAACAAACAGCTGGCATTATATCCTACAACTTTGCATCAATATATAGCTTCCGAGAATTTGATGGCCCCCCGCCACTGTTTTGAAGAAAAAGAAAAAGAAAATGGTCATATATTTTCTGTTTAGAAAAAGTCAATATACTATTTTTCAAACAGATCGAAATTAGTAGTATTGATGGACCTCCGTAATTAAAGTTAAGAACCTATACAAATTTGTTTGCTCCTCGCAGTCAAATAAAAAAGAGGGCGACATTATTAAGGAACAACAATCAAGTGTGAAAACACTTTGTTTAAACTTCTATTACCTCTCCATTATAAATGACTAAAGGACATGTCCTTTTAATCCTTTTCCTGAAGAATTCCTCTATTTTTCACTTGAAAATTGGCATATCTTAGTGATCGTTGGAACCTATTATGCTGATTTTCTCGTTCGGGCAAATAAGTTATGCCTTTTCGATCTGATTTGTCCAATTCCCACCAATCACTAATGAATGAAATAGAAGTAAATTTCTGCTTTTGAAGAATAGGAAAGCAACGTATATGAATCCAGTGAACAATAATCAATTCACACCAATTACTAAAAAAGTTCATTTAGAAGTTGGAAGAACCATTTTATTTGTGCAATGGAGGATGGAAAGCCGGCCTCGGAATTCAGAGATATTGTTGTGTTGTAACGAATAGACAATCAAAGTTATAACAAATAAAAATTAATGTTGAGACGAGTTGTTTTGGTTTATTTTTTATCTTTTTTAAATTGTTTTTCATGTAATACTGATTGTTTTTCACGTTTTACTGATTGTCTTTCATGTTCTACATGTTGTCTTTCGTCTACTACATGTTGTATTTCATCTTCTTCTTGTTGTATATCATATTCTATTAGTTGCCTTACATTTTATACTGGTTGTTTGGTTGTCTTACATTTTCTTTTAGTTTTTTTTTTCATTTTCTACAAGTTGTTTTTCATCTACTTTTAGTTGTATTTCATCTTTTTCAATTATTCTTCATCTTGTACTAGTTGTTTTTCATCTTCTCCCAGTTGTCTTTCATCTTCTACTAGTTGTCTTTCAGTTTTTCTAGTTTTTATTCATATTCTACTTGTTGTCATTCATGTTCTACTGTTGTCTTTCGTCTTCTACATATTGTATTTCATCTATTTCTAGTTGCATTTGACCGCCTTCTTGTTGTCTTTCATCTTGTACTGGTGGTCTTTCAAGTTTTACTAGTTGTTTTTCATCTTCTTCTACTAGTTGTCTTTCACCTTCTACTAGTTATCTTTCATCTTCTTCTGGTTGTCTTTCATGTTCTACTAATTATATTTTGTCTTCTACATGTTATATTTCATCAATTTTCAGTTGTATTTCATCGCATTCTAGTTGTATATCATGTAATGGTTGTCTTTCAAGTTTTTATTGGTTGTCTTTCATCTTCTTCTAGTTGTTTTTCACCTTCTACTAATTGTCTTCATCTTCTTCTAGTTGTCCTTTATGTTCTACTGGTTGCCTATCATGTTCTATTGGTTGTCTTCCGTCTACTACAAGTTATATTTCATCTTCTTCCAGTTGTATTTCATATTAATCTAGTTGTATTTCATCTTCTTCTAGTTGTCTTTCACTATATACTAGTTGTCTTTCTTGTTCTACTAGTTGTCTTTGATCTTCTACTAGTTGTCATTCATCTTCTTCTAGTTGTCCTTCATCTTGTACTTGTTGTCCTTCATCTTCTACTAATTGTTGTCTTTCATGTTCTACTGATTGTCTTTCATGTTCTAATTGTTGTCTTTCGTCTACTATATATTGTATTTTATATTCTTTTAGTTGTATTTCATATTCTTGTAGTTGTATTTCATCTTCTTCTAGTTGTCTTTCATCTTGTACTGGTTGTCTTTCATGTTCTAATGGTGTCTTTCATCTTCTTCTAGTTGTATTTCATCTTCTTCTAGCTGTCCTTCATCTTCTTCTAGCTGTATTTCATCTTCTTCTAGTTGTCATTTATCTTGTACTGGTTGTATTTAATCTTCTTTTAGGTTTCTTTCATGATCTATTGGTTGTCTTTTTGTCTTCTACATGTTGTATTTCATCTTCTTCTGATTGTATTTCAACGCCTTCTAATTGTGTTTCATCTTGTATTGGTCGTCTTTCAAGTTTTACTCGTTGTTTTTCATCTTCTTTTAGTTGTCTTTCACTTTCTACTAGTTATCTATCATCTTCTTCTGGTTGTCTTTCATGTTCTACTGATTGTCTTTCGTCTTCTATATGTTGTCTTTCATCTTCTTCTAGTTGTATATCTTCTTCTAGTTGTCCTACATTTTGTATAGGTTGTCTTTAATCTTCTTCTAGTTGTCTTTCATGTACTAATAGTTGTCTTTTTGTCTTCTATAGATTGTATTTCTTCTAGTTGTATTTCATCGCCTTCTAGATGTCTTTCAACTTGTACTTATTGACTTTAAAGTTTTATTGTTTGTGTTTCATCTTCTTCAGTTGTCTTTTACCTTCGACTAGTTGTCTTTCATCTTCTTCTAGCTGTATTTCATGTTCTACTGGTTCTATTTTGTCTACTACAGGTTGTATTTCATCTTTTTCTAGCTGTATTTCATATTATTCTAGTTGTATTTCATCTTCTTCTTGTTGTCGTTGAACTTGTAACCAGTCTTTCGATTACTACATGTTGTATTTCATCTTCTTCTAGTTGTATTTCATATTATTCTAGAGGTCTTTCACCTTGTACTGGTTGTCTTTCAAGTTTTATTGGTTATCTATCATTTTCTTCAAGTTGTATTTCATTTATTTCTAGTTATCCTAAATCTTGAACTAGTTGTTTTTCATCTTCTTGTAGTTGTCTTTCTTCTGGTTGTCTTTCATGTTCTACTTGTTGTCTTTGGTTTACTTCAAGTTGTATTTTATATTCTTTTAGTTGTATTTCATCTTCTTCTACTTGTCTACTGCTTGTCTTTCATCTTCTTCTAGTTGTCCTTCATCTTGTACTTGTTGTATTTAATCTTCTTTTAGGTTTCTTTGGTTGTCTTTTGTCTTCTACATGTTATATTTCATCATCTTCTAGTTGTATTTCATCGCCTTCTAGTTGTCATTCATCTTATATTGGTTGTCTTTCAAGTTTTACTGGTTGTCTTTCATCTTCTTCAAGTTGTCTGTCACATTCTATTAGTTGTCTTTCATCTTCTTCTAGTTGTCTTTCATCTTCTATTAGTTGTCTTTTATGTTCTACTAGTTGTCTTTTGTCTACTACATGTTATCTTTATCCTTCTACTAGTTGCGTTTCATATTTTTCTAGTTATCTTTCATGGTCTACTGGTTGTCTCTCATGTTCTACTAGTTGTCTTACGTCTACTATATGTTGTATTTCATATTCTTCTAGTTGTCTTTCTTGTTCTATTTGTTGTCTTTCATCTTCTACTAGTTGTCTACTGCATGCATTTCCTTTTTTTCTAGATGTCCTTCATCTTGCACTGGTAGTCTTTCATCTTTCATATTCTTCTAGTTTTCTTTCATGTTCTACTGGTTGTATTCCACATTCTAGTTGTATTTCATATTCTTCTTATTGTATTTCATTTTCTTCTAGTTGTCTACTGCTTGTCTTTCATCTTCTACTAGTGTCTACTGCTTGTCTCTCATCTTCTTCGAGTTGTATTTCTTTTTCTTCTGATTGTCTTTCATGTTCTACTAGGTTGTCTTTCATGTTTTACTGTTTGTTTTTTATTTCATTTTCTTCTGAAAAGAAATACGCTCTGCAGAAAAGAGAACATTAGTCTGCCGTACTGCTTTTCAGATCTGACTCGAGCTAGTGTGAAACTAAAAGATCATCCCGTAGCTACGCTGGCTATCTAGGAAAAGGCTGGCTCAGCAAATCCAGGTTATCCAGGCGCGTAGCGTCTGTCTGATTCAGTGACTGCTTGCCTCGGAGCAACTAATTTGACTACTTTCATTTCACTGTTTGAATCTCCTCTATCACGGTTTCTTCCATCATAGGCTGACTACAAATCCCTTCCTATTGTTTCGCACTATAATGAAGAACTATGTTATTACTTAGTATTTCTTCTTTTTCTAGTTGTATTCATCACCTTCTAGTTGTTTTTCATCTTATACTAGTTGTCTTTCAAGTTTTACTGGTTGTCTTTCATTTTCTTCTAGTTGTCTATCACCTTTTACTAGTTGTCAACCATTTTCTTCTAGTTGTCATTCATGTTGTACTAATTGTCATTCATTATCTTCTAGTTGTATTTCATCTATTTCTAGTTGTCGTTCATCTTGTACAGGTTGTTTTTCATTTTCTTCCAGTTGTCTTCACCTTCTATAAGTTGTCTTTCTCTTCTTCTGATGTTTTGCATTATCTACTAGTTGTCTTTCATTTTCTACTATATGTCTTTCGTTTTCTACAAGTTGTCTTTTGTTTTCTTATAGTTGTCTTCCATCTTCTTCAAGTTGTCTTTCAGGTTCTACTGGTTGTCTTTCGTCTACTATAGGTTGTATTTCATATTCTTCTAGTTGTATTTCATCTTCTTCTTGTTGGTTCATCTTGTATTAGTTGTTTTTCTTGTTCTACTGGTTGTCTTTTCATATTCAACTAGTTGTCTAATTTGTCTTTCATACTTTTCTAGTTGCAACTCATCTTCTTCTAGTTGTCATTTATCTTGTACTGATTGTCTTTCATCTTTTTCTAGTTGACTTTCATCTTCTACTAGTTGTCTTTCATTTTCTACTGGATGTCTTTTGTTTTCTTCAAGTTGTCTTTCACCTTTTACTAGTTGTATTTCATGTTCTACTAGTTGTCTTACATCTTCTTCTAATTGTCTTTAATCTTCTACTAGTTGTGTACTGGTTGTCCTTCAGCTTGTCCTAGTTGTTTTTCATCATCTTCTAGTTGTCTTTAATCTTCTACTAGTTGTGTACTGGTTGTCCTTCAATTTGTCCTAGTTGTTTTTCATCATCTTCTAGTTGTCTTTCATTTTCTTCTGGTTGACTTTCATGTTCTACTTGTTGTCTTTCATGTTATATTGGTTGTCTTTCATCTTCTACTGGTTGTCTTTCATCTTGTATCGGTTTTATTTCATGTTCTTCTAGTTGTTTTTCATTGTCTTCAAGTTGTCTTTCATATTGTACTGGTTGTTTTTTCAATTTTACTGGCTTTCATCTTCTTCAAGTTGTATTTCACCTTTTACTAGTTGTCTTTCATCTTCTTCTAGTTGTCTTTCGTGTTCTACTCGTTGTTTTTTAAGTTCTTTCGTCTACTCCATGTTGTATTTCATATTCTTCTAGTTGTCATTCACCTTTTACTGGTTGTCTTTCTTGTTCTACTGATTGTGTTTCATATTCTATTAGTTGTCTACTGCTTGTCTCTCATCTTCTTCTAGTTGTCCTTCATCTTGTACCGGTTGTCTTTATGTTCTTCTAGTTGACTTTCATGTTCTACTAGTTGTCTTTCCTGTTCTACATGTTGTCTTTCATCAACTGTCTTTTCATCTTTTTCTAGTTGTATTTCAACTTCTTCTAGTTATATTTCACCTTTTACTGGTTGTCTTTCATATTCTATGGTTGTCTTACATCTTCATCTAATTGTCTTTTATCGTATACTAGTTGTGTACTAGTTGTCTTTCATATTCTTTTAGTTGTCTTTAAAGTTTGTACTGATTGTTTTTCATCTTCTTCTAATTGTCTTTAACATTCTACTAGTTTTCTTTCATTTTCTTCTGGTTGTCTTTCATGCTCTACTGGTTGTTTTTTGTCTTTTACATGTTGTATTTCATCTTCTTCTAGTTGTATTTCATGTTCTACTGGTTGTCTTTCATGTTCTACTGGTTTTTTTTATCCCCTACATGTTGTATTTCATCTTCTTCTAGTTGTAATCTATCGCCTTCTAGTTGTCTTTCATCTTCTATTGGTTGTCTTTCAAGTTTTATTGATTGGCTATTATCTTATTCTAGTTGTCTTTCACATTCTACCAGTTGTCTTTCATCTTCTATTGGTTGTCTTTCAAGTTTTAATGGTTGGTTATTATCTTCTTCTAGTTGTCTTTCACATTCTACTAGTTGTCTTTCATCTTCTATTGGTTGTCTTTCATGTTCTACTAGTTATCTTTCGTATACTAGAGGTTGTATTTCATCGCCTTCTAGTTGTCTTTCATCCTGTACTGGTTGTCCTTCAAGTTTTATTGGTTGTTTTTCATGTTCTTCTAGTTGTCTTACACTTTCTACTAGTTGTCTTTCATCTTCTTCTGGTTGTATTTCATGTTCTCCTTGTTGTCTTTCAAGTTCTACAGGTTGTCTTTAATTACTTCAAGTTGTATTTTATATTTTTCTTGTTGTATTTCATCTTCTTCTACTTGTCTACTGCTTGTCTTTCATCTTCTTCTAGTTGTATTTCATCTTTTGTAGTTGTCCGTCGTCTTGTACGGGTTGTATTTAATCTTCTTTTAGGTTTCTTTCATGATCTACTGGTTGTCTTTTGTCTTCTACAGGTTGTATTCATCGGTTGTCTTTCATCTTCTTCTAGTTGTCTTCATTATTCTACAGGTTGTCTTTCATGTTCTACTGGGTTTCTTTTGTCTACTATATGTTGTATTTCATGTTCTTCTAGTTGTATTTCATCATCTTCTTCTAGTTGAATTTCACCTTATATTGGTTGTCTTTCATGTTCTAGTTGAATTTCACTTTATATTGGTTTTATTTTATTGGTTGTCTTCATCTTCTTCTAGTTGTTTTTCATGTTATACTGGTTGTCTTTCATGTTCTACTGGGTGTCTTTTGTCTACTACAAGTTGTATTTCATGTTCTTCTAGTTGTATTTCATTTTATTCTAGTTGTCTTTCATATTCTACTGTTTGTCTTTCATGCACTACTGGGTGTCTTTCGTTTACTACAGTTTGTATTTCATCTTCTTCTAGTTGTATTTCATATTCTTCTTGTTGAATTTCACCTTATATTGGTTGTCTTTCTTGTTCTGCTGGTTGTCTTTGATATTATATTAGTTGTCTATTACTTGTCTTTCATTCCCATCTAGTTGTATTTCATTTTCTTCTAGTTTTCTTCCATCTCGTACTAATTGTCTTTCATCTTCTTCTAGTTGTCTTTCATGTTCTACTTGTTGTCTTTCATGTTCTATTAGTTATCTTTCATGATATACTGGTTGTCTTTCTTCTTTTACATGTTGTCTTTCATCTTCTTGTAGTTGTATTTCATCTTCTTCTAGTTGTCCTTCATGTTTTACAGATTGTCTTTAATCTTCTACTAGTTGTCTTTCATGTACTAATAGTTGTCTTTTGTCTTCTACTTATTGTATTTCATCTTTTCTATTTGTATTTCATCGCCTTCTAGATGTTTGTCAACTTGTACTTTTGTGTTTCATCTTCTTCTAGTTGTCTTTCATGTTCTACTAGTTCTATTTCGTCTACTATAGATTTATTTTATTTTTTTCTAGCTGTATTTCATATTCTTCTATTTGTATTTCATCTTCTTCATGTTTTATTGGTTATCTATCATCTTCTTCAAGTTGTATTTCATCTACTTCTAAATCTTGAACTGGTTGTTTTTCATCTTCTTGTAGTTGTCTTTCCTCTTCTACTAATGTCTTTCATCTTCTTCTGGTTATTTTTCATGTTCTACTAGTTGTCTTTCGTCTTCTACAGGTTGTATTTCATCTTCTTCTAGTTGTATTGCATCACCTTTTAGTTGTCTTTTATCTTGTACTGGTTGTCTTTCAAGTTTTACTGGTTGTATTTCATATTTTTCTAGTTGTTTTTCATCTTTTTCGAGTTAATTTTTATCTTTTTCGAGTTGTCTTTTACCTTATATGGGTTATCTTTCATGTTCTACTAGTTGTCTTTCATCTTCTTCTAATTGTCTTTCACCTTCTACTAGTCTTTCATCTACTTCAGGTTATCTTTCATGTTCTACTGGTTATCTTTCATGTTCTACTAGTTGTATTTCATATTCTACTGGTTGTATTTCACTTTGTATTGGTTGTCTTTCTTGTTCTACTGGTTGTCTTTGATATTCTACTAGTTGTATTTCACCTTGTATTGATTGTCGTTTCTTGTTCTACTGGTTGTCTTTGATCTTCTACTAGTTGTCTATTGTCTTTCATCTTCATCTTGTTGTATTTCATCGCCTTCTAGTTGTCTTTCATCTTCTTCTAGTTGTATTGCATCGCCTTCTAGTTGTCTTTAATCTTCTTCTTGTTGTATTGCATTGCCTTATAGTTGTCCTTCAATTTGTACTTATTGACTTTCGAGTTTTATTGTTTGTGTTTCATCTTCTTCAAGTTGTCTTTTACCTTCTACTAGTTGTCTTTCATGTTCTACTGGTTCTATTTCGTCTACTATAGGTTGCATTTCATCTTTTTCTAGCTATATTTCATCTTATTGTAGTTCTATTTCATCTTCTTCTTCTTGTCGTTAAACTTGCATTTCATCTTTTTCATGTTCTACTAGTTGTCTTTCATCTTCTACATGTTGTATTTCATCTTCTTCTAGTTGTATTTCATCGCCTTTTAGTTGTCTTTCATCTTGTATTGGTCGTCTTTCAAGTTTGACAGGTTTGTCTTTCATCTTCTTCTGGTAGTCTTTCACCTTCTTCTAGTTGTCTTTCATGTTCTACCGGGTGTCTTTTGTCTACTACAAGTTGTATTTCATGTTCTTCTAGTTGTCTTTCATATTCTACTGGTTGTCTTTCATATTCTACTAGGTGTCTTTCGTTTACTACAATTTGTATTTCATCTTCTTTTAGTTGAATTTCACGTTGTATTGGTTGCTTTTCTTGTTCTGCTGGTTGTCTTTGATATTCTACTAGTTGTCTATTGCTTGTCTTTCATTCTCATCTAGTTGTATTTCATCTTCTTCTAATTTTCTTCCATCTTGTACTAGTTGTTTTTCATCTTCTTCTAGTTGTCTTTCATGTTCTACTGGTTGTCTTTCATGTTCTATTGGTTGTCTTTTATGTTCTATTGGTTGTCTTTCGTCTTCTACATTTCATCTTCTAGTTGTATTTTATCTTTTTTTAGTTGTCCTTTATCTTTTACTAGTTGTTTTTCATCTTCTTCTAGTAATCTTTCACCTTCTACAAGTTGTTTTTCATCTTTTTCTGGTTGTCTTTCATGTTCTACCGGTTGTCTTTCGCCTTCTATAGTTTGTATTTCATCTTCTTTTAATTGTATTTTATGACGTTCTAGTTGTCTTTCATCTTCTTCTAGTTGTCCTTAATTTTGTACTGGTAGTCTTTTATCTTTTTCTAGTTTTCTTTCATGCTCTACTGGTTGTGTTTCACATTCTAGTTGTATTTCATACTTTTCTTATTGTATTTCATTTTCTTCTAATTGTCTATTGCTTGTCTTTCATCTTCTTCGAGTGGTATTTCTTCTTCTTTTGATTGTCTTTCATGTTCTACTCGTTGTTTTTCATGTTTTACTGTTTGTTTTTTGTCCTCTATATGTTGTATTTCTTCTTCTTCTAGTTGTATTTCATCACTTTCTAGTTGTCTTTCATCTTATACTGGTTGTCTTTCATTTTCTTCTAGTTGTCTATCACCGTTTACTAGTTGTCACTCATATTCTTCTAGTTGTCATTCATGTCGTACTAATTGTCTTTCATCGTCTTCTAGTTGAATTTCATCTATTTCTAGTTGTCGTTTATCTTGTACTGATTGTTTTTCATTTTCTTCAAGTTGTCTTCACCTTCTACAAGTTGTCTTTCTTCTTCTTCTGGCTGTCTATCATGTTCTACTAGTTGTCTTTCATTTTCTACTTGATGTCTTTCATTTTCTACAGGTTGTCTTTTGTTTTCTTATAGTTGTCTTTCATCTTCTTCTAGTTGTTTTTCATGTTCTACTGGTTGTCTTTCGTGTACTATAGATTGTATTTCATATTCTTCTAGTTGTATTTCATCTCCTTCTTGTTGGTTTTCACCTTGTATTGGTTGTCTTTCATATTCTAATAGTTATCTAATTTGTCTTTCATATTTTTCTAGTTGTATATCATCTTTTCTAGTTGTCCTTCATCTTGTACTGATTGTCCTTCATCTTCTTCTAGTTGACTTTCATTTTCTACTAGTTGTCTTTCATTTTCTACTGGATGTCTTACGTTTTCTACAAGTTGTCTTTCGTCTTCTTATAGTTGTCTTTCGTCTTCTTCTAGTTGTCTTTCAGGTTCTACTGGTTGTCTTTCGTGTACTATAAGTTGTATTTCATATTCTTATAGTTGTATTTCGTCTTCTTCTTGTTGGTTTTCACCTTGTATTGGTTGTCTTTCTTGTTATACTGGTTGTCTTTCATATTCTACTAGTTGTCTACTGCTTGTTTTTCATCTTTTTTCTAGTTGTATCTCATCTTCTTCTAGTTGTCCTTCATCTTGTACCGGTTGTCTTCAACTTCTTCTAGTTGACTTTCATGTTCAGTAGGTTGTCTTTCATGTTCTACATGTTGTCTTTCGTCAACTGTCTTTCATCTTTTTCTAGTTGTATTTCTGCTTCTTCTAGTTGTCTTTCACCTTTTACTGGTTGTATTTCATCTTCTTCTAGTTGTTCTTAAGCTTGTACATGTTGCTTTTCAGCTTCTTCTAGTTGTCTTTCACATTCTACTAGTTTTTCTTTCATTTTCTTCTAGTTGTCTTTAATGTTCTACTGGTTGTCTTTCATGCTCTACTGGTTGTGTTTCGTCTTGAGTATATTGTATTTCATCTTCTTCTAGTTGTATTTCATCGCCTTCTAGTTGTTTTTCATCTTGTACTGGTTGTCTTTGAAGTTCTACTGGTTGTCTTTCATTTTCTTATGGTTGTTTTTCATCTTATTATAGTTGTCTTTCATGTTCTACTAGTTTTCTTTCATCTTCTACTAGTTGTCTACTGCTTGTCTTTCATTTTTCTCCTTGTTGTATTTCATCTTCTTCTAGTTGTCTTTCATCTTGTACTGGTAGTCTTTCATCTTCTTGTAGTTGTGTTTCATGTTCTACTGGCTGTGTTTCACGTTCTAGTTGTATTTCATATTCTTCTTGTTGTATTTCATCTTCTTCTAGTTGTCTTTCACCTTGTAGTGGTTGTCTCTTGTTGTATTTCACTTTCTTCTAGTTGTATTTCATTGCCTTCTATTTGTGTTTCATTTTGTACTGGTTGTCTTTCATCTTCTTCTAGTTGTCTATCACCTTCTACCAGTTGTCTTTCATGTTCTATCGGTTGTGTTTCATCTTCTTCTAGCTGTCTTTCACCTTGTACGGGTAGTATTTCATCTTCCACATGTTACTAGTTGTATTTCTTATTCTACTAGTTGTCCTTCATCTTATACTGGTTGTTTTTCATCTTCTTCTAGTTGTCTTTCATCTTCTACTGGTTGTCTTTATCTTTTTTTGGTTGTCTTTCATTGCCTTCTAGTTATCTTTCATCTTGTATTGGTCTTTCAAGTTTTATGGGTTGTCTTTGGTCTTCCTCTAGTTGTCTTTCACCTTCTAATAGTTGTCTTTCATTTTTTTCTAGTTGTCTTTCAGGTTCTACTGGTTGTCTTTCATGTTCTACTGATTGCTTTTTGTCTACTACATGTTGTTTTTCATCGCCTTCAAGTTGTCTTTCATCTTGTATTGGATGTCTTTCAAGTTTTACTGGTTGTCTTTCACCTTCTTCTAGTTGTCTTTCACATTCTAATAGTTGTCTTCCATCTTCTTCTAGTTGTATTTCATCTTCTATTGGTTGTCTTTCATGTTCTACTGGTTGTATTTAATTTTCTTCTAGTTGTATTTCTTATTCTTCTAGTTGTATTTCATCTTCTTTTAGTTGTCTTTCACATTGTACTGGTTGTCTTTCTTGTTCTACTGGTTGTCTTTTATCTTTTACTAGTGGTCTTACATCTTCTTCTAGTTGTATTTCGTTTTCTTCTAGTTGTCTATCATCTTGCATTGGTTATCTTTCATTTTCTTCTAGTTGTCTTTCACGTTCTACTTGTTGTCTTTCACGTTTTTCTGGTTGTTTTTCATGTTCTTACATTTTTTCTTTTTGTTTTTTTATCTTCTACTAGTTGTCTACTAGTTGTATTTCATCTTCTACTAGTTGTATTTTATTTTCATCTAGTTGTCTTTTATATTGTACTGGTTGTTTTTCATATTGTTCTCGTTGTCTTTCACCTTGTACCAGTTTCTTTTCATATTCTTCTGGTTGTCTTTCTGGCTGTTTTTCGTTTACTACATGTTGTATTTCATCTTCTACTAATTGTATTTCATCGCTTTCTTGTTGTCTTTCATCTTGTGCTGGTTGTATTTCAAGTTTTACTGGTTGTCTTTGATCTTCTCCTAGTTATCATTAACCTTTTACAAGTTGTGTTTCATATTATTCTAGTTGTCTTTCATGGTCTACTGGTTGTCTTTCATGTTCTACTAGTTGTCTAACGTCTACTACATGTTGTATTTCATATTCTTCTAGTTGTCTTTCTTGTTCTACTTGTTGTCTTTCATTTTCTACTAGCTGTCTACTGCATGTATTTCATTTTTTTCTAGTTGTCCTTCATCTTGTACTGGTCGTCTTTCATCTTCTTCTAGTTGTTTTTTATGTTCTACTGGTTGTGTTTCACGTTCAACTAGGTTTCTACTGGTTGTCTTTCATATTTTTCTAGTTGTATTTCATCTTCTTTCTTCTAGTTAACCTTCATCATGTTCTGGTTGTTTTTCATGTTCTTCTAGTTGTATTTTTATCTTCTTCTACTTATTTTGTATGTTCTACAAGTAGTCTTTCTAGTTGTATTTTATCTTCTTCTAGTTAACCTTCATCATGTTCTGGTTGTATTTCATATTCTCCTTGCTGAATTTCATCTTCTTGTAGTTATCTTTCATGTTCTACTAGATGTCTTTCATGTTCTACAAGTGGTCTTTCATTTTCTACTAGTTGTCTACTGGTTGTCTTTCATATTCTTTTAGTTGTATTTCATCTTCTTCTAGTTGTCATTCACCATCTACTTGTCTTTCATCTTTATCTAGTTGTATTTCATATTCTTCTAGTTGTCCTCCATCTTTACTGGTTGTCTTTCATGTTCTGCTAGTTGTCTTTCATCTTCTACTGATTGTCTACTTCTTATCCTTCATCTTCTTCTAGTTGTCGTTCATCTTGTACTGGTAGTCTTTCATCTTCTTCTAGTTATCTTTCATGTTCTACTTGTTGTCTACTTCTTATCTTTCATCTTCTTATAGTTGTCGTTTATCGAGTACTGGTAGTCTTTCATCTTCTTCTAGTTATCTTTCATGTTCTACTGGTTGTGTTTCACATTCTAGTTTTATTTCATATTCTTCTTGTTATATTTTATATTCTTCTAGTTATATTTCACCTTGTAGTGGTTGGTTTTCTTGTTGTACTTGTTGTTTTTCTTCTTTTACTAGTTGACTACTGCTTGTCTTTCATCTTCTAGTTGTATTTCACCATCTTCTAATTGTCTTTCATCTTATACTGATTATCTTTCATGTTATACGGGTTGTCTTTCATGTTCTACTATGTTTGTCTTTTGTCTTTTACATGTTGTATTCATCTTCTTCTAGTTGTCTATCACCTTCTCTATTTGTCACTCATCTTCTTCTAGTTGTCATTTATGTTATACCAGTTGTCTTTCATCTTCTTCTAGTTGTATTTCATCTTCTTCTAGTTGTTCTTCATCTTATAATGGTTGTTTTTCATCTTCTTCTAGTTGGCTTTCATCTTCTACTAGTTGTCTTTCATCTTCTTCGGGTTGTCTTTCATGTTCAACTGGTCTTTCGTCTTCTACAGGTGGTATTTAGTCTTATTCTAGTTGTATTTCATTGCTTTCTAGTTATCTTTCATCTTGTATTGGTTGTCTTTCATCTTCTTCTACTAGTTGTCATTCAGCTTCTACTCGTTGTCTTTCTTATTTTTCTGGTTGTCTTTTATGTTCTACTGGTTGACTTTCATGTTGTACCGGTTGTCTTTCAAGTTCTACTGCATGTCTTTCGTCTTCTACAAATTGTCTTTTTATTCTTTTAGTTGTATTTCATCGCCTTCTAGTTATCTTTCATTTTGTACTGGTTGTCTTTCAAGTTTTACTGGATGTCTTTCATCTTATTCTAGTTGTCTTTCATTTTATTCTAGTTATCTTTCATGTTTTAATGGTTGTCTTTCATGTTCTACTGGTTGTATTTTGTCTACTATAGGTTGAATTTCATCTTCTTTTAGTTGTATTTTATATTCTTTTACTTGTATTTCATCTTCTTCTAGTTGTTTTTCACCTTATATTGGTTGTCTTTTTTGTTCTACTAGTTGTCTTTCATATTCTACTATTTGTATACTGCTGTCTTTCATTTTTTTTCCTAGTTGTATTTCATCTTCTTCTTGTTGACTTTCATGACATGTATTTCACGTTCTACTAGTTGTCTTTCATGTTCTACAAGTAGTCTTTCGTTTACTACAGGTTGTATTTCATCTTCTTCTAGTTGTCTTTGACCTTTAATTGGTTGCCTTTCATGTTCTATTGGTTGTCATATATCTTCTTCTAGTTGTCTTTCATGTTTTACTAGTTATGTACTGGTTTTCTTTCATCTTCTTCTAGTTGTCTTTCATTTTCTTCAGGTTTTCTTGTTCTACTGATTGTCATTCGTCTTCTATAGGTTTTATTTCATCTTCTTCTAGTTATTTTTCATCGCCTTCTAGTTGTATTTCAAGTTTTTCTAATTGTCTTTCATCTCCTTCTAGTTTTCTTCCACCTTCTAGTAGTTGTTTTTCATGTTCTATTAGTTTTTCACGTTCTACTTATTGTCTTTCATGTACTACATGTTGTATTTTGATAAGCCTCAATTATATATACTTTCAGTTAGAGTTTCACCTCTAAAACTGTACCAAATTCCTTGTATTTTAGCTTAGTTTAGTATAAAATACACCAAAGAACCAAGTTACTGCATTTGCCTTGTTTAAATTGCAGAAATGGAGCAAAATACAGGTTGGTGCGGACCGCACGGAAATGAAATAAAGTTGGATAAGAAATTCGGAATTAAAATTGAGAAATCTCCAATTCTTCTAGAGAGTTCTACGGCCTGTACAAGCATTTCGTGCGGGCCGCACGAACCAAAAAACTCCATTTTGTGCGGGTTCCTCTAGACGCATAGCCGACAATACAAAATCGCAACTGCCGCACATAGTCACATATTTCTCTACCCTTTTCCAAGTGAATCAAGGCGATTGAAGCGAATGATTGAAGGTTGCAAGTGAGGATATTGGTGTAGTCTTGTATTTTTTATTTTTCTTAGTTTTTGTCATGTCTACTCTTGTATTTTTTTTGGATGTTAGCGCACCCATGAGATGCTAGATTTTCTTTTTAGGGGCTTAGGCTTTAAACATGAACTTGTGTTAAAATCTACCTTAATTGGATGTTTTTCTTTATTATGATTGTTTGCTTGCATGATTGTTCTTGTTGATTTTATTATTCGTGTGATTGCATGATTTGTGTTGCTTGATAATTAGTATCCCACTTAGGTCTAAACAACTTGCGTAGATTTGGATCAAGAATTGATGGTACCAAATTATGTACAAGAATACCTTAGAATTTGAGATTATAAATGACCAAATCTAATTCTTTGTCCGGAACACAATAAAAAAATGTTGAATTAAGGTGAAAGACTTAATCATGAAGCCTTATATTTACTTGGGACCCCTAGGATTGTACCGAATATTTGTATGAAGGACTTAATTGTGAAGTACCGGTAGGAATAAACTAGGCCGCTAGGGTGAATGACTTAACCTATGCTTATGGTCTAGACCGCTAGGGTGAAGGACTTAATCGTGAAACCCAAAATGTTTAGGCACATCATTAATTCACAAAAGTGATCATTAATGATATTTTAGGCTTAGAAACTCCATCAATGCAAACATGAATTAAGAAACCAAATAAGTGTGGATTTGACCAAATGATTGTATGCTAATAACCCTTAGACTTCTCTCTATTGAAACACAAAACTCCTTATATTTGTTTGTTTAAATTGCTTTTGTTACAATTCAACTCTCAATCGGGTATTGAACCCACAAAACCAAATTTGTAACACCCCCCCCATTTACTTTATTTGCACCTTTTAGAATTAATTAATTTAGTAGAAAGTAATATTTCCCGTTATCTTTGGATCGATACCTATTTTACTACAAGGATAGGTTGTATGCTTGCAACCGGTCTATCATTGTGAACTAAGGTTTTTATAAATTTAAAAGTGAAAAAGTGAAAAAGTGAAAAAGGTTTTTATAAACTAGTTGAATTTCATCTTCTTCTTATTGTGTTTCATTTTCTACTGGTTGTCTTTCATGTTCTATCGGTTGTCTTTCGTCTACTATAGGTTATATTTCATCTTATTCTAGTTTTATTTAATTTTCTTCTAGTTGGTTGTATTTTATCTTCCTCTAGTTGTCTTTCACCTTGTACTGGTTGTCTTTGTTGTTCTATTAGTTGTCTTTCATCTTTTTCTAGTTGTATCTTATCTTCTTCCAGTTGTCCTTCATCTTGTACTAGTTGTCTTCACCTTCTTGTAGTGTACTTTCATGTTCTACATGTTGTCTTTCACATTCTACTAGTTGTCTTTCATGTTCTACATATTGTCTTTCGTCTACTGTAGGTTGTATTTCATCTTCTTCTAGTTGTATTCCATATTCTTCTTGTTATTTTTCATCTTCTTCTAGTTGTCTTTCACATTCTAATAGTTGTCTTTCATTTTCTTCCGGTTGTCTTTCTTGTTCTACTAGTTGTATTTCATCTCTTTCTAGTTGTATTTATTTTTTTCTAGTTGTATTTTTATCATGACAAACCAAATACCCTTCTACTAATAAAAATTTCAGAGTACATGGTAGAGATTTTGCAGGTGGATAAAGGAACTTTGCAAGGAAAGTCGGTGGCAACATTTGAAACCGCTAAGGCACGAGAAGCCGACAAGATGAACCTAACTTGGTACTCAAGCGAAAAATACATTAATGTGATGAAAAATTTCAAGAAAATGAGAAAGAAGGAGAAGTTCAAAGCCAATGAGTTCAAAAGAAGCATGATGCGCAAGAACAATGGCGCGCCCCCGCCTCATCCATCACATCCAAATCTTGTAAGTTTCCATGTTTTCTTCTATTTTTTTTTTCTTGTGAGAATGATAACATTGGGGACAATGCTTTGTTTAAGCTTGGGGGAGGGAGGATAGAAGAAAAATTGTATCTGCATTTATGTCAAGTTTTACATGTTCTCTTTTGTTTTTCAAGTTTTACTGGTTGTCTTCATCGTCTTCTAGTTGTCTTCCACCTTCTATTGATTGTCTTTCATCTTCTTTTTGTTGTATTTCATGTTCTACTGGTTGTTTTTCACGTTCTACTGATTGTCTTTCATATTCTACATGTTGTCTTTCGTCTACTAGAAGTTGTATTACATCTTCTTCTAGTTTTATATTCTTCTAATATTTTTCATCTTCTTCTAATTGTCATTTATCTTGTATTCGTTGTTTTTCATCTTCTTTTAGTTGTCTTTAACCTTTTACTAGTTGTCTTTCATCTTCTTCTGGTCGTCTTTCATTTTCTACTAGTGATATTCATGTTCTACTGATTGTCTTTCGTCTTCTACATGTTGTATTTCATCTTTTTCTAGTTGTATGTCATTGTCTTCTAGTTGTCTTTCATCTTGTACTAATTGTCTTTCAAGTTTTATTAGTTGTCTTTCATCTTCTTCTTGTTGTCTTTCACCATCAACTAGTTGCCTTTCCACATCTTCTAGTTGTCTTTCATGTTCTAATGGTTGTCTTTAATGTTCTACTGTTTGTCTTTCGTCTACTATAGGTTGTATTTCATCTTTTTTTCTAGTTGTATTTCATATTCTTCTAGTTGTATTTCATCTTCTTCTAGTTGTCTTTCACCTTGTACTGGTTGTCTTTTTTGTTCTAATGGTTGTCTTTCATATTCTACAAGTTGTCTACTACTTGTCTTTCATATTTTTCTAGTTGTATCACATGTTCTTCTAGTTGTCCTTCATCTTTTTTAGTTTGTCTTTCATCTTTTTTTAGTTGACTTTCAAGTTCTACAGGTTGTCTTTCATGTTCTACTAGTTGTCTTTCATGTTCTATAAGTTGTCTTTCGTCTACTACTGGTTGTATTTCATCTTCTTCTAGTTGTCCCTTCAGCTTGTACTGGTTGTTTTTCATCTTATTCTAGTTGTCCGTCACATTCTACTAGTTGACTTTCAATTTCTTCTAGTTGTATTTCATGTTCTACTGGTTGTCTTTCGTCTTCTACATGTTGTATTTCATCTTCTTCTAATTGTATTTCATCGCCTTCTAGTTGTCTTTCTTCTTGTACCCGGCCCCTGGTTTTACTAGTTGTCTTTCACGTTATACTAGTTGTCTTTCATGTTCTACAAGTTGTCTTTCGTCTACTACAAGTTGTATTTTATCTTTTTCTAGTTGTATTTGATGTTATTCTAGTTGTATTTCATCATCTTATAGTTGTTTTTCACGTTGTACTAGTTGTCTTTCATGTTCTACTGGTTGTCTTACATCTTCTTCTAGTTGTATTTCTATCTTCTACTAGTTGTCTACTAGTTGTCTTTTATCTTCTTCTAGTTGTTTTCATATTTTCTAGTTGTCTTTCATCTTGTACTGTTTGTATTTCATCTTTTTCTAGTTGTCTTTCACCTTCTATTAGTTGTCTTTCATATTCTTCTGGTTGTCTTTCATGTTCTGGTGGTTGTCTTTCATGTTCTACTAGTTGTCTTTCGTCTTCTATATGTTGTATTTCATCTTCTTCTAGTTGTATTTCATCGTCTTCTAATTATCTTTCATCTTGTACTAGTTGTCTTTCACCTTGTACAAGTTGTCTTTCATCTTCTTGTAGTTGTCTTTCATGTTCTAGTGGTTATCTTTAATGTTCTACTAGTTGTCGTCTACTACATGTTGCATTTCATCTTCTTCTAGCTGTATTTCATCTTTTTCTAGTTGTCTTTAACCTTGTTCTGGTTGTCTTTCTTGATCTACTTGTTGTCTTTCATCCTCTACAAGTTGTCTACTGCTTGTCTTTCATTTTCTTGTAGTTGTATGTCATCTTCTTCTAGTTGTCCTTCATCTTGTGCTAGTTGTCTTTCATCTTCTTCTGGTTGTCTTTCATGTTCTACTGGTTGTCTTACATCTTCTTCTAATTGTATTTCTATCTTCTACTAGTCTACTAGTTGTATTTCATCTTTTTCTAGTTGTCTTTCATCTTGCACTATTTGTATTTCATCTTCTTCTAGTTGTCTTTCACCTTCTATTAGTTGTCTTTCATCTTCTTCTGGTTGTCTTTGCTGTTCTACTGGTTGTCTTTCATGTTCTACTAGTTGTCTTTCATCTTCTACATGTTGTATTTCATCTTCTTCTAGTTGTATTTCATCGCCTTCTAATTATCTTTTATCTTGTACTAGTTGTCTTTCATGTTCTAATGGTTATCTTTAATGTTCTACTAGTTGTCTTTCGTCTACTACATGTTGCATTTCATATTCTTCTACCTGTATTTCATCTTTTCTAATTGTCTTTCACCTTGTTCTGGTTGTCTTTATTGTTCTACTTGTTGTTTTCATCCTCTACTAGTTGTCTACTACTTGTCCTTCATTTTCTTGTAGTTGTATGTCATCTTCTTCTAGTTGTCATTCATCTTGTACTGGTTGTCTTTCATCTTCTTCTGGTTGTCTTTCATGTTCTACTGGTTGTTTTTCATCTTCTTCTAGTTGTATTTTACGTTCTACGGGTTGTCTTTCACGTTCTACTGGTTGTCTTTCTCGTTCTACTGGTTGTCTTTCATGTTCTATATGTTGTCTTTCGTCTACTACAGGTTGTATTTTATCTTCTTCTAGTTGTTGTTGGGGAATCATAAAGGCCAAACAATTACGTCTTGTCTAGAGATCAAACAATTACATCTCATCTAGGGGTCAAACACTTACACCCCGGGAAGGAGAAACAGTTCCCCACCTTAACCTAAGGACCGTCCTATGCCAAAGCCGACTCATAAAACATAAACCTTAAGTGCGGAACATAATACCTGATTCCATGGATGTTTCCATGGAATAACTCGATCCTTTGAGAGATCGCCAACCGTCTCCGTGAGCACGAGACCAGACTCTAATGGCAAAAAGCCCTTCTTGTTGTTATGTTGTATGGTCGTAAGAATAAGTTTTCCAAGACAGCAAGACATGGTCCTTGAGAAATCCTCTCGAAATTTTCTAATGGATTTCTCTTCTCTGTTCTTTGATGGTGAAAGAAGAAGAGAAGGCACACATAGCTGTATTTTTCTAAAGAGAGTGCTTTTTATGTTATCTTGTGTCTTGGGGACCAATCCTTATATATATATTAACCTATCTGGTTATCTGCCAACTTGAAAAAGGTATTTTGTGTGACTGCATCAAAAACCGTGCTATCACATCAAAATCCGTGCAGCCGCATTGATATTCGTGTGGCCCGAACAATCCTCTTAAATGGCAGTTTTCTAAATTGCAAATCTCAGAATCAGTTCATCAATGATTTAATCTTTGCCTAAATTGTTCTACACATTTATAAACCACATCCTAATGAATATATTGATTGTCTATTACCTTATTTGATCACTTTAATTGACAACCATATATAACAGTTAACAATCCATAATAAGATTACATATATGCTCAATGTTGGCATTAAATCCAACGAGGTTAGCAATAAATCCAACAGTTGTATTTCATATTATTCTGGTTGTTTTTGATGTTCTACTGGTTGTCTTAAATATTCTTCTAGTTGTCTTGCTAGAACCAGCCTTTGGTCTAGTGGCAAAGGCAATGCCCTCTGTGTGAGAGATCACATGTTCGAAACTCTTAAGGAACAATTCTTTCTGGATATTAAATAGTTGGGTGACTTAACTCCTAATCTTTATTTTAAAATAATTGCATAAAGATACATATAAATTAATAAGGAAATAGAAACATAATTGACAAGGCAAGTCGAACTAATTGTTTAAAAAACACAAGAAAAGAAAGATTAATATTTTAAAAAATAATATATAGAAGAACTACTAATTTTATATTTATATGCAATCTGATAATAAAATGATGGATTCAATCCGCAAGGAGATTAAATGGAGAGGAGGGAGACACATTTGCCCCACATTTTTATTACACAATATTACATTAAATTACGCTAAATTATGTTAAATTACACTAAAATACGGTAAATTCCGGTAAATTACATATGAATATGGATGATATCTTTACTGAGAAGGCGAAAAACGATGACGAAACTTCAAACGGCCATAAAACGGCGCTCAAGTGTCCGATTTCAACAAATAACCACTTTTCGGAAATCTTGCAAAAATACGCATGCATTAGTGCTAGCACTTCTGGATTTCAAAATTCAAAATTACAAAAAAACTAAGGGAAGAGTCTCAAAACTTGAGTTGAAGTTTCCGATTAAGATTTTCATTTCTATTATTCAATCTAAGTAGCTCAGTAAATTAGTTATATAATGAACTTGTAGACTACTAATTTTTACTATTTTTGAATTTTTTTTACTATTTTTTATGATTTATGAAAGATGACACAAAATCGGCTTAATTTAGCGTAATTTTGCGTAGTTTAGCGTAATTTACCGTATTTCATCATAATTAGTGAAATTAGTGTAATTTTGCGTAATTCAACATAATTTAACATAATTTAGCGTAATTTAATGTAATATAGTGTAATTCAACATAATTTCAAGTAACATAGTGCATTTTAGTATAAATATGCTAATTATAAATCAAAAGAAGTAATTTAACAAATAATTTAAACAAAAAATTCGAATTTTCAGTGGGAGAGGAAACCGGCCAGAAAATGTCCGGTTTAGATATTTTTGGAAAAACCCAAACATTCTGGGTATATTTATTAATTTGTAATTAACTTTGGATATTAATAAAAATGTCGGCACATTTGCCATTGATATTTACTAGAGAAATTTCTTAACTAAATAACAAAAGCAAAAGTACCTTATCTTTGGCCAAAGGAGCATCTCGAGTCTCCAAAAAGCCATCCCTACTTTGTAAAGGAGAGAAAGGCAAGTGTTAACAAGAAGCACCATTATCGCTAAATTAATTAATCATCTTTTTTTGTATAAAGTACAATTGGTGCATACCCATCAACTGTACCTTTTGTGTATAAAGGCAAAACTAAACAATTCTGCTTGACTTCTTCTGTGCTGTCAAGAACTTATTTATAATTTTAACTTTTATTTTTTTACCCATATAATTATAAAATATTAAATGTACATTAAAGCAAGTTGGCAGCTAAAAAAAGTTTTATTTTTTTACCAATATAATTTTACCAATATTAAAATACTTAAAAAGGTTTTAAAGCAGTTGGCACATAAACGAGTCTGCCTTGTGCCTTGGATTGAATTCGCATCCTCTGATATATCTCATATTTTGAGTGACTTTTTGAAAAATCTCAACCGTTCAAATACGTTATGCACGAATCTCAAAACTCAAATACTGCCTCCTTGCGCTATCTCCGAATAGGCACCAGATACGTCGGTCACGTAAAATATGAGATACTCAGAAGATACGCACTCGACAATTGTTTGGTACGAAGTGATGAGAGTGGGGAGTAAATCTAATTAGTATGTTTTGCTTTAGCTTTTTATTACTCTTTTTTTTTTTTTTTTTTTTTTATAGTTAGCAGCAAAGACTGCTGCTAACAAATATATTAATAAGAAAATTATAAGTGTATGTACAAAATAGCAAAATAAACTCTCGAAATTAATCTATACAAAGCATCCAAAATGATGCCTACAATTGCCACCCGAACTATCACAAATAACCACTAGTAGAGTGAGGTAAATTTGGGTCCGATGCCCATCAGACTCAAAGTGAATTTAATGGGTTCGATGACCGTCCAATCTGCTTTAAGATTTGTGCGCACAACTTTTAAGTATGTTTTCAAATTCGTGTGCACGAATCTTAAAGCAAACCGGACGGTCATCGGACCCAATTTTGAGTCCAATGGGCATCGGACCCAAGCTGTAGAGTACAATACTCAAACACTCAATTTATGCAAAATGTGTTGAGAAAGATGTCAAGGGCCATATCATTAATAATAAGAAGATTTGTCGGTCGTCTTTTATTTGGAGAATATCCTTCTATTTCTCTCTCCTGAAGGCCCAAACGCTTGCCGCCCAGACTACTCTCCAAACTCCTTTATATTACTCTTCTAAATTGCAACTTTTTTTTGGTAACTTATAAATCGGCCATATGAGTCAGCTTCGATCTAAGTATATATTTAATCTTCAGGAAAGAATTGAAGATTACGTATTCAGTTTTAACTCATGTTTATTTTTTTTTGAAATCAAGTTTTGACTCATGTTACTTTCTATAATTAAAAAAAGAAAAAAAGAAGATATATATATACTTCCTTATCATGCCAACATTTAGTCTCAAAAAGAAAAAGATCTGTTCGTTTTTCTCAAACTACAGACCTTAGTGCAAAGAGTCTTTTATGAATTATCAACCACTTCAATAATTGAAATTGATTCGGTCACCATCTTCTGTCAATTCTCTATAGTTAATTTATAATGACTCGCATGATATTTTTACTTAATAAAATATTATGATTATATTTATTCAATAATATTAATAAAGTATCCTTAACCCTCAAATTTGCTTCGTTGGAAAGTATCATGTTTAAAATAATCTATTGTATTTTGTTTTCTATTAATTTTCCCCTTTTTCATTTAAATACATGCGAAACGTTGAAATAAGCAAGCCAATGAAAGATTTCTTTATATTGTTATTTCTTTTAACTTTATTTTATTTCATCTTTTATTATAAAAAAATACCATAAATAATATATTCTTGAACTCCACCATCAAAATTTAAGACACGTATCTCTGCTTTCTCTGCCCCAAATCAGCCATCTACATCACTCGAAACCTCCACAAATCCAGCCTAAATCTTTCTTTACATCTATATATATTCACGTTCACACTACAATTTACCTCCAAATTTTACCAAAAACCCCTCAAAATCCACCATAATTCCAGACAGATCCTCCAACTCCTTTAACCTGTTTTGTCCATCTATTATTCTTCAAATAATATCCCCCAATTTCAACAGAATATAGATCTATCATATATCTATATTTATACATATATTCGTATCAAATCAGCCAAAAAGTTTCACCAAAAACTCCTCAACACTCCTAACAACTAATATATGATAAGATGATATATTATATATCTTGATCAGAATATAAATCTGATCGTTACAATTGATATCAGAGTCTCGATCTACATATGTGTTGAGTAAAATTCTCCAAAAGTAGAAATTTGTCTAAGTACTTTTTAGTTGTCTCATAACTCGATGTAATCATTATTGGCACCCGTATCAATTGGATATAAAAGATTTTGTTCGTTTGTAAAGTGGTTATGTATGTTTTTCCACTTACACAATAAGAAATTATGATGGTCCAAAAACTTGATAGAAGGAAGCATGAGAGAGAAGAATTAAGAAAGAAGAAGTTTGATATTGCAATCAGATTATTAGAGCAATTAAGGTGATGAAGATGTTGATGATTCATATGCTGTTGAAAGAGTTTTATGAAGAAAATTAGTAACATGACTTAGATTGGTAATACTAGTTGCTGCCAGCCGCGGAACTTAGAAATTTTTGAGAGAAGGGTCATGTCCTCTCAACCATAAATAGAGATTTAATCACTAGACTACAATATTTATTGAGGAGGACTGAACTATTTAAAACGTTTTAAAAAAAAAATTCAACTAAATTTCAATATACATAATTAAAATTTTGAAATCATAAGATAGCTTGGCACCCTCTAGGATGTACTAAGATCCGACCCTAGTTGTTGGTCATTAATATATAGGGATTCAATTAATTAGTGAATTTATTGTGTATTCCGATGTTGCAAAATGCATAATGTTTGCATTTATTATGTTTGCTTCTTGAAACTTTAAAATTTTAAAATTTTATTTATGGTTGAATTAGTATTATACATAATTTTGAGTATTTTTGTTGTTGTGAATTTAATTCTGACATGTATTACTTATTTCATGTTTTAATATTGTGGTTGGTGCTGTTAGCCTGTTATTACCAACCTAGGGGAGAAATGAATTTTACTAGAATATCCTTGCTATCTAAAAATAACGGTTGTGTCGGTATACCTACAGATATAATCATATAAAGGCCTCAAAATTTAATTTACGTTCATCTTTAGTTCTGTGGGTTGAATTTAAAGCACTTATTACAATGACAAATAAAATAATGATTTTATTTCGTCTAAGTGTTCGCTTATAAAATCTTGCAATTATTTGCGTAGTACACAATTTTTTACATGACAAAATTCTATATATTGCTGTGTGTTTCACTTACTGCATTAGAACACCCACGTATTAATAATTTAAAATTATTGAAAACTTTATTTTGTGAATGCGCTACAATACTCAAGCCAAATTTGGTTACATAACAATTTATAATGAAAAATCGATCAATTATTATTAAATTATCTTATTATACATAAAACCGGCCGGCATCATGATCGATGAAAAACAGAATATAGCTATCCATTCAAAACAATATTAAAGAACGTATGTATAGAAGATGCGAATGCTGTGCAAACCAATCATTAACATATACCAAATAAATATTCATATCATATGAAGTAATATATATTATTGAGGAATTAAATAAAATAAGTTACGATCCATCTTAACTGGCTGGATAAATAATGTAATTAAGGAAGTAACATAATTAGTTTCAAAATACTGAGTGGATAATTATGGGTAAAAAGTAAGATGGTGTAATGCTTAAAAAACTTTTTGAGGAATGTCTGTGACCGACACGACAAAAAACAAAAGAATTAAATAAAATACGTTGCGAATCAATAAAGTTACCACATTACTATGATACATATTTATAATAAAGAATCTCATCAATTTCAAAATACAATATCATGATCACACGGTGATATGAAAGACTGTGAGATAATGTTTTCTGTATACACAGCATGCATATGTGTTTTCTATGTACCCAGCGGTCTCAATTATATATACTTTTAGTTAGAATTTTACCTCTAAAATTAAATCAAATTTTATGTATTTTAGTATAATTTTATGTTAGAAAATGGTAAGAACTAAGTTACAATCGGCATGTAATTTATATCGCAAGAAATGAAGCAAACAGAGCTCTGTGCGGCCTAAATTGTCACTTGTGCGGACGCACGACTGAAGAAATCAAATTATCGAAAATTCAAAAGAAGTGCTCCAGCTTTCAGACCGTTGTGTGACCCCATTTCCATTTTGTGCGGCCACACTCCTGGTCGCACAAACCTCTGAATGAAAGATGAAGATAAAATCGCCAGTGAACTAGAAACAAATGTCATTTGTGCGGCCACACTAGGGTGAATTATTGTCAGATTTGAGAAATATTCGTCAGATTCACTTCCGGATCCTGTTTAATTGCGCGCTTCCCAAGATACGAAACTATACTATAAATCAAGGAGCAAGCAGTAGGAGAAGGATCCTGGAATTGTTCTAAGTTTTCCACGATTCTAGCTCCATACATATCTCTTACTCTGTCAAAGTGATTTTTGAACATAAAACAAAGACGAAACTGCGATTTATGAGGTCGTTTACTCGAGCGAGGACAGAGGCTACACAAGAGGATTGGTGTATTCTATTCCTCTGTTATTTTAGGTACTTTTCTTGTGTTCTTACGTGGATATTTATCATTGATGTTAGCGCACTCATGAGATGCTAGTTTTCCTCTCTGGAAACTTTGGCGATAAAATATGAATTTGCGTTAAATCTATCTTACTTGGTTCGTTTTCTATTGTGATTTTTTGTGCTTGCATGATTGTTCTTGTCGATTGAATTTATTTGTGTGATCGCATGATTTGTGTGCTTGAGATTAGCATCCCATTTAGGTTTGACAAAGAGTAGCTTAAGATCAAGATTAACAATACCAAATTATGTGCATGAATACCTTAGGAACTTAGATTACAAATGATCAAATCTGATCTAGTCCGGAACTACAAGATGTAGTTCCTTACGGCACCTAGAGTGAGGTGAGTATGGTGGTTTAAATGATCTTAGACGTTTTTCGTGTAAACCCTCTAAACTAACATGTCAAATCACAACCAAGCAAGTGTACACAAGTAAATGTAAATAGATGAGAATAAGAAAAATTTGACATGTTAGATGACAGCGAAGTTCGGTGTAAAATGCCTACGTCTCCGGGGTAGAGCAACCTCGTCGGTGCCACTTTTCTATTACCTAAAAAGAAATGATACAACTCGTTGTTTGTGAGCCCAAATGAAAGTGGGAAGTCACAGCCTAACTCGTGTATAAGGTGAGCCTAGAAGCTCGAGTTGGCAAGTCCCAAGAAAGGGGATCGTCACACAACAATGGTTATATGGTGAGCAAAAAACGCTTGAACCGGTGAGCCCTTTAATGCCCTACAAGCGGGAAGTCAGACGGCTATTCGAAGGGAGCACTAAGTAAATCTCCACACTATAGAAGGAAAGTTTTAGAACTAAATTCTAGACACTCTAACTAGATCTAAGAGTAGATTAGTCAAGTGTATTTGAGATAGTTGAGAAGATATTGAAGTTTAAGCTCACTTAACAATTGAAGCTTTCAAGAATGCACAATAAATGCTTTTTGATTGTGGGAGGCGGCTAGCTTGAGAAAATCTGAAGTGGGGTCACTCTATTTATAGTGGGGGCTTCAGATCTGACCAGATTCGTTCTGACGGATGGAGTCCATTCCGAACGGACTGTAAGAATATTGAAATTAGGGTTTTCGTATTATTAAATTAATATTAATTGTTCTGAATGTATTTGTCTGTTCATGACGGTTAGTACAATTTATCCCAATTTAACGTTATTCTTGATAAGCATTCCAGATAGATTACAACCTTTCTGGACGGAACTAATCGAAAACTCTCTGTGAATTTTTGCACATTTCCATCCTAGATGGTCCAGATTCCGTTCTGAACGGTTTATTCACAGAAATCAACAATCTCAAATTTACTTTACTTTTCTATTTGATCATTACAATTTATGTCTTCGTAAAGTCTTGTTGATTTCTTTGGATCTTCAATTTGGTCTTGCAATTAATATCTTCATGAACCTTTCTTTGATTTTTCAATATTTAATCTTACAATTATAATCATCATGAACCTACAAACTCACTCATACATGGAAATGGTGAAATTCAACTATTGTATTTTTTTTGCTAATTAGTCAAACAAAGTAATTAGAAGATTGCATACAACCAACAATCTCTCCCTTTTGACGATTTGCAAAAAAAAATCTAAAATTTCAAAAATTCGAACAAAATAGTAAAAAGTTTCAAAAAAATGTAAAATTTGGTCTCCAAGCACATTACAATATGAAGATCATGTTGAGAAGTTTAGATCAACTGCTTGAACTTTAGAAATGGAGATATGAGTAGGAAGTAAAACATCTCTTTACTTCCGAAAGCATCGTAGAGGAGGGATCCACTTACAACATTTGTAAGTTTCAACATCTTACAACAATTCGGTTTTGCAATTTTAAAAGTCCAAACATTTGATCCAAACCGTTCAACATGATATCTATATTAAAATGTGATTGGAGATCAAATTTTACATTTTTTTGAATTGTTTTACCATTTATTAAGTATTTTACAAAACTGTTGTTTTTAGACAATTCTGGACCACTGAAAAACAACAGTTTTGTAAAATACTTTATAAATAATAAAAAAATACAAAAAAATGTAAAATTTGATCTCCAAGCACATTTTAATATAGATATCATGTTGAATGGTTTGGATCGACTGTTTGGACTTTTAAAATTGCAAAACCAAATTGTTGTAAGATGTTGTAACTTACAAATGTTGTAAGTGGACCCCTTCTCATATATATTAGTTATTATGTTTTTAACTAACATATATCATGTGTTAGTCTCCCTATGTATAACTTTGAGCAATTTTTAAGAGATTTGGGGAGACATGAACTTTATTTTCACTTTAGTGTAGTTTTAGGAACTCAAACAAACTCTTTCTTGTTGTTTCTCTTCCTAAGTCTATATTCTAATGAGGCGTGACCAATTCTACAACAATAATTACAAAACTTAGGAGAAGACTTTTTGTTCCTTTGTTTAGTGAATTTCACATTGTATCCTTTATCCAAATGAGGTTTATGATACTTCTTAAGATCTTAAGCTTGCATCCTTGAGATGTTTTTTTTTGAGGAAAAATAAGAGTCGAGCTCTGCATCCTTGAGATGTTATATAAATCATTTGATGTTTTATGTGGAAAGTTTTTATTTTCAGGTTTTGAGGCATTTCTTGACGACTTATTTATTTGAACCTATTTTGTGACATGCATGTGTTTATCTTTAAATTCATAGAACCATTCATTTGGTCCCTTAAAATAAATTTTATTTGCCTCATGTGAGTTATATGTATTTTGTTGATGGTTAGAATGGTTTTGTTCATTTTCAGTTTCATAACTCTTGTTGTCATATGTAAATCCAACCATTTTATATTTATGCTTTTGTTTGCCCTGAACATTCAAATTCTGAGTGTTTTTCAATATTCATTTTATGGGGTCTTTGGATCCAAATGAGATTTGATCCTTCTTGTTTCTAAGTTCCAATGTGTTATTTTTACCTATTTGATTTTTTACTCACTTTACCACTAGTTAGTTTTATAATTTTTTTAAATTTATTTGGTGATTTCAATGCTACATTTTTTTTTTGTAATTCTTGAACTTTTATTTTTAATAGTTCTCTTTCACCTAGATGTTTGCAATTGTTTTGATATTCTAGAACTTCGAATTCCATGATTTTAGTTTCATAATCTTTAAGCCAAGCTCTAGAATGTTGTTTATAATGTTTGTAGCTCTTAACCTTTCATTTTCATCTATTAGATTAGTTAATCTTGATGTTAATGCCTCTATTTCACTTGAGTTTGATTGACATGTGTGTGACTCTAATGCTATTACTTCAAACCATTTAATTTTAGACTCAAGCTCTACAATTTTGGATTCAAACTTTTGTATGGTGTTTTCTCTTTTAAGTAATGCCTTATTAGATTCATCAAGTAAGTTTTGTAATCTAATTTTCTCATTATGTGCTTGACTTTCTCTAAAAGAAATGCTTATGTCATTAATTAGATGGGTTTGATCAATTATACCTCCATATTCTTCACCTCCTTCCTCGGTCATTTCAATTTTGTGGGTTTCATCAATTATTCCCCCACATTCTTCACCTCCTTCTTTCTCTGTCATTTCAATTTCGGACTCATAATTATTATTATCAAGTTCTAGTGTTACCTCATTAGCGAAAATTGTTAAGGCTTCACTTCAGTCATGTGAGTCTTTCTTCTTATTCCTAGATTGAGTGATCTCCTTTAGCATCTCGATGGTGTTCTTGTCGGTGATGTTGTTGTTTGTGGTGATCACATCGACATCAACTTCTTCCGATCTCTCATTAAGTGTTGCCATAAATGCAAAGATGGACTCTTAGTTGTCCATCAATTCATTGATCCACTAAATTCGAGCATCTCTTTCAAGTTTACTTGTTAGTACATTCTACATATTGATCAGAGTCAAAATGATGATGAATTACGTAGAGTTTTGCCTTAGGTTTTGCATATTATCTCACACTTATGTTTAATTAATTAGAGAAAAAGGCTACTGTCACCCTTCTTTATGTTTTATTACAGAAAACAAGTTTTGAGACTATTTACACCAAATGGAGCAAGAATCGGGTCAATCGGATAAGCGATGCTCATTGACTAAGTCTCTGTTATGGCCCGTACTCACTGATACGGACCTAGCCGAATACGGACCAGGAGATAGCAAAATATGCATTAGACCCTTCAGCGACATGGTCTCAATACGGACCGTATCACCCAATACGGTCCGTAACCAAGGCGTCTTTTGGGGAATAACTGCTGACAGATGTATCCAGATCATGTTCCTTGGCCTCCACTCAACTCTAGACGTCCTCTCACTCCTATATAAACACCTTGGACAGAATAGAATAGTATCTTTGTAATTTGGGTTAGATTTGATTAAGTGAGAAAGAGAGGAGTGATTGTAACCATGCCGTTCCGCGCTAAGTTCTTTTCTTAGGGGCTAGGCAGTAAACCTTGTTACTCATGATGCTTTGATTTATATATTTTCTGTTGATTATGATTTCTTATTGTTTGATTGAAATACTTTTGTGATTTATTATCCCTTCATCTAATATCGAAGATCTAGTTTAATCTGTTAGGGTAGTGACAGTGCTTTAACGGTAAGAGAAACTATGGTGCACGAGTTAGCCTCGTTAAGAGTCATTAGATTTATGTGAAGAAAACCTTAGCGGGGAAACCATAAATTGGAACAACAAAATGCGAACCAAGTTCCATCATTTGCGTAAGATAAATCGCAGTGATCTATGTAGTAACTTGTGTATTTAGAGATCTGTCATTTGCGTAAGATAACTCGCAGTGTCCTATGTAGTATCTCGATAGAAGATCTGTCATTTGCGTAAGATAACTCGCAGTGTCCTAAGTGGTGTGTTCCATAAAATAACAACAGGAAATCAGACTCGACATAAGTAAAATATCAAAGAGGATTGAGTAGCAATGGTGTGCCGAAACACTATGAATTCTCATCTCTATCTTTATTTTAATTACTTTTAATTATCACCAAATTTACATTGATCACAACTTCAACTCTCAAATTTTCAAATTTCTTCTAACCTTTCGAAAGATTGTGATTTGATCGATCAAGACTCTGAACCAATATTCCCTGTGGATTGATCTCGATTATACTACTCAATAGGATTGTGCGCTTGCAGTCCGAATCGATAGCATTTCTGAGTTTATAAATTTAAAAGAAAACATCGCTCTCTTTTGAGTGATCACATATCGTGGGTATTAATTGAGTCTTCTACCAATATTGAGACCCACTCCCCAATAGAACTAAATATAGCATATGTTGCTAGATAGTCCTTTTAATTTTCAAGTTTGGATTCGGTGGTCAATTCATTTTTGTCATTGAATTTTGGTACATATCCATTTTCCACAATATTCCAAACCTCCAAAATGTTAAGATAATTAACCATGAGCATTTTCAAATGGCTAAAGTTATTTGAGGTTTCACTAAAGATTGGAGGTAATTTGGTATACATGTTTAGTGCCATTTTGGATATAAAAGTACTTAAATTAAGTGAGCCTTAATTCAAGTTAACTTACTCTGATACCACTTTGTAGTCTTTTACGACACCTAGAGGGGGTGAATATGGTGTTTTAAATGACCTAAGATGTTTTTCATGTAAACCCTTTAAACTAACAAGTCAAATCACAACCAAATAAGTGTACACAAGTAATTGTAAATAGATGAGAATAAGAGAAATTTGACACCGGAGTCTGGCATAAAATGCCTACGTCTCCGGGTAGAGATGAAGGATTTCATGATGCGATAAAGTGGTAAAAATTAAAATTTTAACGCTTTTACAAGCATCTATGGATCTACTTTATCATGCTAATTTTACTCAAGCAATTATTAAACACAAATAATTGTCTACTCATTCATCCATCATAAATCTATCTACAAAAGAAGATTTGGATATACCTTTACCAAATGTCAATTTGGCAAGTTGAGAGAAGTCGTATTCTCTTCTAGATCTCTTGGATACCTTCGTTTTTCGAAACGAGCTCCAAAAATGTCTTGCACCAAGTTGAGACTTTAAAGTAGAAGTCCTCCACGGTATCCACCAAGAAATTAATTAGAAACTGAAGTTTCCTCTTGCTAGAGAGTATTATTTCAGTCGCTCCTTAATCCCTATCCTCCAATAGAATTAGATCTTGAGTTAGGGTTTGTTGTGTACTCAACACATGAGAGATAGAGTATATATAGCAAACAAGAAATGTGAATAATGTTTTCAAAATTAACTCCACGTTCTACCACATTTTGTACCACGATCTAATTCAAATTAGATTCTACTCCAGATAGAAAAGTTATAGATCTTTCTTTTAACTTTCCATCCATATATAGTATGCCCAAACGGGCATCGTATGAGGACGCTATGGCCCAAATACAAAACATGACCAATAATTTACAGAACATGGTAGTCTATATTAAGCACCACGTTCTACCACATTTTTTACCATGATCTGTTTCTAATTTGGCTTTACTCCAGAGAGGGAAAGTTCTAGATATTTCTTTTACCTTTCCATAAATATATAGAACGCTAAAATTAGATTTCTTATGAGAGATATATGGTCCAAATAAGAAATGCTGCGCAACAGTTTTTTAGAAAACGTGGTAAACTATTTTGGGCAAACTTTTAATTATGGAAACAATTATTAAATAAACATGGGCCATAATGAGCAACAACCATTAGGCTTTGTTTATTGGACCAAGTTCTATTTTTCTTTATTTGAATTAATCAAATACAATTAATCTAATTAATTGTAGTATCATATACAATTATCCCAAATAATTATATTTCTCATGTTTTGGTAGAGAAACCAATTTATTTGTCATGTCATACATGTCAAATAAATCAAGGATCATTTCTAATTAATTTCTCATTGGTGTGACCCTGTGTGATCTATGTAATGTTGGCAATGTCATAATAATATTTTATTACCAAAAACTATAAGCGGTACTAGCTATATATTATAGTTACCCAAATGACACAGATGTAAAATATCCTTTTACAATACACGATCCCTTAAATTAATGCTATAAATAACATCACTTGTGTCTATTTCTTGTCTCATGATATTATGAATATTATACAAAGTAGGGTTGTTTCATCTTTGTATTATATTTGTTTCTTGGTCTCTTAAATAAATTATTAATATATAACTGCACTTCATTTATATTGTATGTATCATAATTCTACTTTACCAAGGAGCTCATAAAATATCATTACTCATTATAGATGAGGGACAATGATAGTATTGATACATAACTTTCTCCTGCACAAGTTATATATAAGGAACTAATATTTTTACACTACTATTAATGAGTAGCTTTTAATATTAATCACATTATATACTTCTCATATGAAAGAAATGCATCTCATATCTTGAAATTCTTAGACACAATGAAAACATTAATAACACAAACATTATAAATTTAATATTTTCATCTGTTGGGTCTGTTTAATATATGAAACCTTTCATATACCTATGCTATTAAACGATAAACCTTTATCAACATTTATAGCACTACAATGTATATACTTTAATCAACATGACAAACTTATCATGGTATATTAGTGTTCTATGCTAATAACCAAGTTTGTGAACATTTTAGAGATTTATGTTTGCTATCATATAGAGTTCTATGGTTCAAGACCAAGAGCATCTTCTTGAACACCTATAAAGATAAACATAAAACTCATGGAACAAAATGCACATAACATCCAATTTATAAACATAACATGTAAAAGCAATCAACATAAGATAACTTTTAGATTACAAAACTAACAAGAGCAACCTCGTCGGCACCCATTTTCTATAACCCAAAAAGAAAGCATACAACTCGTGGTCCGTGAGATCAAATGAAAGTGGAAAGTCGCGGCCTAACTCGTGTACAAGGTGAGCCTAGAAGCTCGAGTTGGCGAGTCCCAACAAAGGGGATCGTCCCACAACTATAGTTATATGGTTAACGGTAAACGCTCGAGCCGGTGAGCCCTTTAATACCCTACAAGTGGGAAGTCACACGGCTATTAGAAGGGAGCACTAAGTGGATCTCTACACTATAGAATGAAAGTTCTAGCTAGAACTAAATTTTAGACACTCTAACTAGATCTAAGAGTAGATTAGTTAAGTGAATTTGAGATAGTTGAGATATTGAAGTTTAAACTCACTCTACAATGAAAGCATTCAAGAATGCACAATAAATGTTTTTTGAATATGGGAGACAGCTAGCTTGAGAAAATATGAAGTGGGGTCACTCTATTTATTGTGGGGGCTTCAAATCTGACCAGATCCGTTCTAACGGATGGAAGCCATTTCGAACGGACTGTATAGATATTGAAATTAGGGTTTTCACATTATTAAATTAATATTAACTGTTCTGAACGTATCTTTCCATTCAAGACGGTTAGTACAATTTATCCCAATTTAACATTATTCTTGATAAGCGCTCCAAACAAATCACAACCGTTCTAGATGGAACTAATCAGAAAATCTCTATGAATTTTTGCACTTTTTCGTTCTGGACAGTTCAGGTTTCGTTTCGAACGATTGCTCCACAGAAATCAATAATCTCAAATTTACTTTACTTTTTTATTTAATTATTACAATTTATGTCTTCGTAAAGTCTTATTGATTTCTTTGGTTCTTTAATTTGGTCTGAACTTTTCTTTGATTCTTCAATATTTAATCTTGCAATTATAATCATCATGAACCTACAAACTCACTCATACATGGAAATGGTTAAATTCAACTATTGTATGTTTTGCAAATTAGTCAAACAAAATAATTAGAGGATTGTATACAGCAAACACAAGAAATAATGGTTAGGCTTGAGGTGAAGTATTTAATCATGAAGGCTTAAATTTAATTAGGACCCCTAGCTAGGTTTGAACCGAATATTGATACAAAACACTTAACTGTGAAGTGTCGGTATTGAATAAACTAGCAAGGCTAACCTGTGCTTATGATCTAGACCACTAGGGTGAAGAATTTAACCGTGAAACCCGAATCGTTTAGGTATGGTATTAATTCATTAAAGTGACCCTTGATACCATTTTAGACTTAAAAATCCCATCATAGCAAACATGAATTTTAGAAACGGACCGTGTAGGTAGTTGACCAAAGGATTATACGCTAAAAGACCTTAGACTTCTATCACTTGATGATTACAAAACACCCTTTTAATTGTTTGTTTATTTTTTTTGCAAACCCAATTCTCAACTGGGTATTGAACCCAAAATGACCAATTTACAACAAAACCCACCCCCATTTATTTTATTGCACTTCTAATAATTAATTAATTTAGTAGAAAGTAATATTTTTCGTTATCCTCTGAATTGATCATACGTGACTTACTATAAAAATAAATTGTGCGCTTGTAACTGACCTCTCATTGAGTATTTAGAATTTATAAATTAAAAAATAAAATTGTACCCAAATAGATCAAAAGTCCTATACTTAAAATACACAATATGCATATATCTCTCGGAGAGTCGGAGTGTACAAGGAATTTTTTTTCAGCTAAATATAAAAATTTAAATCCTCTAATTTTAAATATTTACAAAAAGTTTCTGTGAAATTTCAAATTTACGATCGTGCATATAATTTTATTAATTTGAGCTAAGATTGATTTAATATAGAAGAAATCTTAGACGTCAAGTGGTCTATTGGTATCTTTAATAAATTACATGATATTCTACCAACATCTCAATAGAAACTCTTCGCTCTTGAATTGTTCCAATCTTTTATCATTTTTAGAGTTTAAATAATTTAGAAAATTCTTTGAATCTTATGCGTTGTTAATGCTAATTATATAGGCATAGTGTCAGTTATCAACATAAGATCAGGTGCTACTCCATTTTGATAAAAATATGCATAACTTTTTTTAAGTTTGTGATTTTTAATGCCTACTAAAATTTTCAATGATAATAAAAATGATATTAACACGTCAATTAACCCTCATTCTTATTTTAGATCTATTATTTAATTCATTAATTTCTCTAAACCACCCTAATTCTTCTATTCCTACATATCTACACTCTCTATTCTCTCTATTCTAACTATTTTCCTAATTGGCATATTATCTAGTTCTTCATCTCTCTCTCCACGAGCTTTGTGGAGCTCTTCTGAATCTGCTCATCCACTATCGTCCGCCCACTGCAACGGGCTCCGATAACTGGAGTCAAGTCCAAATAAGATGATACGCCTTGCTTCGGCTATGTTCCTTCCCCTATCCCTCAGTCTCCTCACCGGTCAGGAAGATAGAGATGAGAGGGAAGGAGAGTTGTTGTGTCGGGTTGAGATCGAGAAGGGGTAAGGGAAAGTAGGGTGGGGGGTGCTCTAGAGTTTGGGGATACCTCTCAAATCTCATATTTGAAAATAGCGAAAGTTACTGCCCATCATATCTTTTCTTAAAAGTTTTATTTATAAAATATGTTATTTTGTTTAAAATATTTTCCATTCACATAAATTATTATATGATTTTTTATATATTTTAACAATTAACATTTTATCTTTATTTTTGCAAAAAATCACTTAAGAAAATGACAGTATTACATATCGTTGAATAAATTTTAAATGTAAATTGATCGTAAAAAGGCATAGTGCATACAAATTATCATGCATAATTTTGACAGTCAACTTATGATTAAAAAAATAATAGTACAGCCCAATGCTATAATAAAAAAAATTACATCGAACATAATAAAATTAAGTAAATCAACTTCCTTCCTAATATGTTTCTTGAGATGCAAAATTGGTCCAAAATTTTCATACATAACGCAAAATATAAAAGAAAGAGAGAAATATCTAGCAATTATAAAAATCAAATAATTAATAAATGATCATAATATTAATTATATTATTGAAAGATACGGCAGCTGGAAATATATTTAAAAAGGTTAAAATTATATTGTTCATAGATTTGAATTATTTTAAAAGATGTGTTAATATGCCTACTAAAAATTTTTGTGGTCGAGATTGGTGCGGTTGAAGTGTAGTGTTTCATCAATTTTCATAATTGAAGAAGAAATATCTGGTTGATGCTTTCTAATTTGAGAGATCCATACCTTTTTTCGCATTTTGGGAGGAAGGCTCAAACGAAATAGCGTCTGGAAAAGAAAGGAGAAAGAATATTGGTCTTGGGAATTCTCAGTTAGGCTCGGTGCATGCTTAGATCTTGTAGGTTATAAACATCAGTACACTAGTTGATTTATCATAGGCTGAGATCACTGTTAATTAGAAAATCCGAAATTGTAACATTTGTCTTCTATTTCATACTTCTCTCAACTATATATTGTGTGCATCGTAATTAATGCAGTAAGACTTGTGACGGATCATTTAGGTTCATTTTTAACCCGCAACACCAATATGCTATAGCTTTTGTCCATAAATTCAATGATAAATAAAATTATTAGGAAACTTTCTTATCTTTTTTTTTTTTCGTTTTTATGTAAACTTATGTGACATTAATTTAACTTATTGAACAGTAAAAGAAAAAAAATTGTTTCAACGTTAAATGCCTGATTGTTTGAGAATAAATTTTTGTCTTGATATAATATTCAACGAATAATTTTCTTATTATTTTCGATATTTTTAAACACTATATATACAAGCTTTCTTTTGAAAAAATCGAGTTTTAAATTCGATTCGTTCGATTTTTACGGAGTTTGCCAATTCAGATTCGACGAACAGTCAAAATCATATGGGCAACTTTGTTCCTTACACATACGACAACAAATAAAATATATGCACATATATATTCTGTATGTTTCGGGAACAAAAGAATAACTGACTAACTTCAATGTTAATTGGATGGTAATAAAAGTCTTTGTTTTGGGAAAAAAATAATTAAAGTGCAATTAAAAGTATATAATTACTTGAAAGTGTGCAGCAGTTGCACGTGGAAAAGCGCATATAATTTCTTGGTAATGTAACTATGAAGATTACACCTCGATCGGATTTAATCAATCAAACCATGCGTCCGAAAAGGATGAATGCACATGTTTTCTTCTTGATGAAATAAAAAAGAAACAAACGTTTGCATAAAGCAGAGGGAGTAATACATATCATTGGATTTTGTTTATCCCGAAATATATATTTTTGCTAGGTATGTTCAACAAAGGATCATTGGGTGCAGATTTATTGCGACTAAGGTGTAGATTTATAATGCAAGGAAATAATTAATTATATTATCAAATAGTGATCATATGAATGTGAGAGATCATATTAATGTTTTTTTTTTGAAAAATTAGTGATTTAAGTCTTGTAGATTTTCATGGAATTTGCAAGTCATGCACATTAGTTATTATTTCAATTAAGAGGAGGGATCACTTGACAATGGTTATTTTGACAATCTTGACAATGAATTTAAAAGACAATCAAATAATTAAAAATCTAAATATATAGATAGTCTGACAGTCAAGTTTATAGGTATGTTCGTGGATACAAGCATTGTTTGATAATGCATCAAGAAATATTAATATTAGATTGTTGAAGAATTGAGACATAAATTTTATTTTTAAAGATTCACATGAAAAGAATTATCAAGTGATCCCTCCTTTATTAATATTTTAGGTCTGTAAAAAATGAGTAGGTATCTACGTACTTTGATGCATGCATAGTTTTAATGGCATCATAACAACATATCCTGCAATATGATTACGTATCGGATGAAATACTCATAACATGATGTGGAAATTTGAAATAAAGAATAATAGATTATATTGTTCTGATTTCTTACAATGCATATTAGACCTCTTTGTAATTAAGGAGAGATCATGTAGCTGTTGCCTAGTTGCCTAAATTACAATTTCTAGCTGTTGCCTAGTTGTCTAAATTACAATTTCTGAATATACAGAAAATACTAAAATCTTGCTAGGTACTATATTTAGCTTAACAGCTATTGTATGATGCTAGCTTGATTTTGTTCCTTAAAATGCCAATGATGATTTTCTGAGGCAAATCCTCTATTTCTCAACACTCCCCCTCAAGTTAGGATTGTAAATGTCAATCAATCCTAACTTGCTTTTAATTTTATAGAATGGTCCTGGTTCTAGCCCTTTTGTGAAGATATCAGCAAGTTGGTCTTGACTCTTCACGTATGGTGTTTCGATTTCTTTTGCTTGAATTTTTTCTCGCACAAAATGACAATCGACTTCAATATGCTTGGTTCTTTCGTGAAAAACTAGATTAGATGCAATATGTCTAGCCGCTTGATTATCACAAAACATTTTTATAGGTTCATGATTTGTAATATTCAAATCGGTTAACACTTGTCTAACCCAAGTTAGTTCACTAGCGGTTGATGCCATAGCTCGATATTCTGCTTCAGCACTTGATCTTGCTACAATATTTTGCTTCTTGCTCTTCCATGTGACTAGATTTCCACCTACAAATGTGCAGAAGCCAGTAGTTGATTTTCTATCGAAGCTTCCTGCCCAATCTGTATCGGAATAGCCACACACTTCGTTAGAATTATTATTTTTCATTCATATTCCCTTTCCTGGTGATCCTTTTAAGTATCTTAAAATTCTATTAATTGCTTCTAAATGAGGTGTCCTTGGGGAATGCATGAATTTACTAATTTGACTAACTACAAATGAGATATCAGGTCTTTTTACTGTTAAATATATCAATTTTCCTACAAGTCTTTGAAATTGATTTATATCTTTTAATGGTTCTCCATCTTCAGTATTTAATTTGCATTTATATTCAATATGTGTTCAGGCAGGTTTTGATCCTATCTTACCTGTTCTTTAAGAAGATCTAGTGCATATTTTCTTTGAGAGATAAATAAGCCCTTGGTTGAATTAGCTACTTCAATTCCTAAAAAATATTTCAATATTCCTGAATCTTTAATATCAAAATTTTTCTTCAATTGACATTTGACCATGTTAATCTCCTTTTGATTATTTCCTGTAACAATTATGTCATCTACATAAACTAATACAATAATAATATTGTCATTATTATGTTTGGTGAAGAGAGAATTATCAGCACTACTAATTTTAAAACCACATGATTTAAGAAAAAAACTGAGTTTTCCATACCATGCCCTTGGAGATTGCTTCAGACCATATATGGATTTTTTTAACCTACAAACAAGATTAGAATCTTTCTCTCTCGTATGACCAGGTGGTAGGTTCATATAAACTTCTTCTTCAAGTGTTCCTTGAAGAAAATCATTCTTAACATCCATTTGGTAAATGTTCCAACCATTATTTGTTGCTACTGAGAATAAAATTCTAACAGTATTCATTTTTGCAACTGGAGCAAAAGTTTCATGATAGTCAATACCATAGGTTTGTGTATACCCTTTGGCCACCAATCTAGCTTTATATCTTTCTATGGTACCATCACTATTATATTTAATTTTGTACACCCATTTGCATCCAACTGGTTTTTTATCTTTTGGTAGAGGCATAATAACCCAAGTGTTATTTTTTTCTAATGCCCTAAGTTCTTCTTTCATGGCTTCGCACCATACCGGTTGGCTTACGGCTTCTTGAAAAAATTTTGGTTCTTCTTCTTTAGAGAGAGAAGTCAAGAAGGCTTTATAGGTTGTCGAAATTTTGTCATAAGAGATAAAATCTTGAATAGGATATGTTACCTTATATGTCACAAAATCTCGAAGTCTTGTCGATGGTTGGATGTTCCTTGATGACCTTCTTACAACCCTTTCTTCCTCATTCTCATTATTATCATTGTTAATGTTATTCTCTTCAATTTCTTCTTCTTGCTCATTTATTTCATTTTCATTTCTATTTTCACCTTCAGTTACGACTATCAAGTCATGGATATGGTTGTTTGGTAGTACTGTACTATCTTGACTATTGGCACCGGACTCATTAATCTCTTCTTTTGGAAAGTAAGTTTCATTTTCATTAAAAACTACATCTCTTGAGATATACAATTTTTTATTTATTGGATCATAACATTTATATCATTTTTTGTGTGTTGAGTAGCCTAAAAATATACCTTTAGTTGATGTAGAATCAAATTTATCCTTTCTTTTTTTGTAAATATAGCAAACACAACCAAAAACTCTTAAGTGGTCAATATTAATTTTTTTTAGTAAAGAATTTCTAATGGACTTTTATTTTTTAACCTAACACTAGGGAGTCTATTAATTAAATATGTGGATGTGAGTATTGCGTCCGACCAATATTGTCTTGGGACATTCATTTGAAATAAAAGTGCTCTTGTCATTTCTAATAGATGTCTATTTTTTCTTTCTGACACTCCATTTTGCTCGGGTGTATTTATGGAAGTTGTTTGATGTATAATACCTCTATTTTTTTTAAAAATGTGTGAAATTATTATTTACGAATTCGGTGCCATTATCAGATCTAAATATTTTAATTTTTGTATTAAATTGGTTTTCTATTAAACTGACAAATTCTTGAAAACATAGAAAAACTTCACTTTTTGATTTAAGTAAATATAACCAAGTAGCACGAGAAAAGTCATCAATAAATATAACAAAATACCTAAAATCATTATAAGATTTAGTAGGGGCCGGTCCCCATACATCAGAATGTATTAATTCAAAAGGAACTTCACTTTGACTAGTTGATAACGAAAAAGGAAGCCTAGTTTGTTTAGCTAATTTGCATACATCACAATTAACACAATTATTTAAAGGAAAATTTAAATAAAAATTCAAAATTCTATCAGACGGATGTCCAAGTCTCTTGTGCCATAAATTGTTTTTGCTATTCTCCCTCATCACATAAAAATTAAGTTTTTGATAATTCAAAAAATATAGTCCATTGTCATAGAATCCCTCACCAATCGTCATCTTGGTTGTTTGGTCCTAAAATTTGACATTCGTTTTTGAAAACAGTACATCACAATTAAATTCTTTTGTAAGTTTACTTACTGAAATTAAATTTGTTGTAAAAGATTTTATATATAGCACATTTTTAATATTTTTTGAGAAGAGATTAATGGTTCCTATACCGGTGATACGTACCTTAGTTCCATTAGCAACTAAAATATATTGGTCATGGTTCAATATTTCTAAGGTCTCGAATAAATCTCTATTACATATCATATGGCCAGTAGCACCAGTGTCGATAATTAATTGATTATTTGGAGAAAATTTAACTGAATTTAAAGCAATACCACATGAATTGTTGTTCTGTTTGACAAGCATCACAGAGAGCTGCTCCATCAATTGCCGCATTGAATCCCCACCAGAAGAGGAGGAGTTCGGTTCACTTGGACCGCGTGTTTCTGTTGCGCCAGAGGAGGAGGGAGCTCCATACGCCTAAACCGCGTACCCTTTCATTTCGCTCTCCCCCTTTCTTCTTTCTTCATCCCGATCGCCACCAGCCCGATCGCCACCACCAGCCCGATCGCCACCTCCCCCTTTCCACTTCTTCGGCCGAAGATGGGGGTTAAGGAACCAGCATCTCTCCCTTGTATGCCCGATTTTCTTGCAATTATCACACTTCTCATTGTTGTTAGGGTTGTGATGCTTGCCCCTTTGCGAGTTAGGGTTTTAGTGCTTGGTGAAGGCACCGAACGCTTGGCTCTCTGGTTGGTCGCCGGATTAGGGGTTGGTGTTCGTGGCACTTCTCCTTGATTCTTCTTGTTCTAGGGTTGCCACAATGGATTCAAGAGAAGGAAGGTTGGTGCCGAGAAGAATTTGGGTTCGGACTTGTTCATAGCTCGGGTTAAGGTTAGCCAAAAACTGAAAGGTGCGATCTTGGTTTTTTCTTTCTCTAATTTTGTCTGGATCTGTGGTATCTGGTTGGTGGATGTCTAATTCATCCCACTTTGCTTTCAATGCCCCAAAGTATTGTGTGATTGATCTTTGGTTTTGTTGAATTTGAGTGGTATCGTGTTTGATTTGAAAAATATGAGCGAAATTGTTTTGTTTACCATATATTTTTCCGATTTTGCTCCACAACTTTGCTGAGGTTTCGGCACCAATCATGAAAAGTTTGCTGATTTGGGGCTCCATGGAGTTTAGGAGCCATGACATTATCAGGTTGTCATGAATCTCCCATTCTTCCGAGTTACTTCCTGGTTTTTTCTTGTCGCTAGTGACGTACACGTATATTGTTCTGAGAGTAATTTTTATCGCCAGTGACGTACCCCTTTGGACCATAACTGGTAATTTTTACCATTGAGTAGCATGAGAGTAAGCTTCAGGGAGGTATTGGCATCAATCATGGCTGATACCTCTTTGGGTGCTTCTGTCATGGTTGCTCTGGTATGGTTATTGGTGTGTTGTTGCGAAATTGTGTTCTGTACCGATTACTGGTACAAAGTTTGAGGCTCTGATACCATGTGGAAATTTGAAATAAAGAATAATAGATTATATTGTTCTGATTTCTTACAATGCATATTAGACCTCTTTATAATTAAGGAGAGGTCATGTAGCCGTTACCTAGTTGCCTAAATTACAATTTCTAGCTGTTGCCTAAATTACAATTTCTGAATATACAGAAAATACTAAAATCTTGCTAGGTACTATATTTAACTTAACAGCTATTGTATGATGCTAGCTTGATTTTGTTCCTTAAAATGCCAATGATGATTTTCTGAGGCAAATCCTCTATTTCTCAACACATGATGTGGTTTTTTAGCTTTAGGAGAGTTTTTGAGATCCGTTTAAGATATGAAACAAACGATTCAGATTACGCGTTATAGTACAACATGATTGCAATTATAACGGGGACAATTGAAATAATTAACCCAACGCTTAATTAGCAAAAATGAAAAAAAAATGTCGAAAGATCGATGAAAATATATTTTAGTAATAAAATAAGGGCTAGATAACCAGAGATTCATGTTTTGAGGAAATATTTTTTAGTTCTCTCTTTATGTGTGCGCGTGTGAGAAGATCTATAGAGAGATCGAGATGAAGTCTTAATTATGTATAATAAAAGAAGGTTAATTAATAAAGAGAAAGGTTGTGTTATTTGGACTCTCCACCATTTAAGATAGGAAAAAGAAAGGTCATAAAAAATAAATAAGGTTAAACAGTGGTATTTGTTGGTGTAAATCTTTTGTATTATTTGTTTGTGTAAATCTTTTGTATAATGAAAAGAAATAAAGAATGGATGGACATGTGTATGATGACCATTGCCCCCCTTCCCACCCGGGGTCCGTAAACCAAGGAAAACATCAAAATCTTAATCAAATCTTTTCTTTTTACCCGAAAGTAGCACACGGCAAATTCTATACTTATTACTTAACCTTGGGTGCGTTATTTTAGTGATGGTAACAGAGTACAGAGAGAGAAAATAAAGGATGAAATTATCTTTCTGGGATTCTAAAGCATTGAGACCCAACGAGTACATGCTTATCTCTTTAATTTTTCTGTATTAAGCTTTTCACAACCCACTACATTAATTGGGTTGGAGGTTTGAGATCTAAAACTTGGAAAGGGAATTATTTTTTTATTATTAATGGCATCACATTTGCATTGAAAATTGGGTTGGAGCTTTTCATCTCTTGAGGAAGATTTATTCCACTAGTCTTGCCTTCTAAAGTGACTCCTTTAAACTAACCCTAATTTTTGAATTATGCAACTGTATGTCCCTGTCTCTCAATCTATTCCTTAATTATTTCGTTTACCTTTTTGGTTACATATAATTGAGGCACCAGGACCTCATGCCATTTATACAGATATACCGGTTATTAAATATGCTACACGCAGAGACACAAACGCACCCGCACACACCAAGTAATACAATAAATCTTAAAGCCATGTGTATCCAGGACATAGCCAACTTTATGTCCTCATAGTTGTCCGATCAGGTTAAAATTTGCTGAAAGTTTAGATTAAACGGATCAGATCCTATTTGTCTTTTTCTGAAAAAATATCACCAGAAACTGTGTGCATCCATTCAATGAAGATGCTAATTAAGTATCAACGTTAACTTGTCAAAAAAATTTAAGTGCTACGTTGTTCAGATTTCGCACGCTCTAGAGGCCCGACAGTTCTTAATTTGATGAACTTTTGACGATAAGTTTCATCGAAATGTTTAAAGCAAATTAATAATAATGTACATAATTAAAATTTCAAAGTCAATAATTTTCCATCAAAAGTTGGCCGGAGCACCAATGAGAGTTCTCTAGATCATCATCAAAATTTTACGGAGAGTATTGGCAAGTTCATCAGACCACCGCTACAAATTCATGAATGATTAAACAAAATAGGAAAGGTAATTTCTTATAGTGTTTATTAGTAAAGATAAAAGTAATGTTGGCTAATTAAACTAATTCATAGTAATAGTGATAATACCAATAAAATTTACACAATATATATTCCATACATATTGAAAATAAATTAAATGACTAACAGTTTTTAACGCTCCAAGCTATGCTATCTCAATTTCAATGGGAAGTTGTTTTTAGCTAGTTATTGTGCAAACAGTTTAATTTGCCTGGTTAACTGGGAAAAAACGTGCTTAATTTGCCTGTTTAATTGTGCTTAATTGTGCAAACAGTTTAATTTGCCTGTTTAATTTCCAAAGAAGGTGCTTCCTTTGGAAAGGAAATGACCGGTGTAAACCAATTAATTGCCTGGTTAACTGGGAAAAAACGTGCGCGCTCAAGCAAGAGGGGGGACTCGGAATAATAGATATTGCCGACCAAAACGCAGCATTATTGGTTAAATGGATATGGAAATTACATCATGAGGAAAATGGGTTATGGGCAAGAACGCTGCGAAAGTTATATGGACTGACACACCATGCAGACTTGGGAACACAGGGATCCTTCTTCCTCAAATCCCTAGCGGACTTCTCACCTTTCTTCAATTGCTCTGTCTCACCCGATCAAACTACAGACGGATTGACCTGGAAATGGACGGAGGTGGGGTTCACCACGGCCTCGGCCTACAGAGTATTGCACCGAAAAGGGATCGGCTGTCAGTTCTATAGGGCAATTTGGAAACTGAAAACACCTCTGAAAGTCCGTATGTTTATGTGGCTATTCATTAACGATAGATTGCTAACCAGGGAGGTTTTGATAAAAAGGGGATGCTCGGTAAGGTGGGAATGTACCATGTGCACAACTGACGAGTACGAAACACGGGACCACTTGTTCTGGAATTGCAACTTCGCCAGAGGATTTTGGATGGGCCTCTTTGCGACCCTGAACATCAGACCACCAACTCACACGGAGGTGGCTCATGAAGAGTGGTGGAACCATCGACTCACGCTTTCCGGAGAACATAGGAAAAATTGGGACAGGGCATGGGCGATTGGCCTCTGGACGCTGTGGAGGGAGAGAAATAGGAGGATATTCTCTCACGACCGCAGACAAATGCATAGATTAATAAATGAAGCGTTGCAAGAATCCTCCTTTTGGGCTGCCCATTGTTAGCAAAAGAAGGGTAAAGGGCAAAATGGGCACTGAGGACGAAGCGCGTTCCTTCACGGTGCTCATTAGTGTAGTTTTTAATAGTTGAATTCTGAGTTGATTGTAATTAGGAACAAAACTCCAATTTTGGAGATGTAAATACTTTTTTTAATTAATATATTGACGGCCGGCAACTTGCCAGCCGTCCTTCAAAAAAAAAACAGTTTAATTTGTACTATTGGAGATTCCGAGCCCAAAAGTGAAGTCGTAATTTGTTTATAATTTATTTAAGAACTGATCTGAGAAAGTGGAGATCACTCTCAGCAAGAGACTGATTGTTGCCTTAACATAAGCCTGCCCTAACAATATATATTCCCCTCAGACCCATATGGCTCAAATTAGGGTCTAATGAAAATCTGGCACCTAATAGTGGGAGCATAATAAATGTACTATTACTTGTACGCGCGCAGTCAGTATGCTCCTGTATATGATGACAAAACACTAATGGGGCTCAAGATGAATCTATGATTAGGAATATTTATCATTTTAGTTATGTGAATGGGGAGACCATGAAGTAGTGTGCCTTCATGATCCCTCTTAAAATGAAAATTAATGCCAAAATTATAATTATTAATTAATTAGTCAGGTGATGCTGATGTTGATATCATCTCACATTGCATGAATGAGCAGTAGTATTAGCTAGCTAGATAATTCATAACCAATGTGTAAATTAAGTAAAGGATAACTTCTTAATTTAATTGTTATTGGAAATTTTGAGTTTTGACTTCCAAATTAAATTACACTGCAATAGCTACATGAAGTGATATTAATTTTTCATTGGTCGGTGGAAGTGATCATATATATATATATAGCTAACATATTTGTTAAGTTTTACAGTGTGCCTGGTAGCACTTTATCTTAGCAAAAAGAAATTTGTAGTACTTGAGTTAATTTAAGAATAAATCATATATAGTCAAAGGTTTTTTAGTATTTAAATGATTCTATGCATCAAAAGTGCTTAGTTGATGCATAAAATGTTCGTACCATTCACTAACACTATAAATAACAACAATTAAATAATTAAATATTGTGAAAATTAATGAAAAGTTATTTCATTTTTTTTAATCCACCGCTGCTCTAACAGGTAAGGGAAGCGTTGTATGACATCCTCTAAAGCACTATGTTGATCAGAATTCGCACCATTTCGTTACAGATACAGTTAAACTAACCAATTAATACAGGTGCTGAATTACTTAATTCACCAAATACTCATTCAGCTTGTATCCCTCTCTCATCGGAATCATCGTCTGCATATGATAAATGCCTTTTTTTTTAATCTTTTCAGACGTTATAAATGCAATCTGAATATCAAACAACCTAATAATGTATATAGCTAGAAAAGGTGTTCTGGTATCACAATTATTTAGTGCCACAAAATATCACATCCTAAGTCTTTTCAATTTATTTTTTAAATATTAAAATCAGAGGCCATGTTTGATTGTGGAGTAAGAGGTGGAATAAACCCCTTATTTCATACTTAAGCCGTCAAACAAGAAGTAAATGAAGGGATGTAAGACCCACCGTAAGAGATGAGTTAATTAAGTTACTCCAAGTGGGTTAATTAACTTACTCCATACGGTGTAAGAGATGGTATAAACCCCTTATTTCATTTACTTGGAGTAAGAGATGAGTTAATCCGGAATAAGTTACTTCAAGTGGGTTAACTTACTCCACCTGTAAGACCCACCGTCATAAGTAGATGTTCATTTTCCAATATCTTACTCCTCTAGACGGATTAATTTAAGTCATGAATTCAACTATCAAATGAGGTGTAAAATATAAGGAGTAAGATGGAGTAAGCAATTTAATCCTCATAAAGAATGAGATAGTATCCGCGAGGGTATTGCCACGTATACTCCAGTCGGTAATACCAACATGCTCAGAAATTGTACTTTTATGTCGGTATACTTTCGCGGATAGTCAATTTTTACCGTTGAGGATACTGTCCAATTCTTGTAGTATAACTTTACTCCATAACCAAACATGACCAATATATCAGACCAATCATTAATCCTCTTTATTTTCATGAGAGATAGTACATCATATAAAAATATAATTTTTAGGATGTATTTTATAGTAGAGATCAAGTGATGGAAAATTATATATATATAGAATCCAGCTAATATGCTACATGTAGCATAGAGAGTCTCCGTGCAACGGCTCAATATTTGAGTTTTCTACGGTGCTATGCATAGCATAGAGGGCCTCCGTGCTACGACTCAATATTTGAGTTTTTAAAATCCTAACGGTCGATCCGAACGTTCAACATGATCTCCATATGAATATGTACTTGCAAACCAAATTTTACATTTTTTAGAATTTTGTTACTATTTTTTAGATAGGTAGAAAAACACTTGATCTGAATGGTACAGAATTTTCAGATTAAGTGATTTTCTACCTATCTAAAAAAATAGTAAAAAAATTCTAGAAAATGTAAAATTTGGTTTGCAAGTACATATTCATATGGAAATCATGTTGAACAGTTCAGATCGACCATTAGAATTTTGAAAACTCAAATATTGAGCCGTAGCACGGAGACTCTCTATGCTATGCTATGCATAGCATATTAGCAATTTCCTATATATAGATATATTATCAATCCATATGAACTAGAATTGCTACTAATTCAAAGATCTTGCTATTGTATAAGACTAACTCGAAACATTTTCGCAATTCCTGTACGCCTAGCTAATATATAGATGATGGGCAATGTTTGTTAGATATTAGCGCTTCCAATATTGCTGAAACTTCGCAGAAGGTTATGAAAAATGAAACTTTTGATAAAATTAAGAATGAAGAAGAATGTGAATAATTAAGCACTAATTGTGACCAATCTAATTACTGCTCTAAACTTGGGAGTGTCAATTTAATTACAATTTCTTACGGGACAATTTTTAGTCAATTTTTCCCGTTGCGAATACAGTCCCATTCAATTTAATCGGACATACACAAGATTTGGTGTATCCGGGTTCCACCAAGAATGCATGTGTTTGGATGGTTGCTGTTACATAATGAAGTGCTGACGGCGGATAATGAGGGTTAGGGGTTTTCATATTGTCGGAATGTGCTATATGTGTAGAACAAGTAACGAGACGGTGAGACATTTATTCACCGAATGCCCGATAAGCAAACAAGTATACAGGGACGCTACGGGAGGTACTGGTACAAGTACCGGGACAGGATTATGTCCAATTGCTCATTAAAAAAACACTCGACTGAGAAGACAAGAGAATTCATGTTGATCTCCCAATTCGTAATTTGGCGTGAAAGATGAAACCGTATCTTTAGAGAAACAACCAAAAACATGATTGAGCTCATCCAAGAAGTGGTCACACAGTGGAGGAGTGGTGCGTACCAGAAGGCACAGGACAACAATGTGGAGAACAATGTGGAGTGGAAAGTGAAACCATAAGAGAGAAGATCTTTTCAGTTTCGATAATTATGGTTAGCGAAAAATGAGGGCTGGACCCTTATTGATTCTCAAAAAAAAAAAAAATAATTCTTATCTTTAGGATCGAAGAGAAGGATATTGATCGAATAATGTCATGTCAATATTTCTATATGTGAGTCTCCACTCTCCAAGTTTTTTTCTTTTTTTATAGGGCATGCTTGATCAACTTATAGAGCCCCACAAAACTTAATTATCTTCCTCGTCTTTTTTTTTGCCTGATAAAATTAAGTACCAAAATGTAAAACAGTGCAAAAAGCCAATAAGTACCACTAATATGAACATACTAACTTCATAAAACCGAACATCACAAACCCTCTTGTAATTTGAAGCAAAAGACCTGATCGACAGTCTCTAAAAGCCCCACATTATCAAAGCAACACTCCTCGGTATTATCATCCACACTTAAATTCAAATCCAAACAAAAACCCGAATCCACCTCTCTCTGATCGCAAGCCGGCTCCTTTTCTTCGTGATAAACATTATGTTTAGTTTGAGGTGAGCATGCACGTGACCTCGAGTTGAATACATCACAACTCAATACTACAATTGAGTCATGAAAACTAACTTCTTCACCAACATCATTCCTTATTACACCACCCCCAATTGCCCTTTTAATGGACATTTTACAATTGTAGTCCAATCGGTCAACATCCTCCATGAAGATAACACGGTGAGGGTTCTCCCGTAAAGCATGAAATAATTTCTCGAGATAGCCTTGGTCACTCTCAAGCCTTGATCTTTTGTTTGTTATCTTACCAGGTGAAGTAGACCGAGTGATCGGGGAGAATGTACCAAGTCTAAACAAGAAAAAGTGGTTTTGTGAACCAAAAATAAGGCTCGCAAGCTCTCTAGCTATGTTCTCTTTCCCTTCATTATCTCTTCCTTGGAACAAAAACCACGTATCCTCTCTAACACCAGATGAAACCCTGCACCTTTCCTTCCTTCGCATCATGCCAGACCGACACTGCAGTATCGCACTAGCTATCTCTGGTACGACCACCTTCTGCCAAGGGACCTTTTTCTCCAAGGCATTGCATAGAGTTTTCAGGTTCTCAGCATTTAGTTCCTTGAACTTGGGAAGGTATTTTGCCTTACTCGTTTCATCCGAAGTACTTGAGTTAGTGTTACAGCTAGGGTTTGAAGTGTGCAAGGACATTGTGCATTTTCCTTGCACACCATTGGTCTCAGGGAGCCAATAATGGTGACCACTCCATGAATTTTTGTTCTCAAAGGACAAAGGCCAAGGTTGATGGGAAAGATAGTGCAAGGTATCGCTTGTAGACCGTGAAGGAGGAAATGTAGTTGAGAAGCTTAAGGTTAACTCTGATGAATGGACGCTCGGGCTCTCCAGAGATGAGTTGCTAACACTAGTGTTCCATTTCATACAATGATCTTTCAGTTGAAGTGTCTCCTAAAAAAAGAGAGCACCGGGGGATATCGATGAGTAAGAGAGGAGAAGGAACAGAGAAAGAGAAGGAACTAAAAAGATGGTAAGGTAATGTAATTGATTGAAAAACTTTATTCCCCTCGTACTTATTTATGTATTAAGTATATGTGAACTTTAGTGCTAGATTCTGCTTGTACTTCCTTTCTACGTTTGTATATTGGTTTCAAATTTATCTCGGTACAGCCTGTTACATTTAAAAATTCATAGAATAAAATACCTGAATATTGTTGGATGCTCTTTTCGCTTTTACATTGTGCTGAAGCCACGAGGGAATGTTGCTTTGATCATTTGTGCAACATTCAGCGGATTTACCAGTGTGGCTTCCTTGTACTCCCCCTTCCGACAACGACCAACTTGACCCGTTTCCAGCATATCCTTTTGATTTCGTTTGGTTTTGTGTGGCACTGAATGAAAAAAATACGCTAAGAGTTCGTTAATCAAAGTTAAGAATAATATATATTTTGAGCTAATAGAAAAATGAAAGAACAATAATTAAATGTGTGCTAAATAAACGGATGATGAGCTTCGTCCCCCTGAACATATTTGATGATTTTCCAATTTCTATGTTCAAGTTATGAGTTTTGACCTATACATCATAATGCATCGTGACTGCCAATGCAAAATGAAAATTACAAGGTACGTACGTAGATACTAATTCTCCAATGAGTTCTGAATCATATAATGCCCCCAGTATTGCTCTCACCATTTCACCAATCATCATGAACTGACTTATGGAAGAAATTGAAACAATACAGAATGCAATGGTAAAAATATATCAAGAAATAGTATATTCGAACTATTCTTTTCTTCTATTTTTCTACCTCAGCACAAGAAGCCTACAACAATCAATTTTTACCAAAATATTTCTCGACTAAACCTCATAGCACTCAGACTGTGACCAATAGTTATATGAGGAGGGATCAGATGACACCTCTTTTTGGTGACATCCGAAGTTACAACATTCATTTTTTTCATTTTCAAAGTCCAAATCGTCGATCCAAACCGTTCAACATGATCTCCACAATAAAATGTACTTGCAGATCAAATTTTACATTTTTTTGAATTGTTTTACTATTTATTGAGTATTTTACAAAAAAACAGCCATACTTAGACCATTGAATTTTGTACCCATCTTAATAAATAGTAAAAAAATTCAAAAAAATATAAAATTTGATCTGCAAGTACATTTTATTTAGATAATCATGTTGAACGGTTTGGATCGACGATTTAGGCTTTGAAAATGAAAAAAATGAATGTTGTAACTTCGATGTCACCAAAAAGAGGTGTCATCCGATCCCTCCTCCAGTTATATAGCAATTTGCATAAATGACACTAACCTTTCACAAAGACTTAAACCCAATCCTTCAATATCAGAAATGGCGAGAGAATGCAGGCACCAAAGAGTCTCTAAAGAAGGTTCTCCGAGAGTACAACTCATGTACCTGCTATTTGTACAAAATCCCAATAACCAAACCCGCTCATTACTACTATTATTAATCAAACTACTAACTGCCATGATCATATGTTCAATAGGCGAATAACCGTAGTTAGTATAACCCCTTTGCTTTTCCAGACGAATGGTTTCCCATGCCTCACAAGCCCATTTAAAATCTTCTAAAATAAATAAGGCACCTCTTCTCCCCAAACAACAACTCCTTACAAGGCTTCTTAGCTCCGTGACCTTATTATCCACCTCTTCTCTTGTCATAATCCTAAAAGAAGACAGAGGCAATGGTATGAGTTGTGTATTTCTCAAATCTTCTGGCACTTCTCCTTTGGCTATTTTATCCATTACAACCTTAATTACACCCTCAGAGAGTGACACCCACTCTCCTACAATAATAACACTTCTCTTGTTTACACTAGACAAGCAATCCAAAACCCTAACCACATCCTCACTCCTAACATGGCCCATGACCTTGTTTCCATGAACTACGGTTGCCTCCTTTGATTTGTTTTCACTTTTATTAGTACTTTCATCAGGTGTACTAGAGGCCTCCACCAAAACTGCCTTCTCTACATGGATCTTGACTTGCGTGCTCGAGAAACCAGCCTCTCTCATAACCCGACTTACACTCGGATCATCCAAAATAGAAATGATAAGTTGCCCAAGTTCGATTTTGACGGCAAGCAACGGCTGTTGTTGACTCTCAGTGCCTCCTCGTCTCTGGTGTGCTTGGGCTCGTTTAAAGGCAGCTATCAATGCATTTGACAAAGTCGGGAAATGGTGATTGTGAGATGTGTGAGTGGTCAAGATTGTGGAGGAGGTTGGGAGGCGATTTAGCGCCACGTTGAAGCAGAGCTCAAGAGCCTTGCACTGAAGAGGGTGTGAGTGAGATTGAAGACAAGCTGCACGCAGGAGACCGGCTGAGGAGAGCATCATGCTAGCGACATGGAGCGGAGTCACCTGCGCATGCCCCCGCCGCCTAGCAAGGTTTACCGACTGTTTGACAACTGTTGCTGCATCAGTGGTCAGGGCTTGTTGCACTGTGTACCCGCCGGCCCTCATAATTAATTAGGTTCTATTAATTGAAAAGATTTTGATTTAAGGGTTATATTATTTCTTTGTCTTGATGATGTTATAGTTGGAATGGAGGTAGTTAGTGAGGGTTTTTCTTGGTTAACTTCATTGGTAGGAGTAGGGTAGTAAAAGAAAGGGAGAGATTTTTTTGAGGATATCAATATCCAAGTGAGGCTGTGATAGTTTGAGGTTGTAAGAGAGTGTATAAGAGGCCAGAGGGAAGAAAAGATGGTGTATATGAGTGTATATTCCTGTAGTCCCTTGCTTTACTTCAAAAAATTTCTTTCTTTTGGGGGTAGAGATGCTTTTTGTGGGGTTAGGAGGTGGATAGATCGAGATAGGGATGAGAGAAGATTGGTGTGCTTTTCTTGTTGAGGAGGGAAAAATTTTCGGTCCAAAGTGGAATGCATGTGCTGGCGAAATGACATTGATTACTATTATCTTTGAAATCAATTAATTACTTTATTACATACAATGATACAAAGCTTTCTCATTTTTTACAGAGAAAAACCAAAAATGTACAGAGTACAATTTAAAAATCCTCTCCTACCTGGCACACCAGCCACGTGTCGAGCAGTATTGAAGGTTCCCATATAAATTATTATCTATAAAATGGGGGCTTACGTACGTTCGTTTGTTTGATGAGTGTGCGCGTGTGTATAATTAACACCCACTGGCCACTTCCATTAATGTAGTATTATATGCTGATATCTAGTTGTGTATGTGAGAAAGAGGGGTTTCAGCAACTCTACCAGAATAGCCTTAAATTAGAGAAACTTAACAAATCTGTAATTTGTCTTATTCCTAAAGAACTCAAATCAGTAAATATAGACCTATCAGTCTAGTTAATTGTAACTTCAAATTAATTTTCAAGATATTAACTCATAGATTAACTACAGTCATGACAAGAATTGTAGATGATAGTCAATCAGCCTTTTTATCTGATAGATATATTTTGGACAATGTAGTTTTAGGTCAAGAAATCATACACTATAGTACACAATAATCAACAAGGAGTAGTTATCAAAATAATTTTGAAAAGGCTTATGATAAAATCAATTGGGCCTATCTCTTAGAAGTACTTATCAGTAGAGGTTTTAATACTAAATGAATGCATTGGATTAAGAATTAGTTGAATAGTTCTCAGTCATGTATTAGTATTAATGGAGAATTTACTCCTTACTTTTATTATAAGAGAGGAGTTAGGCAAGGGAATCCACTTTCTCCATACCTTTTCATCTTGCTGATTCTTTAAGTAAGATTTTCTCAAAGGGTAGACAAGCTCAGATTATATAAGGATTAGGTCCTCCCTGTTTTAATAATCAGACACTTACTAATTGCCATTATGTTGATGATATCATTTTATTTTTAGAAGCCAAACATGAAGTAGTAGAGGCTGCATGGTGGGCCATGCAAGCCTTTGAGGCTCTCTCTGGTATCAAAGTTAATCTCAATAAAACTGAACTTTATAAACACAAACTTAGGTAATGAGTTAGTTCAAACATTTAGATGTCAAATTGTTGAAGTTGCAAGCTAATACGTCACATCAGATCCAGAAGGAAATGAAGAAAGAAATCAACAAATATTTGATTGGTTAATATACAGCTGGACTAAATCTTCTGTATTTCCATTATTTATCATATTTGGTTGATGTGTAATTTACTTCCAAGTTTAGGTTGATTCTGATTTGTTTCTTAGATAAGAGGGGTAAGTTGTGCGCCTCTATGATGGATATAAAAATCATCTCTATACAGAGAGATAATTATGTAAGAAAAAGATTGATTGAAATAAACAAAGGGAGGGAAGGGAGATTCATGGGAGTCTTGTGTTCTTGAGTTGTTCTATTATTATTCTTGACATGGTATCAGAGCAGTGATCGATCCGAAAACCTCAACATTCCAAGACCTCACCAATAATCTCTTCCTTTTATCATGAGTGAACCTGAAGCTAGTTCTTACTCCTCACGAGATGAGAACACAGCAGCATTGTTGGAGAAATTAACCCAACTTGTTGCATTACAACAAACTCAAATTATGGCCATTCAACAAAACCCAAATCCACCTATAACCATACCTGCAGCCGAAACCTTCATCCATCCGAACCCTATCTCTGTGAAACTCAATGGACGAAACTACTCCCTATGGTCCCAAGTAGTCACCATGTATGTGAAGGAACGAGACAAGCTCCAGCACATAACAGGAAATCCGCCTCCTCCACAGCCCCAAGATGCACTCTTTCCGAAATGGGACATTGATGACACAGTGGTGAAGGGATGGTTGATCAACTCCCTCGATTCGAATCTGACAGACAAGTTCATTCGGTTTCCAACAGCAAAAGAAGTGTGGGACTCTCTCGCTACCACGTTCTATGATGGCAGCGATGCCGCCCAGGTATTTGAATTAAATAGGAGGGTAACTCGACTAAGACAGTCGGGTAAATCTGTAGAAGAATACTATAATGATTTGCAAAGTCTATGGCAAGAAATTGATTTTCGCCGGCCTAACCCTATGGTTCATGTAGAAGATATTAAGAAATTTAATAGTTTTATTCAAGAAACCAGGGTTTATACATTTCTCGATGGACTTGATGACCGGCTGGATAATGAGAGAGCGAATCTTCTGCAACTCACACCATTTCCCACAGTTGAACAAGCCTTCGCAAGAGTAAGAAAGGAGGCTGTGAGGCAGGGGGTTATGCTTAAAGATGGAGGAGAAATGTCACAAGCTTCTGCTGCCATGCTCTCAAAGGTGCCGAAAATTCCTGAGGTATATCTAACACTGAATAAGAACTCTTTGTATGTTGATAAATCTAAGTTGAAGTGTACTCACTGTGGTCAAACAAGGCACGTTAAAGAGCAGTGCTTTCAAATCGTTGGTTATCCTGATTGGTTCAAAGAGAGAAAAAAAGGGAAACAATATGTCACTGGAAAAGGAAAGATAGCAGTGGCAACATCTGAAACAGTGGGTGAAAGACAGCAGGGACTTGCATGGGCACATCCAGCTCAACCACACGGACCAGCTGACATTCAAGCCCAAGGTTCGGCCCAGGCCAAAGTTGGAAATGGGACAGGTTCAGTTGCCCTTCATGATGCAGGTAGTTCTAGAAACCAGAATAACTCAGAACAAGGTAAATTTCTTGATATTTGTAATATTGAAAAACAAAAAGAATGGGTTATAGACTCAGGAGCTACGGACCACATGACTTACTCAGAAAACGACTTTAAGTTAAGAAAACATACAGAAAAAAGATGGTATTCTTAATGCAAACGGAATTGAGTATCCAGTAAATGAAGCAGGAGATGTAGTTATTTCTAAGAATCTTACCCTTACAAACACCCTACTCGTACCTTCTCTATCTACAAAATTGATTTCTGTTGGACAATTAACTACATAATGAAATTGTGTAGCTCTCATGTTTCCAAATCATTGTGTTTTTCAGGATATCCTCACGAAGGAGATCATTGGCCATGGTACTAAGCGAGATGGATTGTATTACTTGGAGGAGATGAAGACTGGAACCTCATTTCTGTCAAAAACTGATTCTAAACAATTGAGAGAGCAAGTTTTGTTGTGGCATAGGAGATTAGGGCATCCCTCATTTGGGTACATGAGAAAGCTCTCACCTCATTTATTTCTAGTTTAAATGAACAATTGGTTTGTGAAACTTGTATTAAGGCTAAAAGTCATCGTACAACTTATCTTGATAGTTATCATAAAAGCCCTCTTCCTTTTGATTTAGTTCATACTGATGTTTGGGGACCATCCCCGGTTGTCGATGGTTTATTCTTTTTACCGATGAATGTACACGGATGACATGGCTTTATTTACTTAAAACTAAGGATGAAGTGACAAAAGTGTTTCAAGATTTTTTTAACATGATAAAAACTCAGTTTGAAAAAGAGATAAAAGTTGTGAGAAGTGATAATGGGACGGAATATGTAAATAAAAATTTACATAATTTCTTTAAAGATAAAGGGATTATACATGAGACCTCGTGTGTGGGAACCCCTCAACAAAATGGAGTAGCAAAGAGGAAAAATAGGCATATTCTTGAAACCGCTCGGTCAATATTGTTTGAGAGTAATATGTCCCCGATTTTTGGGATAATGTTGTGTCTTTTGCAATTTACGTAATTAATCGTACACCAACCAGAGTACATGATTACAAAACTCCTCTTCAAATATTATCCTCTCATATCAGAATTCCGTCCGTTTTAAATTTACCTCCTAAAATTTTCGGGTGCATTGCATATGTGCATGTTCAAAAGATTTTCGGTCCAAATTAGAACCTTGTGCACAAAAATGCATTTTCTTTGGATTCGGTACACATAAAAAAGGATATAAATGTTACAATCCAAACACGAGAAAATTCTTTACAACTATGGATGTCACATTTTTAGAAGGTGAATATTTTTTTAAACAAACCGAAAGTCCAATTCAGGAGGAGAATCGGGTAGAATTGGATTTCTCTGATTTATATTTCTTAAATCCACCTACTGCCGAAAATGAGAATGACAATCAAGCAATAAATCCACCTACTGCCGAAAATGCAAATCAAGCAAATCCAAATCCTGCCGAAAATGAAAATCAACCAAATTTAATTCCGCCGAAAATGCAAATCCAGCAACAAATCAAAAACCTGCCAAATTCCTTCACCTTGACCAAAACCTTGCCGAATTCCTTAACCTTGACCAAAATCCTGCCGAATCCCTTAAACCTACCAAATCTAGAAACCAGCCAAATCAGAGTCATGACCCAATTAGGGTCATCCAAACTGATCCAATTCGGGTCATCCAACCTGACCAAGTTATTGCCGAAAGGTCTGATCTAAACCTAATACAGCAGAGTGAACCGAATTTCTGGATAGAGCTAAATGATGCAGTAATACAATCCGACCAGGTATCACATGGGCCAAGATCTCCTGAGGATATTCCTGAGGTAAGTGTTACTAACACTCTCTGTAAATTACCATCTAGAAATAACATAGGAAAACCACCAAAACGGTACGTTCCGGAGGATAATTATCAGAACCTTTGAAAGCCTTTGTGAACCAAATATCTTCGGTAAATGTACTAGAAAAATTAGAAGAAACCTTAAAAGACCATAATTGGGTAAAAGCAATGAAAGAAGAAAAGGATGCATTAGAGAAGAATGGTACGTGGAAATTAGTAACATTACCAGAAGGGAAGAAAACAGTCGGGTGCAAATGGGTATATACTATAAAATACAATGCAAAGGGAAAAATCGAGAGATACAAAGCAAGATTAGTTGCAAAAGGATATACACAAACGTATGGTGTTGATTTTCAGGAAACATTCTCACCTGTTGCAAAATTAAATTCTGTCCGAGTTCTCTTATCTCTTGCAGCAAATCTAGACTGGCCACTACATCAATTTGATGTCAAAAATGCATTTTTGCATGGTGATCTGAAGGAGGAGATTTACATGGATATCCCACCTGGATATTGGTACCCAGAAACAACCATGAAAGTATGTAAGTTGGAGAAAGCACTATATGGGTTAAAACAATCACCAAGAGCATGGTTCGGTCATTTTTGTCAGGCAATGAAAGGTTATCGGTACACCCAGAGTGAATCAGACCACACGATGTTCTTTAAGAAATGTCAAGGTAAGATATCCGTGTTAATAATTTATGTTGATGATATGATTATTACAAGAGATGATCATATGGAGATAAAAGAATTAGAAGCACGATTGTCGAAAGAATTTGAAATGAAAAATTTGGATGGTTTGAAATATTTTCTTGGAATAGAAGTATCACGAAACAAGGAAGGTATCTTTCTCTCTCAAAGAAAATATATACTTGATCTTCTAACTGAAGTTGGGATGATAGATTGTAAGCCAGCCGATACACCCATGGTTCAAAATTTAAAACTGGACATAGACCCAGATGGGAAATCCAAAAATAAGGAAAGGTATCAGAAATTGGTTGGAAAATTAATTTATTTATCTCATACTGGACCTGACATAGCTTATGCAGTGAGTGTTGTTAGTCGATTTATGCATTCTCCAAGCAGAGAGCACATGGAGGCAGTAATAAGAATTCTTAGGTATCTGAAGGGTGCACCTAGAAGAGGAATATCTTTTCAAAAAAACCAACACATGAATATAACTGGTTACTATGACGCTGACTGGGATGGATGTGTGGTTGATAGAAGATCTACCGCGGGATACTTTACCTTTGTAGGTGGAAACTTGGTAACTTAGAAGAGTAAAAAACAAAATGTAGTGACACTCTCCAGTGCTGAAGCTGAATTTCGAGGAATGGTAAAAAGTATCTGTGAACTATTGTGGTTGAGAAAACTACTAACCGAATTAGGTTTTGAACCCTCTACTGAAATGAAACTTTTTTGTGATAATAAAGCTGCGATAGATATATCACATAATCCAGTGCAGCATGACAGAATAAAGCATATTGAAGTGGATAGGCATTTCATCAAAGAGAAATTGGACTCTAAGATTATTTCATTGCCATTCGTAAGATCACACGAACAGTTGGCAGATATGCTCACAAAGGCGATATCAAGCAAGGCATTTGATGAATCTCTATCTGAACTCGGTATGACAGATATCTACGTATGAGCTTGAAGGAGAGTGTTGAAGTTGCAAGCTAATACGTCACATCAGATCCAGAAGGAAATGAAGAAAGAAATCAACAAATATTTGATTGGTTAATATACGGCTGGACTAAATCTTCTGTATTTCCATTATTTATCATATTTGGTTGATGTGTAATTTACTTCCAAGTTTAGGTTGATTCTGATTTGTTTCTTAGATAAAAGGGGTAAGTTGTGCGCCTCTATGATGGATATAAAAATCATCTCTATACAGAGAGATAATTATGTAAGAAAAAGATTGATTGAAATAAAAAAGGGAGGGAAGGGAGATTCATGGGAGTCTTGTGTTCTTGAGTTGTTCTATTATTATTCTTGACACAAATTGATAATTTTTCCATAAAGTACTTAGGACTTCCTTTACATGATAAAAAACTTAGTTGTCAAGACTGGAGATTTTTAGTAGATAACTAGAAAATAAAATGCCCAATTGGAAAGGTCAGTTCTCTTATGGAGGGAGACATACACTACTAAATTTTGTCCTTTCAGCAGTACCACTTATGCACTTTCCTTATTTAGAGTTCCTGATACAACATTTAAAGATATTGACAGGATTAGATGTCGATTTTTTTGGCAAGGTAGTGATAACAGTAGAAGGAAATATGCCCTTCTCAAATAGGAAACTATCTGTTTAGCATAGGAATATGGTGGTCTTGGTTTCTTGACTTAAGAAATATGAATTCAGCTTTATTAGCAAAGTGGTGGTGAAAATTTAAGAATCCTACCTTCATAGTAAATGGAAAACTTTGATTACTCATTGTATTATAGCTCAGATAAATCCAATGACATTTCCTCTTTTTGGTCCTATATCATGAAACTGGATTCCTTGGGACAGTATAGTGTCAGATATGATCCTGGTCTCAATTCCATGGTTAGATTTTGGATGGATTTATGGCATGGAGAATGCACACTAGCAACAAAATTCCCTCAACTATATGAAATCTTTACTAATCCAAATATTTTATTATCTGATGTGATTAATTCTCAGGGGCAATGTGTTAGGTTTATAAGGGTACTTACTGGGATCAACCTCCAAGAATGGGTTCATATACTCCACACTATTAGCACCACCTCCTTTACACATATACAGGATAAGATAGCTTGGAGATGGAAAAATTCAGGGAGATTTTCAGTACATTCTCTATATAAATTGTTGATCTTTGGATGTATTAGTGTAGCTAATCCTATGTATTAGTGGAACACTCCCCTGCCACACAAAAATAAAAAATTTATGTGGTTAACTTGTAAAAAAAGAATCCTCACTAAAGATCAATTGAGTAAAAGAGGCTGGAGTGGAGAGACTACTTGCAAGTTCTATAATCAATTAGAAACAGCTGATCACCTAATCTTAAATTGCCCATTAGCTCAACAAGTGTGTTTCTGGATGAGGAACAACCATTTATATTTTAAAAACTAGAGGTCTCTCAAAGTTATACTGGTATTTGCGCACACACTTAGTTCACACCAAAAACAAGCCTTTTAATAGTTTTCAGTGGTATTTGTTAGACTATTTGAAAACATCGAAATGATATTGTAATTAAAATGCCAATATCAAAACTGGAAGACAACTCATATTATTAATTGTCTTTGGTTGAATATTGAACAGGTAGCACCAGGACTAAGAAGAAGACAAGGGAAGCTACGTGTGAATGGCTGCCAATTGAAGAGATCAACTTTAGAAGCAATCCCACTCCGAGTGCGGCTGCCCAGTGATGATCAACTAGTGTTGTATCGAGACTAGGATGCCCCTCCCCCCTACTCTCCATCACCACTTCCTATGCCAGTCTAAAGACTGGCCTAGTTGTAGTGTTTACACTAGCTTTAGTGCTAGTTGCTATTAGGATCTATGTGAGCTTAGTATATGTTATATAGCTCTTTGTTCCTTGCTTATACATATGACATAGCAAGAGGGTCTTAGGTTATTTTGGAGAGCTTGTGGTTGATGCTCTCATTAAACAATTTCTTATTTTGTAAGTTAACTATGTTTCTTAATGAAGCAGGGCCTCGGCCTTTTTAACCAAAAAAATGTGAGAAAGAGGGGCATGGGATTTTTTAATATACACCAACTTATATATTGTATATTTATATTTTTTTAATTGATTAAATACATTTTTTACAAAAACTAGTGGCTATTTCATTTCCGCAGAAGTAAAGCCAAGTTCTGCATCAATGAAATTACACTAGTAGACTTATATTTTATGTTGTTCTTCTTTAGGGGTGTCAATGGTATCTTTTTAGCCGTTTACCCAACCCGTACCGTATTCGATAAGGCGGGTATGAGTAAGGTTTTTTTCGTTAGCTTATTGGGTATGAGTATGGATAAGAATTTTTTTTCGTTAAACAAATGGGTAAGGGTATGGGTAATGACTATTTTGTACCCATTACCCTATAGGGTAATTACAAAATCTAAATATATATTTAATTCTCGTGTTTTTAAATTTCTTCCTTTATGAAAAACAATTTAGTTGGAATTGATTGCACATTCATTTTTATGTTTTATTAGAAATGTAATACATATGTGTGAAATGAATGAGTTTTTTATATTTAATTTGTAAAATATAATAAAACTAATTATTATATTAGTAATATCCGTTATTCATCCGCCACCGTTTCGTTACCCGATAATATTAACGGGTAAGGGTAGGATAAGATCAATTTTTAATGGGTATGAGTAGGATATGGGTAAGTCAATTTTAATGGGTATGGATATGAAAATGCCTCCACCCGGCCCGTATTGTACCCATTGACACCCCTATTCTTCTTTCTCCAACAAATTAATCAAGCCTTTCCTAAAAATCTTCAGCACTGCAAAGCCAAGTATAGGAACATAGTTATTTTGAAACTTTTCGAGGTCACTATAAGTATACTTTCCTTTTGAATAAAGGAGGATGCAATTATTTTGTTGTTGATGCATGTTTCCACCAGACATGAGCAATGAGATCAGAGATCTATGCTGATGCACTCATTAATCTGAAATCTGTATCAGTATAAATGGGTCCTACTAATTACCTGGTTCGCTTTTAAACAGAGTCACCACACACAACCATTTCATTTCGTGCATTATAAATTTATAATTGAGTCACTTTGAAAGATAGGGGGAGATGGTAGTATAATCTCAAGATGTAGATGGGATATCTTCTTAGATGTCTGATGTCTCAGAAATCGCAGTGCGCAATAATTCGAACAATATGCATAATTGACAAAGTTAACTCTAAAAAGATTACTTAATTTGTATATATATCTTTTACTACCTCTGACTGAAAAGCGAGTACAAGGTACAAAGCCCAAGCCCTAAACATATTCCTTCTCTTTGGAAAAGTAACATATGCCTTTTAGCAACGCAATCGTACGTATTAGCAAGTTAAAAAGATAAGATCGGTGCAAATGGTTGATAAATAAGATGTAATTACGACATGCCCAGCTTTACCTAAATTTTTTTTTTTTTTTGGAAGCAGCTTTACCTAAATTTTTAATTGGTATATAAAATGCGTAAGGCATAGTAGAATGGGAAGTGTCATTTGAAAAACATGCTAAAAGAACATGGCGCTATATATATATATTGTATTGTGCTTGTATGGGTATATGACTATATGTTATATATTTCCAATTTAAGTAATCTGTATAACATAAAAGTTAAAAAACACGTAAGTAGAGTCTTTCTGTAATATAATAAGTGTTAACCCTTAACTAGTTAAGATTCTTATCATTAAATTAATTTTGACCGGTTATCATCATAAGGGTTAATGCTGTTGACCCAGTCAACATTATATAAAAACAAACATGCATATATACACTACAACAAAGTAGGCACTTATCGCGAGGGAACTCCGTCGCGAAAAATACCGTCGCAAATAGAAAAAGCACGTTTATGACGGTACTCCGTCGTGAAAAGTCACTTTTTATCCTCGCAAAAAGTCTTTGATTCTTGTTGTGATAATATAAATAAATTAATGATAAAGTTTTGAAAGATAATAATGTTATTAACATGTGTACATATCCGTAATTGCAGATTTGCACTTCAATAAACTTCTATAGTTAACCATGATAAAGTTTCACCCTGGTATATAAACCAAAAATGACATATATGTACCTCAATTAATGTGAAGTGTCAAATGGAGGTGCACGACCTCATGTCGCCTTCACATGTGCCTCAGCATATAAAACCATGCACCACAAGGGAGTTCTGTCAAAACCAAGATCTTTGAAAATTAAAGGTGCCAATGAAAGTAAAAGTATTCCTCTGGCTGATCCTTGCAAATAAAATCCTAACACAAGGGACCATATCATGTATGGGTGTATCTATGCAGTCAGACTCTGGAGATATTAATTATTGCACAATTCAACTTTACCATGAAGGTTGGGATCGATTAACATCTTGGAGGCCTAGTCTATGGGAAACCACAACTTATCGCAACAAGCAAGGGCACTGTGGAGAGTGGACAAGTCACTACAGCAAAAAATGTTATCTGCGACCGGTATCAGCGACCGGGGCTGTCGCCGGTCGCTGAAAGTCTTTTTTTCAAAAAAAAAAAATAGAAACACCGAAAATTATTGGCGCCAGACCAAAACCCTCCCGCCGATCTCCCAAAACCCATCCCGTCTTAGCCCCAAAACCCTCCTGCCGACCGAAAACCCATCGCCGCCTTAGACCCCGACCCTTGCGCGATTTTTTTTCTCTTTCGGTTATATAACCTTGGCCTTTGTTCTTGGTTCGATTCTGGCTTTCTTTCTCCTTCGCTCATGCGCCGAGACAAAAATCTCTCTCTCTCTTTTCTGTTTGCCGTTGTTTTGCTATTCACCGAAACCCTAGGGTTTTTGAGGCGGAGCAGTATTGAGGCGGCTGTGAGGCGGAGCAGTATTGCTGGTACCGGCCGTTCTTCCTGCCTCTTTGCGACCAAATATCAGCGAAAGAGTATCGGTGACGTCATCAAAAGAGTATCAGCGACAATGCTTACAGCGACCGGAGTATCAGCGACCGGAGTATCAGCGACCAAATATGACTTTCAGCGACCGGAATGAGTATCAGCGACCGGCGAAAATACTATCAGCGACCAAAAATTTGGTCGCTGATGGTCCGTTTTGCTGTAGTGAGTATCCTCTCCAATACTATAAAAGATTTCCTTCACTTTACGGATTGAGATTAACTCTCAGCCACTTTGAGATTCGAACTAGCGCAGGGACAGTATTATTGGGTTTTGAGATTCGTGACAAATTAAAAAGAACAGTCCAGATCCAGTAACTGTAAAAGATTCCCTATTACGGTACCGGGGAGGATCTAAATTCGTGGAGAGTGGTCAAGGCAGCATGCGCCTGAGCAATCTAGAGAGATAAGGAAAGGTTGAGGCAATTCCTAAAATGAAAAAGTAGCTAGCATAGTATCCAAAACACTTGATTGAAATTTTAGATAAGGAAAGGTTAAGGCTAACAACAAATTAATTAGAAAAGAAATATTTTTGAAAGATAATTTTCCTTATGCATTATGTAAGTAAAAATTTCTTAAAGTTGGAAATATTTTCAATATACATCCTTTTTAAATTGAGACCCCTATATTTCTGATAAAAATTATAAAAGATAATTTTAGATATATACATATAAAATATCTAGAAATTGTGTGTATTCATAATAGATACAACTAGTACTAAAAGAGGGTATAAAATGAGCCCCACCAAAAATCCAAAAATAACAATCATTAGAAGAGGACGCAAAATAGGTCCCACTACCGTGTTTCAAATTAGGATTCGATGAAATCCTTAGATGCATTCGGAACGCATAATCTCTTATTTGTATCTATGCAATAGAAGAATCACCTGATAAAATCCTTAGGTACATTCGGAACGCATAACCTCTCGTTTGTATCTATGCGCTAGAAGGGTAAAACCAAATTGAGTAAGGTGTATTTATTTTCTTGCAATTTACTTTTTCAATAAAGTTGCATTCTACTAACACACTTAGTCTCCAAAATTTTGGTTCAAAAAAAGGGATCGAAAATTTAAAATAATGAAAAATGAGTATTGATTGATTTTAAGATCTCTTTTATCATAATGATGTTAAGACGGGTTGTCTTCAAATTATTTCTAAATAAAATCAAAGTGTTGTGAATGGAAAGGTTTCTATTTTCTAAAAATTTCACCAAGTACAAATATTAGGAATTGAGTAGACAATTTTTGTATTAGGTTGATTCTTAGAAAATTCATCAACATTTCCAAAAATCTTATTCAAAGGCCAATTTTAGCCAACCTACCCAAGTAGCTTTGCTTATTTTGTTTGAGGACGAACAAAAGTTTAAGTTTGAGGGTGTGATGAAGTCAAAACATATTGTGAAAACCTCTATCTTTTCTTTCAGAAAATGGCGAAAAGCGAATGCAAAGTAGCCATTTTTTCCGATTTTTTTACCACAAATGTGTTTTTAGGTTTTTTTGGTAGGTTTTGAGAAAGTTGCGTCTTTAGGCTAAAAACAGAGCAAAAGTGTCATATTTAGATTATTTCTGAAGATAGCACGAAAAAAGGGCATCACATGAAGCATGCAACACCTCACACAAAGTGCACGACATGCGAAATGGCGAAAAACACAGAAAATCCGCTAAGTCAGGAAGCCGTGCGGCCTCCTTTATACCGCATGCGGCATAGACTTATGTCGTATGATCCGTGGACTCAATCCGTAGATTGTTTCCTTTGGATTAGATCATCCACCATTGATGTTATTTTCAGCAGAATTCTTTTGAAAGAACGCGATTGATTCAGCAGCAAGCTTTCATAGCTATTTTTGGCTTCATCTATCCAAACTTGAAGTGCACTCCAAGTTTGCACTACCTCAACTATGCCAACTACTCCATCTCTCATATTAGGAAGGCTATAAATACCCGTCTTGTAATTTGAGTTAGTGTACACGTTTAATTGTGTTATGTCTATAGAATCGAGATAGCAATTCTCATTTCTAGGTTAGGTTAGAGAGTTACTTAGAGAGAGAGGGGTAGCCATTGGAAGCCAAACAGGAGAAGAATGTGTCATCTAAGAAGGTAAAGGTTCATTCATCTTCAATTGGGTTGTAATTTATGTTATGTTTATTTTATTTTATTTTGTCATGGTTAGGAGAAGCTAAACCTCTCATCTTTAGAGTGAGGGTTGTACTCGAATTCTTAATTATGTTTTAGCATAAGTTTATGTTTTGTTTATGTTGATTTGAGTTTTTTTTATTATTTAAATTAATTTTTATTAAATCCTTGCATACATAGTTCTGTCTACTATATGTCAATGACCCTCCACAAACCAATAGGTGTTTAGTCATTGTATCTCCGTGTGAGTGGAATAATGCATGTAAGTACTATAGGTACTTTAACTAACGAGGCTTGCCAACAGTTCAAAGACTAGGGTTAGAATCCAGTGGGCTCCCTTGGCAGGATAGCGTAAATTGTACATTTAGATTATAATAGAAAACACCTAGATTAGGTAGGGTCTTTGGGATATTTAATTGTGGGGTAGAATAGGGAATGATCAATTGTGTTCGTGTGAGAATGATAATTGCATACCTAGAATACTTAGAATTGATAGCCTAAAAGCCGATCGCAATATTGGAAAACCTTTCAAATTGCATAAGCAAAAACCCAGTAAGCCTACGGGGTAGTGACAGTGCCGCATGCGAGTTACTGTGGGACAATCTATGCCGCATGCGATAGTGATAGTACCACATGCGAGGTCGAGAAACATCAAAATTTATATTTTGCATAATTAAGAAGGAGAGCACTTGATCCCTAGAGGACCTCTATTTTACTGTTTAATTCTAACCTTAGCACAATTAGTGTCACCGCATCAAACTCTTTCAAATCCTCCGAAGCACCTAGACTAGTAAAAATTGTTTATAATCTAATACACTATCCCTGTGGATCGACACTCCAATTATACTACACGGTAGGATCATGCTCTTGTGATCTGAACGTAAGTAGAAATTAGGGTTTATAAATCTTTAAAAAAAGGTAGCTCAATTTGGACTGATCAATAAGCGTCAAAAGGAAGCTCGTGATGGGAGCCAACCATCATTTTGTCTGGACATAGGTCTTGCACAAAGCTCACAAGAGGTAGAAGAGGACAAAGTTGCTGGCAATGAAGATGAGGAGTTTATAACAGGAATGGAAGAACATGAGGTTCTAGTGGATGATAGTGAGGACAGAAGTGAGGATGAGGTTGAGGAGAAAACTGAAGTTTCCAAAGATGTTGATGAGGAAAATGATGAGGTATTTGTCCTGATTCTTAGTATTTTTTTGAGTAAATTGTAAAATCTCTAGTGTAGGATTTTTGTTGTCCTTGTCAGAAATGGTTATTTTTTTTCCATGTTTTGATTTTGTTTCAGTTGATTTGTTAATATTTACAGAGTTGTTACACTATGTTTACAGAGGTGTTACACTATGTTTACATAGTTTTTCGTTAAGTTTACATAATATGTTTGATAAATTTCAGGATAATGAAGTTAAAGAGCGATGTGTGCAAGAAAACATGGACAAAGAAAAATGTCCAGAAGTGGTAGAAGTCATATAAGATGTAAAGAATACTGTAGTTGTTAGAACTTAAAGTTTTTTTAGGATCTGTTTACATAATATAATTAATAAATTTTAAGACAAGGAAGTTAAAGAGATAGCCGTGCAAGAAGTGTTGGAGAAGAGTAGAAAACATGCAGTCAGAAAGAGCAAGGCACCCAAACAACTTGTAACAACAAAAAGGAATGAAAGAAAAGCCGTGGTCAGAAACAAACAGACGACAGAAAAGAATGCAAATGTTGACAAACTACCAGCTAAATATGTAGATATTGTTGTGGATGAACATTATAGACTACCTCATCCTAAGATGCTCTAGTAGATATTGTTGTGGATGAACATTATATACCACCTCGTCCTAAGATGCTATGGTTTAAAGATAGTCATGTTAGCCTAAGAAAACTTAAACCATTACGATTCAAAAATTATGAAACTGACTGGAGTTTTGAAAATTCTCTATATGTTGATCGAGGTGACCCACTGATTGAGAAGCCTCTACTTTCCAAACAGTATATGTACGAACATAAGGAGAAGTTGTCGTATGATTTAACCAGCACACTAGACGACTGGTGGGTGTTCAACAAAAGAAACTGGTAGACTAAGATTTCGCTTTCGAGCATAAACTGGCACGGCATGGTTTTTTTTAGAGTCCAATTTATCAGGGATTTGATGTTGCCTGAGCATGATGTTAGCAACGAGGTATTATTTTTAATATTTTATACTTGTTCAATTTAAATGTTAATTTATAGTTATTACTTCATACATTTTGTTGTTTCATGTAGCTCCTTGAGCTTGTGCTACAAGTGATGCAACTAGAGACACATGTTAGGCATCCTTGGTTCTTCATATCACCTTATATTGTTGTAAGTTCATTTGTATTTTGATATGTTATTTACTTAAATTTACAGAATTTAAATTCTCAAAGAAATTATCATAATCTTGTTATACTCAGTAATGTATTTTCTTGTCGTACAGAGTATAATGCATCTGTATGATCATGAGACTGCTCTGAAAAACCTTCCCCAGTTATTTTCAGACCAGTTTGAGAAAATCAAATGGCTCTTTGTTCCGATGTGTGCAAAGGAACATTGGGTCCTCGCTGCATTTGATTTGAAGTGTAAAAAAGTTCTTTATTACACTTCTGCTAGTGAAAGTAATGCAGCATACATAAGTTCTCACTGGCATACAACTACTTGGTTGGAGGAATTTATCGCCTGGCGCCTTCTTGAGTATTGTTTTAAAATTATTTCATTGTGTTTACAGAATTATTGCATTTAGAGTACAGAGTTGAAGCATTTTGACTATAATTTAACAAACTTGAAATTATTAGTTATTGTTCTGAAATTTTTTGTATTATTATTACAGAATTACTGAGTTTTGACCATATAATTAAAGCTTTTATGACAATCATCTGAAATTTGCAACCTGAAAGTCTCATCAATAATTGATCTGAAATTAATGTGTTGTGTCTGCAGATATAAGGCACTCTGCCTACAGAACTGTTTCACTGTAATTATAGAGTTTCTGCATAATATGTATAGAAATTGCAACCTGAAACAAATATAAGGAACTGTGTTTGCATTGTGTATACAAATATCTGGCACTATGTTTATAGAACTTTTTCATTATTTGTATAGAGTTATTGCCTTACATGTATAGAAATTGTAATCCCAAACTCTTACTAATTCTTTATTTGAAATTTTATCTCAGGTGATAAATTCTGGAAGACAGTTCTCTTTGATTTCCAGCAATGCCCGAAACAGTATAATTCACGTGATTGCGCAATTTTTGTCTTGCGATTTGTGTACAACTTAATTACTGAGACTGAAATGGATTTCTGTCAGGTAACTTTTTTCTATTGTTCTTATTTTATAATTTAAATTTTTTTTATTTATATATTATTGATAATATTGTGAATTTTTTTGCAGGAGCACATCACTAGAGAAAGAATTATTCTCGCAATGAGACTTTTGTCTCATCCTCAGAATATTCTACAAAGGGTGTGCAAGTAGATTTGTTGTCAAATTCAATTTGTTTCTTTTTTTTGTTCTTTTTCCTGGATGATGGTAATGTGTGCACAGAATGATTGTAATGTGTTTAGAGGATTATGGTTATGGTTTTACAGAATGATGGTTATGTGTTTACAAGATTATGGCGATGTGTTCTCGGAATACTATAACATTTGTTTTTCATATTGTCAAATTTGTACACAATTCTTGACGACTGAAAATAGTATATAATTTGCATTTGCAAATCTAAAATTATAATTGATAAAATTAATTAAAGAAATTTCTAACAAAAAAAATTATCTTCTTTAAAAACAAAAAAAAATTGAAAGCGTAAAAAATAATTCTTAAGTTTACAGAATTATTCAAAACAGTTTACAGTATAAATGACATTTGTATACTGTATTATCATACAATGTGTACAGAATTATAAAGCTATGAATGTACCTTCAATATATAGAATTTAAGGCATATATATATAGAATTTAAAAGTGGTCCCGGTCCGTTTATGATTTTCAAAAGTCATTAGATACCTTCTAGAAGGTGGTCCTAAGTAACTGTCAATTCTGTTACTAAGGAGGACCACGCGCTGGTTCGTTTAAGATATCTTTTAAAAGGTGATCCTAATTATTAACTGTCAATTCCATTACTAAGGAGGACCAAGAGCGACCACGTGGATATATAACTGTTTTTGAAAAGTCGCTACTAGTTTGACATCCATTATATGTTTATAGGTTTACTACAAGAGGTTTACCGAATTAGCTTCATTAGTTTACAGGGACTTTCAATTATATCTGAGGATTTTCCGGAGATTAGAGTCCAGAGACTATTAGCAGCTTCCTTTTCTGATATGCAAATTATGCTATCTTTTCTGATCCATGACAGACCTAATATTAGGCATGTCCTTAAAAACGAAGTGTAGTATTAAAAGCACTTGTATGGCATTATTTGCTGAAAGCTTCCCTTGCATCTTGCTGCGGTTTGCAAAAGAGTGTGTTGTTCAAATCTTCTTCTCGTTAACTGTTTGAAGCAATCGTGTGACTAGTTTTGTCACAGGTGATTCTTGTTAGGGATAATTTCCAGGCAAAGTAAGGGTCTGTTCGGCAGCATGGGAATTGGTGGGAATGAGAATTTTTAATATGGGAATGGGAATTTTAATTTGTCAAAACCAAAGTTATTTAACCCATAGAAAATTTTAGAATATAGGTGTTCGGCAAATGCATGGAAAATTTGTTAGGATGTTGGTTTGTTTTTCTTTTATAGAAGATGCAATACTACAATTAAACTATATTAAGTGTATTAATACTAATCTATTAAAATTAAGTGTTGCTAGTTTAATTATGCTTGTTTAATAATTTCTTGTATTATTAAATTGTGCTTGGTTTAATTTATTTTAGCTTTTGTATTATTAAATTGTGCTTGGTTTAGTTTATTTATCCTTTGTCTTATTAAATTGTGTTTGTTTAACTGAGTGCTTGATTGTACAACTTAATTTCAGTTTAATTAATTAAACAAATATTTATTAGGTCCAAGTGAATTTAAACAAGTATTAATTTTAGTTTAAACTTCATTAATTTAAACAAATAGAGTAATTATTATAACATATTCCACACTATCGCATCGCTCTAATTTATAGTTCTTAGAACATATTCCAACTCAAATTAAAGAAAAGAAAAAAAACAAAATTCAAAGTGAGCTTGACAACACATCGAATTTAAAATTAAAAATTAAAAATAAAACATAAAAATCAAAGAGGCGCTAGCTATCAGCTAGCTTGTTGTCAAAATATATTTTCTCTTGTATGTTTTAGCTTTTAGTTCTTGGAAAAAAAAACAGAGATCTGACTGGATAGTATATTTCCTACAAAAATTAACACAGAGGAATGAAAACAAAATTCCCTTGGGTATTAAAATGGGAAATAAAACGAGTCTCCAAACGGTTCATGAGAAAAATTAATAACAATTGTAATTTGCCTAAGAAAACCCAAGAGAATTGGAGGCACCGAACAGGTCCTAAATGAGAAGAAGGGTGCTTGTGCATGATTTGGGACATAAAAAATCATGGTATGATCAAACAAATTACGGCATGGTATGTTTGATCATGTCACGATTCTATCACAACACACGTATCAGTCACTGCTGTGATTCATATCGCATGTCGTGATCACCTTCCTAAAAAATGATTCGGCCCGTGAACCGGTCTAATCATTATACATTACACGACATGATATGACATGTGATCAAATTTGACTACACATAACGAAAAGGTCATAAAAATTATTTCATTATTTATCCTGAACGACCATTCAAATTTGTACAACAAATTCAAATTTTCACACATTTTTTTATTGATATTATTTCTTTATTTACTTTGTTTTCTTATTTATAACATTTTCTAATTTTTTTTCTTCCTTAAACAAACTACAAATTTGAAAAATAAAATAGTTAAACGTGTCTACATGTGGCCAGACGTAACCGTCGAAGTGTAACTTGGTCACGGTATAACTAATATGTCATCACCGCTCGTGTGCCGTGACCATTTTTCATGATTTTGATCACGATACTGCATGATACGTGAAAATTTGATTTGGTCACGACATGCACATAATTCAAGTCATGACGTGACTAATCACGACATGGCACACATTTATCCCTACTTGCGGCATCTTTAAAGAGAAAGAAATTGGAAAATTAAATCAAAGTAGTTTATGAAATTATGATAGCATTCAAAATTTTGAGTCAACAGAGTAATTGAAAATTTGCACATATTTTTGTCCTCGTTCATAAATATAATTGTCAGCACTTCAGCTTATCCCTTTACTGCACAAATGTTTTTATTGTAGTTATCAACTTTTGTTGCTATTCATTTCTTCTTTCTTCTATTACGCTTTTATTGTATTATGCTTTACTTGTCGGATCAATCATTTAATTTAAAACTTAATGTTTGGAGACAAGTGGTAATGATGTCTTTTCCGAAGTGAATTTTGTGATGACATTGTGTCAATAAATTCGTTTATTTCGTATTTTTAAGTAGTAAAGATCACAAAAAATAAAAGAGAACAGAAAATAAAGATACTTTGAGAAAAAGAGATCTATTGTGGGTCCATGAAATAGGCATCTCATATATTCTTCATCCCAAAAATGATCAGACAATGGGGACCCACTTTGTACGAAATGTGACTAACATCACACCTTTATCTTAAGAGGAATATTGGCAGGCTTTTTAGCATATATGAGTGCAGTTTGTAGTCTTGCCGAAATTTTTATTGTTACCACTCAAATAAATTAAAATTAATTCATTACCACCCTGCTGATTTTTTATTCAATACTACCACTCCCGCTAACTCAGTTCGCGCACCAAACTAGCTGGTGCGCGGACTGGGTTGGCGCACCAGGTGGTGCGCAGACTGGATTGGCGCACCCAGATAATACATCATTTCTTCTTTGAATCGTATAAAAATTTGGAGGTGGGGCCCTGTTACATTCTCTCTCCTTTCTCTATGTTAAATTTGTAAGAGAGAATAGATGTAAGAAAACAATTTTATTATTGCAATCTTAATTTCAGATTTTACATATATGTCTATTTATAAATAAGAACAAAAAAACTAGCCGTTATACTATTAATTACAACTACCAACCACTAACCACTAACTCCTAGTCTATTAATTACTAACTAGCCGTTATTTACAAATTTGAATTGTAGCCGTTTAACACTCCCCCTCAAGCTAGGAATGTATATATCGTACAATCCTAGCTTGCTTGTAATTTTCTCGAATGGACCCGGATATAAGCCTTTAGTGAAGATATCCGCGAGTTGATCTTCACTTTTAACGTATGGTGTTTCAATTTCTTTTGCTTGAACTTTTTCTCTAATAAAGTGGCAATCCACTTCTATGTGTTTTGTTCGTTCATGAAACACGGGATTTGAAGCTATGTGTCTTGCCGAATTATTGTCGCAATACATTTTCATCGGTTCTTGAATTTTAAATCCCATGTCCAATAGGAGTTGCTTGATCCATGTTAGTTCACTTGCGGTTGATGCCATGGCACGATATTCGGCTTCGGCGCTTGATCGTGCTACAACATTTTGTTTCTTGCTTTTCCATGTGACTAGATTTCCGCCTACAAATATGCAAAAACAGGTTGTCGACTTTCTATCGAAGCTTCCGGCCCAATCTGCATCGGAATAGCCACATATATCATTAGAATTATTATTTTTCATCCAAATACCCTTGCCGGGATTATTTTTTAAAAATCTCAAAATTCTATTTACGGCTTCTAAATGTGGTGTTCTTGGTGAATGCATGAATTTACTAATTTGACTTACGGAAAAAGAAATATCCGGACGTGTAACCGTTAGATATATCAATTTTCCTACAAGTCTTTGAAATTGATTTATGTCTTTTAAAGGTTCACCATCTTCACTATTTAATTTGCATTTGTTGTCAATTGGGGTAGAGGCCGGTTTACATCCTAACTTACCGGTTTCTTTTAACAAGTCAAGTGTATATTTTCTTTGAGAAATAAAAAGTCCTTTATCCGAAGTGGCTACCTCTATTCCTAGAAAATATTTAAGATATCCTAAATCTTTTATGTCAAATTTTTCTTTTAGTTGTTTCTTAATGTTTTGAATTTGTTCAAAATTATTTCCGGTAATTATGATGTCATCTACATATACTAAAATGAGAGTAGTATTGATACCGTCACATTTTGTAAATAAAGAATGATCGGCATTACTAATTTTAAAATTACAAAAAATTAAATAAGAGCTAAGCTTGCCATACCATGCCCGTGGAGATTGCTTCAATCCATAAATTGATTTATTAAGCCTACAAGCCAAGTTAGAATTTGTTTCCAATTTATGACCGGGTGGTAATGTCATATACACCTCTTCTTCAAGTGTTCCTTGAAGAAATGCATTTTTAACATCCATTTGGTAGAGGTCCCAACCATTGTTTACGGCAATAGAAAACAAAATTCTTACGGTATTCATTTTTGCAACCGGTGCAAAGGTTTCGTTATAGTCTATGCCATAGGTTTGGGTGAATCCTTTAGCTACAAGTCTTGCTTTATACCTTTCTATGGTTCCATCACTATTATATTTGGTTTTATACACCCATTTACAACCAACTGGTTTTTTATTTTTTGGTAGAGAAACAATATTCCAAGTTTTATTTTGTTCTAAGGCTTTTAATTCCTCATCCATAGCCTTACACCATATTGGACATTTAATTGCTTCTTGGTAATTTTTTGGTTCTAATACTTTTTCAATACTAGTGAGAAATGTATGGTATTCGGTTGAGATGTTGTCATATGAAACAAAATTTTCAATTGGATATTGTACCGAATATGTCACATAATCTCTAAGTCTAGTTGATGGTTGTCGTTCTCTAGATGATATTCTTCTAATCGGTAAACTTTCTTCCGTTTCATTTTCATTTATGTCATCATTAGTTTCATTTTCTTGATTATTTTCAACTTGATGATTATTTCTAGGAATAAAACTCAAATCATCTAAGTAAGGTAAAACTATATTGTCATTTAAATGTGTTTGATGAAATATTTCTTTTTCTTTGAAATATGGTTCATTTTCAAAAAATGAAACGTTTCTAGAAAGATATATTTTTTTATTAATTGGATCATAGCATTTATAACCCTTTTTATAAGATGAGTATCCTAAGAAAATAGTTTTTTGTGATACAAAATCAAGCTTGTCATTTCTTTTGATATGTACGAAACTTGTACAACCAAATACTCTCATATGGTCATAAGTGATTTTTTGTTGATAAAGAATTTCTAATGGACTTTTGTTTTCTAAAATAACACTAGGTAATCTATTGATTAAATGGGTGGCACAAAGTACGGCATCCGACCAATAAATTTTAGGAACATTATTTTGAAATAATAAATATCGTGTCATTTCTAATAAATGTCTATTTTTCCTTTCCGATACACCATTTTGTTCGGGAGTATTGATACAAGTTGTTTGATGTATAATACCCTTTTCTCTAAAGAGACTTGAAAACTTCCTATTTATAAACTCGGTTCCATTATCCGATCTAAAGATTTTTAATTTTGCATTAAATTGTGTTTCTATAAGACATAAAAATTCATAAAAACAATCAAACACTTCATCTTTGGATTTAAGTAAAAATAACCAAGTTGCTTTTGTAAAATCATCAATAAATAAAAGAAAATATTTGAATCCATTATATGAATCTATTAGGCCGGTCCCCATACATCGGAATGTACTAAATCAAAAGGAGCTTTACTTTTGCTCGTAGAAAGAGAAAAAGGAAGCTTTGTTTGTTTTGCTAATTTGCAAATTTCACAAGTAGTACAATTTAAACTTTTAAAATCTAAAATACTATTTAAAATCTTGTCGGAAGGATGCCCAAGTCTCTTATGCCAAATATCAGAATTAACGACTTTTGCGGAAGCACAAAAATTTAATTTGGAGTTCAAAAGATAATGTCCATTTTCTAGAAATCCTTCACCAATCTTGACCCCGGTTTCCCGGTCCTGAAATACAACGTTTTTACAAGAAAATATTGCATTACAATTTAATTCTTGTGTTAATTTATTTACAGAAATTAAGTTTACGGGAAATGTTTCTAAATATAAAACATTTTTAATTTGTTTATTGCATAGATTAATTTCTCCTACACCATTTATTTTTGCCTTCATACCATTTGCAACCAATACAAAATTATTACCATTGGTCGGGTTGAGGTTTGACAGTAGTTGTTTATTCCCAAACATATGATATGTTGCACCACTATCTATAATAATTTGATTAAAAAAGAAATTTTTTGAGTTAGAAGCAATACCACATATGCTGGGATTGTTTTGATTGTTCATCATCGCACAGAACTGCTGAAAATACTGCTGCATTTGATCTCCAGGCCTTGACCCGCTTGAAAATGACCCATTTGCGCCAAAATTAGCCTCTGACCCGTTCCAGGATGACCCGCCAGCGCCTGACCCGGTCCAGAGTGACCCGCCAGCGCCTGGAATGGAGGGTCCATTTGGTGTCTCCTTATTGGGTCCGCCAGGGTTGGAATTGAATCCATTAGTAGTTTGGCTAGTGTTATTGGGTCCGAATCCATTTCCAGACGAACCCACTAGCCCATTAAGTCCTTTCTCTTCAACAGAAGCTACATAACTTCTGTTTTTTTCACCATTTTTTTCCCAATTTCGATTCTGATCATTTTCCTTCCATTTTTTTGGTCTAAGATGGGGATAGAGGTGCCAACATCTATCTTGAGTGTGGCCATCTTTTTTACAGTGGTTACATTTTTTATTTTTTGATTGATTTGGGCGATTTTGAAAGCTAGGGTTTTGATTAAAATTAAAATTTTTTACGGTTAAGCCATGGGTCTCGTGTCCCTCATGGCTTACAATCTGACCATTCATGGCAATTCTCCTACTTTCCTCTTGTTGAATTAAACTTTTAATTTGAGAATAAGATGGAAGAGGTACCGTGGTCATGATTTGAGATCTTACGGCTTCATAACTCGGGTTTAGACCCGCGAGGTACTGAAAAATATCGTCCTCCTCAGCTCGTTTCTGAAGTGTGGCCAAATCTGTTGTAAACGGCCGGTAAGATTGAAGTTCATTGCGTTTTTTCTCAAGAGCACTAAGGTAGTCAGTGTGACTTCTTGACCCTTGTTTTTCTTGTTGAATCTCCTGCATAAGTTGATAAATGTGAGAAAAATTATTTTGTTGACCATACATACTTTTTACCGCTTTCCATAGTTCATGTGCCGTTTCGGCCAACGTGAAGAGTTCGGATACGGCCGGTTCCATGGAGTTGAGTAGTAAGGTAACAATTCTGTCATTCGTAGTTCTCCATTTTTTTATTGCTATTGTTTCTTCGGGTGTTATCTTGCTTGTGTTTGCAATTTCTGATTTTTTCTCTTCACCCGTAATGAATTCTAACATCTCTCGACCACTCAGGGCTCTGGATGCTGCCCTTGCCCATGACACATAATTTTTTCCATTGAGCAAGGTATTTGTTAGCTTCGAGAAGTTTGCTGCTTCTTCTTGAGCCATTTTCTTTTTGCTGAAATTTGTCACGCGTTTTCGATTTTTCGGTCACAGAGAACCTGGCTCTGATACCATGTTAAATTTGTAAGAGAGAATAGATGTAAGAAAACAATTTTATTATTGCAATCTTAATTTCAGATTTTACATATATGTCTATTTATAAATAAGAACAAAAAACTAGCCGTTATACTATTAATTACAACTACCAACCACTAACCACTAACTCCTAGTCTATTAATTACTAACTAGCCGTTATTTACAAATTTGAATTGTAGCCGTTTAACACTCTATTTGTTAGAAAATTATAAAACAATAATGGTGGGACCCATAAATTTATAAATTAATGCCATATTACTTCTCTCCTCCTTTATATCTTATTAAAATTTGGAGGTGGTCCCTCTTATCTTCTCTCTCATCTTTCTATTTGTTGAAAAATTATAAAACAATAATGGTGGGGCCCATAATATAAATTAATGAATGAGTTTCGGCAGCAACATGTTGAATTGGTTTTGGGAAAAAAACTGGTGCGCCAACCCAGTTCGCACACCAACCTAATTGGTGTGCGAACTGAATTAGCGAGGGTGGTAGTATTGAATAAGAGTCCAAAACGGTGGTAATGAATTAATTTTGATTTTATTGAGTGGTAACAATAAAAATTTCGGGTAGTCTTGTTACCTATTGACTATTGCATCAATTGGATCTGCACTGCTAGAGGGATTTGATGTCGAGAAATAATGGGCCATGGTTCGCCTAACCGGTCTCAAAATGTTAAGACTATTTGGGTCTGGACGTTGAATTCATTTGGAATATATATTTGCAATAACAGAAGCAAAGCATATAATTACAAAAAAAAAAATTAACGTAGTGGTAGTGGATTTAGTGCTTTTTAGGGAGAATTTCATATTATACCACTCAAAAACTATGAAATTACGTATTTACCATCTAAATTTCTGTAATTATATATTTACCATTTAAAAATCTAATAATTCACATATTTATCCAATTAATTAAAACCTGAGATTAATTAAAGATTAATTCAATTTAATATTATAAACAATATAATTAATAATTGGATTAGTCCCTTCCCCATCTACGATCCCATCTACGATCAGAATGCTTCTCTTTTTGGTGCTAAAACCTAGCGTCTCTCCCGCCTCCTCCACTCCTGCAGTCCTGCTCTGCTAAAACTTTCTCCCCATCGAGCAAACTCAAAACCTAAAAAGAACAGTTAGAGAAGATGGAATACGAAGAGGAAGAAACACACGCGTCAGAGGAGATAGATAGACCTATATGGGTGCTCGGAGTAGAATCACCTCTAATCGAGTAAAGTCTTTAATTTTCATATTTTCCCACACAATTACATTTCCTGCGACAATGTCGTTGCCGCTATTTTTTTGAGGAAAAACATGGGTCGATGCCCATATTCCATTAATTGATTGTTCAGTTACAGAGGAGAGTAACCCCAATTGAAAATAAAACGAAATTTAAAGCTCAAAACAGTTGAGCTTGTTTAAATATGAAATAGAAATACAAAACAAAGTAAAATAAAATAAGGTGAAGCTGGTGAGTATTTGTAGAGGCGCTTGGTACCAGTACTGGTATAATCCGCATTCCTTCTCAGAAGGAGATCAACGCTAGCTGTGTCTGCACCTCCATCGTCAGTTATTGAGTCGACTTGTCTATTTCTCTGAAAATCCGCGAGCATCGCTCTCTCCATAAAATGAAATGAGTATAGTTGATCTGAGCTGTACTATTTCTTGCAGTAACATTTTCCTCGGTTTGGCATTTACTGGCATCTTTTGTTCAACAAACGAACTAACATCTTTTGTACTAACATCAAATGGACTGAAATTATGTGATTGAAATAGGCATACAAAATTTATTAAATAGGCCTCAAGATTTTATTTTTTGGTGGTTGTGATTGAAATTATAGTTTCAAATGATGTTGGCATCAAATGGACTGATATCTTTTGTACAGGAAATTCATTATTTCGCTGTTTTTTTTTTAAACTGGAACAATGAATTTTTCTGGTAGTACTTCGTTGACCTTAATTGTTGAAATGTTCACTTTGCTCTACTTATAATATATTTTTCTTGTTGGATTCTAGATTCTGTTATGTTTCTTTTGAAAACCTTTCTTTGGAAGGGAGCAATAAGAAAAAAAGGAGAATTTCATATATACCACTCCAAGATTTTCTTTTTGTACTCTGTGAAATTGGCTAATAAAATTGTTGCTTATTTTCTTACTTTTTGCCACTGAGAACATAGATAGTTATATATGCTTATTTTTTTATGTTTAATTTGCTTTATCAGACAACTGAATTGAGACATGATAGTTAGACCGATTGGGTATGCTATGAGTTCACTGATGAAGACAAGGGACTCGAGTTTTTACTGTTATTTTACTGTTTTTATTATTTTTATGATTATTCAGAAGTTTAGGGATGTACTTGTAATTTTCCAGGACTAGTAATGTACCAAGGTAGAAAATTCAGGTATTGTAGTTTTCTAAGGAAGTTGGGGTTGTTTTAGGATTAATATTAGGTTTGATTTTATTTTATGAATTGGGATGGTATGATTTCTTAAGAAAAAAAAAAATTGAATTGCTAATTAATTAACAAAAATTGAATGTACAGGAGATTGGTACATGATCTGTACCAGTATGGTGTGAATATGTTCATGAATTTTTTTTTATTAATGTATTCTCTGATTCAAGCAGGTGTATAAACTATTGAAATCCAAAATTAGATTTGAACGGCTTGCTCCAAGGGCTACATGGGAACGGGTCTACTGTAATTAACAAGGGAGGACATAATATTTTGTTAAGGCTCTCTCTTACCGTGGCAGCTTCTGCCAAGATTCAGAAAAAAAGAGAACGGGTCCAAGGAGAGAGAAGATATTAAGCTAATCTTTGATTAGTTACCGTTTTTTAAATATTAAACATAATTAAGTTGAGTTTTCGGTATATTTGTTATATACTAAAATTATTTTGGGGAAATATGTGAGTTATTAGATTTTTAGATGGTAAATATGTAATTACAAAAATTTGGATGGTAAATATGTACTTTCATAGTTTTTGAGTGGTATATATGATATTCCCCCTTCTTTTTATATTTGTTACTGGCCTACTCAATGTTTTAAAATCAGAATTCATATATATACATATTCATATGCGTGTATTTGAATTTATTTCCACATAAACAACATGAAGTGTGTCCTTGATGAAGCGTAAGCATGGAAAAATTGGGTGTTCTTGTCGCCTTCCTTGAGCCATAAGCAACGAGACCTTTGCTGCCAGTGCTTTTCGATGACATTTGCCAATTGAAAAACCTTTTCTCTCATCTCAATTCTCAACCGAAATTCAGAAGAGGTGAGGCTTCTTATTTCTTCTAGTTGGTCGAGATGTAAAATGGTTTTTCACATGAGTCCAGTTGTTCATTTGGCTTATTGAAGTTCAGCAGGTGCCATTTTCTCAACTCCTCATGCACTTTCCTCATTTTCTTCTGGAAGTCAGAAGCCGAAGAGAGTAGAAGAAATCCAAGCATTCTTGATTGATTCATTTGCCTCTTCATAGTGCAACAAAAAATTTTCAATTTTGTAAGGTTTTGAACGTGTTTGATGCTGCTTGCAATGCAATAACAGCGGGGCATGGTCGAAATCTGTCATCTCAAGTGCATTGAGGCTGATCATCGGAAATCCTACAGAGAACTCAACAGAGGTGAAAAAAATGATCAAGTCTAGAAAATACCAGACTTGGTCTTTTGCTAGACCATGTGAAGGATATATTCCTTAAAGGAATGTCCACGAGTGCCGTGTCTCTAATGAACTCATTGACGGTCTGTTCGGATGTCACGGGATTACACTGGAGATTTGAAGGGAATGGGAACTCACTTTTGAAAAAGTGGGAACCCACGGGTAGAGGTACGCATAGGATTAATTATGAAAATGTGTCGAATTGAGTGTTCGGTTGTATCGTGGGATTAGTTATGGGAAATTCTATTTTTCTTTCTAAAATATTTGATATTATATAATTTTCTTTATTGATACATTATCAATAATGCAATTAAATAAATAGATTAAATAATAATATAATATTTCTCCTTAATTATTATTTTATAAAATATAAACATTTTTTATAGTTCAATACTTTTAATACTTTTAGCCGTTACATTTAAGAAAATTGAGCAGTTGAAAAAACAATATTAGATGATGTAGCCGTTGCATTTATGTATTTATGGTTCTAAACGTTGGATGTACAAAATCTCTATGGTTACAACAGCTTTGCATTTATGGTTCTGAACGTTGGACAAATCTCTATATATATGTATGTTGTTTAATAATTTTCATTTTTCTTCCACACACATCTATATCCATAAGAAACAAAAATATGGATCCTTTCCAATTGCGAAGAATTGACAATGATGATGATGAATATACAAATGTGATTACGCCCTACATAGAGAGAAACTTGTTCGAGCCAACTCCTTGTCATACTTCAATTTTAACAGGACTCAAGTATGTCAATGAATTTCTAGATGGTCATGAGTGTCATTGCAGACGAGAATTTCGTATAGAGACTTATGTCTTTTGACCTTTAGTCAGATTGTTAAGAGTGCAAAAGCAGTTACTTTTCGATGGATTGCTAACGGTGGAAAAGCAAGTAGCAATGTTTTTGTACTCTCTTGCGAAGAAAGCAAGCAATTGTAGTGCGCAAGAACGATGTCAACATTCAGGAGACACTGTGAGTCGTCATTTTCACAGTGTATTGAATGCTATCAATCAACTGTCCTCCGAGATTATCATTCCACCTCCTTTACATACGCCTCAGTTTATTGCATCACGTTCGGAGTTTTATTCTTTCTTTAAGGTACTTTTTATTTGAATTATTTTTAATTAATTTTGTTGTACATAATACAAAAACATTAAATAATAATATCAATTTTTACAAATATATAGGATTGCATTGGTGTCATTGATGGAACTCATATTCCAATAACCATTTATGAAAATCTGCAAGATCCTTACCAAAATAGAAAACAAACACTATCACAAAATGTTATGGTTGTATGCGATTTTGATCGTCGATTTACTTATGTAATGGCCAAATGGGAAGGATCAGCATCCGATGCAACTGTTTTGAAGAGTGCACTAGATGATGGATTTGCAGTACCACAAAGCAAATATTATTTAGTTGATGCCGGTTATGCAAATACCCCAAAATTTCTTGCACCATATCGAGGTATCCGGTATCATGTGTGAGAGCAAGGTCTAGCAAATGAACGACCACGCAATTATAAAGAGCTTTTTAATCTCCGCCATGCAAAATTAAGAAATCATATTGAACATATTATTGGCATATTAAAAAAAAAAATAAAGTTCTTCATTGATATAACATATTATCAGATTTAAACAGTAAGTCACAACCAGCTACACTATGATTAGCACATACATTAATTTCCAAAATGAACAACTATGTTCCCAAAATATAACATCCATTCTTAACCACTACACTATGATTTTCACAAAAAGTTCAAACCTAAGTAAACACTAATATTTTCAAAATAACACATTGCTAACCTTACTGTTTGGACTTGGATAGCTCAATCATCCCCTTGATCCATTCTGACTGACGTTCTTCACTTATAGATAGGATTGCTTCACGAGTTTCAGCCTTTGTGATAAACATATCACTTGCATAAACAAAGTCAAACATGTTAAAATCTGGCAATTGTTCATATGCCTCCATTGCAGCAGCAACTGAATACTTGTCAGCGTGATCAACACTCTTGTTTGCATTATTCTCCATGACAGCACAATATTTTGTTAACTCCTCTCTCTTATATACCAAGTAATTCTCATGAAATGTAGACATGGTCTTTCTCTTTTTAGTCTGAATTGTCTTCCTGGAAGAAGAAACTCCAATTGAGTGATGCGTGCGAACATTAGGTGTAGCTTGGGTGGAGGATGGTACTTGAGCTTAAGTAGAGATATGTTCAAATGTTTGTGTACCAAGAAAATCGTCATCAAACTCAAAATCATTTAAACCTCCTGGAGCAGGGATCGTGGGACTAGGAGAATGCATTTCAACTTGATTCTCAAGATTTACAAAATAATTACTTTCACGACGACGCGAACCATTCACGATACATCCTGAAAATTTGATATCAAAGGCTAAACTACTTAAAACAAAATATGTAATATAACAATGAATGTATAACATCAATATATTTCAAAGGAGCTCATACTAGAATACAAGTTGTGCAAGTCATCGTAGTATGGAAAAGGTTTATAATACCACCATTAGCCTCTTTGTCTATTTGCAAGAGGCCCAAACTTCTTCGGGAGCATCAACCATTTTTCTTGTAGGGTCCCATCCAATACCGCTTTGATCTCTCAATCGGTTTATGGTTTTGTATGCCTTCTTTAGAGTATGTTCCTATTCTTTAAGTTGCTTCTCGAGAAATTTGAATCTACAAACTTTGCTTTGAACCTTCGTGTCATTTCATTCCATGCAACACTACTCCATGCATTTTGTAATACTTAGCGCTCATTTATTCTCTCTTTCTTACCTTCTCATGTTTCTTAGCTTCTCATTTAATCTCCTGACTTGATATCTATTTTAAATACAAGTAAATACCTATAAGTTACCTCCAGTTCAAATCAAGTAATAAAAGAAGCCAATCCCCAATTATTAGAACAAAAGTGATAAATCCCATTAATCTAACATTGTTCTATTATGAAAAAGGCTGAATTCAAGAGACAATCCAACTAAAACACTAATTTACGAACTCAAAGAGGAGGTCTTATGGCAGCTTCAGTTTTGTGAGGAGTGACACAAACAATATCAGGAAAATATGAGACTAAAGTACCTATTTAACTAAGGAGAAACACTGACAAGGTACTGGTAATAGTGTTCAAAATGGGACTCTATTTCCAGCAGGAGGGTATTGGGCAAATACTTCAAGGACTAATGTGCTAATACTTCTACAAAGAGTCTGGCAAGCTTGATTGAGAGGCGCTACAGCCTTGCACATGAGGGTACCAGCAGTGTACCAGCAGAAAAATTGAAGCCAAGCAGCTAGAGTTAACGAAAAAAAACAAATTGAAGCTATAGCCTTGCACATGAGAGTACCAGCTAGAGTTAGTGATGACAAATTGAAGCTTAAATTAAAGAAAAAACAAGTTTAAGAGGAGCAAAATAATCTAATCAACGAAGAAGCACAAGCAGCTAGAGTTAACGATAGACGAAATCAATTAGCATTTGTACCTTCTCCAGTCATGATCGGTGTTAGCAGCTCTTCACGTCGAGTTTCTTGCACATCCGCTTCTTTCTCCTATGCTCCCGCTCCTGCTCGACTTTCCCGCGCAACAATATTCTCTCCCGCGAAAATGAGATTGAGAAAAAGAGGTCAAAGAGAGAGAAAAAGTAGTAGATAGCACGATTGCGAAAATGAGAATCTAGTAGGAGTGAATTTTTTATTTCCCATCAATTTACGTTGTTTGGGGAGAAGTATGAGAAGAAAGAAAGGAACTTATTGGGAAGAAACTGAGCATCCGAACGAACCTAGAATTTAGAAATGAAATTACCGTCTAACTCATCAGTTCCCATTTTGAACCCAAACACCCAAACTGAGCGATGTCATGAGGTCTATCTCCCGTAAATCCCCATATCTTTCTATGATCCACCTCACAAGATTGAAATCACCTGACAAGACCCATGGTTTATTAATGAGATTAGCAAGATGTCTAAGTTCATGTATAAACATGCCCTTTTGCTCCTCTCTACTCGGCCCATAAACTGTGGTAACAATGAATTCTTTACCCCACGAATTTTGTTTTAGCACCACCGACACTGAGTGTTTTGTCACTCAACAATTCATCATCTCAAAGTTTCTTTTCCAAGCGATGAAACATCCACTTAATGTATTTAAGGTTTGGAGAGACAAAATTCCTATCGAAATAGGATTGTTAAACTCGGCCAAGTAAAAGAAATCATCCGTGTTCCATTTGAATTCTTGAATACAACAAATCACACCTAGTACTTCTAATTAATTACTTCCCTAACAACATTGCACTTTTCTAGATTGCCTTGACTTCTCACATTCCAAAAAAACACTTTCATCTGTTTAAATAACATTTAAAAACAAAAAACATCACTTAGCAAAATCCTACAACTTAGATCGACAATAGACTAATATCGTTCCATGTCAGATAGCTCATCTGCCGGATCCAGTTTGAATCGTTCCAATGGCTCTTCCGTTTCCAAGTCATCAAGGCCTAGTTGGTCCAGTCGGCTCTGAAGTTGAGTCTTCATTTGGGTTGGACTCGGGTAATAATAGTTGGTATTTACTAACTCAAATACAAAATAACAAATCAAAATAGTGCTAATCCGGGAACTATATATTCTTCACCCGTCCAACTCCAAGGTGATGTGGGAAAGTTAAAAAAGAGTCCTTCCTTCACAGCCGACATTTTTATTAATATCCAAAGTTAATTACAAATTAATAAATATACTCAAAACACCTGGGTATTTCCAAAATGTCCAAATCGGCCATTTTGTGGCCGGTTTTCTCTCCCCCAGAAACTGGCCACAAAATGGCCGGTTTCCTCTTCTTCTTTTTTTTTAGACACTATGAAGAGCAAGATAATGAAATCTAACACTGAAAATTCGAATTTTTTGTTTAAACTATTTGTTAGATTACTTCTTTTGATGTATAATTAGCAAATTTATACTAAAATATGCTAAATTACTTGAAATTATGTTGAATTACACTATATTACATTAAATTATGCTAAATTATATTAAATTACGCTAAAATACGGTAAATTCCGGTAAATTACATATGAATATGGATGATATCTTTATTGAGAAGGCGAAAAATGACGATGAAACTTCAAACGGTCATAAAACGGCACTCGAGTGTCTGATTTCAGCAAATGACCACTTTTCGGAAAGCTTGCGAAAATACCCATGTGTTCGTGCCAGCTATGCCAGATTTTAAAATTCAGAATTGCCAAAAAAACTAAGGTAAGAGCCTCAAAACTTGAGTTGAAGTTTCCGATTAAGATTTTCATTTCTATTATTCAATCTAAGTAGCTCAGTAAATTAGTTATATAACGATCTTGTAGAATACTAATTTTTACTATTTTTGAAATTTTTTTACTATTTATGAAAGATGACACAAAATCGGCCTAATTTAGCGTAATTTTGCATAGTTTAGCGTAATTTACCGTTGTTCATTATAATTAGCGAAATTAGTGTAATTTAGCTTAATTCAACATAATTTAACATAATTTAGCGTAATTTAATGTAATATAGTGTAATTCAACATAATTTCAAGTAATATAGTGTATTTTAGTATAAATATGCTAATTATAAATTAAAAAAAGTAATCTAACAAATAATTTAAACAAAAAATTCAAATTTCCAGTGTTACATTTATATTATCTTGTTCTTCATAGTGTCAAAAAAGAAAAAAAAAACCGGCTATTTTGTGGCCGGTTTCTGAGGAAGTGAAAACCGACAAAAAAATGGCCGGTTTGGACATTTTTGAAAATACTCAGGTGTTCTGGGTATATTTATTAATTTGTAATTAACTTTAGATATTAATAAAAATGTCGGCCTTCACAGTAACTCGACACAAATGTACACACAGATAATTCGCGCTATACTGACCATAGTGACAAATCAAAAGTTCGGGTTCGGTTCGGCGAGGTCAAAAATTCGTGATTCGGGTATAATTTGGAAATGATTCGGGTATAATTTGGAAATGATTCGGTATAACAAGGAAGGGAAAAAAAAACTCCAAAAAAAAACGTAAAAAAAAAAAAAAATTTGAAAAAATTCAAAAAAAAAATTTTGCCGTTTTTTTCGCGTTTTTATTGCGAATAATTCGTAATTCGCGTTTTATTCACGAATAAAATGTATTATACGTTTTTCCACGTATTAAACGAAATTCGGTGCGGCTATGTATAAAAAACGAATTATATACGCGTATAATTCGCGTATTTTGTCTATGATACAGACAGTGCATCAATTGATGGCTTCCTGATTGATGTCCCAATTTCCCACGTCTTCTCTCCACCTATTCCCCAGCATTCCATAACCACCCGAAGAGATTTCTTCTTACACCCGGCTTATATAGTCCAAAACTCTATTATCTCTCTTTCCTGCGGGACCCGTGTAACTACTGAAGAGAAGACGTGATATGCTCCTGGAGCACCCTGCTTCCAGCTTCTCTCTCCCTAACAACTTCTTAGTAAAACACTAGAACCCTCCCACTCCCCCAGGAATTCTGTCAATAAACCTCACTCTCTATTCGATGGCTGATGATCCACCAGAGCACGATCGGCCGGAGGGGGTTACAGTACCGGTACGGCGGAGTTTACCATTTTTTACAGCACAATCACAGTTTGCACCTTCGGGCAAGTATCACCAGTTCCCGGAGACAATCGCCGGACACTCCCCTGTCGTTATTAATGCAACCCCTGTGAGTTCCAAACCTTATGTGGTTTGTTTCTTTCTCGTATGGTTGTGATTACGCTTTGGATTTTGTTGTAGTAAAATGCTCTTTAGCTAGAGATTGTCTTGATTTATGTTTTGTTATACTCGAAAACGGAAGTAAATTTAGCTAGACCATAGACAATTCGTTAGTTGACATTTCTTTTGTTCCCGTACGTCGATTTGTTGTACTTGTACCGTTCTTCCCTATTTCAATTTTGTACCATGACAATTTTTTTACCGCAAAAAGTTGTTCGTATGTGTTCCGAAAATGGTTCACCTGTTCAATTTGTGTGAAATACCGATGAGAAGTACATTCAACTGTTATTTCAAACCTGTCCAATTATTCATTTTACTGGCAGTTGGCTAATTTGTATAAACCACTTCAGTATCATAGACATGGAGCTTTTTAGTGCAAATGTTATAATATCGAAGCCTGATGAGGCAGAAACTTTAGGAGGATTGTATACAATACATGGTTACTTATCATTGCAGATGAAGCGAAAGATGGAAATGAAGGATAGACGCACATCAGGAACAAGAAATGAAGGTCTGAGCTAATAGTTTTGAGAGAACAGTTGCTATCCAAAAAAAAGAGAAAAAAAAAGACCAGCATTATCATACCTTATGGAAGGCCCTAACATTTGATCTGATCCGAGCCTAAAAAAAGAAATATCAAATTGGGTTGTTGCCTTACTGGTATATATATATACTGCTCGCTGGACAGTACCGATACTCAGACATGATATGCCTGATAGCAAGTTCTATCCGCCAAATAAACAGTACTAGAAACAATTCTCAAACTGCTAATGCTTGGTTATTTGCAATTACCCAACCGCCAATTAAATATCATAATAATTCCCTTAACTACAGTATCTGCCACCCCGTGGTATACTCTAATATGATTTACTACAGTGGTATCAACCTGCTAATGCAGGACCTCTTAGTTAGATCCCCTTTTTTCTAACTTCTTCATTTTCTTTTTTATTTCTGTAGAATCTCCTTGCAATTCTACTCGTACTCCTAATGCATGCCGCTTTGACAGCTCCTTAGGTGATTCTCATATTCTTTTTAAGGGGTAGTTTCATGTTTACCTTCAAAACCAAAAATGTAAAGTATTACTGACCCTGAGAAATTAGAAATAAAACAGTAGCTGAAGTGTCTGGAATATTTTTGCTTCCAATTTTTGTGGCTCCCAAAACAGTTGATTCTTTTCAAGTTAGATACAACATGACAGCTGGTGTCAAAAATAATTGCGAAAGAAAACTGATATTATGTGTTGTGTTCTATTAACTTATCATTGTAACATAAAGTCATTTGTCCCCTATAAGATTATGTAATATCCAACGGTTAAACTTATTGGATTTTGATGGATGGCATATGATTTTCAAATTGTGCAAACTTGTATACCTGACCTTTCTTCAATTTTGTTGAGTTTTGAATCTAATTTGGATGGCATATGATTTTCAAATTGTGCAAACTTGTATACCTGACCTTTCTTCAATTTTGTTGAGTTTTGAATCTAATTTTCGCTGTTGTTAAAAATGTTGTGGGTCAATATGAACTATCTCTGCAGCTACATCCTCTGTTTTACAAGGTTATCTGCAGTTTATTGTTGAATTTACTAATTATGTTTTACTTAGTGAGAGTGACTAAGAAGTTCTTGGAGTTATTTGACAAAGCACCTGACAGCTCTCTTGATCTCAACAAAGCTGCTGAGACACTAGAGGTTAGTTTTTATATTATTGAACTGCACTGGTACATTAGCTGTATTTGCAGATTTTTGGAGTTATTTGGGACCATGGCTACAATTTTAGGAAAGACCAAAATTTAGCAAATCCCGTTATTGTTATTAATGGTAGATACCGGCAAGGAGGCAACTGACTTTCTCAGAACCATATCAAGATTTTGTGCTATTTTTGGGCAGTTGAATATTTGGAAAGCGAGAGAAGGCATGAGCATGCCATATTTCATTGTGTAGTCCCGGATAAAAAACTGTTAGAAGGCACAACACCTATAAAGAGAGATCGTTCTGAAATTCTTTCTTTTTTTTGAAAAACCTGGCAGTGGCTGCCTCGGTCTGGAATTTATTGATACTGAAAATATAGCTTACACGACTTACCGGATGGAGCTTGGCGTTCTGAAATTCTTTCTCTGACTCTCTCTCTCTCTCTCTCTCTCTCTCTCTCTAGGTCCCTAAGAGGCGGTTGTATGACATAACTGGTGTACTTGAAGGGATTGGTTTAATAGAGAAGAAACATAAGAATGCTATATGCTGGAAGTACTCTCTCTCTCTCTCTCTGTAGATTATGTACTTCTTTAATAATACTTTGTCCTAGCAGTACCATTTCATGCAATCAGAATACAAAAGACTCATCTTTGCTGGAAGGATATATTAGTATGGTACCGGGGTGCAACAGTTATTAATAATAGCAACATTTTTAGTTTATTTAATTATCTTGTTTTTGTCCTTGTAGGGCCAGTCATATGTATGGAATATCTACTAGCGTTGTGGCAATCCTCACTAGTGTAATTATTAATTTTTTTTTTTTCCTTGATTTTATCTTTATGAATTTCCAATTTAAACAAAAACAGGATCCAAGAAGAACCCAATTCAGAATTGAATGCTTCAGTTGCTAGGCTGAAGGTACATTGCCTTTTATGTTCTTACCTCTCCTATCCCAATGTTCCTTCTTTCTAAGAATATCGAGTTATAAATTTTGCTTGAATTTTTAATCAAGTTTTATTGTTGTATCATAATTGCTATTTGAGCTGCTCGATCGAAGTTCTGGTAGAGTAAGGCACAGTATACATTTTCTGTATTTTGTAAAGTTAGAGCATCAATTCACATTGAAGGCTTAATTAAGAATAGTTCTGATAGTTATTTGAAATTAGTGAGACTTAAATGACACTAAAATCTTGTCTATGACACTTCATTTTACAATAGCTGCATATTCCTTCTCAAAATTGCACTTCTTCAGGCTAGCATTGAAGATTTAATTTCGAAGGAGCACGAACTAGATGAACAGATAAGGTTTGGACATGATCTAATTTTATTATGTGGTTGTTAGTAGCTGACTTGCTGTGCAAAAGATACTGGTAGAATACCTGGTCCATAACAAATTTGTGTAATTATTATATTTTTAGGTTCTTTATGACTTATTTACTGGTTGAGATGTATCTTGTATAAACTCTATAATTTTATTGATCCTGACCATTGTTATGATATAATGCACAGTACTGGTTCCCTTAACACTGCTTCATCTCTTTTATTTTTTAACTTTTTAATTTTCAGTGAAATGCAAGGAAGGATAAAGAAGTTTATCGAAGATGAGAAAGCTCAAAAGTAAGATGAGAATACTGTTATGTTATTACTTTTGTTACAATTTTGTAATATTCGATTCTGTTAATTTCAAGTTTGCCCTGTAAAAGAAATATTTTTTCTAAATAAAATTCTGACATGATCACAGATTGCTTTTCCTAACAAAGAGTGACTTGAAGGGACTACCTGGCTTCAAGGTACTCCTGCACTTGTTTTCATTAGATCTGCTTGTAAATTGCACCAACCACTTTGCTATTTTACAAGTTAGGCCCATTATTTATCTAATTTGCAACCTGGTCTTAGTTTCGTTTATTCTGGTGTTATTCAAAGTAACTATTTGATATTTGGATTAAAAGTCAGGTAAGCTTACCCAACTAGTATGTTCCTTTTTTCTCAGAACCAAACTCTAATTGCGGTTAGAGCTCCCCATGGAACAACTCTTGAAGTCCCAGACCCTGACCAGGTTAGATTTGTCTTTTCTTCAATATAAAATTAGTAAATTTGTATTTTCAAATCCTTGTTAATATTCTAAAAGTTTGTCCCTTAAATATAGCGCGGTGATGGTACACAGATGAGATACAGATTTTTTGTTAGAAGCAATGCAGGTCCAATACAAGTGCACCTTGTAAGGTTAGCATTTGTCTTTTTGAAAGAAATATATTCTATTTCTCATGCTTAGTTTGAGCATATTTCATAATGCAATGACATCATTCATCTTGGTGTATATTGAATTTAGTAAAGTAGAAGAAGATTTCGGCCGTGCAGCTGAAAATTCAATGGCATGTCTTGGTGCAAATGTGCAAAGTGAAACTATTCCTTCAGATGATGCAAATCCAGTAATTCTCATGAGCAACTTTTTTCGTTGGGATTTCTGCAATTTAAATAAAAGTTTCACCCTATTTGTAAATAACAACAAACCAGACAATAAGCAACCAAAAAGACTGAAACAACCCTACCAATCTGCTAAAATTTGGCAACTACAAATCCAGATGTGGTTGACTTTAGCTCCATTTGGGGCTTAGAGAAAGAAAATCAGACCATTAATAAAAAATTTGACTCATTAGGAGTTTTGGCAAAATTATGAGAACTTAACATAATGTAACAATTTGGTAACTACTAGGGGTGAAAACAGGTCAGATATTATCCGACCGAATCCAGATCCGTATTCGAAAATTAGATACGGATATCCGATATTCCGTGCGGATAGTGGTACGGATATGGTTTTAAATTTTAATTATCCGTATCCGACAGTAGATATATACCAAATAATTTAATATATATTATGAAAAAATTTATAATTAGATAAATATTATGAACTTTCATATTTTTTCAATAATATTTATATGTTTTTTTTATAAATAATAGTATTGAAAAACGGATATCCGATCCATATCTGTATCCAGGGGGAAAAAAACGGATATCCGATCCGTATCCAGGGGAAAAAAACCGGATAGGGATATGGCTTTACCACTATCCGATCTGTTTTCACCCCCAGTAACTACCCCCCCAAATAAATAAATAAAAGGAAAAAGGTACACAGCATGGTTATTGTTGGCATAATATGTCGTATGCTATTACTAAACAAGAAATCAGTATTATTTGGAAATATGGTACGGTGCCAGTATGAAAATCGGTGGGATCAAACCAATGGTAAATCTTATACTATTGTAATGTTGATTATGTTTATTCTAAAATGTCTAATATTCTCCTAAAAGAATGATGTTTTGGTTGACAGGATGATACAGATTACTGGCTTTCATCAGACCCAGGATTTAGCATCTCTGACCTTTGGGACCTATCCCGTATCCTTTTTTTGCTAGACCAGTTAAATTTCCATTTCTAAGCTAATCCACAAATTGGTCTACTTGACCCAATTAGGTATACCATCTGATTTGGAGGGTGGGGACTAGTTGCCCATATTACTAATTTAATAAACATTTCACATCTTTTATATAACTGTTGTGTATCCAAGTAAAAGAATGAAAAATCCCGTTGTTGTTTGAAGGGCTTCTCAAATTACACCCACACTTGATTCTATTTTCAGATAACACCCAAGGTAATTTAGTATTTCAATCCTGATATGTATGTTCTTAAGTTCTTGTGGTATTTATAGAACTCATGCAATTGTTAAATTTTGGGTCAATTCGATTAGTAAATTACCAAATAGCCCATGATAATTCTGTGAAACAACTTATAAAAAATAAAGAATACGTCTTGTTAGCTTATAGTTTGATATTTTTTTTTTCTGTTTTCTTAAGGAGGAGTGGTCAAGCCAGTAAAATTTTAGATTTACTTTTTTATTTATAAGCAATATACAAGAAATATTTGTCTCACCTGAAGTGCATCAAAATGTTGAGTGTGCATTTATCAGAAAACCCCCTCTATTTATGGTTGAACTTAACAGACAAAACAGCTGAGGTTAAATGGGACCATTTTCTAGCAAGTGAAGTGCCAACAGTACGACCTGGCAGAGATAAACTATGCAGCACAGATCTCGATGCACTCACTAGATTCTAATTGAAAGGAAAGCCTGTTTACAGAAGCTAACATTTTAACATATAGAGGAAAATGATTTTTTGTGCTTCAAGCTATAGAATAGTCCTAACAGAGTTTGAATGACCAACTTGGGTTGCCATCTTTTGTATGCACGTTAGTATATATATATATGTTAAGTATGGATGGATTATTCAATTTCAAATGTTAATTTTTCCTATTACAGTATGAAATGAGGTTTTTATAATGCTTGATTCATTCTAGTATTTATACCCCATTGAAGCATGTTATCTCGGACTTGATTGGTTGCTTTTGATGAGAAGCGGAACTAGAGAAAATATTATGGGTAGGGCTGCACAAAAAATTCGTAGTTCGTAATTCGATTCGAGTTTGATTCGAAAAAATTCGTAAAAAATTCGATTCGAAATTGAGTTCGTTCCAAATTAATTCAAACCAAACTCAAACTGGATCTAGTTCGTTCGAAATAGGTTCACAAATCAAACTTAGTTCGAAATTAACTCAAACGTGAACCGTTGATTTTTGCTGATAACTTATGTTCGCTGATGAAAATACAAGGCCGCCCAGTCCATAATTGCTCTCAATTCTGACTTCTGAAAAATGTTTCTTGAATACTTTGGATATTTGAAAACTTTGGTGATGTTTCTCCTGTTGGCTATTTGGAAAACTTTGGATACTGTGATTGTACTAAACTTTGGTGTTTGATATAAATTTTGGTATTTGTAATGAACTTTGATTTCCAACTTTGGTGTACTGTGTAATTAGAATTCAGAATGCCTGAGTTTTTATTAAAGTGCTGTAATTTCTAACTATGGCTCAGCCATAAGTCATAATTCGTAAGTCGTAACTAAGTTCGTACAAGTTCGAAATTGAGTTCGTAAAAAATTCGATTCAAAATTGAGTTCGTTCGAAATTAATTCAAACCACACTCAAACTGGAGGTAAGTTCGATTCGGTTCGGTTCGTTTGCAGCCCTAATTATGGGTAATGTAAAATTGATTTTCATTCGTAACATGAAAATTTTACATCATTGGCCTCATTTACATTTGACCCCATAGTTAGAAAACATTCGACCCCATAGTTAGAAAGTTTAGCTCCGCCTCTTATTTTGATAGCATGTCGAAATATACCCTTGAAGCCATGATTTAAGTTTTAGGGATCGTGTTGTTTTATAGCATCCCATTTAATTGGCAGGTCATTTTAAACTATACCGAGTAGTTTATCTAGTTGAACGCAAAAAAAAAAAATTTAAAAAGAAAAAGAAAATGTTTCAGTGGTAGTGATACGAGAAAAGGGAACGATATAAGAAAAAATATATATCGTTTTAATCTCACGTTTGCAAGTTTTGGAGATCAAGCTCATTTTGTACAAGTAGAGCATACAATCCTAGAACATATCTTCCTAAATATCTTTTGTTGTCTTTTTGGAGTGACCGGGTTGGGAAAATTCACAAAATAACTTTCTTCCCAAAAAGTTCAAATAAAATGCTCTCTTTAATTTTTTTTGTCAAAATAACCCTGTGGGACCACTAATGTAAATTTTTTTCCTCCCTTTATTTTTACACCCATCTTTTTTTGAAAAGAAGGTTAATTTGTAAAAAAAAAAAAAACTGATCTTATAAAATCAGCGGTTTATATTTGGATTTTTTTTTTTTGAAACACTTGGCTGTAGCAGCCTACATTTATGGAAACATGGATAAGAAGAAATTATATACAGTGCAAAAGAAGAGTACATAAATTGTCGCGTTTTCATTTATTTTTCACATCCACGTCGCGTTTTCATTTATTTTTCACATATATAAAATCCAAAAAAATATTAAATTACTATATAGGAAAAACAAAAAAGAGTACAAAATATATAATATATTGCTAAAAAGTAAAAATCATAAATGTAAACTACTTTCATAACCTTATATGCTTGTATCAAACTTTCTAAATACCTGTAATAAAAATGATACATTTAAAAACTCATATAAAGTGAACATTTAAAAAGATAAATAAAAAGTGAACATTAAGCAAAGAATTTTAGCAGATATATTCACAATTTAAATTGAGCAATACAAGAATTAAATTGAAGTTGATATATCCATACAAGAATTAAATTAAACATTAAGCCGCAAGTTCTAATCCATAAACGAATTAAATTGAACTTACAAATGTAGGCTGCCACATCAAGTGTTTAAAAAAAAGTTTCCAAATAGTTAACCTTCTTTCTAAAAAGATGGGAGTAAAATGAGGGGAGGAAAAACATTTATATTGGTGGGTCCCACAAGGTCATTTTGATAAAAAAAAAATGAAGAGAGGGTATTTTGTTTGAACTTTTTGGAAAGAAGGTTATTTTGTAAATTTCTAGCAAATTGATTTTCATATTTGGATAATTCATTAACGCCCTTGTGACCCCTGTTTGCCTTGATCAAGAAAAAGGCATTAATGAAAACGTCAAACTCAAACCCCAGCATGAGAAAAATTATAAAAGATATGGTTGTTGGTTAGCCCAACTACTATTCCGTTTAGCGAATCTAAAAGAGTCGAATATAACTTTTTTAGGTTTTATGGCCCGTAAACAGTAGTGATTAGGCTAACGAATTTTTGGGTCCTGCAATTATAGGTAGCTTGTCATGTGGCTATTGGAACTTATGTTTTAATTGATGCATTCCCCCATTCCTCCTACTTGCTATTATGGGTTCCTATGGAACTATGTGCAATCAGAAAATGCAACAGGGATAAAAGGAAAGCGTTCAACTCGATGCAGTGGAACAGTTTTGATTTAATGGAAAATTTTGATGTGGGGGAACCATGGAAGTAAAATCTAAAGGAAATTGCTAACAGTTTTCGGATATCAATTTCCGGATTATTTCTGGATTCAACTGAAAAGTGTCTGTAAACCTTTTCATGAGATTATGTAAATTTCAATACTAAATCTTGTAAACTGATTCAACGAATTCTATAAACATAACAACTTTTTATTATAGTGTGGTTCCCAATAAATCTCTAGTTTAACTGCTTTGACCAAGATCACTTGTAGACCTTTGACCGTGACCACTGAAACCACATCTAGAAGATCTGCAATGATTTTACAAAAATAGTAACTAACCGGAACCACTTATAAACTTTGTAACCTTTTCTTTAAATTATGTAAAGCGGTAAAAAAAATTCAAACTTTTTTTCAAAAAAATTTTTTCAAAACTTTTTTTGTCATCTGCATCTAGATGCTACTTTCAATTGTTTTGAATTATGTAAACCTTATCACATAACTCTGTAGACATTTTATCTGAATACTGTAAACAAGCAATTTTTTTTCAAAATTTTAATTTTTCCAATTTTTTAATTATAAATTTACATGCTTTTTCCAATTATTTTGAATTCTATAAACCTTATCCCATAACACACTGTAAACCATTTATTTAAATTCTGTAAACTGGTAATTTTTTCAACATTTAATATTATTTTGAATCTGCATCTAGATGTTACTTTCAATTATTTGAATTCTATAAACATTTTCACATAACTCTGTAAACTTAAGCTTTGAATACTGTAAATCAGTAAAAAAAAAAAAATTCACCAAATATAACATATCTTACAAATCAAAACGAACATCAAATAGTGTAACATAGCACTACCTATTACAAAACATCCTTCCAATCCAGACATATTACAAACCAATAAAATTCTCATCACTAGAATAAGACGTTCTCTCATTATGTCCTCCTGCAAAAAAAATAAACAAGATTATGTCTTCCAAGTTTTATTATCTGAATAAAAATGTAGAGAAATAAGTTTATTTCTCCAAATCCCATTTCCCGGTAAAAAAATTAATATGAATCATTAATAAAAAAATTCAGGTTCTGATTAATCCACAAGTAGACCTAAATTCAAAAACCAAAGTCAAGAATTATGTAAACCCAAAAACCAAAGTCAACGTATTCACTCTTGATAGACGCAAAATTAAATTAATTACTCTTGATGATGATCATGATGAAGATGAGGATAATTACATATAAAAGAAAAAAATTCAAAATTAATGATGAGAAAACGGTCACATTTTTTATGAAAACCTTGAAAGTGTGATTTCATCCAGTCAAATGTTAGGATTATCTCATATTTACACATTCTATAGCTTAATTTCATATATAAAAAAATTATTTACAAAGTCCTATTTATCTGAGTCTCACAGCACTATATACAAATGCATACCTTATATTTATCTGAATCTCAAACGAATTTATACTTCATGATAAATGATAGAAGTATTTATTCCTCATGTTTTTAAATATTTTTAAATTTTATTTATACGTGTTCAACAAAGTCTTTAACTTAATTTTTTTATGATCTTTCAGAGAAGAAAGGATGATAACTATATTTTGTATACTAGATGTAAACATCGTATGATATAGATATAAATATTTCGGAATGCAGATATGGAGTACAAGAATAAATTTATTTTTATGATCTAAACGAATGAAGCAGTTAATAATGTGGATATGTAGTATGGATAAGAAGTATTAAAACAATACTTTATAGATGTTGAGTATTTTTTTTTTTTTTAAGATAGTGGAAACTGATATTTTTATTGATTAAGAAAAAAATTATTCTCAAGAGTTTTTAGCTAATTATTTATTTACAATAGTGTGATGCCATTCATTTTTAGTCAGGCTCGTCTATATGTTCCTGTGCTAATTTGAAATCTCTAATGCGGTGTGGTTGACAAATCCAATATTATTGATTAGTATGTGATTATTCCATTTGTAAATGATGGTATACATAAAATTATTTAAACAATATTTAATTTTTATTGAGAAAGTAAACAATATTTAAATTAATTTCCAATTACAATCTCTTAAGAACGTTGAAAGAAGGTATTTGTAATTTGTCAAATAAAAATCAACCAACACATGTAGATTATAAGCGTGGTTCGTAACTTGGTGAATAAGAATAAAAAGAGGAGGGCTGCCAAAAAGAAACAGACCCACAAACGAATCAGCGATTTTATAATTAAAATAAAAAAAAAAATCCAACTGACGTGGATTGAATATGATTTATGGGAATTTATTAGACATTGAAATAATAAAGAATCTTTTACATTTCAAAAGAAACGTGAGAGATACGACCGACATGATAGCCACATGAGAAGGATTTGTTCTCCTTTTTCATTTATAGGATAAGACCATGTTGGCAATACCATGAGAAATTCTGGCATGCTGATCTCATATGAAACTGGAATTGAGTTTTGTGCAAAAGACATTGCACAAATTTTATTCAAAATTATTTTTAAACTGTCTGATTTTTGCAGACAAATTTAAAAAAAAAACGGTCCTGTAAGTCTACACAGTCTGCACAAATAATGTGATACGAATCAGACTATTAAGATCCGAATTTGAATAAGTCTTTGTGCAAATCTCTTTTGACAAAAACCCCACCTTATAAAACTTGGTCACATTAAGCTCTTTTGTTAAGATAAGAGAGGGGTTACAGGGCGGTGCTAAATATTTGCACGGCCAGATATCAAACTTCCAGCAATTATCTTAACTAGGTCATTATTCACTATTGCCAAATAATTTTTTTTTTATAAACCATAATTAAAAATAAGAATTTTATGAAACCAATATGATTACATTTTTTTTTACAAAAATCATAAGAACTGAAATGCCATTTTGTTCCGAATTTTTTTTTTCCGGACCAAAATGGCAATTTAGCCGGTTTCACAGTTTTTCTAGAAAAATAGGTGTAGTCTTCGGTGTAACACCCATGGACAGAGATGACATCGGTCCAATGTTTTTTTAACCCGGACCAAAATGTCATTTCGGTCCGAACTATTTTTATTTTTTTTTAGGGTTTGCTTATAAATTGTTTAGAAAGGTCAGAAAAAACGGTTAGCTTAGAAAGAAGAGGAGAGAAGAGGTTGTTTTGGGTTCAAAAAAAAATTAGTAGGACTAAAATGGCATTTCGGTCTAGAGAGATTTTCGGATTTTCTGTGGCCGCTAGTATGAAAACCTGTAAAATCACTTCGAGCTGAATTGTCATTTCGGTCCAGAAAAAAATAAAGTTCGGATCGAAATGACATTTCAGTTCTTATGGTTTTTGTAAAAAAAAAAAATAATCATATTGGTTTAATAAAATTCTTTTTTTTTTAATTATGATTTATAAAAAAAAATTCTGCAAAATACGATATTACTCAAGAAAGCAAGATAAGATCATTAAATACACAAGTCTACGCCTGTCTTCTTTTTGTTTTTTTTTCTGTAAAATGATACCTCGGTAATCTTGCATAAATTCTATCTCACCTTAATTAATACTTTATAATGAGTATTAAATCTCTAGATTTTTAATCATGACAAATCATCTATATTTACAATTTAATTCAGTTTCTCTTTATTTATTTATTATTTTTCATCGTATGGTTTTTATATCACATTTGTCTATCTTAATTAAAATGAATGTGTTTGATAAATTGTATTAAAAAATATAATGTAACACTTAAATAAATATTAAAAAAATATTTAGTTTTTGTCGATTTTATTTATAAATTGTATAATTTTAAAATTACCTTTTTATTTAATAAATATATTCTCGGAACAAAGTTCAGAACAAAAAGATAATTATGAAAGCAATAGTACATTATATCACATAAGTACACATTTTTATTTTGGGCTCTGAAACTCATTTTTTGAGATATGATATGGATCCAAGTATAATTTAGTAGATAAAAGATCATTACTCTTAGGCATTTAGAATACTTAAAAATGATATTTTTATTAAAAAAAAAAGAGTAAAAATTATAAAATTATATAAAACTTGGCTTCCAAACATAGTTTGTTATGGATGTTATAGGGTTGAAACCAAAATTACTATAGTAGAGCTGGATTTGGTAAAAATTAAACAAGATATATTTGGAGCGAATTATATTTGTTGTTTTAGTTAAAAAAATATTTTATTTATAGCAGAGCAAATTATAGATTCTTATTATTAATAGCAAAAATTACGAATGAAATTTAAAACTTTATTAAACTATTAGTCCCCCACTTGCCCCCTTAAATCCACCCCTCATTACATTATACGGTTCAAATTTATTATTTTACTTATATAAATAAAATTTAGAGTTGAAGTATAGAAGTCATAGTGCGGTGTAGGGCACCATAATCAACCTTCATAAAATGAGGAAGGTTCAAATACTTCATTTTTAGTACATTGAGAACTCAAAATTTAGAATTAAAATATTAAAATAGAATAATTTAACATGAGCACATCATTTTCTCTATACATATAAAAAAATATAACAATGATACTTTTTGGATGTTAATTTTTAAAATTATAATTTTTATCAAAATAAAGTTGTAACGTCATAATTTCTTACGCACCTATAAAATAATATATAACATTTCTAACAATTTTATGAGATACCTGAATTTTAGAATATTATTATTATAAATTTAAAAAGTGCAGATATAATAAATACATAAAAATAAAAGGTGAAATTATTGGAATTCTCTTTCAACATACATAATTACAAAAAATTAAATATATTTATTTATTACGAAGAACCAATCACTTTAAAATCAAAAGTTGGCCTTTTCAAAACAATAGATATATTGCGGCCATTTTTATTAATATCCAAACTTAAATAGAAATTAATAAATATATTCATGTTCCGTGAGTTTTATTAAACAATAAATATATGTTGCGGCCATTTAATGGCCAGTTTGGACATTTTTAATAAAACCCACGAAACTTGAATATATTTATTAATTTCTATTTAAGTTTGGATATTAATAAAAATGTGGGGATATATTGTGCTTATCCTCTATGTGTCCGTAAAATATTATTCTTTTTTAAGCACGCATACGTGAACATTGAACGATAACGCCGGTCAATTGGTTCCTTTTTCCGTTTCGGCTTTTGGGCCACATTGTCAGAGAGAGATAAGAGGAAGACTCGGCCAGATTATGTGGCAGGAGAGTGCAGATCAAGCCACGAACTCATCCATATGAGATATGACCATATCCCCTGTCTCTCTCTCTCTCTCTCTTTCTCTCTCTCAGAATTCAGAAACGATGCGTTTCTGAAATCAACAAAGGTAGTACTGTAGTAGTTGGCCATGTGTTGTGACCTGGAGCCAATAATTGTCCCTGGCCCACTTTTTTATCGAACGGCCTTGATTTAATATATCCCACCACATAAAACAATACACAAAAAATAGAAGTCTCTCTCTCTCTCTCTCTCTCGTCGTTTCACTTTTCCCGAAAAAACAACCATCCTCAAATTCCCTCTCATCCCACTAATTATCTCCGTTCATTGGTTCAACCAAAAAACACAATCATCTCACTCATGCCCCACTCCCTCTCTCTCCTCCTCCATGTCTAAACGCAGCCCCAAACCGTCGACCAACGGCCACTTCGAGCTGCGCCACTGGCGGTCACCCAAGAGAAAAACGCGTCCGCTTGCGATCAGAATTCCAAACGACGACAGAAACTCGTCGGAATTGTCTGATATCAACCCGGTATTGAATGGCACCGATGATGAAGGTTATATTAGTCTCAGAGATATTTTGACTTCACCAGAGTTTGCTGATGAGTCATCACCTACTGTTAGGGGTGGCAGCTGGCCGGAGATAAATATCAGCAACCCCTTGGTGAAGCAAGCTGCGTATGCATACTTGCAGCCAAACCAGTCGGCCAGGGGGGTGGAACGACGACGGCTTGATGTGAAGCGGATCATCTCGGAAATCTTCTCGCCTTGTCTTGAATTTTTGGGGGTGATCTTTAATTTTAGGAGATAAAGTTTAGTTCTTGTTTTTCTCTTCTCTTTTGTAAATTTTCATTTTGTTTTGTTGCTTTGTCTTGAATTTTGATCTCCTGTAAATATTAGGAGGGAAGTGACCGAAAAGGATTGATACTGATGAAGGAATTATTGCATTAAATTGTTGGATTTAAAAGGATAGATCCATACGGAATAAGGGCTTAAGCATTTTATTCCAAATTTTTGGTCTTTGTTTGATGCTTATTTGTTTCAATTTTGATCTGTTGGCAACAGCAAGAGAATGTAGAAATATAGGTGAACAATAGCTAGTGGAGGAATTTTTCTTTGCTTCAATAGAAGATGTCAAAAAGGTAGATTGAAAAGAAAATAAATAAAGTCAATGGTGATGGATTTTTATTCTTTTGGTACCTTTCCGAATGATTTAGATCTTTTTTATTTTGGTAAATTGCTAGTAGGCTTGATTTAGAGCTTTGGTTAACAATAGGAGTAAAAGACAGTATTGCAAGGATAGATGAATCTATCTTTACTGGTTACTAAATAAAGTTACTGTTGCAAAAAAAAATTAAATTTAGTGAGAAAGAATAAAAGAAAATCCAAGATAATGTCAAGACTATGCCTATGCAATTTATCACTGTACTTTTTGTTGATGTGTATTTACAGTGAGCCCAGTTGCAGTACTTGTATTTACAAAACAATGCTAACGTCTGGTGCTGGTAAGGTAATGAGGCCGCTTGGGTTTGGCTCGTGCAGTCGCAGGTGCATTGCGAAGCGGTTTCACAATTGCCGCATCAATGTCAGAGCAATCGGGAGTTTTTGGTTCATTGTACATCGAGCGTTTGACTGGGAACGGGCTCCATCCTGGCTGTTTTTTATCCTGCATTGAGTATAAAACTAGTTGTTAGATAGCGAGATTTTGTACAGATTGCACCTGAGGCAACATACTGCTTTTTCCAATACAGGTGTTTTTTTTTTCTGTGAGCAACATGTAAATTGGTTGTTGGGAATATGCAGGGAAAGAAGTCGTTATCAAAATAACAGCCGGGCACATGCTCGTGTTTATATTTCTTTTTTTCTTAATTTTGTTTGACATAATTAATTTCACTATCTTCCTCAAGTTAAAGAAGACAGAATTTTCATTTATAGAAATTATATAAAATAATATAGAGTATAAGATGGATATCATTCATATTTCAATCCCATAGAAGGAACATTTTTTTTCGGTTCTTCAGGGAATCCTAAAAAAATGGGAAAAAAAAAAAACTTGGTTCCTTTAGGGATTCTTTGTGGTATATGCGTAGTAGGCAGAATGGTTCCTAAAGAAACCAAGAAAAAAAATCCGGTTCCTTCTATCGGATCAAAGTATGGATGAAATCCATCTAATACTCTATATTATTTTTATATAATTTCTAAAAATAAAAATTTCTGTAAAGAAGAAGTCCTATTTGCTGAAATATAGGCTGTGACCAGCACAACAATGACTAATAAAAACATGAACAACAAAAAATAAATTAATACATAGATAAAACCACAATTGAATGCTAATTTTTCCTGACATTCTTAATTCAAATATATCAAGCTAGCATGCACGTTGAGAATTATCAATAACAAAAATAAAACAGTGACCTTTATTACATATGTATGTATGTAAAAACAGAAATTGAACTTGGATCAAATGACTGCATGACATCGAGTGATTGAGAGATGTACATCAGAATTGGATGGTTCAGAGAAGATTTAAGAAAATCTCCAACCCTAAAAATTCAAGGCTTAATCTAGACAGTTGATTTTGATTGGATGGTTCAGATAGAATAGTAATAACCTGCTATCAACACACCCTAATGTCTAGATATACTTTGAATTTTGAAACAAGTTTTTGGTGGGTCCATGAAAACTAGGCTGGTCGCCATCCTTGTTAAAGGTCACTCTCAATTGCCATTATCCAACTAATAAGCCAGAATTAATTGGCAAACATGTCCCACCTCTAATAGAAATTTCCTGCAGCCCCACAACTCAAGTGACTTGCTATCTTACATTTTTTTTAATTTCTGTTATTTAATTAATTAATTATTATTATTTTTATTTTTTTATTTTTGGGGGGGGTTTGAGTTCAGGGGTGGAGAATCACACTTTGGTCTTATTAGCTTTATGGTTTGAGAGGGCTCCAATTTAAACAAACAAATAGAACTAAGAAACTATACACATTATTATTTTAGGTAACCCACGTGGTGGGTTACAATTTCTAGTAGAATTATGGTATAATGAAATTCTTCTAATGGTATTACGTAAGTACTTGTTATTATCTTATTATTCAGTTTAGCATACAACCTACCTAACAATCAAAAAGTTCCATTGTTGTAATAAAGAACACTTCTGATGAAGCTGATAAGTGGAACGGTGCTAACTGCTAACTATCGTCCCGGAAATTTTGCCTATCTCAACAACTATGGTAACTGGATTCTCATGGTAATTCACTAATTCTCCTAGCATGTAACATGGAGGATCCTTCCCTTTTTACTTCAACAAGAGAGTTATTAATGATACTCTGATATAATTTGAGACTAGTATCTTTTGAGTACTTGAACAAGCAACCTTCCTATTATGATGTGTTTTATTATTTTTTTAGTAATAATGTGCAGACTAGCACTAATAATTAAAAATTAATGGTTTAATTTTTATCTTCTGTTATCAGTCAAGCTTACTTATTGAGGTGATTGTGATTGTTAGAAAAATATTAATTTTATAATTAATATATATTTACTCACCATATGTTCTGTAAACTGAATTGATAGTTACGGAGGGTAAGGTGCTACTTCTTATTGGTTGAACTAATCTACAAAAATTTCGTATGTTAAATCACAATCCAATTGTTGAACTTAATCAGCATTATTTTCCATACATTTTATGAATAATTATTGCACTTGAAAGCATAATTTTATAGGTAGTGGGGAGAGTCAACCAAAATAAACACACCATACGTGCAAAAAATTCAGTTGTCTTTTCAAGTGCTTCAACCATTAATGAACGCAAAGGCAAAATATATGATTCCTTGTATACAAGTACATAATACTTGGTAGCAAATATTCTGACAGTTTGGATGAATTATTTGGTTTACCCAACTTTTGCTATAAATCAATGGTATACAGTGCCATGGAGAGATAATGGCACCATATCCCCCTTGTGATGATTAGAAATGAAGAAAAAAAATACAAAAGTCATAACTGGTTTATTTATGTTGGTATGAATTAATAACCAAATCTCTGATAATTAAAAACTAAGCAAAAAAAAAAGAAATACAAAAGTCATATCTGGTTTATTTAATGGTATGGATTAGTAGCCAAATGTCTCTTTCGATCCTTGTCAGCTCTTCTAGTGACCAGTTAATTATTAATCTCACCAATATAACAAAAGATTCCTAATATCTTAATCCATATACCACTTGTGAATTCTTTGTTCTTTTTTCTTTTTTAAAATTGTCATTGTTGCTTATCTCAAAAGCTAAAGACAGTTTTCGACTGCAGCCGTGTTCACTTGGGAGATTGAGCAATATCACAACAATATGAGAACTTAAGGTCAAATAGGTCATCTTCCAAGGAACGCGGAAACATAGTTCAAATACTTTTTTGGCGTTTTGCAATGGTTATAATTAAATGAATAACTAAACTGCTCAATTGATCTGTTCAGAAAATTCCACTCCTACTGGCCCTGTAATTCACAATATTGAACTAAGAAAGTCTGACATGTCATCGTCTTTTGGGTCCTTCTGTTTTTAACTTCACTTTTTGACTGCAAATTTTGTTATTTGTATTAATGGGGCTGGGTGACATTTCACCAACTTGAGGGCCTAGAAACTATTCTTTCATTTGAAATTAAAAGGAAATATTCCCATCAAAACCAAAAGAAAAGAAAAACAATCAAAAGTTAAGCACAGAAAGCCACAAGAAGTATCAATTAATATTGCCAGATACTCAATAAGCGGGATGGTGGTGTCTGGCATGGTAATTCCTACTATCTATAAGTTCAAGTTTGAGAAAACATTTGCAAAAATAAGCTTTACCTCATGTCTTATATATTCCCTGTTAGGCGGGGGAGATACCACTTGGTGCACCACTTCGAGGAAAAATGTCATCCCTTTATCAGTGAAGTTCTTGATATAGAACACCAAAATCTTCCCTGATTTGGCACGTAGGTTTCCTAGCCTCTGCTCTATGTTTGGCTCATACTGCATCACAAATGGCCGCAGGAAGGTGTCATACACCAAATCGCTTCCCTTTAAAAGAAAATTACAATTACATTTAGGAGTTAGAAGGGCAGCATGGTGGGCACCCTACAGGTCCTGAGAAATGATGGAGATAGAGGAGATTAATGAAGATCTAGATGGGCACCAAAAGAATGGCACCATTTAGAGGGGATACAAGGATTTTGATTTTGAATAAAAAGATGTAGTGCAATATGCATTACTATTTGGAGTTGGTTTAATTAGAAATAATGATAGTTGGGGTTTATTCTGCTTCTTTTCCTTTGTTTTCTTTTGCTTTATATCTTTTTTTACTTTTCTCTTTTTCTTTTTCTTTTCTTGTGTGTTTTTTTGCAGGAGGGGGGGGAGATACCAGATACCTTTACCAAGGAACTCTGAGAACCTCCTCAGATGTGGACTCCGCAAAATAAGCTGGGAATTCTTGGTAGATATACTACAGATAAGAGCTTTAAGGGAGTGCAGACCAGGGGCGGATCCAGGATTTTCGTCAGGGGCCAAAAAAATATCGAATCGGGTTTAAATAGCTAATCGGATTTAAATCCATTAACTAATAATTCGAATTACCAATCAAAATTCAACAAATTTATTTCAATTTTAACCATAAATTTAATCCGAATTACAAATCAAACATCCAGAGGAGGGCAAAAAAAATTTCGGGGGGGGGGGGGGGGGGGGCAAAGTCGATCAGGACCGATAGATCTCCACTAAAACTCAAAATCCGGGGGAGGCAGCTGCCCCGCCTTGGGACTATGTGGGTCCGCCCCTGGTGTAGACAGTATTAATATAAGTCTTATTTTATTAATTAGAATTAGGATTTTTTATGTTATTTTGTCAATTGTCATCTCACCTATATTAAAGTAGGGCCTTAGGGTCGTGGGTCAGGTCAGGAGACTCCAACTATAGAATGGGTCATTCATTTCTGGTACAGAGTAGGAGACTGATCAATGGCACTCCATGAGAGCACATGAAAGAGTTGGTATTGTCAATTGTGCCAACTTATTTCCATTAAAAGAAGAAAAAGGAGTTAAAAGTTGAACTATCACCGATATTTGTACAAAATGGAAGCTTAATACTACTGATTGTGTACCATTTGCACATGGAATCTCTAATGTCTACCATTGTTATTGTTTTTTAATTGATTGTTTTCTGTTAGCTTATTTGTCACAATTTATTAGGTTGTTTATAAAACAATTCTAACCATGTCTCTCACACGGTCACACCCAGGGGGAGGTGAGTACCAGTCATTTTACACATGTTACCAGACATGGTCAGTATTGAACTACAACAATACCTATCGTTTGCAGTGGCAACAATATGGTTTCAAACCAGAAAAATACTTGATACAGCTTCTGATTAGCACTGAAATTATCAGTATAGGATTTAGAAACACAAAATCAGTTACCTTAGTTTTAGGATACCAGAGATAGACGAAGAAGGCTAGCTTTACTTCTCCATACATAGGCAACCTATGTTCAATGATAGATAGGCTTGTTAATGAAAAAGAAATAATTAACTGGAAAAGTGAAACTGATTTGATGATTGGAAGTTTAGAATTACAATGAGAGGGGGCTTTCAAATACCAGCACCATTGCAACAATAATCCTAGAAAAAGAACACTGAATTATGATTAGCATGAATTAAAATTTACACATAGCAAAACCAAACTAATAGAAACAAGGATCTGGTCAAATAAGGTATAAATATTTTGCGTGTTCCAGTAATCTGGACCCAATTAATATCAGATTATAGTCATTTAAAATTCCAGACTTTTGTAAATTCATTTTAATGTTTGGGTAGACAAGTTCGTTTGGAGCTGCGATTCAGTTGCTTGAGTACTCTTCTTGTTATATCAGGTCAGGTTCAGATTTCCAGTCAAAGTGGAGTCTCCAGTGTTGGGTCATTATGGTTTAAAAATATTCCTCCCAGATGTAATTGTTTATTGATGGTACCAAATGAATGTCTGGTTACAAATTATCAATTTAATTAAAGTTGAATTTTTAGATTGTGGGTGATGAGCTCTTAACACAAATATTATGTTGAGTTCCACTGTGGATAGTTGCGAACAGAGCAGTTGAGGATGCGAAGATGTGGATCAGGTACTGTGGTACAGGTACAGCTACTGTGAACAGGGTAGATGAGGGAAGGGGGGGCCAAGTAATTACAGGGGCAATTGATGCTGTAACATAGTTCTCATGTAATAGTTTAGGAACTGATGTTGTAAGCTCATTTACTAATACAACCTTGGTAGCCACTACCAAGTTTTCAAAAAAAACAAAAACAAATATTATGTTGATTTCTTTTTGGTTCCAAATTTTGCCCTTTTTTTTTTTGTTTTTTAGTTACCTTAATTTATTTTTCCTTTAAGGAGCTACCCTTTGAACATTTTGCCAGATCTAATCATTCTTTATCCATAATCCTCAAAAATATTGTAATTGAAGTCACAGCTTGTGAATTTTTACTAAAGAAAATTAACTTTAGAAGAAACATAAATACGTAGCTCAGCACTTAACTTTTGTAATTAAGAGATCCCCCTCTTCCAATTTTAACATGGAAGAAATAAATCCAATTCTCAATCACAAGGATTCAGCATAAAATAATTTAACAAAGTGAGGAAAGGACGAATTTCAACCTGCAGTGCTTTCAGCTTATTAAGGTCAAGAATTCAAATTTAGCAATGTTGATCTAATCAAATATCATACACTCGCCAGTACTGACACCAGATTCGGAATTGGTCAGACCTATTTTGGTCTTATTCAAATAAAAATTGAAAAAAAAAAAAAGAATACACTCACCAGTACTGACACCAGAATCGGAGCTGCTCAACATGGCCAGGCCGCTTCTCTACCATCTTGAAACACTCAAATGCGGGGTAAGCGTACCCAAATAGCAACCTACATTGTCACTCAAATTCAAGTTCCTATAAGTGTTAAATTCTACCAATGCTAAACAAAATCACAAATTGACAACTTACGTAAGCGTAGCAGTGAGAAATTCTCCCAACATAGCCGAATCTATTGAAGTGTCTATTCAAATTTTGGATATTTCAGATTCGGCAGTTGAGAAATGTGACTTGTTTGAGCAATTATACTGATGATTGAGAGGAGTGGGGAGTATAATTAAGGGTTACTTAGTGGAGATTGCGTGAAAAGGAAGAGAGAGCAGGTTGCTTCGGTGAGAGGACTAACAGTTGCATTTGCAGGAAAATTAGGTATAGAAAAGGAGAGTGTAAAATAAATAAATTGCAGGGATCTCCTGCTTACTATTCAACTCTTTTTCTTTACAAAAGTTCGAAGTCCATTAAAGATCTCACGTAGCATTTACTTCTGACTTCTCACGATTATCGTCAGAACAGCGCGGGACCGTTCAATTCACTTTGAGATTCGTGCGAATTTTAAAGCAGTTCCGTCCAATCCACTTTAAGATTCGTGAGATGCGAAAGTTGCGGACACAAATCTCAAATCTTAAAATCTTAAAGCAGATCGAACGGTAACCCATCAAACTCACTCCGATGGACATCAATCATCATACTCAAATTGTACTCCGAAAGATTTGGGCTGTAAACGGATATAAATAATCCGACGGATATCCGCTCCAAATTCGCTTGTAACTTAATCCAGATTAAACGGATACGGGTAATTCCAGATTTCTATCTAGATAATTTTTAAAATAAAACAAAATATCCGAATTCGGATTCGGATAATTTCCCTTCCTGCCCAAACGGATCAAACGGAGCTGATATTGGTATCTATCCGCGGATACCAAACCCGCTTCAGTCAAAAGGCGGAGAAGTTAACTTTGGTTGAGCAATCCGCGTCTAGCTCTTTATAGAAGCTCCTGAGACTCGGAAAAAGATGAAAAGTAGTGTGGGATTAAAGTTTTCTCAATTCTGCGAACCGGTCATGCATGTGGCCTTCTAATGGACTGGGCTATTTCAGGCCCAAAGCAACAATTTAAAAATATGTCTCTAATTTAGAACGGTGATTTTTTTTAAATTATTAATTTGATGTGTTAATTGCTAATATAATTAATATAGTACTACCGTTTTTTAATTAACAAATTTGCTTTAAATTTATGTTAAATACAGGTGCATAGCATTAGGGGCTTGCCGGGTAAAACGCATCCCAGTCAAAAAAGAGGCTCTGCTTTATGAGATTCTCTCTATTTGATGGTCAAATATCATTTTTTCTTTAAACGAAAAGGCAGTTACTGCCATATATATTATTACAAAGGCATAGGCATGCTTACTAAGAGTAACCATACTTATAAAACACAAATTTCATTTAAATGTAATAATTAAAAAGTCCGAGGTAAAAAGTCCCCTTACCATATGTAACTAAATGTTACAAATAATTCAACCTCATCTTGCCTTAATTTACTCTTGTTCATGCAATATAATTTTAATTTGAAAGTTTATTTAGGCATAAACAACATAATCTTCGTATCACTCAATTATCCGATAATTATTTATTTTGTATCTGTATTTGAATCCGTATTCGTAAATTATCCACTTGTATTCGTATCCGTTTAAGGTGGATTTGATTTTATATTTTGACATCCGTTTACTATCCGTATCCGTATCTGTATTCGTATCCAGTCATTCAAACGTGAATATAAATATGGATATGGTTTTACATAATGGGAATATTTAATGTATACTATTCAAAAACTTCAAAATTATATATTTCCTCCCTCTAAACTTCAAAATTATGTATTTCTCCTTCAACTTTCAAAACTCACAAATTTACTCATTTATTGTCTTTTATATTAAACCTCATTTTAAATTTATAAAATCCCCATTTATCCTTCATTAAAAGTATAAAAAAAACTTATAACTTGTTAAGAAAAATATCATATTAACTGATCCCAATAATTCAACATGATCTTCATATTAAAATGATTTTAATTTGGTGATCAAACTTTATAATTTTAAAATAGTTTTATTATTTTTAAAGATAGATAAACATTCATTAATTTTGAAAATTCTGAACTGTTAAAAAACAATATTTTTTAAAAAATGTAAAATTTGATAGTCAAGCACATTTTAATATGGACAGGAGGGAAGTCAGGATAATCAACAAGGTAGATTAAAATTTTAGAGTGAGACATCATTTTATAATTATTTTTAGTATTAAATATTTTTATAAATTTTATTTTAGAAAAGTATAGAAATAGAAACATATTTTGAGGAAACTTTTTTAGGAAAAGACAAAATTTTATAAACTTTTTAGTTTTAAGTATTTTGTTATAATTTTTCTGACAAAGTATATAAAAAGAGAAGAATATTTTTGAATTTTATTTTAAGTCTGGAGTAGGCAAATGACCATTTGTAGCTCCATGTGAATATAGAGATAATGTTGAATGTATCGAATTTATGTTCGGACTTTAAAAATAAAGATGTAAATAAAGTAAAACATGACTTTTTACTTCATGAAACACAATAATCCAACTTCATATATTATATTTATAAATATTTGATTATATTTAATATTACACGAGTAACACGAGTTGGCTTTAATATTTACTTATCTCAGAAATCAGGGGCGGATCAAGGATTTTCGTCAGGGGGGGCAAAAAAATATCGAATCGGATTTAAATACCTAATCGGGTTTAAATCCATTAACCAATTAGGTACTCGATAAAAAACAATGCTTTAACTTATACTTTCTAATGTTTTGACTTGTAATTTATGATGCTCTGACTTATAATTCTAATTACCAATCAAAATTCAACAGATTTATTTCAATTTTAACCCTAAATTTAACTCGAATTACAAATTAAACGTCAAGAGGGGGGGCAAAAAAAAATCCAGGGGGAGGCAAAGTCGGTCGGAACCGATAAATTTCCACTAAAACTCAAAATCCAGGGGGGGGCAGCTGCCCCCCTGGACTACACTGGATCCGCCCCTGTCAGAAACGTAACGGTGGGGGATGCAATCACACATGTATCTAATTCTTTCATATTAAATTCGAATCGACCATCATAAATTAACTCGATTTAAAATTGTTCGTTCCTTATCAATTTTCTTTGTGAATTTTAATTAGACCTGAATTCTTTATCTGATTCAATTTGGACAATTTCATCTTGTTGGACGATACCTAAGAGAATTTCATCCGGGTGATGATGAAGATTCACATACTTAATTATTATTGCTTGAAGAAATAATTTTAAGTACTACTTCGATATTAACAACTGTTGTATTTACACAAAAATACTTGATTAATTGTTTATTATATATAAATATTTTAAAAAGAAATAAATTTCCTAATTAATACAAAATATAAAGTTACAAGAGTTTACTAATAAACAATTTAAATTGTGCGATAAAAATCAAACGGTTCAGATTAGATCCGTAGACTAGGAACAGAAAGACTTTAATACACGTTAGGTTGACCTTGGACCCCTACCTACAAGATGGAGATACCAAGGGAAGTCAGTTGAGTATCGCTCTTTCCCCGACACGTGGCGAGATGGTGCTCCTGTGACGGACACGTGGAAGCAGACACGTGGCATAATGGCAGTAAGACGAGCATACGCGAATTCATATCCTCCCCGGTACCGTAATAGGGAATCTTTTACAATTACTTGATCTGGACCGTTCTTTTTAACTTCGCACGAATCTCAAAGCCCAATAATACTACCCCTCTGTCAGCTCGAATCTAAAAGTGGCTGAGAGTTAATCTCAAACTGTAAAGTGAAGGGAATCTTTTACAGTAATGGAGAGGATACTTGTCGAGCATGATTGTATTCAAAGGGAGAACAACCGGTTAACATCTCTCAAGATTTTTTTGTCTATAGAAAATATTGAAAAAGAAGAGCAAAATAGAAAGAGTATTTGTGATTTTTCATCAGTGGAAAAACCAGTAAAGAAGAAACTGATCTAAAAAACTCAAATTAGAATCGGTGGGGAAGACACTGATTCTAATTCAATTCTGTTTTTTGTTTTGTTTTCTCTATTAAAATATGAAACTTTCAAAAAAATAGATAAGAGTCTTTCTATTATATCTAAATTCTAAAATATTTTATCTATTTTCTTAAAAACCTTGTATATTTTAATAGAGAAATATAAAAACAGAAAACAGAACTGGGTTAGGATCGGTGGGTTATATTTTAATAGATAAAATTAAAAACAAAAAACAGAACTGAGTTAGGATCGGTGTCTTCCCACCGATTCTAACATTGAATTTTTTTGGATCGGTTCTTTCCCTACCGATCTTTCTACTAATGAAGAATCACATGTACTCTTTCTATTTCTCTCTCTTCTTTTTTAATATTTTCTATAGACAAAAAATTCTTCTCTCTAGAGAGCATACGTCTGACCCCCTTGAATACAAAATCACATCCCCTCTCTAGGGAGGATAACTGGATAACATCATTATATCATGCCGATTTTTAATTAATTGGAAAAGATATCGAAAAAGAAGTAAATTTCTATGAAATCTCATTTATAAAAAGAACTGGAATGTCTATCTCATTTTCTATAGTGTTCGTTACAGAAATCTCATTTCATTCTCAAAATATATTAATTTATAGTGAAATAGAATTCTGTAGCGACCATTGTAGCAAACGGGATAGACATTTCCGTCCACTACTGTAATGGACGAGATACTACATTATTTCGCAGAAACTTTTTATTCATAGAAATAATTAAAAAATAAGAGAGAAAAACAAAAAGAGTATTCTAGTTGTTACATTCATTAAAAAATCAGAGATATTTATCAGTGATGTAACAGAGAGCAAAGAGATAGAGTAAATCAAACAATAGAATGTATTTTCCTTAATTGAGTTCGGGATACACACATGGGTATTTATAGACAGAGGCTATCCTATTACACTGAATTACAGTTGTTGACTTAGTCAACCCTATTACCCCCCCTCAAGCGAAGACAGAGCTGGAGCTATGTGCAGCTTGGTCCGAAGAATAGATAAACGAGGAGCTGAAAGACCCTTGGTGAGTAAATCAGCCAATTGGTCTTTTGTGCAGATAAACCGAACTTGCAATTCCTTGGAAGCAACTCGCTCACGAATAAAATGGAAGTCGATCTCGATATGTTTCGTTCTTGCATGAAAGACAGGGTTGGATGCAAGAAAGGTTGCACCTAAGTTGTCACACCATAGAGTCGGCTTGGAGAGAATAGGCACATGAAGTTCCTTGAGAAGATGTTGGATCCAAATCAATTCCGCACACGCCACAGCCATACTACGATACTCAGCCTCTGTGCTGGAACGAGAGACCGTATGTTGTTTCTTGGAACTCCAAGAAAGAAGGTTGGATCCCAAAAATACACAAAAACCACTAGTCGAGCGGCGATCGTCAGGGCAACCTGCCCAATCCGCATCGGAATAAGCGTGGAGCTCAAGGGAAGAGGAGGAGTGAATGTGAAGTCCATGATCAAGCGTACCCTTAAGATAGCGCAAAATACGCTTGACGGCACACCAATGCTCGTCGGTTGGTGAATGCATGAATTGCGAGGCTTTGTTGACGGCGAAAGAGATATCGGGTCGAGTGATGGTAGCGTATTGCAAGGCGCCCACGGTGCTACGATACATATGAGGATCGGTCATAGGAGAACCATGGAATGTAGAAAGAGAGAGACCGGGTGGACAAAGAGTCGTGCACGGTTTTGCGCCTTCCATTTTCGAACGATGAAGAAGATCCCTTATGTATTTAGGTTGAGAGAGGTGAATGCCGCTAGAAGTGGAAGTGACTTGGATGCCGAGGAAGTAATGTAGATTGCCCAAATCCTTAAGTGAAAACCGCGAAGCAAGAGAAGAGATAAGAGAAGTGACGAGATCATCGCAAGAACCTGTGACAAGAATGTCATCTACGTAAACAAGAACAATAGTGATAGAATTTTTTAAAAAACAAATAAAAAGAGATGGATCAGAGAGAGAAGCAATAAAACCAAGATCGGAAAGGGCCGATGCGAATTTTTGAAACCAAGCACGTGGAGCTTGTTTGAGACCGTATAGCGCCTTTTTGAGAAGACACACATGAGAGGGCTTGTGAGGATCGACAAAGCCTGGTGGTTGAGCCATATAAACACACTCGTGAAGATCACCATGAAGAAAGGCATTGTTGACATCGAGTTGTTTGATGGGCCATTTGTGAGAGGTAGCAAGAGATAGAACCAAGCGGATGGTTGTCGGTTTGACCACGGGACTAAATGTTTCTTGATAATCGATGCCTTCCTCTTGGTTGTAGCCTTTTGCCACGAGACGAGCCTTGTGACGTTCTATGGAACCATCGGCACGCCTCTTGATTTTGTAAATCCATTTGCATCCAATGACACGTTGAGTCGTCGGCGGAGGAACGAGAATCCACGTGTTGTTGTGAGCAAGGGCATTTAACTCCTTTGACATCGCATCACGCCACTCGGGAAATTTATTTGCCGCGGTAAAGGAAGTCGGTTCATCATTAGGCAAGATAGGAAGCGGATGCTTTGTGGCCATGAATGTGACGTGATCGGGAAAATGCTTTTTCTTGCGAGTGTTGTCTCTTTGTCGTGTAACCATATGATGGTGTGAAGGACCTGTAGAAGAAGGTGGGAGTATAGAAGTGGTAGGAGGGCTCTCTGTGGAGGCTAAAGGAGTGACAGGATCGAAAGTGGAAGGGGCTAAGGAAATATCAGAGTCAACACATGTAGGAGGCTGTGAAGAGTGTGAGGGAGCAGATCGGTTTTGGGAAGTAGGCCGAATAGCAACAGCAGCCCTATGTGGGGAATTAGGAATAGAAGCAGCGGATTCAAGTTGGGCCGAAGGTGAAGGCTGCTGGGAAGTAGTAGCAGGCCGAACATGGGTATTTAAAGGAAAATTAGGAGTAGAATTAATTGGAGATGAAATAGTCTCTCGGGGAAAAGGTAAGTGGGTCAAGTCAGAAGGCAGAGAAGAAGAAATATCAAATTTAGTGGAATCAGAGGAGTGAAGATGAGCAAAAGGAAAAATAGACTCATCAAAAGATACATTTCGACTAATATAGATTTTATTTGAAGGAATATGAAGGCATTTGTAGCCTTTTTGTGTTTGACAATATCCTAAGAAAACACAAGGCAAAGAACGAAATTGAAGTTTGTGAGAGTTGTAAGGACGAATATAAGGAAAACAAAGACAACCAAGGACTCGACAAAATTTGTAATCGGGATCTTGTTTAAAAAGAATAGTAAATGGAGGTGTATGAGGAGGTGTAGTAGGAGGTAAACGATTAATTAAAAAAACAACACTTTGAAAAATATGATCCCAAAATGAAGAAGGTAGAGATGCATGAGACATAATTGCTAAACTAAGTTCGATAATATGTCTATGCTTACGCTCCGCCAACCCATTTTGTTGGGGGGTATATGGACAAGAAGTTTGGTGAATAATATGAGGAAATAGTTTGGAAATTGGTTTGTATTCGGATCCACCATCCGTTTGAAGAATTTTAATAGATGTGCCAAATAAATTCTCAACTTGTGCCTTAAAACGAGAAAATACATGAACAACCTCATCCTTAGTGCGAAGAAAATAGATCCAAGAAAATCGAGAAAATTCATCAACAAAATTAACATAATATCTAAAGCCATTAGTAGAAATAATAGGGGAGGGACCCCATAAATCCGAATGAATCACATGTAAAGGAGAAGAAATAATAGAAGTAGAAGGTTTAAATGGTAATACATGAGCCTTAGCTTTATTACAATCACTACAAATATGCAATGTAGTAGAAGTAATTGGTAGCTTATTTGCATTTATTATAAACCTAGTAGTGTTGGTAGAAGGATGGCCTAAGCGTTTGTGCCAAATGTCGGCCGAAACCTTTTCACCTAGCAATGCTTGAGGACTAGAACCAATGCAATAGAGACCATTATGGAGCTTGGCATGTAGTAGTGGTATCTTGGACCGACGATCCTTAATGACACAATAAGAAGGGTGAAATTCTAGAAATACATTATTATCAAGTGTAAATTTAGATATACTAATGAGGTTCTTGGTAATTGATGGAACATGTAGAACACCATGTAATTGAAGGTTACCATTTGGTGTAGGTAGAGAGGAATTACCAATATGACAAATAGATAAGGTGGAACCATTACCTACTTGAAGTTGCTCATTACCATCATAAGGAGTAAAAGATTGAAGATTATTAATATCGGATGTGACATGATGAGAGGCACCCGAGTCAAGAAACCAAGCTTCATGAGGAATGGTAGTGGTGGTATTGAAGTGAGCTTGAAATTGGGCAGGTGCTTCAGCTGTATAAGCATGATCAAATCTGTACCAACATTCCAGCGCAGTATGCCCCACTTTGAAGCACACCTGACAGGTAGGTTTATCACCAGAGAGCTGTGAAACGGAAGAAGTGCCTCTCCCAGGATTGGAAGTAGGTCCAGTAGTGTAAGGCCGGCCTCCACGGCCCAGAGAAGTGCCAGGTCCAGTAGGAGTGGGAAGAAGGCCCGCTTGACCTGATCCAGATCCGCGACTCGTTTGACCCGATCCACGACCCGCATAGCCCCTGCCCTGTCCCTTTCCTCCTTTACCTCGGCCACGATAACCATTGGCAGTGTAGAGAGCAACCGGATCGGAGGAAAAATTGACGGACTGGTGTTGAGAAGAGAGGAGAGCTTCATGCGAGAGAAGAAAGGCGTGGAGATCTGTCAGAGAGATAGGATCCGATCGGGTGGTGATGGCTACTACAAAGGAATTAAAATCGGAACCAAGACCATTGAGAATCGATCTAACAAGCTCCGAATCAGACACAGGAGATCCAGCAGCGGCAAGTTGATCTGCGATGCTTCGCATTTGATCAAGGTAGTCACTGCACGAGTTGCCACCTCGAGTTGTACTTTGTAAAGCCCGACGCAGTTCTAGTTCTCTGGCACCAGAAACAGCAGAGAAGACACGATGAAGAGAAGACCAAAGCTGAGCAGTAGATTGGCATTGAACGTACTGAGAGAGAACAGCCTCGGTGATGGAGGAACGGATCCAGCCAAGCAAGAGTCGATCTTGCTTGTGCCACGCAAGATAGGCTGGATTGGTGTTGTCGCCGATTTGTTTTGCTGGAGGAGTAAAGAACTCATCAAGATGATTGGAGAGGCCGAATCCATCAATTATAGGCTCAATTTGAGATTTCCAGGTTAAGAAATTCTGACGAGTGAGCTTTGTGGAGACAGGAATGGAGATCTGAACAACAGAAGCCACTGCTGGACCAGTAGAATCGGTACTGGTAAGCTGAGAAGTGGCCATGATATGCTGATTTGAAGAGAGGAAGAAGAAAAAAAAAACTTCAGATCTTGATCTTGAAGACTAAGAGCTAAAGAGAGAGAAGAGAGAGCTGTAGAAGCTCTGATACCATATCAGTGATGTAACAGAGAGCAAAGAGATAGAGTAAATCAAACAATAGAATGTATTTTCCTTAATTGAGTTCGGGATACACACATGGGTATTTATAGACAGAGGCTATCATATTACACTGAATTACAGTTGTTGACTTAGTCAACCCTATTAATATTAATTCCGATTCAAACGAAATTAATGATATCGATCAAAAAAATATCTTCCTCAATTTTTTTTTTCGTGCACCTGTTCTCTGTTCTCTCTCCGTTGGAATTTATGGTCTCCATATTTTCTCTCTCCTCTCTCTATTTGTTGGAAATTTATAAAACAATAAATTGGGCCCATATTTTAACATAGAAATGTATAAAATGATAAGGTGGCTTTATGTTTTTGCAGCAGGTGTGTATTGAACTGGAAAGTAAGAAAACAATTTTTTCGGATCAGTATTATTGATTCTGATTCAAACTTTAATCGGAATCAATGTCTCTAATCTTTGTATCAAAATAACAAATAGAGTATTTTTATATTTTTCTTCATATTTTTTAATATTTTTATGAATAAAAAATTCTCATATTTCGCAACGTTCTGGGTAATGATTGAGGGCCAATGTCAATTTATTATAGGTTTTTTTTTTTCATTCTCTCCGGTTACATAAATAACACTTCTTTTTATCTGAACGTAGAATCATGCCGGGTTAAAAGAGTTGCTTTTAAAACAAACTTGCTAATTTAAAAACTGTGGTACATCCCAACAATTATATTAGCAATTAACACATCAGATTAGTAATTTAAAAGAAATCACTGTTGTAGATGCTCTTAGTATAGTAACTATCTTGCCACTTTTAACTATTTACTTATGTTTTATTAGTGAGTCCGGCTAGTATGACATCGGTGTCATATGACACTAACTCCAAAATTGATTGAATAGATTTTAAACGACTAATTCAAACAGTTCAAACCGATTTATTTTATGAGTGATGTGTTTACATGCAATTTTTTTTGTATATTTTCGAGTTATTTTAGTATCAAATCAAGCGGTAAAAAATGTTGAAAAATGAATGTATTAAAATTAACTTAAGAACTCGCACATTTGACCACTTGACTTGATACTAAATAAATTCAAAAAATTATAAATTTTGTATGTAAACGCACAACTAATGAATTAGATCGGTTTGAACGGTTTGGATTCACTGTTTGAAGTCGATTTAATAGATTTTGGAGTTGATGTTATATAGGCTGAAATGACACTGATGTTATATTAGCCATACTCTTTATTAGTTGGGATGTGTTACAATCTTTTATTTGCATTTCTAGTAGTAATTAATTTGTTTTATTTATATCAAATTATTTTGGCATTGAACTCTGAGAAAGTTAACCAAGAATAAAAATAAATGTTTAGTTATTGATTTAAAAGAAATCTGGCTAACCACCTTGATATATACGAATTAGTAATTTTATTCTTCGTACTTTATTTAAGAAAATTTATATGGTTCAGTCTTCTCATAAAATGTTAAATTTGTGGTTAAAATGTTAAATTTTATAACATCTCATAAAATGTTAAATTTCTCATAAAATGTTAATAGTTAAAACCAGAGGCAGAGGGGAGAAGAGAGAATGAAGTCAATTGACATCTTTTATTTTTATTTTTATTTGGTATTTATGTATGATTTTTTATATAATTTAGAGTAATATAGCATAATATTGTAAAATTAACTCTCATTCTTCCGTAGAAAAAAAATTATATAATTGATCTTCAAAAAAAGTTAGTTGAGTATCGTTCTTTCTTCTTCTTTTTTATCATAATTAAAGTATCAATTACCATACATTGTATATATATATTTTTTTTATTTAGTGGGAGAATGGCGATCCAACCACCTCACATTCTTTTCAAACTATTTTATTGCAACAAAGAATTTTTTTTAATTCTTATCCCAAGTTCTAACTCATGACCTCTCATATTAGAAAATATGTGCCTTTACTACTAGATTAAAAACTAGTTCTTGTACGTTATACATTTTATATTTGAACTCTTCAATCTAATTTTCACTCATCAATTAGACTTCGCTTTTCTTATAGTATTTATTTCACCGTTGATTTAATAAAAAGCCTCCTATGAACTCTGTCTCAATTTTGCTGAACTCATGAAAAATAATTCGTGCATTTACTTATGATCCAAAGCAGTATATAAATCATCAATCTGCATCGCATTGTTCTAAAAAATTAAAATTAAAATCACGGTGATGTCAAGAAGAGAGTCCTTTAGAATAAAGAAAAAACACATGGCTTCATTAGTGGTGGACCCCATTGGATTTGTTTGTCGCCATATCATATCATATGATTCACACTAAATAAATGTATTATTATATTGATATAATAAATTATAAATTAATATACATCACTTTTGTCCTCACATACTCCAAAAGTTTTAGGGGAGTAATAATTTGAAGGAGTAAGAAAAGTAAGATTTGAATTAATCCGTATTAAGTTACTTTACTTCTCTAGGTGGAGTAGCTTACACCACCTGTGAGTCTTGTAGCTAGACTGCTAGAGTAATATATACCTTATAATTTCTCTCATTTCATGAACTTACTCCACTAATTAAGCTCCAACTAAATATGATTAATTCAATCTACCTTAACTTAGAGTAAGCAATTTAATCGGAAGTAACTTTACTCTACAACCAAACATGACCTTAAATACTAAATCGTCAGGAAAAATGATTTCTTGAATAAATTTGTAAATACTTAATCGGATAAGTTGAGTAGAACTAGGGTGTGTTTAAGTTCATCAAGCTCCTTTGTGAACTCAAATCTAAAAGCTATCGGATTGACTTCAAATGACGAATTTAAATTGTTGAAATTCATCTACCTTACAAGTGATGTGTCTACATGTGAAAATTTTAAATTTTCGAATTAATTTTGTATAGAGTCAAGCGGTCAAAATTAGAAGGTTTATATATTAGTTTTAATGCATTCATTTTTTTAGCTTTTTTGGACCACTTGACTTTATACAAATTAATTTTAAAATTTAAAATTTTCGCATGTAGACGCATCACTCGTAAGGTAGATGAATTTCAACGGTTTGAATTCGTCGTTTGAAATCAATTCGATAAATTTTAGAGTTGAGTTCACAAAAGAGTTTGATGAACTTAAAAAAACCCTAGTTATATTGGGATAAGTTTGTACAGAGTTCAAGCCCTCAAGGACAGATCCTATAAAAGTTTCTTAATATGCAGTTCACAATTAATAGTTTAAAAAGAATTATTTAACACTTACTAATACATAATTCACATTTTACAAGTCAGATCGAGTTGTAAATAACTTTAAAATTTATATAATAGCCAACGCAATATTTTCTTTATATTATAGTAAAATCACGTGATGCATTAATTAGTTCGGCTGGGTTTTCTGAAAATTATAAAGACATTATTTTGTAACATGACAGGGGTGATTCTTAAAATTGTAGAAAAATATTCTCCCAAAATGTTGCAAATTTCTTCTTATATATGAATTGAAATGACTTTATTGGAGCACGGCATTGGAACAGTAGTTTGTAAAATACTAAAATGAGATTGAGATGTTAGCTAGTGTGCTGTCAATATTATCATGCATGCTAACAATTGTGGAGGATTATTCTCGTCTCTCCGGCTATTCAACCTACCACTATGCTATATCTCTACGCAAACATCAATCATATTTATAAGATGTTTACACTTAAAAGAATGAAATTAGACAGGATTCAGCATTAGCAAACATCAATCATATTGAAATATATTCTATCAAGTGAGATCGATTTCCTCACAAATTTAAATTTAAACATGAGTTACAATATATAGAACAGAAATTTATATGTATTATGCTTAACGAACGTCAATATATATGAGGAGGGATCAAGTTACAACAAATTTGAGTTACAACAAAGTTACAACAATCATTTTTTTCATTTTCAAAGTCTAAATCGTCGATCCAAACCGTTCAACATGATCTCCACAATAAAATGTGCTTGCAGATCAAATTTTACATTTTTTTGAATTTTTTTACTATTTATTAAGTATTTTACAAAAAATAGTCATATTCAGACCATTGAATTTTGTACCCATCTTAATAAATAGTAAAAAATTCAAAAAAATGTAAAATTTGATCTGCAAGCACATTTTATTTAGATAATCAAGTTGAACGGTTTGGATCGACAATTTGGACTTTGAAAATGAAAAAAATGATTGTTGTACCTTTGTTGTAACTTGATCCCTCCTCTATATATATATATATATGTGTGTGTGTGTGTGTGTGTGTGTGTGTGTGTTGGTATTTATCCGTACACTAAATCCGAGTCTACAACCATATGAGATGTAAAATTGTCTTGCCTCCATACTGATGAAACGTTCGACATTTTCGTCACCTCCAACTTCATCTTCCCTAATATCATCACCTCCAAGCTCCTCTTCCTCCCAAATGCAAGTTGCATCATCAGCTTCTACACTAGTAGCCATAGCAATACAAAACTTGTGCTCTAATACCTACAGTGTACAGTGTTGAAGAAGTTAGCATTTGAAAGCTATGTGCTGGAAGCAAATAATTGTCACAGTAGAGTAAAACTAGCAAGGTTAACCTAATTGTACATTTTTTTATTTCATTAATGTACCTATAAAAGACACTTGAATCTCTACAATTTGATAATAGATGCAGGTCAAAAGTCGAAGAAAGCACAACTAATTGCATCAAGATGCATGAAGATATATATGTAGTGTTGATGATGAATTCATAAACCGATAAGGACTTTTATATTAGTCAGGTCTAATCAGAAATTACCAAGAACAGACTTAAGTCTCTTTGATAGGTACAATTAAGGGAATAAAAAACTATCAAGTTAACCTAAATCATTGATTAGAGTGCAACAATTTGGTCCAGTTTGATACAGTAAGTAACAGTTTGATTTAAATCAAGAAAGCAACTTTCTTGCAAGATAACAAATGTTGGTTGCTAAGATTTCAGTGTAAAGAGAAAAGTTAAACTCATAAAAAAGGAGAGGGAATGAGAGCTTACTAGAGATGGAGAGGCGCAAGGCGTCAGGAGGCGTGAGGTGGCTGGAGGCGCTCCGGCTCTCTCACGCACAACTTGGACCAGCAGAGAGAGAGAGGGTAAGAGGGATCTGATCGGTCGTCGAGAGTAAGAGAGAGATATGGAGGAGCAATAGCGACAGAGCGGCGGGGGGCCGAGAGAGCAGCCAAGGGAGAAGCGCGATAAGGTGGAGAGAAAGAAGGGAGTCTAATTGAATGATGCTATTTGAAATTTCCGTCTCCGTTTGTCTCTGTTAAATGAATTAGCGATAATTTTTTTGCACGGATCTCCAAGTCTATCCACGGTAAAAAAATACATAGCAGCATATAACACTATATATGGATAGCACCGTAGCCTCATTCATATATATATATGAGGAGGGATCCACTTACATTATTTTTTGGTGACACCGGATTACATTCCACATTTTCAAAGTTTTCAAAGTCCAAACAGTCGATCCAAACCGTGTAAAATGATGAATATATTAAAATGTGCTTGCAAATCAAAATTTACATTTTTTTTGAATTTTTTACTATTTATTAAGTATTTTAAAAAATCGTTGTTTTCAGACCATTGAATTTTTGTACCCATTGATGTCTCGTTATTTGACCTATAATTCCGACCAATTTCTGTACCAAACCTGTGTTTAAATCTATTAAATCAGTTGTATTTCATTGAATATCTTTAGAATGTGGTACTGCTGCAAGTTTATTCTTATTTTGCAGGATTCGGGCGAAATCGAGGAGAAATCTGGAATTCTGAAGTCTCTACACGGCCCGTGTCACATTCTACACGGCCCGTGTCAACCTCGACTCGACCACAGACACGACCAGGACACCATCCATATGATGCTGAAATTTCAGCACCCGAACTTAAAACAGTCATAACTTTTGACTCGTAACTCCGTTTTGAGTGTATGACCACTTTTCGGAAAGCTTGCGAGAAGATCTACAATTTGAGCTAAGTACACAGGTTACACGGGCCGGACAGATTTGACACGGCCCGTGTCAAGCATTTCCGGAAACAGATCCAGAAATCTGGAAACAAGGCTAATGAAGGAAGGTCGCGAATTGGCATTAAAGAGGGGCCTCTCTGTCCAACAGAGGGTCATTCTGGAACAGGAGAGCAAGTTCTAGGGTTCATCTTTGGCGGCTAGGCTTGGAGGCGAATTGGAGAAGCGAATTTCTTGCACTTTCGATTGATCTTCTTTGCACTTTGGGTTTTGTCATGATCAACTCTATCTTTATTTGTATTTGCTGTTTTAGAACCATGAGTGAGTAATTTACTTTGTTTCTAGGGTTTTGATGTAATCGAATGTTTTGTCTTGCATGCTAGTTATTGAATCTTTGTATTGAAGTTTGTGTTTGATTGATTGAGTAGTATTTTAATTGCTTAGATTGAAGTGTTTGACTTATATTGGTTTGCTACTAGATGAATGCGCACATCTAGAAGGCATTATAGCCCTTTAACGTCTCTCAACCAAACTAAGTACATGAGGTAGGATTTGTGATCCGGAAGGTGAAACCAAGTAGTAACCGGGAGGCGAAAATTACTCTCTATCGGCGGATAGGAGTTACCTTTAGTATACCAATCAAGCAACTAGGTAGTAGGGACCAACACACGGAAGTTGAGGTCTAGAACCCGACGAGGGCATATATTGCAGTTTCCGTACCAAGTTGATGAACCAACAAACGGCAGTTGAGGTCCAGAAACATTAGGTCCGGTCAGTAGAACCCTACACAAAGGAACGATACAAAGAAACAATAGCTGCTGCATTAACCCGAGACTGACACGGACCGTGTAGCGAAATGACACGGCCCGTGTAAACTGATACGGCCCGTGTAGGAAATGACACGGCCCGGACAGGACAGTCAGAGGGCAAAACTGAGATGAAGTCTTAACCCTGAGAACGCTTTTTATTATTGATTAAAACCAGTTTAATCTTCTTTCTTGCACTTTATTATTACCTTGAATCTGTAGGAAACATAAACAACCAAAATCAACCCTTCCAACTTCTAGTTTTTAATTAACCTAGGTAGAGTCCGGATAACACTTGAACCGTCCCTGTGATCGATACTCGACGATATACTACGCGGTAGGATTGTATACTTGCAGTCTGAACCAGAAGTGTATTTTAAGGTTAAAAAGTACAGCTTGCTGTACTGAAACTTTGTACTATACCATTTTGGAGGTAACACCCATCTTAATAAATAGTGAAAAAATTCAAAAAAAATGTAAAATTTAATCTGCAAGCACATTTTAATATATCTAACATGTTGAACGGTTTGGATTGACTCTTTGGACTTTAAAAATATAGGGTGTAATCCGGTTCACCAAAAAAGAGTGTAAGTGGATCCCTCCTATATATCTATATAGAGAGAGAGAGAGAGAGATATATATATATATATATATAGATATATATATATAGAGCAAGACTAGCGTGTGCTAGGCTCACCAAGAGGGATTGGTGAGCGCACCTCCAAAAAGCGCATTTTTAAAGTTTAAATAGTCGATTCGAACCTTCCAACGTGTTCTTCATATTAAAATGTGCTTGGAGACCAAATTTTACATTTTTTGGAAATTTTTTACTATTTTTTCAGAATTTTTGAAAAAACTAAACAAACTAAACAATAATTTGAAATTTGAAAAACAAATGATTTTCAAAAATTCTGAAAAAATAGTAAAAAATTTCCAAAAAATGTAAAATTTGGTCTCCAAGCACATTTTAATATGAAGAACACGTTGGAAGGTTCAAATCGACTATTTGAACTTTGAAAATGCGCTTTTTGGAGGTGCGCTCACCAATCCCTCTTGGTGAGCCTAGCACACCCTAGTCTTGCTCTATATATATATATATATACTGATGCTATGATACTTTGGGAAGTAAATATAGTGTTTTACTTCCCGCTCATATATCTATTTTTAAAGTTCAATCAATCGATCCAAACTTGTCAACATGATCTTGATATTGTAATGTGCTTTGATACCAAATTTTACATTTTTTGGAAACTTTTTACTATTTATTTAGAATTTTTGAAAATCACACCTTTTCATTAAATAAAAATAATTAAGAAATTCACAAAACACTGATTTTCAAATGTGCTTGCAGATCAAAATTTACATTTTTTTTGAATATATTAAAAAATAGTAAAAAAAATTCAAAAAAATATAAAATTTAATCTGCAAGCACATTTAATATATCCATCATGTTGAACGGTTTGGATCGACTGTTTGGACTTTGAAAATGTAGGGTGTAATCTGGTGTCACCAAAAAAGAGTGTAAGGGGATCCCTCCTATATATATATAGAGGTTGGCTAATATCAAAACATTTGTTCCGGAGCCGTGATGCAACCAATTGATTTTCCAATTTTCAAAGTCCAAACGGTCAATTCAAATCATTAGATGTGATCTCTATATTAAAATTTGCTTGGAGATCAAATTCTACATTTTTTGGAATTTTTTTACTATTTATTAAATCAGTTTTAAAATCACTGATTTTAATAAATAGTGAAAAGTTTTTTTTTATCATTGAAAACAGGGGATTTTAAAACTGGCTTAATAAATAGTAAAAAAATTTCAAAAAATATAAAATTTAGTCCCCAAGCACATTTTATTATAGATTGAATGTTAAACAGTTTGGATCAACTGTTTGGACTTTAGAAATGTAAAAACCAAAGCATTTGTTCCACGGCTTAGGAACGTTTTGATATTATAAAAGTATGTTTTGACAATTATGGATTTTGGATAAATTAAAAATTTTATATCGTAGACAGATCTGTACGTAAAAGTATACCAGTAAATAATAGGAAGGTTGTATTTAATTTGTTCTCTATAAATAGGATCAACGCATAATTAAATAGACATATTATAAAAGAATATTATTATTTTTTGCATAATTGTCCCTTCTTCTACTACCTTTGATCTTATCATTTCACAATATTGAGCATGGTAATTCAGAGAACTTAAAATCTAAGAACTAAGATGGGCCTTTATAAGTTGGAACTTGATAAAATTATGTGGAAAGAAATTCAAGTTTGTTCACGGATCGCGATCGTTAAGCATATGTGTTGTTTTCAATTGGTAAGTAATTACATTTATATAAACTAAATATATAGTGGAAAAATTATATATAATTAGTCATGAGTTATGAGTTCAGAATAATATCGCTCTCAACTATTGTGATAAGATGACGATCTGCCATAGTCCACAATAACGAATTCGGATTGAGCATTATTTTCGCTCGAGTGAGGCTACGGTACTATGCATAGCACGGTTTGGTTCTTGCTACGGCTCAATATTTGAGTTTTCAAAATACTAATGGTCGAACCGTTCAACATAATTATAAAATGAATATGTACTTGCAAACTAAATTTTACATTTTTTCGAATTTTTTTACTTTTTTTTTTGATAGGTAGAAAATCACTTGATTTGAAAATTCTGAGCTATCCAAAAACAGTGATTTTCTACCTATATAAAAAAATAGTAAAAAAGTTTGAAAAAATGTAAAATTTGGTTTGGAGGTACATATTCATTTTATAATCATGTTGTACGGTTCGGATCAACCGTTAGGATTTTGAAAACTCAAATATTGAGCTGTAGCACGGCTCAATCCATGCTATGCATAGCACCGTAGCCTCACTCTTTTCGCTCTTTTAGCTCGACCTACAAAATCTCGAAACCCTAGCACTAGCTGCCCAGTGCCTCCTCCCCCCTCCTTTTCGTCCTTTTCACTCTTATTAGACTTCACTTCCGAAACAGTGATACCTTCTATTTTTTCTCGTCTCTACATTCTCAAGCGGAAAGGAGAATGAGAGAGAGGGAAGGGAGCCAAGAGCGCATTATTATCGGAGCTTGGAGTGTAGAGTCTCTGCCCACCATCTTGATCGGAGTAAGACGGTGAGCAAATCCGATCGCAAGAGCGCGGCAACTGTCGGACGAAAGCAGATCCGGTAGTGAAGAGAGATGGAGAATGAGTAATAGGATGATTAAGAGTGTAGATAAGAGAGATTAGATTATTATAATATTTTAAATTAATTAGTAAGAATGAGTTTAGATCTAGAAATGAGTTGACTCATTGTAAATATATATTTTTGTTAATAAAATCATTAGTAGGTATTAAAAGGCACTAACATAAAAAAAATTATTGTGATAAGATTGAAAACTTTGAAGATAATCTAAGCAAGTAACATGCATTGTACGGTTGCTCAAAAAAAAAAAACATATTAGATAAAGATATTGATAGAGTTATTTTTATTTCACGCAGCACGTAAGTCATATACTTTTTATGTTGTTTCTATTAGTCACGCACTGGATGAAATCAAAATAAGCTGTATCAATATAATTATTCCAACAGATCAGTGCTCATCCGACACTTGAGAGTAGGTCCGATCGGCATCGGATCTACTCTGGTTCAATGGGTTTAATCACCGTCGATTTGCTTTAAGATTCGTGCGAAACACTTTAAAATTTGTGCATGTTTGTTTTAATGTTCGTGCACAAATTTTAAATTAGATCGGACGATCGTCGTGCTCGTTGAACCTAAAAGTAGGTCCGATGGGCTCCGTTCTCCTCATCCGATTAGACCATAAAGTTTGTTGTTAGGTACTTGTGAGAGAGACGTGGCCTTTCACATTAGGTGCCTTGCACTTGTCATAACAAATGGCAACATGACACCCAAACAATCTACCTCATCTTTTAGAAATCATTACCTTCTAATTTATTTACAAAATCCCCTTCTAAATTGAACATTATTATGGCACTTGAAATCATCAAATAATGAAAGGTACGGTTTAAACTGCGAAGAGATGAAGAGCAATTTGTTAAATTGTATAAAGAAGGCCCCAACCTCACATAGAATCTTGGGTCATGTAAAATAAGCTAAAATAAATAACCAAATTGACAAATTGCAGCCACTAGTGCCAAAGCATTTTTGTTGGGTTTGTTGGGTTGTGCGAGTGATAAAACACGATAGATGGGTTCTCATAAATTCATAGGCTCATTTTGGCAAATATTAAGGTTTTATAGGCCTCAAACTCAAATAAAAAGGCCTTAATAGGCTTCGTCAATATTCTGATTTTATTCAATAGGCTTAGGCCTTTAAATCATTGACCAGTTATTCGTATAATCGCATATTTTTAAGGAAAAAAAAGAAGCAAAATCATTGACCCAAGAAGACCCCAATTAATACTAGCACCACCTTTTTGGAAAGGAATACTGAAGGGCACTTCAGGTGCTGAAGTAGGCTTTGCACTATTATATTTTGGAAAGATAGATGGGCTTCTGAGCACCCTCTAGCATGCCTTTATCCTAATCTGTTTAGGATTTGTTTCAGACCCTGATTTGTTGGTTATTTAAGTTCATGTACATAACACTATTCATGTCCAATTTAATAGACAATTGACTGGCATTCTCTTAATTGAGTGGCATAATCTGTGCACTCTCTATTGAGTGTTTATAAACCTGATTTACATTACCTGATTCTTTGTTATGGCGATGGTCCTCTGTGGGTAAATTTTCAGTTCATTCTTACTATCAATGGCTGGAATATAGTGGGGTGAAGAATACTGAATTTCAATCAATTTGGAGTTTTAAAATACCTCTTAAAATTAAAGTCTTTATTTATCTTTTAAAGAGGAACAAAATCCTTACTAAGGAAAATCTTCTTAAGAAAGGATGGACAGGGAACACTTCTGTGGGGAATTTGAGTCTACTGATCACATTTTTGTACAGTGTTAGTTTACTCGTCAATTATGGATTTGGATAGCTGCCCATAATAATTTTTTCTTTGAGGGGTTACAATGGATGATATCTGGTTTATTAATGCCCCTATACCTCTCAAAGATCAAGCTTTAGTTGAACTTGTCAGAGGTACGTTTCTGTGGTGTATTTGGTTGGCGAGGAATAAACTTTGTTTTCAAGATACTAATATGCCTACCTTGCAGGCTGTGGCCTCTAAAAATCATCTTATAAATCTTTGAATAAATGGTTCTTTACTTAATCTTTCTTTAATTTTGCCTTTGGATACTAATGATTTGCCATGTCAGGTTATGATTCCTTTAGAGGTAGAGCCAAGGGACGAGGTGGTTCAAGGGGAAGTGGATTTGAGAGATTCAATCCGTATGCTTGGTACAACCCTGGCTACTATGTTTGATTAATTGATTGGCTGCTTGTCTGTACTGCTGCTTGGTTATATATAGATGTTGTTTGGTTCTCGTTGATTTTTTTTTCAGCTTGCATATTGCTTATGTTGCTATGTGAGCTTTTGTTTTGGCTAGTATTTGTGCTTTATTTTGTTTTGGTTTATATTTCTCTTTCTGTTCTGCTACTGGTATGTACTTGTTCTCTCCTCCCGTTGTTTGGAGAAGGTAACAGTTATGAATAAAATCGGTGGGTTCCACAATCCACCCACTTTATTAAAAAAAATATATATACACTAAAACCACCTGTCGATCATTCAGCACATCTTTTTTCTTCTCTTCCTTCTCATTTTCCCTTGTTCATTTACAAAAAAAATAGCCAAGTGGCGGTATCTGAACGATCCATGGTCTATCATAGCCGGTCAAGCTAGCTTAGCTGGCTACGTCCTTGTTTTCTTGTAGACAATCAATACTGTCTTAAAATCATGAATATACTGTCAGAATGAAGCAATGAATCAATCGGGAAGTAGTACATGGGGAGATGGTATCAATCTTTCAACGCGTTGAATATAACGTTTATCGTTTTCTTTTCTGTTTCACAGGTAGCGTCACATTTCCAATTATTAGCATGATAAGAAATTAAGACAGTATCAATTATTCGATTTTGACACAGGAAACAAATGAAATCTCAATGCTACATTTCTCCCTGATAATGATATCTTTTCACCACATGACAACAGTGATATTTGGCGCGGGGAGGGGGAGTGGCATGCATGCGGTTGGATTTGATCTTCAATTTAAATGTGTGTTACTACAATTATTTTTTTTACCAGAGGAGAGGAAAGTAATGCGGAAGCTTTTTCTTTTTTTGTGTGTGTAGAAATTGATTAACCGCCTGCACATGACCGTTGCGAGCATGCCATCTGGATTTGGGCTCTTTACTTCTTTTGACTGGTAAGGTGCAAGTCCTTTTGCTGTAATTCGAATACTGCATTGTAGTTATCAGTTATCTCGTTAAAAAATAAAACCTCTTGGCAGATATGCCCCCACCAGGACCAGGCCCACCTACACTGCATTATTTATATTTCTCTATTCGCTATATTTCAGAATTTAACTTAGAATTTTGATATTCAAGTTGCATTTCAGAATTCAATCTAGCTACATTTTATTTACAAGTTGAAAATCTAAAAATTTAGACTGTATTTGCATAATAATCTATTCTGTATTTTTAGAATTTAACTTGCATTTCTAACAATTGATAAGCTAATACTTTTAATACATTCTTGTGATTTGACAAATGTAGTGCTATAGATAATATATAGTCGTGCTCTTTAATATGCCACCAAATTATGTTTAGAACTAGAACTTATTTGTTAAGCTATTCCGTATACATCATGTATTTACACTACAACAAAACCGGTCTTCAGCGACCGACTGATGCCGATTCGGTCGCCGGTCGCTGAAGACCCTCCTCCAAAAAAAAATAAATAAATAAAATGTTTTCGGCGATGACCCCTTCAGCGACCGGTGCTCACAGCCTTTAGCGACCGATTTGTCATGGTCGCTGAAGGGTGTCCGTAAAAAACCCGCGCCATTCCTTCTCTCTGACTTCTCCCTCCTGCGTTTTAGGTTAGCCAAAAAAAAACCCGCGTCATCCCTTGCCGCCCGAACCCCCGCTGCCTCTGTGACCCCCGCCACTGGAAGACCCCGACCCCGACCTCGCCTCTCTGACCCCCGCCCCAACCTCGCTGATCTGGCCGACCCCGCCTCTCTCTCTCTAGTTCGAATTCTCCCTCTCTCTCACTCGTTCAAACTGGCTGCACCTCGCCCTATAATCTCACCGCTGTCTGGCCGCCTCTCCCTGGTAAACGTTTCTCCCTCACTCTCTCTCTCTCTGATTAATTTAAACGCAAAATTAAAATGTGGTTCAAGTAATTTAAAAATGTGGTTAATTGGTTTGATTAATTGATTGGTTAATTTGTTTTAGGAGTTGTAGAAGTTAGTTTAATCTTGGGAAGAAACAAGGAGAGGAGAAAGCTCGATCTTTAAGGGAGTAATTGCTTGTAATCAGGCAAGTTTTCTCTCTTTCTTAATTCTATGTTGGTTAATTATATTATTAATTGTGTACTACAATTCGTTAGTTATTAATTCTATGCTGATTAATTATATTATTAAACCGGAACATTTAGTATGCCATTTAGTATGCCTTTTATTAATTGTGTACTACAATGCCTTTTGGAACTGCTCTTTGAATGCTTTGTCTCATCTAGGATGTGAAGAAATGTATGTGAATCTAGTATTTAAGAAAAATTTGGTATCATTTTCCCTTATTGTTCCTATGAGTACGTATTGCATTACATATCCAAAATGATGTGTTTCTAACGCGTACTCGGGGAGCTAAGCGGAAATGCTGCCGAATTTTTCTTAAATACTAAATCCACATACATTTCGTCACTACTAAGGCATAGCATTCAAAGAGTGGGATATGATTGTATATCGGCCCTGTGTAAGCCCCAAAAGACTAATGAGTTTGGACTTATTAATATTTAATGACATTATTTCATTGAAGTGTGAAAATAGTAAGCAAGGCATAACTTTAAGTTTAGTTTTGATCTTGCGTGTATTTTATTTTATTTAGAACTAATCAAGGCAAGGCAAGGGAAAGGAAGCGTCCTCTCTATCTCTCTCTCTCTCTCTCTGGTACATACGTTTAAATTCATAGTTTATGTAGATGCCACTTATATGGCCGTATACAAGTCCTGTTGCATGGATGATGCAACACTTAATTTGATTTTGTGTTTATTTCATGACTTGCTTTAGAGGATCCGTTATCATTTGATTATATCTGGAGGGTCTAAAGTATAGATCTGAATTTTTTGTTTGAGCCAAAGTTTTAGTGAGAATGCTGAAGTAATATATCTGAGATGAATCTTGTCTACCTAAATTGAATTTGTCATTCCTTTAAATTGAATGAACTAAGGCGTAGTGAGGATTTGATTCTTGTCAACCTAAATTAGAATATCAAGCAAGAAGACATAAATGCCATTTCAGGTCAGGTGTTGGGCATGCTTCAACAGGTGTTGGGCGTGCTTCAACTACAGATCAACCAATTCATGGAGGAGTTGAGGCATAGCATGGGACGTTCTTCGTCTCATCAGGTACGAAATTCAATTTTTGGGTATGTTTCAATCCAATAAGGACATCCACAACCAATAAGGACACCAAGTATGACAAATCAACTAACGAAACAGTAAACTCTTAAAAATTCTAAACCTTAAACCCTAAACAGTAAACTCTTAACATTAAATCCTAAAATTTTTAGTTATATTCTCACATAGAGGTTCTAGCTCGCACCATGCATCGAACCCCGATGCTCAGGATGACAACAGGAATGATATCAGAGATGACTATATCTAGTTTTAGGACGTTTTGTATGAGTTTTAAATATTTGATTTTTCTGTCGTACTTTAGATATTTTATTTTTATGTTGTACTTTAGATATTTGATATTTATGTAGTACTTTAGATATTTCATGTTTACGTCGTTTTGTGAATTGCTTGGTACGTACCAATTAAATTGCTTTTGAATTCTTTTTAAATTGCTTGGTGCTTGGTATATTTCGTACCAGTATTTTATATTGTATATTTGAATTGCTTGTGAATTGTTTGGTACGTTTCGTACCAATTGGAGTTGGAGAAAATAAATGAACAGAATGGGTTCAATAGTTTTTATATTTATTTGGTACATTTCGTACCAATTGGGGAAAAAAATAACAAAAAAAAAATACCAAAAAAAAAAATTACCCTTCTGCGACCGATTCTAGGCCCATCAACGACCGCCCAATCGGTCTCTGATGGTCTTCCGCCACGTCAGCATATAGCATCAGCAACCGATTTCATCGGTCGCTATAGGGTCATCTGCGACCGGTGCCTTACCCTTCAGCAACCGGTAACGTCAGCGGGGAGAGCATCAGCGACGGAGCAACTGCGACCGATTTCGGCCTTTTGCGACAGGCACAATCTTCTGTGACCGGCGTCTTACCCTTCTGTGATCAATGTGGCCTGTTGCAGATGGGTTCCGCTGCTGTAGTGTTATGATTGAACGATTGCGCTCAGTTCGACAAAAGAGTTTCCACGAAAAAGTGCATTCAGGAATGTTTAAAGAATTTCAGGCTGAACTTCTAAACCGATGGTATTGTGCATTCATACATTCTACTGTATGTATGCGTTCTAAGTGGTATTGGACATGCATTCAAGCTTGGTCCCTTATTTGGTGTATGTTATTTTTTATGCTTCAAATACAGACACACATTCAATCAGAAGTACTGTTGCATACATGCGTTTCAAAAACAGAGACATAGTATTATATCAAATATATAAAAATCGAAATATTAGTGTTATTGTTTTGAAAATACATGACAAGTAAATAAAATATTCTCTATTTCTGATCCTCTCCCTTCTCAATTGTGAGATGCACTATGGTTCGGGACTTGAATCCTTGACATCATTTGCATGAGGTTTTCATCAACTGAGATATAGCCCATGCGGAAAGTTTTCTTTTAACCCATAACAGTCATGCATTTTCTAGTAGTGTGCAACATTAATTCAACATAGAAAGATGTCTTAATTAATATTCATACATTTTTTTTAAGATTCACATGAAAAACTTCTTCAAGGTTGGTTCACTAAATTTCTCGTGTTGCGAAAAATATTTCTTTTGTCATCTTCTATTGCATTGTTTGTTTATATAAAGATCAATTTGTTTGCAAAATATATGAAGTCCTGATCCAATTAATGGAATATTTTACAATGATAACTTCTGTTTAAGTTATTTTATGGTATTGAAAATATTCTGAGCAACTATAAAACATGTACACAAGTACACAGTAATTCTATTCACCAGCAAACTTCCAGGCACAGTTCTGCTAGCTTCCCCTCAATTTCAGATGATATAGTACAAATATTCAAGTGAAAGTCAGGTTTGACTGGTCTACACGAACTGTTTTCTCATTACTCTGCTTTCAATGAAACATCTGATAATGATAATGCCGCAGCTGGCAGCCTGGCAGCAGCATTTTATCAGACATCTGATTTTGGATTTTTTTTTAAAAACGTAATTAAAATAATTAATTTTAAAAAAACAACTTGATTACTTATCTTTTTACAAAAACCATAAGAACCGAACTGTCAATTTGGTCTGAAGGATTTTTTTTCTGGACCGAATTGGCAATTCGGTCTAGAGAATTTTCCGGGTTGTAGGAACAACGCCACAGAAAATCCGAATAGGGTACAATACCGAGTTGGTAGTTCGGTATAGTATTTTTTTAGACTATACCGAATTGGCAATTCGGTATACTTATTTTTATACCTATAATATAATATCAATATTGCTGCTCAGCTCATCATTTCATGAGATTATATTGGTCAATAGTCGTATACGTGTATTTGGTAAGAATAGAATATAATTTACCCTTTCATGACCTATCAATGAATTTAACAACTCCCAAGTCTTACATTTTGAATTCAGCTCTAATCAACTGTTTCCAATTATTTGTCCTTTTCAACTATTAGTATCGAAATTTTTATTAATACCACTGTAAAATAAAAAACCACAAATTATGGAGAAATTCAAAAAATACCAGCGCCTCCAATTCAATCTGCGGCTCCATTCTTGCGAGATCGCAGATTGAATTAGAGGCACCCCAAAACCCAAAAAATGTATAGTAATATACTGATATTTAGATTTTTGGGGGGCCTCCAATTCAATCTGCAGCCCGGGCAGCAGATTGAATTGGAGGCCCTTATATTTTTTTTTGTGAAATGGTATTAATAAAAATTTCGGGTATTAGTAGTTGTGTAATTTCAAATTATTTACATTGAGTAGCAAATTAACATTTGTGTAAATGGATCCATACAAGTCGATATATTCAATATATTCAACATTGACTTGGAATTAAACTGGATTAATTTTGTTGTATGAAAATGTGGTTTTACATTTGTTAATCAATAATTAGTGATACAAGCTCCATCAACTAATTCTGGAATGAACGAATACATAAAGTATAGTTTAGCAATATGTCACGTGTCTGTTTTCATTATGTTTCCTTAATTGAGATGAATGTATACCGAAATTAGCAATTCGGTCTAGGTTAAAAAAAGCCTCTGGGCAATTCAGTCCAGAGGAAATTACACGAAAGGCTGTACGTACAGGAAAATGTGGGAACTGTGAATTTTAGCTGGACCGAATTGCCAATTCGGTCCAAAAAAAAAAATGCCATCAGACTGAATTGGCAGCTCGGTTCTTATGGTTTTTCTAAAAAAAAAGTAATCAAGTTGTTTCTTTAAAATTAATTATTTTAATTACGTTTTAAAAAAAAAATCCTCTGATTTTGATCTCTTTCACGACCACAATGATACACTGTATCAATACATTTAATGCATATGACAATCTAAAACTTATCCGTTCAAATATAACTATAAATCTTGCATTCGACTAGGGGTATGAAATGATAAATTTATTTGTTATCTGATGATCTAACTTTTAAGCATTTGATAAGAAAACTAATTAAGGTTTATTTACAGTTTTTTTTTTCTTCGTAACCTTATTGATGGATGCGGACAATATGTGTTTCTTACAATAATGTTTTATTAGTAATTAATAATTTTTAAAATAATGAGAAATAGAGTCATGTACCAAAGGCCCGACTATTCGTGGGCCGAGTACCGAGCCCGTTGTCGAAGGTCTCCAAACCCGACTATGCAAACGGGCCCGAAATACTACACAAAGGTCCAGTAAAGGCCTGCTTGGCAAGAGCAAGCCCAACCCGAGCTCAAGGCAATCACGCTATGGTGACCGTCACTATGCGGACGTCACCACCTCCGTACGACAATATATCAGATTATGGAGTCGCGAGGTACCGTAACCGTCATACTATATGACGGTTACGGACCGACTTACAAAAAGTCCAAGACTCATCCGAGTCAAGAATTCACAATTTCGTTCATATAAGATATCTATAGAGAAGAGTTCTAACACCTTACTTATCAACCTCTACTCTCTCTTGAGAACAAACAGTTTAGCCTCTCCGGAGATAGAATATAGCAAACACCAAATGCATAATTTTTGTTATCTTGTACGGTATTATACACTTGGTCCAGTTTATTAGTATATGTAATTATGTATTTACTTATTTGCTAATAATATGGGGAGAAGGGTATAAATGCCTCATCATCCCTCACATCATATTTTGTCTATGTTTTCAATGTCTAAAGAATCGATTCGAACCGCTCAACATGATATCCATATTAAACATTTCGTGAGATTCTTGGTTCCTCTTCCGAGGAAATATGCTCGGAGATCAAATTTTATATTTCTTGATTTTTTTTTTCCTTTTACTATTTGTTTAGATAAGCACAAAATCACTACTTTTGGATGTCCATATGTAGGATTTGTATCTTCCCAGGTACCTGACTCAACACAATTGAAATGGACGGCCCAGATTTACTCTTAGCCAGTGCCTATTCAGAATGGCGCAATGGCCAGTATTATTTGTGCTTTGAGATTCGTGCCAAGTTAAAAGAAGGATCCAGGACCGTCCGTTTCAATTGTACTTAGTCAGGTAATCTGAGGGGATCGATGTGAATTCCCATATATAAATATTAATTGTACATATCTAAACAAATAGTAAAAGTATTTCAAAAAATATAAATAATTTCCAAGTATAATTTAATATGAAGATCATATTGAGCGGTTTGAATTTTAAAAACAAAAATAAATATAAAATGTAAGATATGATGGGGCATGAAAGACACGAGACATTTGACCCGAGTCATCCTACGTACATAGGCATTCTTGGGTCCAGCCTCTTAGTGTATGTTCGGATTAGGTCCTATCATCTTGACATTTTTTTCAAAGATACTATCATTTGTGATGGACGTACGACATGACCGTTTTAGCATAAGATATATTCTAGTAATTCTGGAATTTTTGTACCTGATCTCATGCTTTGTCAATTATTTTTTATCAACTGTTTTTTAAACAGAGTGTTTTATTTTGGTGCAGACAAGTATTTATTTTATGATTTATTTTAGTTCAGACACTTGCTGATTTTATAGTGGTTTGAAAGATGGATTGAATGTATAATACAACAACAAAAAATTCTATTGAATCTACAAGCTGGCACAAGATCAATGCAAGGAAGGAAGGCTGAAGAATAGAAGGCAAGAAATATATATGCATTGAATGGCCTGTAGCCGAATAGATATGTTTCTGTATTGCTCTAAAGATAGTGTTGCAATATTTAGTTTCTATAATATTTAGTTTCTATATGTGGATGTCTATAGGAAAATTTATATATAGGCAGGAAGATGAATGAAAGATATATAAGAGAAAAAAAAGATATATCTCTCTGTAACAATGTTTTGAATATATGAAAAACTGGGAGGGAAGGGTGTTTCTGGGAGTGTTGTGTTCTTTTATTTTCCGTAATATGGTATCAGAGCAGGAAGATTGACCTGGTGATATAGTTAAGAGAATTATAGTTCTTCTTCGTCTTTAACTGCTATTCTCTGTACTATATTGCTCTAAGGAGTCTTTTATTCTTGTTTGTGTTCACCATGGCAGATGCTTCTGCCTCCGAAACTGCTACTCTACTTGAGAAATTAACTCAATTAATCACCTTACAACAAAGCCAGTTAATGGCCATGCAACAGACTCCTTTAGCAACACCACCACTTGTTGTCCCTCCTTCCACGGCGGAAACTCCTCTTCATCCTAATACGATTCCCATTAAACTAGATGGGAAGAATTACTCCTTATGGTCACAATCTGTGCGAATGTACATCAAGGGACGAGAAAAACTGAAGCATTTCACAGAATCTGCTCCAGCTACTGATAACCCGATGTTCAAGAGATGGGATATCGATGATACAGTGGTAAAAGGTTGGATCTGCAACTCCCTCGATGCCAACCTTTATGGCAAATTTCTGAGATATCTGACAGCCAAACAAGTATGGGATGCAATTGCAACCACGTTCTATGATGGAAGTGATGCTGCTCAGGTATTTGATTTAAACAAACGGGTGAATAAAGTAAGACAAGCGGGTAGAACTGTAGAGGAATATTACAATGAATTGCAAGACCTTTGGTTAGAAATTGATTTACGTCGCCCGAATCTCATGAGTTGTGCAACAGACATAGAAAGGTTTGATAAATTTATTCAAGAAACTCGGGTTTATGCATTTCTGGATGGTCTTGATGGCAAGCTCGATAACGAGCGAATGAATGTTTTACAAATGTCACCATTTCCAACTCTCGAGCAAGCATTCGCTCGGGTAAGAAAAGAGGCTACTCGGCAAGAGGTGATGAATAAAGGAGATGAGGGCGCAAATCAGATCTCAGCTGCCATGATATCTAGAGGGCAAAGAAATTTTGAGGTAAACCACAATTCACACAAAAAATCCTCTTTTGTTGACAAATCTGGATTAAAATGTACCCATTGTGGCCAAACAAGACACACTAAAGAACAATGTTTTCAACTAGTGGGGTATCCTGATTGGTTTAAAGACAAACGAAAGGGAAAACAGAATTTTTCTGGGAAAGGTCGGGTTGCTATTGCATATACAGATGGAGGGTCACACGGGTCAAATCAACCCGAAAACAATACAACGCGAACCACAGCATCCAGTCAAAGTTCAGAAGGAGTAATTGGACAGCAACCTCACTGGTCCGATCCCACAAACCATACTGGAGGTAATGGGCGAACTCAAGGTGAGACCACTAGTGTATCTGGACAAGCAAGTCTTCAAGCCACAGGACTTCACACTGCCGGTTTTGGTGCTGCAAACCAAGGTATATCGGGTACAGTAACAGATCAAGGTAATTTTAATGCTATTTGTAATTTTTCAAAAGTAGAAGAATGGGTGTTAGACTCAGGAGCTACGGATCATATGACGTACTCCGAAAAAGATCTTATGACCTTTAAAGAACCTCGAAAAAATGGCATCTTTAATGCTAATGGTATTTGTTATCCAGTGAGTGGTGCCGGAGATGTGTCGGTATCTCCAAACTTAACCCTTACAAATACTCTAGTTGTTCCATCACTGTCTTTCAAACTTATTTCAATTGGACAACTAACAAGGGAGTTAAATTGCGTGATTCTCATGTTTCCAGATTATTGTATTTTCCAGGATATTCAAACCAAGCAGATTTTGGGCCGTGGTACTAGGAGAGGAGGATTGTATTACCTAGACACTATAAAGACTGGAGATTCTTTAATAAGTGTTAACTCTACGAAATTGAGAAATCGAATCTGGTTGTGGCATAAAAGACTAGGGCATCCCTCATTTGGGTATATGCAAAAGTTTTTTCCTCGTTTTTTTATTGGCTTAAATAATGAACAATTTGTGTGTGATACTTGTATTAAGGCAAAAAGTCATCGGTCAACTTATTTAGCAAATGACAATAAAAAACTTGCTCCTTTTGATTTGGTACATACCGATGTGTGGGGGCCATCCCCGGTAATATCTAAATCTGGATATCGGTGGTATTTAACTATTACTGATGATTGTTCCCGAATGACATGGTTGTATTTGCTAAAAACCAAAGATGAGGTTAAAAAGGTGTTTAAAGATTTTATTACTATGGTAAAAACACAGTTTGAAAAAAATATTAAGGTGATAAGAAGTGACAATGGAACTGAGTTTGTGAATCAAGAATTACAACTGTTTTTTAAAGAAAAGGGAATAGTACATGAAAAATCATGTGTAGGGACACCTCAGCAAAATGGAGTTGCGGAACGAAAAAACAGGCATATTTAGAAACTACTCGAGCTCTTCTTCTCGAAAGTAATGTACCAAATATTTTTTGGGATAATGCCGTATCATTTGCCATTTATCTAATGAACCGTACTCCAACTAGGGTAAATGATTTTCAAACACCCCTTCAAGTTTTTTCTACACACATGAAAATCAACTCCATGCTTAATCTAATTCCAAAAATTTTTGGCTGCACAGTATATGTTCATATTCAGAAAAATTTTCGTTCAAAACTCGAATCAAGGGCCGAAAAGTGTGTTTTTTTAGGAATTGGTCAAAATCAGAAAGGATACAAATGTTATAGCCCTACCACACGAAAATGGTATACATCAATGGATGTTATTTTTTTGGAAAATGATTATTTCTAAAAGAATTTTAAAATTCCAATTCAGGGGGAGAATCAGGAGGAATTGGATTTTAATTTCTTGACATATTTAGAAAATGCAAATATATCATTCCAAAACCATACCGATCACACCCAACCTCAAGGCCCACACTCGGGTCTAGGGGGAGCTGACCCAAACTCGGGTCCAGGCCCACACTCGGGTCCAGGGGGAGCTAACCCAAACTCGGGTCCAGGCCCACACTCGGGTCCAGGTCCAAATTCGGATCTAAGGGAAATTAATTCGGGTACTGAGATGAACTCGGATCAAAACCCAGCAAATAATGCGGCAAATTCAGAAATTGGAGCTGTTAATCAAGAGAGTCCAAATACAGACATTGAAGAGGTAATACAATCTGAAAATGTACCACACGAGCCTGGATCTCTTGGGAATAATCCTGAGGTAAGTTTTCTTGAAACAAGATTTAAATTATCACCAAGAATTAATAGAGGACAACCACCAAAACGATACGTTCCAGAGAATGGAACAAGTAAAGAAAGATACCCAATTGCAAAATATACCACAACAACGTATTTGACCGAACCCCTAAAAGGCTTTGTGAATCAGATATCATCTATAGTCCTACCAGAAAGATTAGAGGAAGCTAGAAATGATCCAAAATGGATTCATGCAATGAATGTAGAAATGGATGCATTGGAAAAAAATGACACATGGGAACTAACTGATCTACCTGTTGGAAAGAAAACAGTAGGGTGCAAATGGGTATATACGGTGAAGTATGATGCAAAAGGAAAAGTTGAAAGGTACAAAGCCCGACTAGTAGCAAAAGGTTATACTCAGACCTACGGGATCGATTTTCAAGAAACTTTTTCCCCAGTTGCTAAATTAAATTCGGTTAGAGTTATTTTGTCTATTGCAGCAAATCTAGAGTGGCCATTGCACCAATTTGACGTAAAGAATGCATTTCTGCATGGGGAATTAAAAGAAGAGATCTATATGGAGGTACCTCCTGGCTTCCGATTATCAACTAACATGAACAAGGTGTGCAGATTAAAGAAGTCATTATACGGACTAAAGCAGTCACCGAGAGCATGGTTCGGGCGCTTCTGTCAGGCTATGAAAGGATACGGGTACACACAAAGTGAATCTGATCACACTATGTTCTATAAGAAGAGCCAAGGTAAAATTGCGATTTTGATAATCTATGTCGATGACATGATCATAACAGGTAATGACAAAGGTGAGATACAAAACTTGGAGGGAAAATTATCTAGGGAATTTGAGATGAAAAATCTTGGTGGACTAAAATATTTTTTGGGTATCGAGGTGTCTCGAAATAAAGAAGGGATTTACTTATCCCAAAGAAAATATGTAATCGACCTTCTTACTGAAGTTGGTATGTTAGATTGTAAACATGTAGATACTCCAATGATTCAAAACTTAAAATTGGATGCATACTCAGATTACACACCCACAAATGTTGAAAGATACCAAAGACTAGTTGGAAAATTAATTTATCTTTCTCATACTAGACCTGATATTGCTTATGCTGTGAGTGTTGTCAGTCAATTTATGCACTCTCCCAAGGAAGAACATTTGGAGGCTGTAATGAGAATTCTCAGGTATTTGAAAGGTGCACCAGGAAGAGGTATTGTGTTCAGGAAAAATTCTCATCTAAATGTAATGGCTTATAGTGATGCAGATTGGGCAGGATGTGTGATGGATCGGAGGTCAACTGCAGGATACTTCACGTTTGTGGGAGGAAATTTGGTAACATGGAAGAGCAAGAAGCAAAATGTTGTCACTCTCTCTAGTGCTGAATCCGAATTTAGAGGGATGGTAAAAGCAATTTGTGAATTGTTATGGCTAAAGAAATTCTTAACAGAATTAGGTTTCGAACTGAAATATGAAATGAGGTTACTATGTGACAATAAAGCCGCCATCGATATCTCTCACAACCCAGTCCAACATGACAGGACAAAACACGTAGAAGTTGATAGACACTTCATCAAGGAGAAACTGGAAGCCAAAATTATTACGATACCCTTTGTACGATCAAGTGAACAACTTGCAGATGTACTAACAAAACCTGTGTCCAGCAAAATTTTTAAAGACTCCATTGAACGGCTAGGCATGACAGATATCTATGCACCAACTTGAGGGGGAGTATTGAATGTACAAGCTGGCACAAGATCAATGCAAGGAAGGAAGGCTGAAGAATAGAAGGCAAGAAATATATATGCGTTGAATGGCCTGTAGCCGAATAGATATGTTTCTGTATTGCTCTAAAGATAGTGTTGCAATATTTAGTTTCTATAATATTTAGTTTCTATATGTGGATGTCTATAGGAAAATTTATATATAGGCATGAAGATGAATGAAAGATATATAAGAGAAAAAGAGATATATCTCTCTGTAACAATGTTTTGAATATATGAAAAACTGGGAGGGAAGGGTGTTTCTGGGAGTGTTGTGTTCTTTTATTTTCCGTAATAAATTCAATGATGGATTGAAAGATTAATACAATAAAATATTTATTTCGGTTCCAGTAAATATTAAAATATGTTCTGATAAGTGTACATGTATTTATTAACGTCCGGATAATAAGTGTAAAAATTCAAAATAATTGTTGAAAGCTGTCAATAATTTCTTCAAATTAAAATAAACAAATAGTCATTTTTATAGCACAAATGTGCATCATGATTTAATCAAACATACATTCTAAAGAGAAAGGCTCGATCGTCTATTAAATGATTTAATACACCTCGTATATTAATATGTACTAAATGTTGACCCAACTACGAGCTGTCAATTGTTCAAATTTATGCTACTACAAGCTCTGAAAAAGAAATTTGAGAGAAGTTACCTCTGCTGAATAATTATAATGACAATGCAATTTTCCTAAAAATAATAATAATAATAATAATGACAATGCATTATGTCCTTTTATCATACAATTATGGATTTAGGACGGTTCAAATCAAATGAAATACACAACCTCTACAATAACGACGGTTCGACCGCGTGTAATTGAATCCATGCAATCATAATTAATCTGAGCGCGTCAACTGTGTCAAAGAGTAGAGCTATAAATCACACCAACCTTAAACCTTAGGGGTGTCAATGGGTACGGTACGGGTCGGGTGAAGACATTTTCATATCCATACCCATTAAAATTGACTTTATCCATACCCATCCATACCCATTAAAAATGAACTTTATTCTATTCTACACTTACTCGTTAATATTATCAGGTAACGAAACAGTAGCGAATGAATAACGGATAATACTATTATATTAATTAATTTTATTATATTATATTTTACAAATTAAATATAAAAAACTCATTCATTTTACACATATGTAATTACATTTCTAATAAAAAATAAAAATAAATGTGCAATCAATTCTAACTAAATTATTTTTTATAAATGAAGAAAATTCAAAAACACGAATACATATTCAGGTGGGTAGGAAATTGAATTGAATATATATTTAGATTTTATAATTACCCTATAGGGTAACAGGTACGAAATAATCATTATCCATATCCTTACCTATTTGGTTAACGAAACAAATTCTTATCCATACCCATACCCAATAAGCTAACGGAAAAAAAAAACGTTACTCATACCTGTCTTATCGAATACAATACGTGTCGGGTAAACGGCTAAAAAGATACCATTGACACCCTAACCAACCTTAACAAAATAAGCTTTAAAAATAGACTAGGATTACCTCAATTAATTTGATTTGTTTCCATTTTCGTATAAAGGCATAAGAGCGGATGCGACGGTGCGTTGCTTGGTTAGTACTGTTACTACTGTATAGTAATAGTACTAACACGGTCGAAGAATTGGTACTCAGTTGCTTTCGCCTTCACATAAAGTTAAAGCAACATGATGTATAATTTATTAATTTCTGGCGATAGGAAAGGAAAGTAATGATGTATAACATCAGAACTTGTTCGTTGGTTACCTTGATGTGGGCCCAATCCAATCCAAATCAGTTCCATTTGAGAGGCTTGAAGTTGAAGCTTGACATGTATAATTTGATCCCAACAGGGCCCACTAACATGAATCTGGATTACCTAGGTTGATACTTGATACGGCACACCACACCGTAAATCCGTAATGATAAAATAACTTAAAGAAATAAATAAAAAATTTCATTTGTTCTATTCGTTGTTCCCCTGTTATTCAAGCCAAGGAAATTTCATTTTTAGTCTATAATACATGCAATAAATCGCATAAAGGATAGAATACAATTAATCTGATTTGATCTGTTTGTTGAAATCGGACCCGAAATTTTTATTAATACCCTAAAAAAAGAAAAAAAATAACAAATTTACTCTTGGTATAATTTTTTTTCTTTCAAAAAAGCCCTGATCGCCTCATGTTTGGGCGGTCTACTCTCCCTACCAAACCGCTCCACTGTGGGACGGTCACCTATTCATACCAGACCGCCTCACTGTGGGGTGGTTTGGTGTTTTTTTCTTTTCAATATTGTGCCATTTTTTTTATTTTGTATATGGTTATAATTTGTTATAATTGATGATTATACTTTTATTTGTTGTAATATTTTACTATAATTTTATTTGTTATAATTTTTATAATAATTTATAGTTATATTTTTATAATTGACGATTATAATTTTATTTGTTGTAATGTTTTATAATATGTTATATATTTATTGTAGTTGTATTTGTTATAATTTTGTTTAATGTTATAAATTGGTTTTTCTCGACTAAATAAACAACAAAACTAAATAATCTAAATGGTAAGTCTACAACATAAAATCTAACAATCCAAACATGAAATATAACAATCCAAAAATAAAATCCTACAAATCTATCTAACTAAAAAAATATAAAAAACCTAACGACGACTGCGGCGACGACCGGAGAGATCCAATCTAGCAAGTGGATGGCGGTCCTTAAGTGGCAACTAACGCGTCAAGTGAATCTCCTCCTCCTCATCATCCTGGAGATCGTCCACATAATCTCTGACGCCGCACCAGCCACCCAGGGATCCTCCTCCTACAAAGATATATGTGTACGACGGTCCCATAGGAGACCCTTCTGGATCACCACCTGTATACGCATCTCCCATGGATCGACCTCCCAGGTAGAATGATATGTGGTCGGAGGCGGTGTGCCAAATATAGCAGAGGCAAAGGCATCTGCAGCCTGCGCCCCACTCCCACTGGCCTCGTGGTCGTGTTCTCTAGTCTCTGCGTAACGTGGTTTGTGGAGGCTTTGTACCTCATACCCGGTATCATCTCCAATAAGATCAGTCAGAGTGAACTCGGGGTTGGCCTGCCAGGTAGGAGCCCTATCCTGCATGTAAACAATGTTAGTTTTACTACGTACAAATAACTAGTAAGTTAATTAAATAATAAAGAAACTCACTGACCTCGCCAATCTGCACCAGAACTCCATACTTGTTATAGTAAGCGCTCCATGTGTTGTAATTCAACACCCATTGGTGTAACGCCCAACCCGAGTCATCCTCTGCAGAATTGAAGATAATTTAATAAGAATAGATTTTTTAAGAGAAATGATTGTGTGTGGCATCTTTATATTAACTTGTAATCACCTACAGGAGGTGGCGGCAAAGCAGGTTGTTCTCATAAAACGCACGATAGGGGTACCAGGTGACGTTCTTCTTGTGAAGCATCTGAAGCTAACCCCGGACATAAGAGATCCCCATAATTTCCCCCTTGATCATATTCTCGTATGTGCGGTGACTACCCCATATGGCACCGTATGTGGGGCATCTATCATTGTCTAATCTAGTTCAGAAATGAGGCTGATATGGCATAACTGACCGACAGACCGGTAGATGTGACCACGACCACTGCTGGAGGAGAAGAAGTGGCCCGGCAATCTGCTTATTCTTCACCTGAATTTGGACAATATGTGCCATTTTGGTAATTATTCAACCCTAATATTTGAAACGCATAAAAATACAATATTAGTAGAGACTTACCAGACACGCATGACACAAGCTCCGGTATAAGTGGACGATCACAGCTCCACCCTAGTTCCACCTCGATGGCCTCTCAATGTCATTTAAGAGAGAAAGGAATATAATCGGGACTGCGTCACCATTAGAATCCACGAACATGACGCTGTCACATAAGTCCAACACAAACGCCCTAATATACCTGCAATGTAAAATAGTCAACATAACTAATGGTTATTATTGTTGAGTTCAGAACATATTTTAATTTTCAAATGTTTATGGTTACCTCTTCACGACCTCCTCGTCAATGGTATCGGTGGTTATCGGACGCTAGGAGAAGTAAATGCGGAGCGACGCTAGACTAATAGTTTGGTGGGGTTTGGGCGGAGCAACAAGGACAGAGAGAGGAAAGGTGGGGTGGGGCAGCTAGGTCGCGGTATTTTAAAAAAAACTCCAAACCGCTACACAGTGGGGCAGTCTGGTATGAAGAGGTGACCGCCCACTGTGGAGCGGTTTGATAGGCAGGGTATTTTTGAAAAAAAAAAATACATATCGATGACATATTTGCTATTTTTTTTTTTGAGGGTGTTAATAAAAGTTTAGGAAATCGGACGAACCATACATAAAAATTAATTATATTTTTTTTCTTTCTAAAAACTGGAATTATAGCAATCAGAGACACCTCTCGTAAATGACAGCCACTTGTTTTGTGAGATTATTTCACCTTTTTCATCGTATTAACGGTCATAGTTGAGAGAACTGATAACTATTTCTCTGATTTGACAATCTCAATAGCAGTATAAATAGATTTCAGAATTAAAAAGTGTTCTTACTAATTACAAAATTGGCGCTCCAGTAACAAATTTACAGGACATCTCAAGTATTGCAACTAAATGAACCATTTACTTCTACTTAACCATTTTACTAAACCCTAAATCCTAAACTCGAATTTTAAATAAACCTTCTCCATCATTTAATAAACAATGATAATAACTAGTATCATTTATTTTGTATCTAAATTTCCAATGGGCATATCTGCAAGTTGGCTATCCCAACTTTCTCCCTATTTCTTTTCTTTTGTTATCCTTTCGAAAGCCTGTAGGCAAATAGATTTTCTGTCATGATTAGTTATGTTTTCGGCCTCTCGCTCTATATCTTTGATCGAAAAAAGCAATAAAGTGGTAAATTGTCCTGTTCTATATAGTAGCACGAATTAGTCTTATCTTCCCCTTTTAAGGTAAACTTTAGCTTTCTCGGACTTTCGGTTAAAAGTTAAGTGCATGCGCGTATAGTGAAATTCACGGGAGCAGAGCCCCCCAGGCCCCAGGCCCCAGGCCCCAGTACACAATCAAAGGAGAAACCGCAATGCATATAATCATGAATCTTAACTAAACATCTCGATTAAATATTAGCAACGAGAGATTCCCACTTTTAGTCTTGCTTTGCTTTGGATTTGAGAAGTGCTTGGAAAAAGTACAGGCGCAGCCTCTTGCGTGATCGTTCTTTGTCCAATTGATTTTTTTTTTTTTTTAGTTGGTCATTACAACGTGCATATAGCTTTGAGAGTCTTTTATCCAGGGACAAATGCAATTTACAAGTTCGAAATCTGAACGAAAGATTCTTGTGAATATTAAATTCGAAATCTGAACGAAAGATCCTCTTGCTTTGGACTCAAAGCAAGGCAAAGGTCCAGGGAGGGGCAGCTCCCTCCTGGATTTTGAGTTTTAGTGGAAATTTATCGGTTCCAACCGACTTTGCCTCTTTTTTTACCCTCCTCTGAACGATTAATTTGTAATTCGAGTTAAATTTAGAGTTAAATTGAAATAAATCTGTTGAATTTTGATTGGTAATTAGAATTATAAGTCAGAGCATCAGAAATTACAAGTCAAAGCATTGGAAAGTATAAAACATTGTTTTTTGTCGAGCACTCAATTAGTTAATGGATTTAAACCTGATTAGATATTTAAACCCGATTCGATATTTTTTTTGTCTCCCTTGACGAAAATCTTGAATTCGTCCCTGCAATCCCTGCAAAGGTTACAGAATATCCTTTATATTGGCATACTCAATTTTGTACGAAATGATTCAGGCCAAGTAGACTTTTAAACTAGTTTTCTTCTTCTTCTTAGTATCAGTTTGTAGGCAATATAGCCATTAGTTATATCTATAGATCACAAGAATCACACTTTTCACTCTGTGAAAAGTAACCGCACTTTCATAACAATAAATGTCTATTTCCCCTATATATTTTGCTCCTTTTATGTTTATGTATACCATTTGTCTTAATGATTAGTTGCTTAAGCAGACAAATTATTCATTTTTAAGCAAATATTTATTTTGCATGTTTTAAAAACTACTGTTCAAGTTCAAAAATTAAAATTGTCGTTTTGCTTTTTTATTTAAAAAAAAAAGGAGATAACACGACAATGGTTGTTTTGACAATCTTAATAATAAAGTTACAAAAATTCAATAAAATAAAATTTAAAAACTATATTTATAAATATGTTATTGAACATATAAATAGTCTAAAAATAAAATTTTATGCAATTTAAGTATCATTTGATAATCCATTAAAAAGTGTTAAATTCAGATACATAATATTATGGATGAAAGATGTCAAATTTAAGTCTAAGAATCAAATTTTATGCAATTTAAGTCACTTAATGAAATATGTATCAGATCTCTTCATATTTTAGAGACATAATATTATGAATAATATTGTCCATACAAATAATATTAAACTTCAAATTTAAGTTTTATTTTAAAATTGTCAAGTATAGCAAATTGGGACCGATTTTATAGTCATTAACCTTCCATAAAAAAAAAATTCAAATTTTTAAAGATGTAGTATTTGTTTTAACATTTTATCTTTTTAATTTGAACAATATTTACAATATATCCAATTGAGGTTTCCTAATAATTCGATATATCATTCGATATCAATCAGTGCCACGTTTTCATTTACTAATCTTGCTGTTCTCGAGTCCTGACATATGACTGGTTATGTTATTTTTTTTTTCCTCTCAAATATCGACTTCTTTGATATATTTTCTGTCAAATTAAGCAGAGAAGTGGATGATCGCAGGTTCAAAATCTGTATGGAGGAATCTCTTTTGAATATTAAATAGTTAAGTGGTTTAAACTTCAATCTTTATAAAAAAAAAAATAAGCAGATTTGTTTTTCAGAGTTTGCACTAGAAATAGAAGCTTTATGTTTTGGAGAAAAAACTAAATCAGTCTTCATTAATTAGTTCCAGATACCTTTTTTAATTTTTTTTAATTCAAACTAAAACGGTATTAATAGAGATTATTGACAAGGTCCTGAATCTATTTGAAAATTGAGCTTATTTTGCTCATAAAGACAAGATGAATATTTTTTTTTGGTTGGGGGATTTTCATGTATATCCGTAAAAAAATTCAGAAGTACGTTCTCCCTCTAAAATTCATAAAATTTTATTTACCTTCTAAATTCCAAAACTAAAAAATTTAATCTATTTTATTGCCTTTCTATTAAAACTCAATTTTAAATTTGTAAAATATTCATTTTATACTTTATTGAAAAATAAAAAGTCTGCTGCCCATTGAAGAAAGATGTCATTTTTCTAATTGGATTGTTTCCGAGGACAAATAGTTAATTTGTCTACTTCTGATGTATACGCGGTGACATTAAGATATATGCTTGTGTATGCGTCAGAAGTTGAAAAATGAACCATTTGTCCTCGAAAACTGACTAATTTGAAGATTGAAATTTTCATAAACATGCAACATATTTTTTTTTAATAAAGGATAAATTGTGCACTTAAAAATTAAAAAATGAGTTTTGTTAGAAAAGACAATAAAATAGATAAAATTGTGAGTATTTGAAATTTAGAAGGCTAAATATGATATTATGAACTTTAGAGGGGAAATACGGAAATATATCTTATATAATATAAACAAAATTTATACAAAATGTTAAATTTAATGAGTAGGGTTAAAATGCACTATTGGTTTTTTGCCCAACCATGCCTCACATATTTATATATGTTCTCAAAGGTCAAACAGTTGATCATGTAATCCCTAACGACACCTAGAGGGAGGTGAATATGGTATTTTAAACAACCTTAGACGTTTTTCGTGTAATTCCTCTAAACTAACAAGTCAAACAACCAAGCAATTGTACACAAGTAAATGTAAATAGATGAGAGTAAGAGAAATTTGACACGTAAAATGATAATGGAGTTCGGCGTAAAATGCCTATGTCTCCGGGGTAGAGCAACCTCGTCGGTGCACCTTTCCTATTATCCAAAAAGAAATGATACAACTCGTGACACGTGATCAGCCAAAATGAAGTGGGAAGTCACGGCCTAACTTGTGTACAATGTGAGCCTAAAAGCTCGAGTTGGCAAGTCCCAACAAAGGGGATCGTCACACAACTATGGTTATATGGTGAGTGGAAGACGCTTGAGCTGGTGAGCCATTTGATGCCCTACAAGCGGGAAGTCACACGACTATTCGAATGGAGCACTAAGTAGATCTCCACATTATAGATGGGAAGGTTCTAGAATTAAATTCTAGACACTTTAACTAGATCTAAGAGTAGATTAGTCAATTGGATTTGAGAATGCAAAATAAATGCTTTCAAGAATGCACAATAAATGTTTTTTGAATGTGGGAGGTGGCTAGCTTGGAAAAATCTGAAGTGGTGCCACTCTATTTATAGTGGAGGCTTCAGATCTGATCAGATCCGTTCGGACGGATGAGATTTGTTCTAAACGGACTGTACGAATATTGAAATTAGGGTTTCCGTAATATTAAACTAATAGTAACCGTTCTGAACATATCTGTTCGTTCAAGACGGTTAGTACAATTTAGCCCACGATATTCTTGATAAGCATTCCAACGGATCACAACTGTTCAGGACGGAACCAATTGACACTCTATGTGAATTTCTGCATATTTCCGTTCCGGACGGTACAGGTTCCGTTCCGAACGGTTGCTCCATAGAAATCAACAACCTCAAATTTACTTTACTTTTTTTTTATTATTACAATTTTATGTCTTCGTAAAGTCTTGTTGATTTCTTCAGTTTTTCAATTTGGTCTTGCAATTAAAATCTTTATGAATCTTTCTTTGGTTCTTGAATTTAATCTTGCAATTATAATCATCATGAACCTACAAACTCACTCATACATGGAAATAGTTAAATTCAACTAATGTATATTTTACAAATTATGTCAAACAAAGTAATTAGAAGATTGCATACTAACAACAATCTTTTTCTTTTGACGATTTGCAAAACATACACGCAAGTAAGTGCATAAACTGATTAGACCCAATTTTTTAATTTGCCCAAATATCGTGTTTGCATCTCTTGCAATTTCTCCCCCTTTAGAAATCAACGAAAGGGAGAAAAATAGACAATTATAGAGTGCTCCCCTCAATTTATGCACTCTCCTTCAATATAATAAAATTTTGGATTTTAAAGCACAATTTAATTCAATAATTGAGGAAAATAATTATCATATCACATCAAATAAAAATAAGGATCTAATATTGAAATATTGGATTCCATAAGCAAGTTAACGATTCAATAGATGTGAAAAATGACAAATTGGGTATGCATGTTAAAATAAAATTGGACATGTATGTAAAATTCACAATTCAAAAAACAATTTCTTATAAATGTTGCAATTTAACAATTCAAGTGAATTTTATACGTGAGTCTGTCATAAATAAAAAAATTGTCGCGGCAATTAACAAATCAATGAATTCGATAATTTCTCAAGTCATAAATTTACAGCAATTCAAGCAATTTTATATTATTGAATTTTTGTATCGCATCAGTAAATAATTCATGCATGAAAAATAATTTTGAAATTATAGCATTCATAATTCAATCAAGATCCAAGTCAAGCATGCATGAATATCTATCCCAGGTAAGATACGGACAAGTATCCTCTCCATTACTGTGAAAGATTTCCTTCACTTTACGGTTTGAGATTAACTCTCAGCCGCTTTGAGATTCGGGCTGATAGAGGAGGCAGTATTATTGGGCTTTGAGATTCGTGCCAAGTTAAAAAGAACGGTCTAGATCAAGTAATTGTAAAAGATTCCCTATTACGGTACCGGGGAAGATCTGAATTCCGTAAGATACGATCACATTCACTAGATATCTGCCTCCGCGTAAGCATGCATGAATTTTTTTTATGTATGTAGTTGAACATTTTAACTCTCATTCACTAGATATCTGCCTCTGCCCATATCATTATGCACAAGAAAAATAAAGTGTTTTGTTCTCCCTCTCTAAAACATTGCAAATGCATCACGAATGGATTGTAATTAAAGTTGGTTGCATACAAAAAGGAGTCTGTGTCCCCCTACACCTGAGGTGCAATTTAAATAAACGGACGACCCAGATTAATCTCAATCAGACCAAACTCAATCCGATGTCAATTGAAACTATAGGGTGGGGGTCTGCTTTGAGATTCATGCTAAGTTAAAAAAACGGTCCGGATTTATCACTTACACCTCAAGTTCATGGGGTGATACGGATTCCACAAAAAATTTCGGTCCATCTTCTAATTTCTAATTTTGTTTATGCATTAGTTAATTAGAGATATGGGATATTCTTAATTTAATGTTTTGAAATTACAAATAAAAGACAAAATATTGTATAAGCCTATTTAATAGAAAATAAATATTTTTACAAAAACTAAAATTGATAACCATCAAGTAGAGGATTTTTTGGTCTTCTCATAAATAAAAAAGGAGACGGACAACAAGAGAACAATGGATAACATGAGGTACAGTGAAGCAGAGGACAAAACAGGGCTCATAAACATATTTTGTCTAAAGGCAAAGGCAGTAGTTTGTTTCAACAATTTTAAAGAATGAACTTTTATGTGGCTGCAAAAAAGGTAGAAAAAAGAAAAGAGATCTCACTTAGACATTTAGGTCCTAGGAGACTCCCCGAACTGGTCCAACTTAATAATTAGTGCAGCCCTAGCTTGTTCTTGTTCTCTTCAAAACCCTAATTGTGCCGCCTTGAAAAACCCAGACTGAGTTATCGAATTCTCCTCTCTCTTAATTTCTCTCTCATACTCCCGAGGCTGAAATTATAATTAATTTTCTAGCCCCAACGATTAATAATTCTTCTGGTCTGAAGAGACCAGGAGCTGCAATAATCGAAATTAATGGCATTAAGATCATCCTTCAATACGATTTAATAGAATTTAATAATCTGAGAACTGTTAATGGCAGCATTAAGTACAGCATTAAATTTAAATAATCTGAGAACTGTTAATGGCAGCATTAAGTACAGTGGGTACCAATGTCAGTTCATCTTGCATTCTATACCACATAACTACAAAATATAAAGGGTAAATACATTCTAGCAACTTTTTGAAATACATACTACAATAAATTATTTTATTTGTGTGGATAAAAGTGCTTAACAGTGTTGATATCTTACGGATCTTTTCGTTGATAATAGTCATACATTTGAAATAGTCATTTCTATCGATTTATCCTTAACAGTAGTTATTTTTTACTGATGTAGATAAAACAGATTCTTGTAGCATATATTGCTTCTAGTTTGCAAATTTAATATTAGATAAAACAGATTCTTGTATGTATATTTATTAATAAAATCTAGTATTTTATGAAATAATAAAATCTAGTGTTAAAACAATATCATCTTATTTTTCATATAAAATTAAATATATGGTTATATCATTATATTATTTAACTTATACTAGTTTCTTATTTTATTTTTCATTTAACTACAAAAATTATAATTTTTTAAGTTGAGAAGGTCCAAAACATTTTTCGGAACAAGTGTTGGAATATATCTTTCTAAATTATACTTCGTAAAATATTGAAAAAAGAACATCCATTCTTTCAGAATAAAATTTTAGCCCATGAGTAAAATCTTTCTACCATGTATGTATTTTTGGACATCAATTTCTTCAAGTACATGCAGTTCATTTCCATATATTAATTTGAGGGCAAGTAGCTCATTTTCAAGGCAAATTGAAGAAGGAAATAAATGCTAAATAAATATTATGACGAAAATTTAAAGCGGCGCTGTTCATTAAATAGAGAGTTCGCTTGAATTATTAGTTCATGAAGAATTTGAATTGTTGTCATCCAAACGGAACGAATTGCTTTGAATTTTTAATTTCCATGTTCTTGATCAGAAACAGTCGAAGGCAAAGTAAATAACACTGGCGCCACTTATAAGAAGGTTCTGTTACATGGAATTAAGTATAATAAAAGGTTCTGACTAATACGAAAATTATGGAATCCATAATCTGTGTTCGGTTTAATTTAGTATTTAAAAGTCCAGGCGACTCTTGATCTTATGTGGCTAATCTCCTAATATATATACCAAAATTGTTATGTTCAAAACAAGATATGGCCACAGAAGAACCAAGAACTTTGACATACCTACTAAGATACGTATTTCATAGTCATACATGGGGATCTGGGTTTAAAATCTGAGTTAAATATAGTTAATGATCCTAGATCCAGAGTACAGAATAGAAGGCTCCAAAATATTTAAATTTGGTGTAGCAACAGCATTTTTTTTATTTTATTTGTATACGTAGGCAGCAACAGCATTTTAAATAAGCACTACAGAGACTCAATCTGATGCGCACAGCGCACGTACTCCGAAATCCCCTATGGTTAAAAGCATTTATAATGTATAATTTAAAAGTGGCTATTAAAAATTCACAATGTCAACAAAATAATTTTATGACATTAATGCATGAAGAAGAAGGAATAAATTTAGTAGGCCGTTTACACGCCGCAGAATTTTAAATCGATAGAAATATACGTAGGGGTGTCAACGGGTACGGTAAGGGTCGGGTGAAAGCATTTTCATACCCGTATCCATTACAAATTGTCATTACACGTACTCTACTCTTAACCGCTACAAATTATTTTATCCGTAACCTACCCTTACCCGTTATGGTTGTCGGATAACGAAACAGTAATGAATAAATAACGGGTAGTACTAATATAATAATTATTTTTATTATTTATTAAATAAAACATTAAAACATATACATTCATTTCACACATGTATAGTACTTTATTGAAAAAAAAATATGATCACGCTAAGCGTAAGTAAACCAATTAAAGTACTCTTTTCAATGCTTATTAATATATATAATTTTTTTTAGAATTACCCGATCGGATAACGGTTACGAAATAGGCTTTACCCTTACCCGTTTAGATAACGAAAAAAAGTCTTTACCCGTATCCATATCCGATAAGTTTCTGAAAAAAAAAATTTACCCGTACTCGTCTTATCGGATATAGTACGGGTCAGGTAAACGGATAAAAGGGTGCTAATTGAGGTATGAGAAAAATATGAGTCATCCCATCGTAATAAATAATAAATAAGGAAAGATAATAAAATTGGATGGATGAGAATATTGATGACATGACACATGTTAAAAACTTTAAAACTTAATACAATGTACGAAGATAGATTAGAGTCGAAATTCCAGTTAAAGTTAATAAATTTAAATCGTTATTTTTCTTTTTATGCCACAACCCATCAAACCGTAATTGAAGGGTTACAATTAAATTAACCCATCAAATTTTTACTTTGAAATGTTTCTTCTTTGGCCACTTAATCTTGTACAAAATTAATCCAACATTTTATCATTTTTAATGTGTAACATTCTTTTGACTTGAAATAAAAATAAAAGTTCATGAACTTCCTAAGTTTGATATTTCGATAGTTAATTTCAAATTTGAAGTTTGGATACAAATAATTAAATAATGAATTTTTAATGGGTACACATTCAATTTTGTCTAATAATATTGTTTTAAATAATTAATATTGCTTAAAATTTAATTATTTAATCTGTTCGGCAGTATATAGCGCAAAAAAATGCTGATTGAATTGGTAAGGGTTCAGGAGTTTTCTTTCAGAAGGTGAATTAATTTTCACTGAAATTCATATCCCACCCACTAATTAATTAATGGGTCGGGTTGACTGGTAGATTTGGATCCATAATTACTACCGTTGGTTATGGCTGGGACCCCTTATCAGGTTTGGTGATGCACTGATGCTAGTGTTTTATGTGTCAGGTGAGTAAAGTGGGTCCTGTAGGTCACAACAAATACATTTCAATGACACAAATTTATTTGTTTGAAATAGGTGGATAAGCAAAATTAACAAACCTGACATCACCAATTCCCTGCATTGCCAAAATATGCAATTTTTATTGGCTTGGTAGATGCTGCAAATTTGAACACCCAAGTAATATTTTAATTAAAAAGGGTATTGTTTATAAAAAAAAATGTGATATTTGGATTCAATTATCTAGAACAAGAGTTGGCCCGACTAATAATATTGATGAAGTATATAGTAGTTACTCTAATTTGAATTTGAAATATCATGATTTGACTAAAAATATTATAACAGAAAATAATAAAACACGTGGTTAGTTTTCACTAAAATTGTACAAGATTGCAAACAAATCTAACATATATTTTTATTTATGAATATTGACTATGGGTTCCAAAGAAATATACTATTTGAAAAATAACAGAGGTTAGCATGTGTCAGTGATATAGATACGATCAAATGATGCGTGCAAGCTTAAAGCAGAGGACAGAATTTGTTCGAAGTCCCAACCTTTTTTTTTTCCCATTTCAAACCCCCACAATCTCTGATCACGTGATTTAGCCAGAGATAAATGATGTGTTGTATCTCACCGAGTCACCGTTGCTAAAAAACCTAAATGGCCTCGGCAATCCAATCCTCTCCATTTCAACTAAATGGAGGCAACCGTACACGGTAAATTTAAAGAGCAAAGGTGCGGTCACATGTAGAATGTATTGATCTCTCTTGTGTCTTTGTCTTTCCTCATAATTTCATTTCTTATATGATGGGATTTTCTCCTGTGTCAGAGTTAAGATAATTATTCCCAAACTAATGAATGACAAGAAATAATATATATTTTATTGGTAAATGTGTTTCTGCCCCCCGTGTTATCAAGATAAAAGTTGGTACCGTTTTTCAAATATGGTACTCGGCCCCAACATTTCTTAGATGGGTGTCTGCATTTCCAACTGAAACAGAGATGCGTGGGACCCAGAATTGGCCTTCATATGGTCAAATGAACAGTACAGAGGGGCTAGATCCTTAATAAGGCTCACATGGTCAATTAATGATTTAATTCAAGCCTTTTTCAGTTTTCACCCAAGAAAAATATAATAATAAATCCCTGCTCCTCTGGTCAAATATATCACACCACCTCATCTCTTCTTCTTATCAACTCCAAATTTCTCCAAATTTTATGCTAAGAAAATAAAATATCGCTCTCTCTCTCTCTCTCTCTCTCTCTCTCTCTCTCTCTCCATCTCTCCACTCAAGACAAATTAAGCCTTCTAACCAATTCCCCTTTTAAACCAACTAGCACCAACACAATATATATATCTCTCCACCACGCATTCTAACACATTTCGAAGTTCTACATTTCCCTTCCATACCTAATTTGAGATGGCATCAAACAGGCGAAGGTTTGTTGTAAGGCATCCAGTGGTGGTGGACATAGGTTGTAGCTGTAGGAAACCAAAACTGCCTTCTTTTTTCTCTAATCCCTTGCCTAAACCTAAGCCAAAACTTAAGCTATCAAAGATACTAAGAAACAGCCCTATTTTTTCTTCTAGCGCAACGACCACCACCACTACTACTCTAACAAGCACCTCCTCTTCGTCTTTCTATGACACGAATTCACCGTCTTTCGGCTACTCTGCACCCGATAGCCCAATCATGAAGCCCAAGGAGAGAAAGAAGAAGATCAGCAAAAAAGGTATTAAATGCAACTTGTTATGGTATCACACTCCCTCTTGCTTAATTATTTGTTACTCCACTGTATACTTTATTATGGTATCCCACTCCAACCATTGTGTTATTTGTTGGTTGTTACTTAGTATAATCCTTTTATTAATTTTTGTGATACCAATACCTGCTAGATATTATTAAATTTTTGTAAACTTATTCGTATTATTACATAATTACTCTTGTTATCATCGTCGTTATTTTATAAGAATTTGTTTTAACAATGTTAAATTGTTGAAAATAACTAGCTAGCTCACATTCAGGCTTAATATTAATTTTTTTTAAGATTATAAAATTATTTGGCCGATGCTAGAGGTCATCTTACTCCCTCACGAGTAGCTGGCGTATACGGTATTATAGCGTACACAGAATTTGTGGGGTGTTTTTCTAAGGCACTTGGAGTGTAGCAATATGTACACCTGGTTGTTGCATTGATTTTTATTTGCTGCAGTTTATTTTAGAGCATTTATAATTTTTATTGTACAAATAATCCAGAAAAGTACAAATTTGTTATTTAATATTAGTTTATAGCAAAAAGTGCAGAAACCTTATTATTTGACAGGAATTTTCAAAAGAGGACAATGGACTAGTCAAAATGACAAAAGTTCTTTCTGGTACCTGGAATTTGTCCGTTTTAACCGGTGCTGAAAAGGGACTGTAACTTGGATACTGTTTACTTGTTACCTTTGTCCCTTTCTTTTGTGCCCTGTTGCTTAGTTTCATTTGCTGTCATGTTTTCTGATTTCCTTTGAACAAAGCTCGTACTAAGATTCCAGCATAACATTTGGTACCAGACTCAACCTAAACACATGAAAATTAGTGAGGCTGTTGTTCTTTATATTTCCCACTCTAATTATGTTGGCATTCTTAATTTTTGATAACAGGTAAACAAAAGGCAGAGGAGGGAGTTGCAGTGGTGAAGGAATCAGCTGACCCATATATCGACTTCCGTGATTCGATGTTGCAAATGATAATTGAGATGGAGATTTATGCGTGGGATGACTTACGTGATTTGCTTCACCGGTTCCTCGCACTTAACGCGCCGTGCAACCACCAATACATATTACGTGCTTTTGCCGAGATATGGACTGAGGTTTTTTCGCCCTCAGCTTCGACCCCTGGCCGGCGCTGGTAAACTGGTACGCTTGTACTGGTAAAAGTCAAGATCCTGGTACCACCTGGTGTATTTTGAGATCAGTAGTGTTGCTCTCACCGGGTGGTGATAGGATCTTCACTAAAAAGGGTGGATAAGTCTAACGATACTTAGCGTAGTAGTAGTGAGGTGTCTTTGATTTTTACTTTTTGGTTTCTTCTTTGGCTTAATATATTTAGGTTACTTTTGCTTAAATGTCCTGAAAACTGGAAGTTCACATGTTACTCTTAGAAACCCTTTCAGCACCTTTGGGTCAAGAAAGCATGGTTTCAGAGAAATCTACAAAAGAGAAGCAATGCAAAATTACGACAACAAAGATCTATAGTCTACACTAATCCAAAAAAAAAAAAACCCACCGCAAAACTAATTCTAAGGGTATTCATGGGAAGACCAACTTTTTGAGGTGTCTACCTGCAGGAATTCCAGTAATTTGAGGTCTATGTGTGTAAAAGTGTGTCACTTGTTTTGATTTTGTTTTTGTTTTCTTCAATTTATCTATGTTATGTACTATTTTAAAGGTACTAGATATCTAGCTTGACACTATTAGAGGAAAATATCTCATGTAGCAGCTTTCTTTTCTCGATTGTACTATGGTAGTTTGTTGAACGTGTGTTCTTTCTTCTATATGCATGTACTTTTTTATTTTGCTTTTCTTCTCTCCTTTACCTTTGTTTAAAAAGCGATAGATTAGTACTTGCATTGCACGCGCTGGTGGCATGCTTATTTCCTCGGTCACTTGTATTCTAGTTGGTGCTGCTCGATCTTCACATTTCCATCAAAGTAATCACAAAGTGTGCATAACATTTGCTTTACATTTACTGACACGTATGATCTTCTAAATATATTAGTTGCTTTTCGGTAATGTGCAATTGAGAATTGTTTTATTTTAAAATTTTATTAGTTCTATATTATATCATTGTTACGCATTTCCAGTCCAGACTATGAGGATCAAACTCACAATATATATAAGAGGTAATTGTATAAATTTTCAAGCTGAGCATGGAGCTAATTTTATAATACCATAGTATTTTAAACTATATAAAATATCATACATGAGTATACATTTTTTGAAAATAAATGAAATCAAATTGGCCTTATTCACTCCATGTAAAACCGCCCATAAATGTAACTAGACCTCTCATTTCTTAGAAAAGAGCAAAACAGAGAGATTGAAACAGAGGAGGAAACTACGAGCAAACGTTAAAAGGTTTGATTGCAAAATGTGATCTAATCCTAAAATTTCACAATTTCTATTCAGTTCGTCGCTTAATTCTAGTATAATTTTACAACCGAACAACAACTCAAATAACATGTTCAACAATTATGAAATATATGGAGGGAAATGTTTTTACGGTATACCAGTAGGAGAATAGTATCTTCGGGTATCGAAGAGTCCGCTCGGTAATATCGCCAACACCATTTTAGGCGATTCAAAAGGATTTGGAAGATGATGACGGTTTGAGAGTCGTCAGCTCGGTCCGGCTCCACTCCACCCTGCCCCCTCCACCTCTCTTTGTCCGCCCGGTCCACCCCACCTCGTTAACGTTCTAGTTGAGTGAATGACTCCGTCTAACGGATCCACCGCTTGATGCTCCGCCTGTCCGTCTCGATTCTCTGGGTTCGACTGATAGTGTTGTGAATTTGTTCCACCCCGTAGTATCTACTATAATTATATATGAATAAGGTACGCATTGTTTTAGTTGTTGCCAATGACGAGAATGCAAAGAGTTGTCTCCTTCCTCTTCCTCTTCCTCCTCTTCTTCGTCTTCGTCTTCGTCTTCGTCTTCGTCTTCGTCTTCGTCCTCCTCCTCCTCGTCGTCTTCGTCCTCGTCTTCGTCCTCCTCCTCCTCCTCCTCCTCTTCTTCTTCTTCTTCTTTTCATTTTTCTTCCTCCTCTCTGAATAGTGATTGTTTTGGTCCGGTTTGATTTAGTGCATTCATGGCTGAGTGGTAGCTGTCCTAATCCGGTTGATTCAGTTTCTGATCCAGTTTGATTCAGTGCCTCCTCGGCTGTGCATTCCTCTGGGCGGCGTCGATTTTGGAAAGAAGAAGGCGTTTCGTCTTCAAGGAAGGGTTCGACATGCAACTGGAAAAGTTATTGATGTGTCTACATTCCTAGAGAAAAAAAATCAGAAGGCCCACCTACTTGCTAATCAGGCGTGAATAGACCAATTCGCATTCTCTGACTTCATGCATCTGTTATTTTTTTTTTTTAAATTAGATGATTTTACAAGTAGCTCAATGTATAGATTTTTATATTTTCTTTGTTTAAACAAAGGAAACATATGCAATATCTATCTTGTAAATCTGTAAATTCAATGTAATCACCTACGGACTTTCAATCAGAAAAAATTACGGTGGGCCAAAATAATAACATACATATTTAATCATAAACGTTACATTTGCATGGAAGCATATTATTTGTAACCTTAATGATGGAGGTAATGTAAAATACAAAAATTAATATATTAATCATCAGCACTAGATTTGTACGGAACCATGTAATATTCTGCATTGCCTACAAATTTTAACGATAGATGAGACATAATTGTGTAACACTATTAATATTCTTATAATCAATATGGTACATACATTAATGTATCTTACACCAAACTTTCGTAAACTACCGTGCATATAAAAATTCATGAGATGTAATGTATATATTTGTTAGATTTTTAATTAAACAGCTTTAATTTTTTATGTCAAAATATGAATATTCTTAATACATTATATATATATATATATATATATATATATATATATATATATTTTTTTTTTAGGGACTTGGTAGTGGCTACTAAGGGGTTCTCCACGCTATTAGATGAATCTAATGCATGAAGCTACATTATAAAACTGTAGGTATTTGCATAAAAATGTTAGATTTTCTAGCTATATTTCTCATAAAACATTTGTAAAATTACTTTGTAATTTTCAGTTTTTGTTAAAATTGGTTGAATATTTATGTGGTGAACAAAATAATTCCATTGCCAAGCCGAATCCGAATCCTTTGAAATTACTCGAAACTTGAATTTGCTCAAAATTGAACCAATTGTAAGAATCAAATTTGAGTTAACTCATAAGATTTACAAATGCAAACTACAAATGTAAACAAATATGTTGCGTATTTATTATACCTGCAGCATATTTACCTCCAACTCATTAAAGGAGAGGACTTTCATGTGATATTTTGAATGATGAGTTCGGCTACTATTGAATGTAATAATGAACTAAGATACGACTGTATTGTAATAATGAATCAAGATGTGAATACGCTTAATTAATTAAAGTCTGGGCAAGCACAAAATACAAGTTTACAGCGACCAAATTATTTCATCTGACACCATTAAAAGCTCAGTTAAATGGATCTTTTATTTGCAATCGACAAAAAAAGAAATTGCAGATGAGAAAGGAGGTGAAAGTTCACAGTCTGTGTTTGGTTAGAATTGAATTTTTAGATCAGCTGTGATCATTTCTTGATGTCTTTACAAGTCAAGGAAGATCCGATATGACATGTTAATATATATATATATCCTTGATTTTGCAATTTCATTTAAATAAGGAGACGTGAGTTGGTAACATTTGAATAAAGATGTTGCATTTCATAATTAATAAACTACTGCAGACGTAAAGGTGACAATGATATTTTACAATATTGCTAATATAAAAAAGAGATTTACAATCAATTAAGAAGAGGATTCAAATGCCTCAATTTTTTTTCCTCCATCTTACCTCTATTTTAACTTTAATAACTCAAAGTTTAAAATTTAAACATCAAAATAAAACCGTTAAATGCGATCTATATTATTTTCTCTATGTGCTCATAAAAAATTATCACATTTCAATTTTGTTTTTATGTGAATCAACAAGTTAAAAAATCAACGTTTAGAAATTATCCATATTAGTATACATTTTTACAAGTTCAAGATGACAACCAAAACAAAGTTGAAAGCCCATAATATTTTACACGTGTATAGATAAAACGATGTAGTTCATATCCAACGGTTTTATTTTGAATTTTAAGTTATTAAAATTTTTAAGAATGAAGATATGAGAAAGACACAAAAAATAAAGACATTTGAACTCTTCTCGTTAATGGGTTGTGATTCGGCCCAATCTACACAAATCAACCCTTCTTGGTTAAAAAAATTGTTCCGGAGTTCCGGTCCGCTCCACATAAAAACAAAAATGCATTTATAGTAGCGTGAAATCCAATCAACATAATTATGTAAGCACCTTTTGTTGCAAAGCTCCAACCCATTTGCACCGCTTTGGTTGGTCAGAAGAGGAAGAAGACATGAAAACTTTCTATTTTTACTTTTTATTGCTGCTTATGTACGTGATTAAAATCAAAGAAATTATATTATATTTTTCTCACAAAACATTTTGAATTTATTACTTTAGACAGAAAATTAGGTCCTTCAGAAAATTAGTTCCGCTGCGGAAGGGAGCTAGATTACTAAATTAAATTGTATTGCAATTTGTTTTTTCTCGAAAACAGAAAAGGAAGAGATTGGATTGCAATTTGCATGAGTAATGTAAAGGAACATTCATGGTGATGATGTAATAGAATACATGTAAGCAGTACAATGGGAGGAAATGAGTATACACGAGTGAATTCAGAACAGTGCAATTTATTGCTCACCATGACAAGTTGACAATCCAACAGGGAAGGGACGTTGATAGTATCTATTGATTATTGATATCTATTGAGAGCGGTCACATCTCCATTTAAGATACACATTTATTTATCTCTGTCGTAAATGTTGCACCTGTCTTGACAATAAATAAATTAATTAACTTAATTATTTTAAAGGAGAACACTGTGAGAGAGATTGCCTCAACTAGTTCTTGGAGATTTTCTCTCTCGGTTAGACAATATTTAGAGACCAAATCCTCTGAGGTAACATAATATTTATGTTTATATCCGGACCGTTCGATCAAAATTCGAATCAATCTAGACCAAAAGAGAATGCAAGGGACCTCTTTAATATTTGTGCAGATTCTAATTGGACGATCCGGATCTAAGCAGAAATATTTTGTTACCTCAGAGGATATGAATTCCGATATTGAACAGGTTATTTTAAATTTTAAAATTAAGTAGTAGCATATATTTGTGTCATGGGATGGGATGATTTACTAACCAAAAAAAATTCCAAATTCCAGAACCTAAGCAGACTTATCTAAAACACTTTCTTTCAAGTATCGAGATCGAAACTCCTAGATGCGGTTTAGAAATGAGGGATTAAGCCTTCTTAAAGCTACTTTAGTTTCTTTTAGTTTCCTTAACTGCTTAATTCTTCTGAACATCAGTTCTTTAGCGCAGATTAAGATTACCTCCTTTAGTCTTCTTTTACCCGGATCTTAATCCTCTGCTCGGGACTTAAGGCACCTTTATCTCTTTCTTTAGCTTCTTTAGATTTCACTCACAGATTAAGACAACCGAATATCAGCTCTTTAGTGCGGGTTAAGATTTAATCCTAGTTGTGTTGCTGAACAACTCCCTACAGATGTGGTCATGTGGATGCAGATCATCGGTTCCATTCATAATAAGAAATTGGTCAAGTAATTGAGAGTATGGAATGAATTAATAGATAGACCAGATTTCCAATAAGAGGGCCGGGATAACTCCTCAAGAAATCAAATTTAAAAATATAGTTGGGCCAGTTTTTTTATTGTTAGGCCCTTAACTTAAACAGGCTTTTCCAAAGAGGGCTTGACCCTTTCATTAAGAAAGAATCTAATAATTAGTACCAGTAAAGATTATTAGCGGTAATAAAAAAGAGCAATATAAATCTTCTCCAGTACAACACAAACAGAGGCGTCCCTTACGCATGAACTTTGCTATTTGTTGTCTCCTTTTAAAACTCAAAATGGAGAAGAGTGCTTGGATCCCAGATCCCATATTTGAGTCGCGCGGTATTAAATGCTGCTCTGATATCGATGCCGGGGTTGCTTGAGTGGCAATTAGAAAACAAAAAATGTCAGACCTTGGGTTAACGCTAATTAATAATTTTTTCACAAAAGCCAATGTGGCACTAACTTACACAAAATCACCACTGCAGCTCTCTAATATCGCGCTTGAAAAAGATTGAGGACTCAAAAGAGCTAAATTTGTAGTCTTGGGTCTCGAAGAAAATGCATTAATTAATGGCAGTTTTTTTTTTTTTTTTTGAAATCGAGATGAATTGTGTACCCTAGCCTTTATGTTTGAACTTCAATTTTATTTTTCTTTTCTTTTGAGAGCATTTCAGTACGTGTTGATTAGTGCAAGAATTATGAAGTATGCAATGATATCATAGCATAAATTTTAACACGCGATTAGCATTAGTGTGCATTATAAGTAGACGAATAGTATAAAATAATGGGACGTCAACCATGCATAGAGCAATTAATGGATGGTGCATGTATATACACTTTCGTATCTTTCATTCAAATTGACACGCAACGTTTCAATTTTCATGATAGAGATGGCAAAATATTTACACCATTGAATTGAATGCCGATCGGTGATCTGAGAAATTCAAGACCAAACAGAATAGAAAAAAAAAAAAATAATAAAGTAACATGCTGTTAGTTGAAAACTTGAAATGCGAAGTTTCGAAACAGAAACCAAGGATCTGGCACGTATATCGACTGCTTCCCTTTGACGGTTCAAACTCTCATACATATTCAAATTAAATTACCCAGAATAGGAATAGAACAGAATATAATAGTTTTGAATTTTCAAAGGACAGCTGCATGGCAGCATGAGAGTTTAGAGCATCTACATCCCTAAAACTCTTAGAGTTTCTAAGTAATTATTAACTAATTTTCAGAAATTATAGGCTATGGAGTTTCTAAGGGTTCACATCCCTGAAACTAATTTAAGAGTTTCTAAAATGACACATTAGCAATAAAATAAAATAAAGAAAAAAATTAAGCGAACACCGGCCAATCATTTTGCCAACTCACAGTTTATAAACGATTTCTTATTAAGAAATTCTTGAGCACAGTTGCTAAATAAGAAACTGGTCTACATCCCTGAAACTGGTTTAGAAACTGCCACATCAGATTAGAAACTCTGATAGTTTCAGGGATGTAGATGCTCTTATACCGTACTAACAAGATTCAATATTTGATTTATAATTCCGCTTCTGAATTTTCTAAATAAATATACGAATTAAATACATTTTTAACATTTATCTGATTTATTCATAAATAATTTATGAATTTTAGGAATTTACGAATTACTACAAAACTATGTACATATTATTCCGAATTAATCAATTTCTTTATTAAAACTTCAATATTTTAATACAATTATATATCTATATGCACCAAAAGTCCAAAACAAAACGAATTATTTCTTAATTATACACGCATAAACTATTCAGTTCATATATTTATATGAATTTTAGACCTCGTCGAATTTTTTCTGATTCCGAATTTATTACTAATAATTACAACAACTTGATGATCTTGCACTTAAGTTTTTCATACCTTTGCAACTTTAATTAAGAGTGCGGTTCAAAATTTCAAATCAAATCAAGTTGAACATATAACCTTGATTTTTTTTTTCAAAGACACGTTTACATTCTAAATATTTTCGTTATTTGAGTAACTTTTGTACTGTCGAAAATCATTGATGAAAGAATGCACAAAAAAAAAAAAAAACTTTGTAACCTCATGTAGTCAAGGGCAAACCCAGAGTGTTACAGGAGAGGCAGCTGCTCCTCCCTGGATTTTGAGTTTTAGTGGAGATTTATCGGTTTCGACCGACTTTGTCCCCCTCTGAAATTTTTTTGGCCCCCCTCTGGACGTTTAATTTGTAATTTGAGTTAAATTTAGAGTTAAAATTGAAATAAATTTGTTGAATTTTGATTGGTAATTAGAATTATAAGTCAGAGTATCAGAAATTACAAGTCAAAGCATTGGAAAGTATAAGTTAAAAGCATTATTTTTTATCGAGTACCCAATTGGTTAATGAATTTAAATCCGATTAGATATTTAAATCCGATTCGATATTTTTTTGTCCCCCAGACGAAAATTCTGAATCCGCCCCTGCATGTAGTTGTACAAAACAAACTCAACAAATAGAAATAATATTTCAGATGTTGAAGCATGACTTGTTAAGATGATCCTTTATACTGTTATTTTCACCGACATGTAATCTTCTTGCTTGATTTTGGCGACTGCTGAGTCACCATATCATAGATGCTACTTGATGGACCATAAATTCGATGGCACGATTTCTTATTTGGTGTTATTGAGTATTGACACGAGGAGTAGGGTAGGGAATAGGGGCCAATTATTTGAATTCAGATCCAGTGCAGTAACCCAATTTTTGAATTTTGATCCAAACCGTCAAAGGTGCTCTAACACGAATCTTAAAGAACCTGGACCCCACAAATAATACTGCCCCTGCGCTACCACCGAATAGACACCGTACACGTCTAAACTCAAAAATTGGGTTACTTTAGGGGATCCGGACTCCAATTATTTTATATAAACTGCATCTCATCAAGTTAACGGCTCACAAATCAAAAAGAAAAAAATAAAAGAAAGGGGAAGGGCTCACATTTAATATAATCTCTTCATAACAGATATAATATATTAATCAAATTTTCTAGTTTGTAGAACTTGAATATTCAATTAGAAAAGAACATTAAAATACAAATTCATATTATTATTAGTTCAATAGTTTTCTTCACTAACATTATATTTTTAGTATAAGCTAAGTCAATGTTGTACAAAATAATTGAATTATTTTCCAAATGCAATTACAATTATTGAGACCCGACAAATACCAACTTATTTTGATGCTGTCCAGTCTCCATAATTCATAAGTCAAAGCTTTAGTGATAAAAAGCTAGGGGTGCAAACGGATCGGATATTGATCGAATAGTGGTAAAATTATATCTGTATTCGCTTTTAATTTATGAATACGAATATAGATTGAATATTAGATGGATACGTATGGATACAGATTGGATATCGGATATTCGTAGATATATACATAAATATTTTCATAATATGTAGTAAACTATACAGTATATATCTACTATTTGAATACATATAATTAAATTTTAAAATCATATCCGTATCCGTATCCGCATGGATATTCGAATATCGGATATCTGTATTTAATTTTCGGATACAGATGCGGATACGGTCGGATAATATCCAATCCATTTTCACCCCTATAGAAAGCTGATAATAGTCATTGTGCATAGTTATCTCGCCTGCACATTCTACGGTGCAAATAAACTGTTAGCAACATTTTTGTTTTCAATTGATAAAAATAAATATAAAATGAAACCAGAGTTAAAGGGGTCCAGTATATCATCACCATTGAATTGGTCATGAGCAGTTAAACAACATGAAGGAAACAGTGAGATTAGAGCTAGCATTAAATGATTAATTAGGAACAAGAGTTACTGATATTATTGTAAAACTCATAGGAAAGAAGAGAGCTTAATTAGTACCACAAGTTGTCCATAATGTTTTCTAATGTTCAACACTTTTTTTAAGGTTAACGGTTAGCCTTCTTATGTTCATTAATTAATATAAAATTCAAAATTTAAATGCTGATTTCTAACAATTAAACTTGTATTTCTTCATATGCAATTTGTCAACCTTAAATTTTATAATTTTTAGACTTATTTATTTAATATTAAGATATCAAAACATGAGGACTAATATTTAATCTAGTGACAAAGACAATGTCATCCGTGTGAAAGGTCGCAGATTCATAATCTAATTTAGATATTTTGTGAATATTAAATAATTGTGTGGGGCTTAACCTCCAACTTTTACTCAAAAGGAAAAAAAAAAGAGATCAAAACATGATCACACTATAATTTATCACTTTTATTAGTTTGACTTGTGTGCTTATTTTTTTTTTTTTAGTAAAAGTTGGAGATCAAACTTATCAACTATTTAATATCAACAAAAAATTCTTTTATCCGAATTTCAAATTTGCAATCTCCTATACGGAGAGCATTGTCTTTATCACTAGACTGAAAACTGATTCCCTTGCTCATTTGTTTTTGTAAATTATTTATGAAAAATGAGCTCTATATTAATAAAATTTGTTGTTAGGTTGTCGGAAAATTGCTCATGCAATGACCAGAAATGCGCCCATACCAATTGCGCCGATAAAAAAGAAGGGGGAATTTCTTGTTATCCCCTTCAAAACATTTAATATTACGTACTTCCCTTTTCAAAATTAATAATTACATATTTATCCTTTAAAATTGTAAAAACTCAAATATTTATCCAATCCATCATATACAAGTACAACAATAACTTTATTTAAATTTCTATTTTACCCTTCTTGTTTTTTGCTTGAATGAATTACTAAGCTTTTACTGGAACAAATTGCAATTCCTCTTGCAATGTACCGGGTTTAAAATTACTTGTTTGGTACACTGTTCAGTAAAGGAGAGGCATATCTCTCAATTGTCAAGAAACAAAAAAGATTTAGTCATACTCATACCTGGTGGCTACGTAAAATAAACAGTTCTTATAATTGCAAAAGGCACCAAAAGATAAGCATTTCCTCAATATATTCTCACCATAAGCTGCTGACCTGACCTATAGCAAGAAATAACTAATCTACATTTGTACCTAAGCTTAGTACACGTCAACTCAAAAAAAATCCAACCCAGACCATGAAAGAAAAACACAAGAGAAGTTCGGCTTGAGATTCAACTGGAACCCTATGAATCTGGTACCAATTGTGCCGAGGCAATTAACCAACATAACTCATTGCACAAGGAATCAATCTACTATTGGTTTCTCTAGCACTAATACACACCATATAAACCAATACTATAACGGTTGAAAATGGTACAATAGCCAGTACCGAGAGAAAGAGAGAAAGGAAAGGAGAGAAGGTAAGGGTATAACAGTCCATAAGTGAATTTTAGAGTAAATATTATTATTTTACTGTGTTTGGATATATTATAGAGTTGCATAGGATAGATATGTGAGTTATATTTTAAAGGATAAATATGTAATTATTGATTTTGGAGGGGAAATACATAATATTGAAACTTTTGAGGAATACATAAAATTCCCTAAAAAAGAAAATGAAGGCAATGTTTCAGGTAGCGATTTGTATGGATAAACATCTCTTTTGGTGTTTATAGATGGATTTGACATGGACCGAGGGAATTTTGTGTCTGGAGTCTGGACAAAACGTGTACGGGATAGGGGCGGAGTCAGGTTTTCAAACTACGGAGGTCAAATGAGAATGAGATCAATCGTATAAATTTTTCATGCTGCAAATGAGTTCAATTTTACAGATTACATTTTACTCAAAATTATATAGAAAATTGCATATAAATACAATTTTTTTTTTGAAAATAATGAAGGTCAATTGATCCCATATTCTAAACAACTATGTGCCGCTAGTGCGAGGCTTAAAATTTGATCATTATAGCAAATGAATTATTTCTATAATAATAAATAAAATAAAATAAACGTGAAAGAAATAATAGTTGAAAAATAATTTAATTTCGTTGCGCGAAAATTCTAGTATAAATATAATGCATAGATGTAGATAATAATAACAAGCAAAGATGCGCACTTTCTTGTCTAAAGTTAAGTGTTAACTTGGTCTTGGGTTTTGTTCTGACATAGCCTTGTGTTTTGCATCTTCTTCTTTTTAATGATTGGCGGTAATGCTAACAAATATATTGATGAAAAAAATTTATTTACACAAGATTTCTAAGACTATCTCTATTTACAGCTCATTTACAGTAGATCTTCTTAAATTGGCTCTCCCATTAGGCAATCTCAATTGCCGTGTCATTTATTAAGAAATGCACCATGTTAACTAATTTTAACACCAATATATATATGGTAATATGGACCACGTTGATGCATTTATATTTTAATTGTGATGCACAATGAGTTAATGATAACTAAAACAAAAATATTTTTAAACAACTTTTATTTGACTTATCATTATTCCAATTCTAGCCAACAATACATGTTGTGTATTCTTAAGAAATTAGTATCAGCTATATAAAGGGTCTTTATAAAGGATCCTAATAAAAATAATTTCAATAATGATTTATAAAAGATTTATTTATAATATTTTTGTTAAAACTAGGAATGTCCTATATATTCCATTTTCTGATAGTTATATATTGATAAGTGCAATTAGTAAAATATAGTGGGATCTCATGGTAATTCTTTAGCAAATGTGAGTCAGCCCTGATGATATTGATTGTGATTAGTACATGGCGTTTTTTGAAATAGATTTCATGATATCATGGCATTCTAGTTGGCATTGGATAGCACTCTTCAAATTTTGGCTAGCTGTGAAGAAGCAATTACAAGGAATAGGGGTGCTCATCGGTTCTAGGCAACTAAAGTTATAATTCGGTTTCTAAAATATAACCGAACCGAACCGAACCAAAATTTTATTTCGGTTTGTTCGGTTCAAACCAAAATATATTAATTTTTTTATTCAAAACAATTGATTTATAATAAACCGAAATATATTAAGAAATAAATCGGGTATTAAGAAATAAACTGAGTATTTAAAGCAATTAATTAAGAAATAAACTGGGGTATTAAGAAATAAACCGGGGCAGTCCCGACCAAATTCATAATATATAAAAGTTCAGTCGGTTCGGTTATTTCGGTTTCGAAAATTATCAAACCGAACCAAACTAAAATTATAATTTGGTTTTAAACAACAAACCGAACCGAACCGAACCATTAAACCGAAAAAACCAAACCATTTGGTCCAAACTAATTTGATTCGGTTCAAAACCGACTAAACCGACACAGTGAACACCCCTAACAAGGAATGCCGAGTTATGGAGTTATTGCGTGTTGTAATGTAATGTGTTGTGACCTGTGACTTGTGACATGTCCGTATAATAGAGGTTGTTATGTAAATTGAATGTAAGATATGCCTGTTGTGATTGATAGAGATAGAAGTTAGCAGGGTGACTTAAGTACAGGACAGTGTACAGTACTGTAAAAATATTTGTCTTATTAGTGACAAGTGAGTATGGCCACTTATTTAAAAATAAATAAAAAAATAAGAAGCAGAGGAAGGAATTCTCTGTTTTAGGAAGAAGAGCAAAATGGTGAACAACTGAGTTAATTTAATAAAAAAAAGTTCGTTTAAATTAATTTTATGGGGAAATATAAAAGAAAAGAATTTACAAATAAAAAAAGTCTCTGATTTCTATAATTGGATGGAGAAATATAAAAAGGAAAAATTCGATGGAAATATAGCCAATCTTGTAAGAAAAAAATTAACAAGAGTTGTGAAGGCTCATAAAGACAAAAACAACATTAATTGTTTGGATCAGTTGTCCAATCACGAAGAGGGCGTGAGTAAAATAACATTTTTTTTTAAAACCAGTCAACCTACATTCATTGTCAATAAATGCAAAAGAAACAAGGGAGAAGTTGATGTCTATTATGAAATTATATATTTATTATCTTAAATTCCATAATTACGTATGTAACTCACATATTTATTAATATAATTTAAATATATATCAAATATGTTTAAAATTCAAATTAATTATATTTGAAATTATGAAAACAACAATTAATCAAGAATTAATATCATCCGCCATGTACACTCTCTCTTCATCTAGACAGTCAGTATTCTCTCTCTTAATTATATATCTACATCTACATATTTACTCCGAGCTCCCATCTAGGTCTCTTTTTCTCCTCTGGCATGAGTTCCGACCCTTCTAGGTTTTGATGCTTCTTCCACTACGTATTCCATAGCCGATAGTGATTGGATTGATATTAGAGAAGCGGAAGCCACAAACGTCAAAGAGGACGAGAGAGATAAGAAGAGGTTTCAGTGCTAAAGAGGACATGACAGAGAGATGATGAGAGATTTTAGTGCCGAAGGAAAGAGGAATGAGGGAAGAGACTAATTAAGTAATTAATTATATAATATATAATATTAAACATAATTAATCTCATTTTTTATTAAATGAATAAATATGTGAATTATTAAAATTTAGAATGATAAATACATAATTGTACAATGTTAGATGATACATATGTAATTTTATAGTTTTTGAGTGGTATATATGAAATACTTCCAAAAAACAATATAAAGCCGGCAACAAATTTAAGATGAAAAGTTTGTTTATCATCATTATTTTATAATATTAAATTAATGACAATACATGAATCTTTATCTAAGATGCTAAAATTCGATACGCTTCGCTAGAACTGATTTCAATGAAAATAAAACAAAATTTGAAATCAGATTGGCTTAAGCCGCAAAAGTATATCAAATTATTTTCGTCATGTTTAACTTGATAACAAATTGAGTCTAAATTTTCTCAAAAATATTTCCCCGTACCTTGTGAATAACTTAATAAATGAATTTGCTTTCTTTGTGAATTTCTTAAAGACAATTTCATACAATTTCCTTTAAAATAGTTTCACTATCAGAGATACTCTATCACTTTAAAGATGATGGCTCAGATGCTCATTGTTTCTATGCTCTAATCATATCCCACATTATTATTTCCGATTTCAAAATCCAAACAGAAATACCTCAGGCTGGAATCGCAGTTTGATAAAAATCGAATTTCTCAAATAAAAATGGTTATTTGGTTTTATTTTTTGAAGATGGTAAAAACAAAAAATTCAGTGTTATGTGATTGTAATATTTTCTGGTTGTATGTCTTTAAATGAGGAACGATTTGGATTAATCATTGCAATAATTTAATCTCTAATTGTAAGTGTTTCTTTTGTTCACAACTATTTTTGCTACGGCGACAACATTATAACAATTTCCAATTTAACAATAATTCTACAAAACCAGTGGGGATGGTCGATGCTGCGCAGGCGCTGTTAAAAGGAATTTTCTCAAAAAAAAAAAAATCGATAAATCATGTTAATTTCCCCCGAACTTTCAAAGGAACAAACAAACATGTAGAGGAAATCATAGAAGAAATACACAATTGCAACTGAGATACAGCAACAGGCTGTAGAACGCCACGCACAAGAATACTGGCTTCACCCGGCACCCAGAGAGCTTTGCTCCTAATTAGATGTCACTTTAATTTCCTTTTCTTTTCTCTTTACATTAACAAACTTCCCATTCATCTTATAGCTCAGATGTTCTGAGCTAATTTTTCTTTCACTTACTAATATCTGTGACCTAAATTAATATATGCAAATAGAAGCATGACCTCTATTTTTTCTCCAAAAAAAACATAATAATTCTACAAAAGCGTTCCCGTGTATAGAGCAGTGTTGTAAATAACGGTATGTGGTCGTCGGACGGACATGGTACCGCTAAGCGATTAATCTGGAATAATCGAAAATAATTAGTTGATTAGTCGAGAAAATCTATGATGATTTGATCACCACCAACGACTAATCAGCCAATTAATCAGTCTAAACTGACGTTTTTTACAACAGTGATTAGATGTCAGTTTGATAGAATGTATTAGAATTGAAAAAAAAAAAAAAATCCGTATTTTGTGGCTCACTCGACAGTCGACATCATAGTTTGCATATACGCTCTTCAAAATGTCTTTTATTTTTGTCGTACTAATATTTTTCAATTATCCATTAAATAAAAAGCAAATAAAATTTTCCAAAGAAAAATTTGGTTTATTGCTGTGCGATAACAGAACATGACTCCTCTCTAGGGATTAGCAATTAAAATAACCACATTGAACAGTATGGTATATAATTGGTATCCTAAATCTGTCCTGTATTTGTGCACAAACGGAGAAGAAACAGAACAACCAAGGATCGGCTTGGAATCTCTTCAATTGTATGCAATTCTATGGATCACTGATACAGAATATATCACCAGCGACGGTTGTAAAGTATCATCAGTGACGGTATTAATACTGTCAGTATATGATAAAGGAAATTAGTCATTTGTTGTTACCAGTTACGTGACATGACTCACGTATCGCATAATATGATTGTTCTTCACCACTTTATTCACGTTACATCACATGACTAATTTTTTCAACATTATTGCTAATTATAATTTATTTTATAATAGTTTGTTAATTTTTAGTATATTTTGTTATTATATTTTAAACTTACTTAAAACTGAAAAACAATAAATAAATGTGATCAGCCACATCACATTTGATCAAGTCACGTGTAATCACTTGTGATATAACTGTCCTATACTATTTTAATCATGTCACATCATTTCACATCAAGTCACATTTTTCCTTTATAACTGAATTAAAAATATCATGTTGGTAGAATTAAACTTTGGTATATTGACAAAAACAACTTCATTTTCGTAGTTTCTAAATTTAGAGTAGAATTTTTTTGTGAATTATTAAATAGTTTAGTGGATTGATCTTTAACTTTATATTCAAAATAAGCTATCATGTGCTTTGTGTAATTATTGTGGTTTGTTTTTCTTAAATCTCATCACAATTGGTAAAAAATTAATAAACTATGCATTTATTCCATAAAGCATTATTGAGATTAAATTCGCACATAATTCGTGTCTCGCTTGTAACTCACTCGTTAAAAAATCGCTAATAACTCGCTCATTATCAACTCACTCATTAACTTAATGAATCGAGCATGAGCATATCCTAACTCGCTCATTAATAACTGAGTTACATGAAATCATGCCACATCCAATTCCAACTAGTTCCCAACTGGATCCAAACTCAAATTAAATTGCGTCTGGTTGTACAACTCGCCATGTTAGTATGCCAATATTATTTATTGGAGGAAATTGCTATCACTTATCAGTTTGTCTAGAAACAACAAAACTCGAAACAAAATTCAAAATTGCTATATGCTTGATTTCTTAACGAGTTGCTTAACGAGCATAAGTCAACTTGAGTATTTAACGAGCTGAGCATGAGCACAGTTGTCAATTCAGTACTGTCTTCTTAACTCGAGTTGATTCGCTCATTAACTTAATAAACCGAGCACGAGTATACTCCAACTGGCTCGAACTTGGATCATTAGCAGCCCTACATGTTGCCAATAGTAGTCCCTGTCATAGTCACAAGATTCGTAAATTATTGGTGAATAATTCATTTTTTTTTTGTGATAACGAACCGAACGCCGAATTATTCAATTGACCGAACTTTGACCGAATAATTCGCAAAATTTACGAACTTTTCCCGAATTTTTCTCAGAATATTTTCTTTTAGGTTTTTTTTTCTTGCTTCTTTGTAGGATTAAGATATCTAATTCGGATAATTCCGAATCATTTCCGAATTACACCCGAATTATTTTCAAATCACGAATTTTTGACCTCGCCAAACCGAACCCAAATAATTAATTTGTCACTATTGTCCCGGCTACTAGTAGATTAATTAGAAGTCAACTAACGAAGGTAACAGCTAAGACACTGTAGATCCCAACGGACATATAAACTCTCCATATTTTTATGAAATGGAGATAATTAATAACCTCTGTTGTCCATTTTTTTTTCATTCTTCCATCTCTCCAATTATGTGTTTGATATGACTTCTCTCTCTTTGTTTTTTTTGTTGAGGAAAGCAATCTTATTTGTTGAATCACAAAAAAAAATTATGTACCTTGTCTTCTTCTCTTTTAAATGTAACATGCACCCTTATGCAGCACACCAATTTAAGGAATTTTAAATTATCTCTTCTTTTTACGCCTTTTTTTAATGCAAAGACGAGGAATTTCAGGCCGATAAATCACTATGTCGTTGTGGAACCATTCAGATCTTGGATCAGTCTATGAAAAATTAAGGTCATAACTCATAACAACCGTTGTAACGGAAAATAAGAACACAAAAGCACTACCGAAATCATAATTTTTTTCTCCAGTTAATATGGTTCCTTTAATAACCGGTCAAATTGTAAATTTATAATGCACATGGTCCTAACTGAAAAGAGAAAAAGATCTAATTAAGACAAAAAGGGCAAAGAAAAGAAAATCTCTCCTAATTCTATGAAAATCGATACCCATTGGTATTATGACTCACTTCCTTCAACCTCGTCAAAGGTAATACAAGAAGAAGTAATACAAGAAGAGGTAATACAAGAAGAAGAACTTGATTCCTCTGATGAGATACCAACCAATAAATCTACGAATGCTTGAATTATGAATGCATGATTCTTCTTCCCATTGACTCTTAGGTACCAGACCAGCAATTCCTCTAACCGGATCCAGTCAGTTAACCCATGTGCTGCCACCATTTCCTCCATGGAAATCCTGAAATCAGTATACGGGTCTGTTGACTCCATTGCCATGGGAAAGCTCTCCTTAAACGGTACACTGCTCTTTTCTGTCTTTTCTTCCTTCAAATTTTCACCTTTTTGGGTGTTCTCTAGGATTAAACAACTGGTACTGTTTGGTTCAAAGAAGAGGCGGTCCGAGTGTATTTGGTGCAGAATTACGGATTCTTCGGGCTCATCAATGGAGGATGTCGTCTCCAGCTCGGCCTCGGTATCAATCTCAATCTCCTCTTCGGAATAAGCACTGTCTAGGTACATTGAGTTCATGGTTTTGTAGATTGCATCACTGTCGCCGGTACCGGTACCAATACCAGCTCTGAAAGAGCTGGTTTTGGGGTATTTGCACGAGAGAAAAGATGTCAAGCCCTTGCCCATGTGTGTATTGTGTGTGTTAGTCTTAGAACCAGAGAGAGAGAGAGAGAGAGAGAGAGAAGGGCAATTGAAGTAATGGAGAGGAAAGGTGAGTCTTTAAAGAAAAGCGAGATGTGCATGAAATTCTGGTAGGGTCAGTCATGTGGGCATTCAATGAGAAGAGGATTGTTTGTTGTGTTCAAGTGTAGCATTTAATGTTTGAACATATCCATTGAATACTGGGTACGTATTTGGGTTCATCCGTTCATGTTAATTCGGTGCTAAATGTCTAGCGATATATATATTTTTTGGTTTTTCTTTTAACAGCACTAAGGAGCAGACCAATCCTAAAAGGTATTTATTAGTTAATAGTACCAAAGTTTCCGGGACCTGCTACATGTATCGCTGTACAGTGGGCATTAAAAAATATTTGGACTCTTTTAAGAAGACCCAATTTCGTTCATGAATGTACGGCAAATATATTAAAGAGGAGTTTGCAAATGTAGGAGTTGGGGTTGTTGTACTATACATGTTGTTATGTTTTTTTTGAAGCTTTGTTCTGACTATTTATGTTATTCATGTGCCTGTCTATTTGTTTGGTTGGGACTTCAATGAGTCAAAAATTGAAGCCATCTTTTCATGCTTCCCATTTATTTTGTCCAATGTCTGCTCGCTTCGAATTCAATATATAGCTAAGTAAACACATTCTGTTCGAGCATGGAGTTCAAATCACTAGCTAATTAATATTCACAACAGATTTTTCTATTTGAATTTTGAACTTGTGATCTCTCACACACGGAGGACATTAATTACTTTTACCAGTACAAGATGTCTAAATCAAAGACTGGTTCTCAAATAAACATATTCTAAATTAGATAAACATTTTGAAGGGATGTTATAGTTAGACTCAAATTAACTAGACTTGTGCCTATCTTCGAGGCACTTCATCTATAAATGATTTTGCGTATTATTGTGGAAATGAGAATTCTTACAACCTTTCAACCACACACACATCTCTCTCTCTCTCTCTCTCTCTCTATATATATATATATATATATATGAGGGCTCAAATGCTCCATTACTTCATATTACAATTGTACCTCAACATTTTTATTTTCAATTTCAAAGTCGAAACAAAAGATCTGAACCACTCAACACGATATACACGTTAAAATGTGCTTAGGGATCAAATTTTATATTTTTTTTTATTTTTTTACATTTTTTTAAGATAGATACAAAATCACTGTTTTTAGGAAATTGTGGACCATCTAAAAACAATGATTTTGTACTTATCTTAAAAAATAAAAAAAATCCAAAAAATTATAAAATTTGGTCTCCAATCATATTTTTAACGTGGATATCATATTGAGCTGTTCGGATCGTCCGTTTGAACTTTGAAATTGAAAATAAAAATATTAGAGTACGATTAGGGCATAAAGTAATGGGGCATTTGAGCCCTCCTCTATAAACTGTATATTGCATATACATGGAGAGTCGAGAGATGGAGTAGGGGTAAAATATTAATTTCTACTAATTCTTTGATGGATATTTGTATGGGTTAACTTTAATTTAACAATCACTAATTTAGTTAGATATTTTTTTTAATATTAAAAATTAAAAAGTTTGACCTCCATTAGTACAATCACTATAATGTGGTGAATTGAAAGAATAGTAAAATATGAGTGATTCTTAAGGTTTAATGGCAATGAATTCAATAACAAAATTTTAATCGTTAAATTTGTAATGGCAAAAATATTTTTAACATATCTAATTTTGCGCAAAATCTTCTTATATACATGTTTTTATTTGGTACTCCGTGTATTTGACCTTTAGTATGGCGAGTGCATGCTTTTTTCCAATGATAAAGTTTTATAATTACAATGTTGTTTTATATTTTTTTTGGTTGGCCTTTCTGCATGCAATGACCCCAAATTTGGTGCATGTTAAATAATTTAAAAATAGTTAGAGATCGAACTGTCCAATATATAATGCTTTATATCCTACCCGTCCGCTTATGCTCCTCAGCTAACAGGTAGATGTTTCTTCTTTGTCTGGTTCTGCTTCTCAGCTTACCTGTTGGGAACTACTTTGTTTCTATTTAGAAGACATTTGTTGTTTACTGTTTAGTTTAATTATATATGCTCTATGGACACTGTTACATAGCACAATCCCATTTCCCAGCGGCTCCAACACATACACGTAACACGACAAAACAAAAGAATCCATTCATTAGAGTGTGTTATAAACTTATAATACACAAATGAGGCCCCTAAATTAGGATTTAGTGCTGCTGCTTTTACGCAAGAATTTTTCTCTTTGCTGTTAACTAAGGCCATTAATGGATCAAAAGCAGAGAAAACTTATTTCCTTCGCTCATTACAATATTTTAAGATCACAGTCAATGAAATACTAGAGTTTTAAATTAAGCCGAGAAAAAAAATAGTTGTGGGGATAACTCCTCAATATTCCTTTGGTCTCATGGAATCTAGCAATATTATTATTTGCTCTAGCACATGCAAAGTTGACCTCCCATTCCGAGGAATTTTGTCGCAACTATAAGCCCAAATAGTAACCTTTTAAACCTAAAATTAAAGTAAAAAAAAACCTTTTTTTTATTAAGGGTAATTTTAGTATACATTTGACTTTTATAGTACATCTAGCTATTAGGATATATAAATTTGAGTAATATTATTTAAATTACAAAAATTAAAATTATAAATGTGTTATCTATTATTTATATAGCACATATATCGAATTTCGGTCAAATTTGGTTCCATCCTATTGCATGCTATCATGAAGTTGCTAAACCCAAATAAATTTTCTAATACAATTATTATATCATGTTTATATATATTTATTCTGGATTTATATGCTTTTTGTGATTAAAATTTTTAAATAATTTCCTATGGTGTAAAGTGTATATAGATACGGTTCTGCAACCGTGTACAATTTATCGATACTTTCAAACACAATGTGTATGAACACTGTTGTGGAACTGTGTGTCATAATTAGCGTTAGCTGACAACTTTTTAAATTGCTTACGGGAACTTAGTTTTCCATATAATTCAGTCAGAAATTTTTTCATTTCCCTCAGACCCCCTTTTTCATAAATAAGGATTGTTCATCCTCACGGATCCCTAACAAATTGAAAAGCTGGTCTTGTACATTCACCCCATCTGTAATTCCCGTTACTGGAGCCCCCGTAATGGACAAACCCCACAAACATCTCACGTCCTCTAACGTAGCTGTAATTTATTTGAATAAAAAATTATAAGCAATTTCTTTATTTGACTTGTCATTAAAATATTAAAAATAACTATTGTATTTGAATTAGTGTAGTTAATACCTATCATCTCTCTGTGTTAGTGTTGGTGTCCTAGACCCAGATCATATGTATGATATGTTTAGTTTATTAGTGAATGATTTTATCATTTTGTACCTTGAGTATTCATATTAGTGGATCATTTGAGTTGATGACTTAAATTGTAGAACTTCACAATGAATAAATTTGTTTACTCTTAAATGTCCCTTATCTTGGTAATCAGCAAGGTACACTGGTTGACCATATAAGATAAATGTAGTGATTAGATAATGGCCATGTTTTACAGGTTATACGATAAGGAGTTATCGATCTAATCACACATGTGCATACATGGAGATGTATGGCACTGGACAGACCTAAGAATGAAATATCATATGGATTGTGTTCTGTGTCATTGATATTTCATTGTGTCTAGAATTTTTTGGTTGAGATATTTATTTTTCTTACATAAGGGATATGTATTGTTGGTACTGTCCAACGCTCTTTTTAATCAGGAGTTATATGTTAATATAAGCGATGATATCTCTGGGCCCCTTGATAAAGTTTGTATTATGTGCATGCAATATGATTATATGATAATCATATCATAATTAAACTTAAGGAAATCAAGAAAGAATAATTAGTAAGGATGACACATTCCGACCTTACGATTATTTGGATATCATGAGGCAAGGAATTGACACAAAAACATTTTAATATTACAGGATCGTGATTTTACATTGTGTTTTTTCATCCACATCATTTGGGTAATCAATACGCTAGTTGTTCATTGATTTATAGAATTAAAATGTTTAATTCCATTGCCATAATGATGGGATCCCATGGGGTCACACCATATGAAAGATTAAAAGAAAATATATTAATAAAGCATATGTGAGATGTATATAATATGTGCTATGTTAATTATAAGGAGTTATAATTAATTTGTACAAATTATAAGTTATTAATATATGAACAATTTTTATGACATAGAGATGTTGTAAAATAATCCTAGTAATATTTAAAGTATGTGTGACATATTTTAAATGACTTTTGACACATGAGAGATGCATATAAATTAACATAGAATATTAATTTATATGTTGGCCTTTTAATGTATAAGATTATGTACTTAATTAAATATTAATATGATTAGTATGTTTAAGCCCAAAGCCCAAATATATGCTGGAGAGAATTGATTAGTGATGGCATGATTTAAGGAATATTTAAATATGTCATTAAACCTAATCAATTTCATAAAAGAGGAGAGAAATTTCGGAACAGTTTTTTAGGTAATTTTGAACAGAAATTTGAAAGGGCAAACATTAACTATTCTGGATGTTTGACCTATGTAATTTGATGCCCTTTGAGTCTAGAATCCAACAGAAAAAGTTTCAAGTCGTTTGAAGTTACCTAGAAGAAGATATAAGAGTTTTAGTACCGAAAGGTCAAAAATTCTGCCTATCATCTCTTGGCCGAAATATGTTCTTTTCTCTCATTCTCTCCCATTTTCTCTCACGTGTTGAGATCTAGAATTCTCTAAGATTTTTCAGAAATTAACAAGAGGGTTAAACTAGGATTAAGGTTCTACTTGTTAATCTCTCACTAGACTTAGAGATACAAGTATTTCTTTAATCATTTGAAGGGCTAAGGCACAACCACTGTTGAAAGAGAAAGGGAATAAGAAGTTGCTAAGCGAGACAACCCTTCTTGATTTGATTTGGAGATCAAATCTAAGGTATTATGTTATCCCCTTCTTGATTAGGCTAATTAAGATTGTTTCTTGCACTTACAATAACTAGATCGTTTGTTTTGAGTCGAATAAAATTTTTGTTTTATTCCTTGTTATCTAAGCATTAAAACTTTCACTCTGAAAGGAAGATGAAAGGTGTGCGTCTCAGGATAGCATCGCTCGACAAGTCCATGTATAAGTGCCGCATCAATGGCGATATCAGGCGTGACTGCGATCTGGTATAAGCCCAATCGAATCAAATACGGCGCATATTTCTCATGGTACTCGCAATGCATCCGATATTGTTTGACGTTTAAAACCTCCGAACTCTACATTATAACATAAATAGGAATTATAATATGATTTGATTCTGACCGAGTTATCAAAATTCAAATAAGTAAATGCTTACCTCCTTAGAAGCCTCAGATACCCTATAATGGTTGTGAGGTATCCACAACAATTGGCTAAACACGTCTTGCATTCTTCCCATCTCTCTCTCTCTCTCCTTGATCAGGTACTCCGTTTGCCATACTATAAAATTCATCGAAAATGTTCATTTCCTAAATTATCGTAAACTATTTTGGAATTTCTTAAATTATTCTAAATATTTTGGAATTTTTTAAATTATTCGGATAATATTCTAAAACTATTTTGGAATTTTCTAAATTATTCGAACAATATTCTAAATCATTTTAGAATTTCCTAAATTATTTGAACAATATTCTAAACCATTTTGGAATATTCTAAATTATTCGAACAATATTCTAAATCATTTTGGAATTTGGTAAATTATTCTAAACCATTTTGGAATTTTCTAGAATATTCTAAACCATTTTGGAATTTTCTAAAATATTCTAAACCTATTTTGGAATTTCCTAAATTATTCGAACAATATTCAAAATTATTTTGGAATTTTCTAAAATATTCTAAACCATTTTGGAATTTCCTAAATTAGCGTTAGAAATATTCTAAACTATTTTGGAATTTTCTAAATTATTCTAAACCATTTTGGAATTTTTTAAATTATTCGGATAATATTCTAAGCCATTTTGAAAATTTCTAAATTATTCGGACAATATTCTAAACTATTTTGGAATTTCTAAATTATTTGGACAATATTATAAACCATTTTGAAATATCCTAAACTGATTTACTATTTTCTAAATTAAATAGTAAATTAAAAATTAAAAATACCTGAACCGAAGTGCCGATCAATATGACAGTCAGAGAGACGCGGAGAGACGAGAAGAGAAAAAGGGAGAAAGAGAGATACAAGAAGAGACAGGGAGACAGTGTGAGGGATAGAGGAGGAGCCGAGTCGTATAAATAGGGAAACTCCGAAACTGCAAATAAATTTTCCGGTTTCATTAAACCGCAGTTTTAATCTTCGGTTTCTCAAAACCACAAATTTTATCCCCGGTTTTGAAAACCTGAATCCGCAAATTTAATCTCTGATTTCTAAAACCGGTAACTTATTATGCGGTTTTGGATAGCCTAGAACCGGAAATTTTGTTTCCGGAAAGTTGGCTTAGAACCGGAACTTTTTCTCCAGTTTGGGCATTTTTTGAATTCTTCAGTGTCAAGGTGTAGTTTTTGAAATTAATTAATAATTTTGGATATTAATAAAAATTTCGGGTCAAAGGTCGAGTCTCTAGTATACCTTAAAAAACATACATGGGCAGTCATTATTGATTTAATTAGATGATAAATTATTGATAATAAAAGTTTTATGATAATGATATTGTTGTAATATGCATTTATCACCATATCTTAGAGAATTAAGCATGGCTAAAAAGAAAACATTCTTTTTTTCGCATTATATGTATGAATAAAGTAAATATTGAAACCCTAAATTAATAACTAAATTTAAAAAATGTAAATTATAAAACTTGATACAATATAAAATCAATTATGTAAGTGTTTAAATAAAGATCTAATTACTTTCCTAAAATCTAAATTATATATAAAATTTGTTAAAAAAATACTATAACATATTACATTTAGCCTTTTAATATTATTCTTAATTTATTAGATGTCCTAAAATAAAATAAGAAATCTAAAAAAGTAATGTACTGAGTCCGCTAAACTCAATTGTAAATTCGCATCCGATTCGATGGAAGCCCGTTTGCCTCCGGCTCCGTTTAGACAATTTTCCTTTTTGTCGATTGAGTGCTGATTTTATTGCTTCTATCGGACTTTTGGTTTTGGCAGGATCCACTATGATATTGGGTAGATTGGTTATTCTGTCTAATTTGGTACCTTTTTGTTCCCAAAAGGTCACACTAATTTCCAACTTTTCCAGCTTTGGAAGCAAGCACAACCTTCTAAGTTCCTCTTTAACAATGTTCTCTTCTTATTCCAATAATTATTTTGCTTATAATTCTATCCCATTATTTGCAACTCCCAAACATAGTGTCGTTTGTTTTAATGGCATGACACTTGGGAGATCAGGATTTGGAGAACCTTTGCAACTTGACATTTATTCTCTTTAGCTCATGCACCAACCGCTCTCTATATAGTTTTATGTACAGAATATTATATTCTGTTAAATGACTTTATAATTACAAACTTGACTCTTTATATGCTATTACATGTTGTTTTCCAAGAAACAACATCAACAAAAATTATTTTTAAAATAATGATTGGTATCTGTTATTTGGATATAATCTCCTTATTTTAGATTTAGCAACGGCTAGTTTATTGGATGAGCCAATCTGAAAATTACAATGATTTGTAATGATTGGTGCCAGTACAATACTTAGAATCCAGTGCTGTAAATACGGTATGCGCTCGTCTGACGGACGAGATGTTGTTAAGCAATTAATTGGTAAGCGACCGATTAATCGGAGTTTTACGGATAATTGTGTTTTCATTGAAGTTATGTGCATATAATTATAATTATTAAAAATGATTAATTTAACTCATTAAACTTATCAAATAAATTTATTTTAACTTAGTTTCATTGTTAATTAATAAAATTTTATGACATTACCATTTAGAAAAGCTGAGATAAAACAAGCAGTATAGTGCGTATAACATATAGATGCAAAAAAAAATAATGAAAATGACCAACTAATTGGCCATATAAACAAAACAGACAATTTGTAACGGTTTGATCACTGCCAACAATTAATCGGTTAATTAGTTGGATCAAACGGCCGTTGTTTATTTACAAAAAAACTTACATCACTGCTTGAATAGTATGATATGGCTACATGAATCATATATGCATATGCGGAAATGCGGAGATTCATGAACATCATATGCAAATGTGGTTAATAACATCTGCTCAAGATAATATATAATAAATATTATGCAAAATTGAATACGCGGGATTATTACCACCGGTAACTATGTTCGGATGGCCAAAAATTTTCTGATCGAGTGATTTTCTATCTATTTAAAAAATAGTAAAATATTTTTAAATAATATAAAATTTGATTGGAAATATACTTTTATATGGAGATTGTCTTGCGTTGTAAATTTTAAAATAAAGATATGAATTCATATCATGAGTTTATCTTTACTATGCATATTAGCGTAGCTCCACTCTTTACATATTATGTTTTTCATCACCGTGAAATATATTTTACATTTTTTATTGTAAAATATAAATAACACTTCTGAAGAGATAAATTATAATGAAACAACGCAAGACTTTAAATCTTTGATTCTAGTATATATATGCGAGTAGAATTAGGGCGTTTTTAAGTTTATCAAGTTGTTTTGTGAATTTAATTCTAAAATTTATCGGATTGACTTCAAACAACGAATTTAAACTGTTGAAACCGATCTACCTTACGAGTGATGTGTCTACATACAAAAATTTAAAATTATAGAATTAATTTAGTATAAGTCCAACGGTCAAAATTAGAAGGTTTTTAAATTAATTTTAATTCATTCATTTTTTGAATAATTTTTTACCACTTAACTCTATACAAAATTAATTCAAAAAATTCTAATTTTTACATGTAGATGCATTGATCATAAGATACGTAGATCAGTTTTAATGGATTCGTTATTTGAAACCAATCTGATAGATTTTAGAGTTAAGTTTACAAACAAGTTTGATAAACAATTTTGTAAGAAGCTGCTAATTAACCCTGGCCAACCCATGACAATTTTGATAAAGGTGACCTGAACCCAAGTTCACTAAATTAGGCTAAAATCGTTAAGTCTCTACTCGGAGTATATGGGCTCAAACTACACAAATACTCAGCTCTTGTTCAAAGGTTTCCAGAATTGAAAGAGAGATCACCTCCACGGGCCCAATATGTTAGCATGCGGTTCAATAGTTGAAAATGACAAATTTTAAACGGATTGGGATTTAACATTCTTCCCACATGACTGACCTAAATGAGGCCCAAATTTTAAGGCTTGACGAATTTGGGCCGGTGTAGTTCACATTCTAAAATGTTTGTACCATACATGTCAAGAACACAAAGCCCATATCGCCATAGGTACCTCAATTTTTGAGTTCGAATCCGATCCGTTCCTTATATACTAGTACAAAATTTAAAGGGAATTTGTGCATTACAGATTTGAAAAAAATAGTGCATTATCTCATAGGATAAAAAAAAAAATATTGCCTATTTATTCTGAAAAAAAAAAGTTGATTTTGTCTTTCTTTACTGAGTGGTACATTATTTGTCAATTTTCAGTTTACAGAGAGACCTAATAGGACGCCATTGTCGGAATAGAGCTAACGGCTTCTAATGGGGTGGTTCAAATTAAGCATTGCAGATTCTACTCTGAAAGGTCGGATTTAGCGTGACTCCACATTTATTCATCAACTATTAGGTCTCTTTGTAAACTGAAAGGCCAGATTGTAGTTTGACATTAAATATCTGAATCTAATACGAATAAAATGTTCCAAGTGCAAATCCACATCAATTACTTTACCATATTCTGAATTTGAATTTGAATATTGATCTTTATTCAAAATTTTCAAAAACAAGATCCGGGACATAAATACATCTCAAATTGATACAGAACATATTGCCGAAGATTTTATGGGCCGAAATAAATTCAGGATATAAAATTCATGATTATGAAAACTTACTGATTTTTCCGAAATTTATTTTTTCGGTCAAAACAGAGAATTTTTACTAATTTTTATGTTTCTGCAAAATTCAATGTTTTGGCCCAATATTTTTTTTTGGGGGCTGGAAATTATTTTGGCCAGAACAGATGAAGGGACACAAATTTTTATCTATCTAGACAGTTATTTGTATTTTCAGTTATACTGAATCTAGTCATCCTATAAAGAATTTCTGGATGTATCTTATCAGATTATCAAGTAATTAAAGGCTAATTTCAGGTTGTTTGGATATATTGAAATTTGGAAGGCTAATTTTTTATTTTTCTCTCTAAAAAATTTAAAACAATTTCATCCTTGTGATGTATCATGTCAAGAGGTATTTAGACAATACAAAGGTATTCGATCAATTTCGAGGATTTTGAATCAATATAGCGAGCCTTTACTGAAAAAAATTCAGATTGTAATATATTTGAGTGCCTTGTGGAAGCACTGAAGGCTCCACATAAAAAACTATTGTGCGAATTCGTATTCTCTCAAGTTATCTAAGGGTAGAATTACTAAATACAGACCATTCTTTAATAACATGGCATGAATCTCAAAGCGGTCCTCCTATATTTACAATAGACACGAAATTTTTTTTTATCTAACTGAGATTAAATCCAGACCGTTCTTTTACGTATTGTAGGTGTAGTGTATAATAATTAAGAGATATGTTTCCCTGTTGAGAGTTGTTAGTTGACGTTCTAGTGGGTTTGATGAATATAATGGGGATTAGATGGCATATGAGTGTTGTAAAGGTTAGAGGTCAAGCCATCCAATTATTTAATATCTACAAAGATTCTTCCATCCGGATTCCAAACCTGCGATCTCCCATTCGGAAGATATTGCCTTTGTTGCTAGACAAAAGGCTTGTTCTCATTGGATTATAATTTTAACAAAAAAATGTCCTTACAAATTTCGATTGTATATCAACAAATGAATTTTTGGTCTTGGATAACAAAATCTTCTCATAAAATAAATATTTTTAATACGGTTGGATGTGAAACAAGTTGCTTACTAGAACCAACCCTTCTCTTCCTTCCATAAAGCATCCGGTGGTGTACAATGTCCCATGCTTAGTTATGAAAAAAAGAAACAGAGACAAAATTTTCTAATAAATCTATTATAGTTTTCAGCTGTCGAGGAGGTTTATCGGTTTAACTTTCGAAATTTATCATATGATGATGAACTCGAGCGAGATCTTATTTTTTTTTCAGATGATGGATTTGGTCTATTGGTTTTAAATTTAAATACCAATGTGTCAATATTTTCTTTATTTTTTTAGTTCTTTTAGTATATCAAGAATTGAGAAATAAACTATTTTGGTACATTCATTAATTTTTCATAAAAAATATTTAATCTCTAATATTTATACAAATCGAACTATAAAATTTTAGAAACTTAAACGCTGGGCTAATCAATTATATACTACTAATTAGTTGGTTTAAATTCGGTCATTTCAAATTGATTCAGTAGTGTTAAAATTAAGTGAATAACAGCTCATACGGACTACACATAAAAAATTTCTAAACTTATATTAACCACATTATCCATTCCTACATATTTTCCGACACACATATGATCGCCGTAAAATGATCAATGTGACGTTGAAAACGGGAAGAAAGAAGAGAACTTTTACGGATGAACAAATATGAAATTAAGATATTAACAACGCTGTTTTTGTTTTATAAAGTGTATAGATAATTAAGTCAAAATATATATATATATATATATATATATATATATATATATATATATATATATATATATATATATATATATATATATATATATATATATATATATATATATATATAACTTGTTGACTTCATAATGACAAAAATATCATTGTCAATATTTTTATCCCGAATATGCCGTTGTGAAGATTCTACTTGTATTTTCATATTATAATTCTCAAAATGGACAATTGCATCATGTAGGGTCGACGAATTTAATAATCATTTGCAACCCAAAATTTAGCTGGGCCTGATTGGATAAGGCCTGCTGAGGCTTATACAATGGATGAGTTGCATTAGGATAAATTGTAACCATCAGTCACCAGCCACTTCGGCTGTACATAAAACAAGAAAAGATTTTAAAAATATTCTTACCTATCTTCTCTTCCTCAATATTTTCTCTCTTTCCTTCCACTTCCCCACCTTCTTTCTTGCAATTGTTCTTTGTTTACTGTTCGTCTTAAATATTGTAAAAATTGGCTACCGAGAAAAGGCTTTCAACTTGAAACCTAAAGTCCAGCCTTCTATTAGCAAAAAGATAAAATCTATGTTGACCAGAAAAGCCCAATTTGTAAAAATTTAATTACTAATTTTAGAGCAAGGATAGGTTAAAATTTATAACTAAGTTTAGCCAAAGTAAATGCCTTGAATGCAATTTTTCAAACTTCATAACTACTGAAATGATTCTATTTCCCAATTAATACTGCAATACAGATACTGATAAAGCAGAGAAGTAAAATTACAAATAAAAAAATATATAAAACCATCTCTAAATTGAGGTGAGCATTAGTCTCTTTCCGAGTTTTAGTACATAAAGAGAAAGAGAAAAAAGGCAGAAAATGCAGCTAAAGCAAAAGGCTACAAAACTACCCACCACATCTACTAAAAGCTATACTAAATCCTAATGCATCGCATATATATATTTTTTTTTTTGCTTTCAAGGAAAAGCGGTCAAACTTCTTGCTAACCTAGGTCCTCCTATTTTTCTTCTTGTTGATGTTGCATGAATTGCCACGTACGACCGAGCAAGTCAATCAGCACCGGGCTCTTGCACTTCGGGCAGGTCGGATCTTCTTCTGACAACAAAACATACATGAAGCACCTAGGGCAACCCGCAAGGACCATAGACGTGGCCTCGTGCTCATTTTCTGATGACAGGCAGGAACTAGACGATGACGAAAATGACGATCCCGTCGGTGATCTACGGGAGGTGTAATATTCTTCCATATTTGGTGGTGATAAGTTCAGCTGCAGATCAAGCTGAGGGCTGCTTGTTTTCCCATTCCTTCGGCTCATGTTTATCTTTCGTCGCTTGTATTAATATCTACCTGCATAATGTTACAAAACGGAAAATAATTCATTAGAAACCGAAATTAAATAAAAGGGTTATTTCATTACATGTAATATAGGTGGTTGTTTATTAATGTACATGTTTTGAAGCTAGAGAAATATTACCTTCAAGAGGAGGAGAGGTGATTGAGGATATATGGTTTGGGATTTAGGATTTTGAGTAAAGAGGAAATGATTGTGATGGCTGTTATATAGGGAAAGAGAAGGTTTAATTAGGTCATGGGGTTAATATAATAGAAGATAATTAAGAAGCACTTAGGCTCACGTTTTCTCTCCTTTCAGATCATCAGATGGGTTGTCGGGCACTTAATTAATGATCGTTGGTCAAGAGGAACTAAATGCACACCGAGCAGTGGGAAAGGAGAGCTAGCTACGATATGAGATTATATTATTATCATGAATCGGAGTGGACTAAGTGTGTGAGTGTGATTATATTGGATTCATTGTATTGGCAGGAAATTAGTCCATATGTTGGGCTTATTGATATTGTGTTTTCTACAAGCAAGCATCTGATTTGCTTGTTTGAATAAACAAATAATTAAACAAGCAGCTAGGAGCATTGAACCATTGAATTAGTGATTAGTTTAGCATTTGATATATATCATTAAACAAAGTGCACGATGGCAACAGCATCTGAGAGAATGGAGAATTCCATTCCCCAATGCATGTCGCCGAATCGGGAGCAGCTTGGGTCCGATGCCCATCGGACCCAAAGTGAGTTCGATGGACTCTAGGACCGTCCGATCTGCTTTAAGATCCACTCCAGAACTTTTACGGCTTCTTTAATTTACGTGCGCACGGATCTTAAAGCAGATCGGACGGTCCTAGAGCCCATCGAACCCACTTTGGATCCGATGGGCATCGGACCCAAGCTGCTCCCCGCCGAATCTACAAGTTATCTTGCATTATCTTACCGACCACAGGCACATAAATAGTTGACCGTACGTGCGTGCAATCGTGCATGTTGCACCTCTTCATGCCCATTTCATTCCAGTTTCATATTTAATGCACTGCATGCCTCCGAACCAGAGGTCATGCTCTGAAGCTGATCTTATTATATTCACAGAGTCTACACCCACAAAGTCTTTTCTGGGTACATCTTTAATATCTCCGATAACTGTCAACAATAATTTGCTAAATATTAAAAACCTACGAGAAGTAAGAAAATTTAATTGTTTTATAGTAATATTTATTCGTTAAAGATAAGTAGTTAAATGTTTGCAACAACATCATAACAATTAATATACAAAAAAGAGATGGACTAGCTTTGAGTGACATGACGAACAACATTACAATATCATAGTGTAATGATGCTTGAGCATGTGATACGATTTTTGTAACTAACTAAATATTTATAGTAACCAGTAAATTAATATTAAAAATAACATGGTAAATATTCAGAAAAAAATGAAAATTTTTGTGCATCTTAATGCATTACTTTTTCTAAAAAAAGATTTTTTTTTTTTTTTACCACTTGACTTGAAATATGCTAAATGAATTTAAAATTTTAAAAAATTATATGTAAACAAAACTCTCTTGAATTTAAGGAGATCACTTTGAATGGTTTATATTCATCGTTTGAAGCTCGGCCGATTCTTTTTGAACCAGAAGCATATATATTGAAATGCTACCAGAAACATATTAACCAGACTCGTATATATAATTAATTATATAATAAAAATTATCAAGCATGTGAGATTTTTGTAATCCCACCATCAAATTTGTCACAACTAGCTAAATATTTACATACAAGTAACTATGTATATATAATGAGATACTAAATTCGTCAGTAATATTGTGTCTTGCATTATAACTTTATATTTACTTCAATTATCAAACTCTGGTTGATTGAATTTGAAGTTTTGAAAGTACTAAAGGCGTTAAGGGTGAATAATTGGTGGACAGAAAACATTAATCTATAATTCTAAAAATGTAGGCCCTATAATCTCGGACCTACTTTAGCCATAGGCCTCTAGCACTCTCGCTAGCTCTCAGGATTTCGTACTATTGTTTATATATGTTAAGATTCAAGAAGAAGTATCCAATGGCATGTTCCCGCCTGTTAGTTATTTCGAAGGTTCATCTTACCAGTACAGCAGTCAGCAGTACGTAGCTAACAGCGCACGCAAAACTGGTTAAAGCAAAGGACGGATAAAACTAAATTAATAAACATCAGGTCTTGGTTTAGTCCCATCTGGTTTTCATTGAACAGTGTGCCAAGCCTCTGACTTTTCAAAGTATTTGCAACTGGTTATGTAATTATGTTTTCAGAAATGTGAGGTAAACAAGTATATCGGATATGAAATCGATCTTTCCCGCCTAATCGAATGGAAATATATATGAAGGGAGGAGGAGGAAAATTGCAAGTTTGATGGTGTATTTAATTTATGTGAGTATGAAGTTGCAGTATATTTTGCTCCTCATTTTAATGATGTATTTGAAATTAATGGCGTACACAAGTATTAGCATAAGATCAATATTACCAATAATATCCAAAAATAATAATTTAATTATTGTACACCAAAATTTAGGCACTTTTATTTTAATTTTTGATTGATTTAGTTCAAATAAAAATAATTGAAAATATGCATTTATTTTAAAACTTAAAGTCACCACATGACTTTCTCAGCCTTACCTATTTTAAAACATACATATATAGGAAATTGCTAATATGCATAGCATAGCATAGAGGACCTCCGTGCTACGGCTCAATATTTGAGTTTTTAAAATTCTAACGGTCGATCCGAACCATTCAACATGATCTCCATATGAATATGTACTTGCAAACCAAATTTTACATTTTTTAGAATTTTTTTACTATTTGTTTAGATAGGTAGAAAATCACTTGATTTGAAAATTCTGTACCATTCAGATCAAGTGATTTTCTACCTATCTAAAAAAATAGTAAAAAAATTCTAAAAAATGTAAAATTTGGTTTGCAAGTACATATTCATATGGGAGATCATGTTGAACGGTTCGGATCGACCGTTAGGATTTTAAAAACTCAAATATTGAGCCGTAGCACGGAGGCCCTCTATGCTATGCATAGCACCGTAGCCAACTCCTATATATATTTATGCATAATTAGCAATATAATTAATAGATATGCTGTGAAATTTAAATTGTGAGCATATAATACAAATGAAAAACAAAGAGTTCTAACGTTTAATTTAGTAAAATTTGACCTATGAGGGTTGCTTAAGTTCTAGTACCTCTCTCTATATATATTATGGTAATTTGGGATTCATCTCGAAAAAAGCATGCATTGTAAAAATAAATTTTAAAAATAAGATAATTTCTATCAAAAAGTTTGTATGTGGCAAATTTGAAACAAATAAATACACTTGAAATGAGGAGAGAAATAAAAATACACAAGCTCATTATATCAAGATAATGAAGCAGAGAGAAACAAACCAAACAGGTTAATATTAGACGTAATATGACGTGACCAAGAAATTTTAAAATCAAACCACTTTAAAACATAGATTTTCTATAAATATTTTAACATAAGTGCTATCAGTCTTTACTCCTTTTACTTTTTCTTTTTCATTAACTGGAGATATGGTCCCTACTCTCCTGTAGAAACGAGAAGATCATGGTGATGCAATTCAACCTCGTCTTATATATTAATATATACGAATTATTCTAAAATTACAACTAATTAAGAAATATATGACATGGACTTCTTCTATCAATTATGATCTGTGGTTAATTGTTCTGACTTTCGGTCATACCGTAATGTACACACGAAAAATAATCTTTATGAAATTCATTTAATGACCTAAATTAATTTCTTGTGCTCGACTTCGCAGCCTCTGCGAAGGTTTTAAAAAAAAAAAATTCTTGTGCTAAAAAAAATCACATTCTCTGAAGTAGACTGCTACATGTCATTTGGTTATTATCAACTTATCATATATTACACGAGATAAGTGTAGGTCCGATGCTCATTGGATCTAGTTTGGTTCCGATGGGCAGATCTACCGTAGGAGAACGGAGTAATTTGTGCGCATGAAATTTGAAACATACACGCACGGAGTTTAAAGCATTTCGCACGAATCTAAAGGAAAATCGATGGTGATTAAACCCGTCGAACCGAGGTAGGCCCATCGGACCTACTCTCAAGTCATATTACACACCTCCGGATTTCTCATAAAAAAAGAAAAAAAAGTTATCATCGGACCTACTCTCAAGTCATATTACACACCTCCGGGTTTCTCATAAAAAAAGAAAAAAAAGTTATCATATATTACACAGTTGACCGTACGTGGGCATATTCTGAAAATTATCTCGAGCTGTAAAAAAATGTATTTTTTTTTTCGAACTATTTAAAAAGCACTTCCATCCCACGAATGCATGCCTATGAAAGTGTGCATTATAAGTCTAATATATAGCGACATGTCAGCCAGTAAATACAGTCATTTTATGTTTCAAATTGACAATTAATGCGCGTGGAAGAATAGTCTGTCTTTCTGCCACAAAAAATAAATAATTATGTTTAATCCAGTGTTTTAAATAACGCGCCGCTATAGCGTTTTTGACCCTAAACGCTAAGCTATGACATGAAATTAATATGCTAATTGCGCTACGGCCGCTATAGCGGTAATAGCGGTCCGCTATAGCGCATAGCGTGTAGCGCGCTATTTGCGCGCTATGCATATTGGGCTTTTTTAGACAATTTATATGGACTTAAATAAAGATCCATAAAATTTATTTTGTATAGAAAAAAAATATAGAATGAATCATGATGTTTAAGATATTTTGTATAGAAAAAGTTCGATAGTTTATGATATTATTATGGATATTTTTAACCATGGACTTTTTTGTATTAGTTCAATATGAATATTATAATTTCTTAATTAATTTGATGTTATTTATTGTTCTATGAAACTTTAGATAATGTTAATATATAGTACAAATATATAATATAATTTTTGTAAAAAAAAAAAACGCTATTTGGAATAGCTTCCGCTATATAGCTACGCTATTCGCTATAGCTTTTTTTGTAGCCTTCCCGCTATAACGCTATAAACGCTATTTAAAACATTGGTTTAAGCCAATGATGTTTTAACTAGATGATTTCTTTGGTAGGACTTTGTATTAAGTGGATGAACTTGTAATATACCGAGGCATTAATTAGCTTTTTCAAATATTGTACTACATTCCGCTCCCGCCAATAATTATACGACTTAAAAATACGAAAATTAGGATCAGCCCAGAAGGCAAGGCCCGTATCAAAACAAGCATATCTGAAGGCTGAAACATGAAATAAAACTTGCTTGTTGTGGGCCTATTAAACGGCCCAATATATCCCTATTCTTGAAAACTCAAGCCCGCACAAAACTTATTTTTGACGAACAATGCCCAAACTTAATCTATCTATCTATGTTGTTCTGTTCTGTAAGTTCGAATAGAAAAAGGATATGTTATTGATGGATAGATGATAGATAACTATACTGACATTTTTTTTTTTTTTTTTTGAAGATCGGTGGCCAATAGCCTACCAACAGATTCATTAAAAAAGAAAAATATTTACACGCATAGTCTGAAAGTAAATCCTACTTGACCTTTATAAATTACTAACTGATTTGGGTTACAACGGTTAATTAATTAATTTATTCCTGTTACGAACTAAGAAGAATTTTCGAATTATTTTTGGCATTAAGGATACTGAATCAAATCAAACTCTTTAGTCTAGCTTGCCATGTTGTCTTTGTTTTCCGATCCATAAGATGTAAATTGAATCGCGAATGTTTAGCATCCGATTTGATCATATGAAACAATCAATTTGTCGATTAAAATCATTTTGCTTTCATTCTTCTTAAATGTTGCTAAACTCGATAGAAGCCCAATATCCATAATTCCATACTATCACTACATCAGGTTCAAAATAAAATATGTAAGTTGAGCTAATTTTGTGGGCTTATGTTGCTTAAACGCACTTTGCTTCATCATCTATTTACGACACGATCTGAGAGAGGAGAGAGGAGAGAGGAGACGATCTTCACTAAGAAATGGGCAACGCTCAGTCTCCAGCGACCAACCAACGCTTTATCACGGCGAGCAGGTATTACCCTGCGTTGAACTTTTTTATCTGATTAATTTTGTGTTATCATGTACCTCCATTTCTAAAAGGAGCTATTTTGCTATCCAAAAACAACCCAAGGGCCTTTTCCAAAGAAGGGCTAGAACAAAAGCGCTCGTTGTTCGCCTCCCTAGCCTCGCAGTCTCAAAGCGATGGCAAGTTCATCTCTCAATCTGTTTTCCAGGTACAGCTCTCTCTCTCTCAATCTAGTAGTTGCTCAAAGTGGAGGTATCAAATATCAATTATGCTTTATTCGCCGTTATGATACCTCCTGGCATTTATTAATAATTCATTATATGAATTTGAATCAAATTGTGGATTTTAATTTTGATAGGAATATTATGGGATTCACGGTGCGCTCATGGATAGGTTGTTTCAATTAGTTACGCAAGAAAGAAATGATGGCAGGCTTACATTGGAAGATCTTATAATCACTAAAGTTTGTGACTTCTCATCTCATCTCATCTTTTCAATTTTTTTCTGTTTCCTTTATGTAGAGTTTTAGACAGTCAGGCAATGCTATTAGATATTCTATATCTTGCAATTGAACATATCTTATCTACTTTCCTGATATGATGTCAGGCTACTTATGAGAAGGGAACTCCAGATGAAATTGAAGAGTTTATATACCGGCTATGTGATGTTAATGGAGATGGTGCTTTAGGAAGGTATATAGCTCAAGTCTCAACAAAAGTCATGGTACAGTCTTAGCTAATTAAGGTTATGGATTCAAATAAAAACAGTCAGGGTAGATGTTGGTAATGAAACCAGTTGGTAGCATTACATGCCAGCACAACAGCACTCAGCATCTACCGTAGCTGAAATTGGGTTTATAATTTATTAGTCCAAGTTAGAACCTCTTACCTAACACAGCCAGGTAAAATATATATTTATTAGTCATCAGCAGTACCTTTCCTATTCACAGCATAATTGACCCAGTCTTGTGTGTCAGTCAGGCCAGAGATCAACAATGGTACCAAATATCATTGTAATACTTTTGGAACTGAATATACCAAAATGTTAGAAATGCTAGAGATCTCATTTGGACTTCTAGAATCACAACACAGAATCATTTTGCTGTAAATAGAGGTTTAATTAAGACACTGGAAGAAGTAATATAAAATCCAATTATAATGGACAATGATATTATCTCTTGAGATATTTTATTTTGTTTGACACAAAGTTTATCGTCGACTAATATGGAAGGTAGAGATCCCAAAAGTTTCCAGTTTTCTTAGAATTATGTAATATCCAGGACAAATATTTCAACTTCCATTAATTACTGAAATAGCTCATTGGAGGAAAAATTAGAAAAAATAAACTGAGTTATTGAGTTGGACGAGATTAGTTGACGGAAAACAAGTAAAGAACTGTTTGCTTAGGAAATCAAAAGTACAATTTTGATGAATCAGAAACTGGAAAACCTTGTTGAGTAAAGTGAACTTAAAAGAAGCAAACTGTCAATAGGATCTTCACTTCGTCCATGTCAAGAACTGCAACTCAAAATAAACACTACTGTCATTAGGATCTTCACTTCAGCCATGTTGAGAACAGAAACAAAGCAATAGTTGTGCAAAGCACATGCTTGAAAGTGAGCCATTTGATGAGTATTGCAAAGGACGTGCCAGAAAGTGAGTCATTTGATGAGTGTCACAAACAGAGTACATAAATCTCTGTTCTGTTGAACAGCATGTGCTTTGCAAAGCGTTGTCACAGTTTGTTGCTAAAGAATGAGTAAAACCAAAAAGACAAGAGAAAACCCACCTCAATTGAAATTCTTTGTTTTTCGATTTTAAGATGAATTTTCCTTGTACAATTGAACTAAAGTTTACTCCGGATTTTGATGAATGTTGGGCAAGCTGCATTGCAATGTACATGGCATGAACCCAATCTTAAACATGAATGTTAGACACGACACCTACATAGGAATTTCCACAATGACACATGTCGGGTTTGTGTTGGGCATGGGCATGCTGTGTTTCAGATGCATATTTATTATATCTATTCACAAGAGTCTTTGCTACATAAATTACATTGGAAATGCGTGTTAGGAAAAATTTCCACCCAAATCAGATTTTTGATGTTATAGTGTTTGTGATCTGCATTACGGGATGCTGGATACCAACCATCTCTTTTCTTTTGTTTATTTCAAATTTAATGTAAAGGAAATTCACTAATAATAGTTCAAACAAATATCCTTGGAAAGATGTCTGGACTCACCAATGGAAATGAAATGGAAGAATTAAGCAGCAATGGAATTCATTCTAAAAACATCATCTCCTTTGCCTTCCTGATTTCATCCTAGTGCATTAAATCTGATTTAAACAATGTTGTTTACACTGAGAATTCTATCTGAAAACAAGTAAAATCTCAACTCCACAAAAATTAGAATATTAATTTAGTTTTTATGAACTTAAAATTGACTATGAAGAATGAGGAGGGTTCAAATGCCTCATGCCTTTCATGCCTCATTGTGCCTCACATTGTATATCTTTGTTTTCAAAGTTCAAACCGTCGATCCAAACTGCTCAACATGTTCTTCATAGTAAAATATGCTCGGAGACCAAATTTTATATTTTTTTGGAAATTTTTTTCTAAAACTGTTGTTTCTGGACCATCCAAAAGCAGTGATTTTGTACCTATCTAACAAAATACTAAAAAAAAAAAAAATCCAAAAAATATAAAATTTGGTCTCCATGCATATTTTAATATGAATCATGTTGAATGTTTCGGATCGACAGTTTGAACTTTGAAAACAGAAATATAGGATATGAGGCACGATGAGGCATGAAAGGCACGAGAGGCATTTGAACCTCCTCATGAAGTATAGTCCATAGTTGAACTTTAAATTGATTATCAGTTGTCCATATACTTCAATTAAATCACGAGGAGATTTATTACCATCCAGCCACATTCCCTTGTTTTAAGTAATAAATAACTAAAAAAAAGGAAAAGTTTCTCTTTTTACAAGGCTATGATTTAATCCATATAAATTGAGCACTTTGGTTACATCTACAGATAACAGAACAGGATAAAAGCCATCTTTCAGGGATTATAATTGGTGGGTGTTCTTTTCATACAAAGTAGAATGTTAAGAAATTCCATCTTCCAGGGATGACCTTCAATCTGTTCTAGAATCTATCGAGCGAACTATTTTTACTGATGAAGTTAAAGAAACTGGCTCAGCCATGCAAAATGGAAGGATGACAGTGTTTCTCAATTCAGCAACATTTCCAAACTCAAAACAAAGCATGTCACTAAAGGATTTAAAAAGTTGGTTCAGCCACGTTCCTTCTGTCAGAAAGTTTCTGGGTAGTTTGTTAATGACCCCTGATCCAGGTTAGAACATTTTTCTGTGTTGCTTTTTGTAATTTCATTTTACATCTGATTGGGATTTTGTACGTGTACCAACTAAGCGTCAAAACATGCATATCCTTGTAACACATTAAACAATTTACACAAATTCTAAGTGAGAAAATCTGGAATTGATGAAAATATTGTGCATATCTAAAGTTGTAGGGGTTTATCTTTATTTCTTAGTACCTTAGGTGTAGACAAGACATTCTCGTGTGGTAGATAAATTAATATTTTTTACAATATGATTGGATGCATGACTATGCTGGTGATCTCTCTAATACTAAGGCTTAGTAAGGTCTTTCAACTTGATACCCAAAAATATATTTTTTCTTTTTACTTATCTTTTAGGCAGGCCAGGATTTCAAGTGCCCAACCTAGACTATCCTTCGAATGTAGATTCTCACGTGCTTATTTTGAAAGAAGAATTTGCATGGCATGTTGGAGGTGCTCTTACTCCACAAGAGGCCGAAAATTGGAAGCTCTTGTACCATAGCTCTATTCATGGCCTCAGCATCAACACATTCTTAGGAAACATCTCGTGAGTACATACATATGTAATATTTTGGTTTACAATTCAGCAAGAAGGACAGTTACACTAGCATTTTCCACACTGGTCATTGGTTCAGGTAGCAATACATTGCAGTGATGGTTTAGGAATTCTTTATTGGTTATTTTTAATTAATTGAGGTAAGCTTAGGTTTATAATAATTAGAATGATAATTTCATGTTTGAGGATTAATTGACAAAAATATGGATTAATTTGAGGTTTCAAATTGATAAATAAAACTTAATTGGGTCTTGATTTGGACAAATGGTTATTTTATGTAAGATTTTTTTTTCAGAAATGGAGACGGACCCACCATCCTAGTAATTAGAGATAAAGAAGGCTATGTATACGGGGGATATGCATCTCGGCCGTGGGAAAAGCACAGTGATTTCTATGGCGACATGAAATCTTTTATTTTCCAATTGCACCCTCAAGCCTCCATCTTTAAACCTTCTGGTGCAAACTCAAATATACAATGGGTATGACTTACATAATTTCTTCTATTTCAATTAATGCTTATTTGAGTTAAAGTTGAGAACAGTTGACACTTAAGACAAGACATGAGAGCAATTAATTTGGTGATGACCAATTAATTGGACATTGAAATACTACAGAGCTCAAACCAATTTGGACATTGAAATACACCAATTAATTGCTGAAACATCATAAATTGCAGAATTCAAACCAAATTTGGATATTGAAATACTACACATGACCAAACTGATCCCTTTTTCCTAATTTCTTTAGTTCGGTGTTGGCTTCAGCTCTGAGAGCATCCCTAACGGAGTCGGGTTTGGTGGAAAACCCAACCATTTTGGACTCTATCTTTCTGCAAACTTTGATCAGGGTCACACGTTTTCGTGCACCACTTTCAACAGCCCCTCTCTTTCCAAGTCAAACTACATAATACCAGATGTGATAGAATGTTGGGGTATTCAGTTAGAGACGGGGGCACAAAACGAAGACAATCGGCCAGGGGCGGCTAAGGGGACAGTTCTGGAGAGGTTTAAGGAAGACCGCAACATGCTCAAATTGGTTGGCTTGGCTAGCTCTACTGATTAGAGTGGGGGTGTTTGTCATATAAATATTGTGTATTTCTCATATACGTAGAGTGGAGGAACTGATATGCATTTGTCATATAAATATATTGTGTATACAACATTAGTGTTCTGAGATGTACTTTCCTTTTACGTGACTCTTTGCAGGAAGGAATGTAGCATTTGTATTATTTCGGATCGGATATTGATTCATGGGAAATTGACGGTTTATCAGCAAAAGCCATGTTGTCTAAGGCATAAATTTCATGAACCAAATGCACTCTATTGTAACTATTTAAAATCTTGCCCTTTCCTAAACTTGTCGCGGTAGAATATTTACCAACTAAAATGCTACTCGCTAAGAAACAGATTTTCAGATTTAAAATTAAACGTACATGTTCATGGTTCGTAATTAATCAATGCAATGTCAGAAAAAATTCCTGGAGAAACATAATCTTTGAACTATACAAGGCAGCAAGTGCAGAACAAAATAGTAGGCTTTTTCTTGCAGAAACAAAATGGTAGGATGTCACTGGCACGAGAATCAGGTGTCACCTGAAACAAAACAAAAAAGATGATGATATAAAGAGAAAGAGCATGGTAATGTGTATGTCATGTGTGACCTCCTTGGTTGGTCAGATTCAGATAGTCCCCACCTATAGCAATGATAGCACATTTTTGCGACCATTATTGGCCTCTTCTGTACAGCCCTGTTTGCGGCACGCCTATGCTCCGTCTCTCTTTGTGTCCAGTTAAAAACTATAGCTCCTCTCCAGTGGAGTAGAAATAATGCCTGATTTAATTGGCGGTTGCAACTTGCTGGTCTGGGTCAAAGTCGGTGCTAAAATTGTACTACCAACTAATTAATTCCCACAATTTCTGCTATAAACAAGCCAAGGTTACTGGAAAAAAAGAAAGAAATAGAAATTTCTTGAAAAAAAACAGAAGAAAATTAATTTCCACAGGGGCCTGGCTAAAACAATAGGTACTACGGAAACACGTGGACAATAAAAGGGGCCGTGATGAGACCCTTAAGGGATTTGGTGGGCCCCCAGTTAAGCTGCACGCCAGTCATCACCTACACCTAAGGCACATGGGGACCGCGCGGATTTAATGGGCCGGGCTCTTGACAGGTTTAACCGGGCCTACGTATCTCGCCTTTCCTTTCTTTTCTTTTTTCTTTATTCCTTTTCTCGGAGCTAATAATGACGATCGTCTCTTTTGCGTGTGGCACCAAAAATCTACATAATTTTGAAATTAATGCGGAGATGGACTTTTAGTTATAGTTTTTGACTTATGAGTTAATGTTTATTAGCTGGCGAATCATTGGCGTTAGAACCAGAGCAAAAAAAATCCTTTTCCTTTTTCTATTTGAATTCAGGGCTGCAAAGTTCGCAAAAAGATTTTGTCAGGGAGAATGAATCTTTTGTTCCACTTATTACATGATGCATGCGTTTTTGTGAAAACAAGTTCATGCATCCCATTCCTACCCAATTGTGCAGCACCTTTCATTGTTCATGTTTGTGAGATTCTAGATATTAAGAAAAGAAATATAATAAAAGAATGATGCACCTAACACTTGCATTAATTTGGATGGATACACATGGCCTCGTTCTGTTGAAATGACCCTCTATATATATATATAAAGGGCCATTTACATGTGTTCTCCTATCCCAACAAATATTTATTTGACCAACTTCGAATATCGTGCATCAAATATTCCAATTTAAGAAATTAACAAGGAAACCAATTTACCGTTTTAGTGCACCGCAGTAAAATGTAAAAAAAATAAAAGTAACCACAATATATTAAAGAATAATTATTTCAATCCCCCACTCTAGTACCCACATTGTACCCGCAGCAACAATAGAGGAATGTTGTACTACGGTCCCCACTAATTAGAGAAAAGTTGTACTATAGTCTCCACTAATTATATGGTACCCCTTTCCCAGTCTCCACACTCGTTTCCACGTCAACCTTCAAAGGTATAAATACTTAGAACATAAAATATTAATACTTGCAAAATAAGATATAAATACTTACATGCGTAACTTGATATGATCATTCTCTTTTCCAGTCCCCTAATCGTTTCCGCGTCAACCTTCCTTTAATAAAGTAGTAGAGACCCCGTATCCCCCCATCAACATTCCCTAATAGTCTCCGCGTCAACCTTCCTCTAACAAAAATAATTGACCTTATAGGTATAAATATTTACAATACTTGATATTAATACTTAAGATGTAATCCAGTGTCATATGTAAAAAAATATTTGCAAGTATAAGTATAAATACTTGCGTGATGACGAGTTCAAAAGTACGTCATCATGAATCTCATTTGAAAAAAAAAATTACGTAGAAGATGTTCGTGATTTTAGATTCGCAAAATTTCTGACATATCGTTAGAAATATGACAGTTAAGGTGTGGGTACAATACGAGTACTCATACCAGCTTCCTATATTAAAATAATGGCTAGCAGAGTGTTAATCCTTATGGTCATATTTTAAGTTGTTAGTCAGATTATTAACGTAGAACATAAACTTCAAATATGCGGTGATTATATATTATAGGGCCAGTTTGGAAACCTTTAAAGTAGCTTACGCCATTATAGTTGAAAACGCTTGCAAAACATGAATAAGAGAATTAGAATAGGAGTACAATAGGTTAAGAGCATCTACATCCCTGGAGGTAAAAAACTAGGAAATCAATCAAATCATAGGAAAGAGAAACTTGTAATTATATATATCATGCTTTCATCTGGATGTCTACAAGTGTCCATGCAAGTGATGATAGAGAAATGAAGGAGCAGGTGGGTTGAATGATAGGTGCTTGAACTTTATAATTAGAGAGCACAAACGCACATGAGAAGGAACACACGCTCAAACCAATATGCAACTTAATTTTTTAATTTGGCAAGTAAATACGTACGGCTTAGCAATGTTACACGATACAAAAATGCCAATTTAAGCTATTCTGTGCCTTATCTTGTCTCCCTTTTATTCATCCTCCTCCCCCAATCTTATTGGAAAATGGTGCAGATATCATTTTATTGAGTAGAACTAGGGTGCTCCTAAGCTCACCAAGTCCTTCCGTGAGCGCGACTCTAAAACCTATCAAATTGACTTCAAATAACATTTCCAAACCGTTAGATGTTCAATCTTATATTAAAATGTACTTGGAGACCAAATTTTACATTTTTTGGAATTTTTTTACTATTTATTAAGATGGTTTGAAAATCGCTGTTTTCCAATGGTGCAGAATTTTAATAAAAACAGCGATTTCAAACCATCTTAATAAATAGTAAAAAAATTTCAAAAAATGTAAAATTTGGTCTCCAAGCACATTTTAATATAGATTGAACATCTAACGGTTTGAAAATGTCGTTTGAAGTCAATTTGATAGATTTTAGAGTCGCGCTCACAAAGGGCTTGGTGAGCTTAGGAGCACCCTAGTTCTACTCCATTTTATTATCTCAATTGATATAATATTTATATATAATATAAAACTAGATTGGAACTTGAACAAAGAAAAATTGCCTTGCTAGACCCACGTGAGCAAATAAATCAATTATGGGGTTCAATTTGTGCCAAGCAGAAGAGAATAATATATATATATATATATATATATATATATATATATATATGTCACTGTACCGTTCAGAGATTCTTTTGTTGGGATTTTCTGGCTTTGATTGCATGTATAAATTAATTAATTAATTAATTAATTAATTGCAGATTATGCCTGAGTCTGGAATCGCCTACTTTTATGAAAAAAATGTTGTGCTTTTAAGCATGCTTAGCTAATTCGGGGGTAATTTCTCTGTAATGGTCTCTTTTAGAGAAACTTCGTCCACAACTTGTGAGGAAAGTAGAGCTGTACTTCTTTTGCGCAAATAATAAAAAAATACGGGTGACTATGTGCCTTTGCAAATATGAAAAAATTCTCTAATTAAATATACCATCTAATTAAGCTCCCTCCCTTAATGAAGTTGAAGATCTAGAAAAATATTGCTAGTTTTAAAAAACAAAAATTGAATGAGTTCTACATAACTATTTTTGTTTAGATGGACACCGCTGGCATTTCTCACTCTAGCTGTGTGTTACTCGAGATATTTATTTTTTGTTGACAAAAAGTTAATTGCAAAAATGAAAAGCGTGAGCAAGAGTTTGTGGAATTAGGGGCGGATGCATGTACACAGAATGGAGAATTCTGTGAGAATGGATGTCAATTGATTTTTTTTTTCTTTTTTGTATTTATGTATATTTTTCTATATAATTTAGAGTAAAATATTATAGACACTCATTCTCAGTATTTAAATTTTTATATGATTGATCTTCATTTATGTTTGATTCTCACAATTTGAAAATCTAGCTCCGTCTCTGTGTAAAATAATGGGAGAAAACTTTCCTTATTTTCTTAAGCAGATAAAGATTATAAAATCAGGGGCGGACCCACACACAGCCAGAGGGGGGCAGCTGCCCCTCTCTAGATTTTGAAATTCAGTGGAAACATATGGGCCTGGTACCACTTTGCCCCTTCTTGTAAATTGTTTTACTCCTCTCTGGAACAGGAAAGCCCGTCAGATCAGTCCAAAAGCAATGTTAATGAGAAAACTTTGTTGTTTTTTATAGAAATTTACGGATCGGAACCAACTTTATTGTTTTTTAATATATAAAATGATATTATTTTATTATTTTTTATTATGTAAGACTATATAATTTTTATTGTTTCTTATTATGTTGATTCATTTTTATCTAGTATTTGATTAGTTAATAGGTTTGAACTCAATAAGCTATTTTAACCCGATTCATACCTCTCCCTCCCTGATATAAATTCTGCATCCGCCCATGTATAAAATGCATCAACACCTATCAAACTCAGCAAATCACAAATTCCCTTGAAAATCACCAGTAAAAATTGTGAAAGTTCCGATGATTGATGAATTTGTCCTACAACAATTCTAGTAGAGTAGAGCTCTAAAATAAAATAAAATAATAAAAAAAGAAACTAATGCATCCAAACCTTCCATTACATATTCTCTGATTTTCTGCCATATTCCAAGAACCTAAATTTGGAAATGTACAATCTGGCACAGATTGGAAGAAAGCTACATGACGAAATCTTTGATTATACATACTGTTCTTTCAAGCGGCCTTGAAACAATTAACAACATCCTATGTGGTCTATGTTATGTTTTTTTCTATTTTGTTTTAAAATTTCTTTCTGTTGTAAAACCTCTCAGTTGAGTTTGTTGTTTTCTAAGGCTACAAGGATCACCAAGATATATGTACTGATTAATTACAACTTTTGCTGGATTAATTAATGAATGTTTTCCGAGGGACTTGTTCTAAAAAAAAAAAAAAAAACCATACTCTCTGATAAAATTCTTGTTTATAGCTCACAAATGAGGGCGAATTTGTATTTCAGTGAATTGTAATAGTACATATTGGTACTAAAAGATCTAAAATTGTAATAATAAATTTTCTTTCTCCACAATAAAATTCACCTATTTTTTTATTTTCATGAAATTAGAGTTGATATCCTTCATCTTAACTTCAGTGCAGACATTGAGTCTCGAATTAAATGTACAATAATAGTATTAGAAATTTAGAATAGTGATTGTTGGAAAAAAAATAAAATTGGTGGAAATTGGGAAGATTACCATCCAGAATAATCTTATTATTGTTAGGTTTACGAAATAATCTTATTATTGTTATTCTCAAACGCAGCCGTAAAGAATAACACTTCTATTAAAATACATATAAAAAACGTTGGAAACCGACCATTTTCCTTGAAAGCAACACGACACGGGGAAAAAAGCAGCGAAAAAGTAGAACTAGTTGCATGATTTTAGGATCAGGAGTCCAACAGCAACTAGATTTATTATTAGAACTAATACTGTATTACTGTGCAAGTAAGAGAGTCAGCTTACATTAATTGATCCAGTTTGGGTCCTCTGTGACAGTATCACACCTCCATATTGTGTTGCGAGTCACCGTTATACATCGTTATCAACTTATCATCTTTAATGAACCATATATATTCTGTACTCTTTTAGTAATCTTGGGGCACTTGTCAGTCATAACTTGTACGGCTTGTAATGCCGGAATCCGCCACAAGAAATCTGGGTTTTCGTTAGATGGTACCTGGTAACTAAGTGCTAACTTGATTTTAGAGAGTACCGCTCTACCTGATGTGTCAACTTAGCTGGATAAAGAGTTAAGAACACCCCCACATGCATCATTAATTTAAAAGATAATGAACTTTTTATGAAGAGGTCCCCGGAAAAGTACCCTGACTCATACATCTCCCTTTGTAAATGGATTAGAAATGAGCAGTCCGCTTCAAATAAGGTAAATCTAACCACCAATGTGAAAGGAAGAATAAAGAAGAAGAAATGCCACTTAAATGATAATTAAAAGCATCTCCAATCCAGCAATTGATTAGAAATTTAAAACAGTTGTAAACAGTTATTTAGAAATTAAAGTGACATTAATTGCTGAACCTTTCTATCGGTGAAATTACTTTCAATTTCTTTCACCCTCCACATCAGCGATATCTCCTTTTTTTCCGCCGAGAGAAAGAGTGTTATGGGTAGAGAAATGAAAAGTCTGAGCCAATAAATTTGTCACGCTGTCAATAAGAAAACAATTTATTTTAAAGAAAATTTGCTAATTTACAAACTACCATACACCCCAGCAATTAATATACAATTAGCCACATCAGATTACAAATTAGAAAGCAAATTGCGTTGTAGATGCTCTAAGGCGTCATGTAACGGTAAGGTGATAAACTGCGAGTAGAACTAAGTGCGTATCCTCTGAGATATCTCAACTTTTGCTTGACCGACGTGTTCGGTGCCTATTCGGGAATAGCACAAGGACTAATATTATTTGTACTTTGAGATTTGTGCAGGACATATTTGAACGGTTGAGATTTTCCAAAAAAAATACTCAAAGTTTGAGATATCTCAGAGGATGCAATTTCAGTAGAACTAGAGTATTTCTAAGTTTACCAAGTTACTTTGTGAACTCAACTCAAAAATATATTGGATTGGCTTTAAATGACGAATCTAAATGTTGAAATCATTCTATTTTACGAGTGATGCGTCTACATGCAAAAAAAAATTAATTTTAAATTAATTTTGTATAGAGTCAATGGGTCAAAAGATACCCAAACAAATGAATGTATTAAAATTAATTTATAAACCTTGTATTTTTGGACCACTTGGCTTTATACTAAATTAATTCGAAACTTTAAAATTTTCACATGTAGATGCATCGTAGAAGGATTTCAACAGTTTGGATTGATCGTTTGAGACCAATCCGATAGATTTTAGAATTGAGTTCACAAAGAAGATTAGTAAACTTAGAAACACCCTAGTTGTACTCGATAAAAATGCTTCGTTCTGGGTACATTTTATTCAAACATTTATGTTTGCAACACCACTTGAGAGTAGGTCCGATGCCCTCCGATGGGCATCGGACCTACTCTGGTTCGATGGATTTAATCACCGTCGATTTGCTTTAAGATTTGTGCAGAATGCTTTAAAATCGTGCATGTCTGTTTCAATTTCCGTATACACAAATCTTAAATTAGATCGGACAGTTATCATGCTCGTTGAACCTAAAAATAGGTCCGACTCCGTTCTCTTGCAACACATGCTTCTTCAGTCCTTGTGTTGTGAGTACACTGTTACTGAAACAAAGGCCTACTCATGGAAAAAGCTTGTAGGTGACACGTCACACAGCTGTTAAAACTATAATAATGATTTCAACAGTATATTTTTGCCTATAATTGCTTCCCTTAGCAAAATCAGAATTACCAAGGAAAAAAAGGAAATATTTTGAACTAAAAGAATTTTGACCTTTATCTTTATCTTGATTTTCACGAAGTACTCTCTGGTCTCTACTTAATCACCAAAGAGAACGAATCAAATAAATTTCTAATTTATTAAATAACAAAAAAAAAAAACGCTTGAGGAAGAAACAGTAAAAAGACAACTGGAGAAAGAGAATATCTGAGAAGGCCTATTATTGGAACTTGCTTCCTGAACTGGTACTGCGCAGACTTAAAAGACAAATAATGACTTAACCATATATATATATATATATATATATATATATATATATATATATATATATATATATATATATATATATATATATATATCACACCACGATACTACAACCTGACTCTTTTTTTTTTGATGTGAAACCCGTAGGTATATATTTGAATTCCGGTAAAGGCCTTTTACATTGCTTGATAGAAAAACAGAAAGTAAAATCCTATTTTTAATTAGCCTAAAACTACCTACGAAATTAAAACATATAAAATTCGTAATGGAAATTACTGGAAAAAGACACAACGTATTCTAATTTGAAAGCATAAAAGATTTAACTACAACCTGACTCAATGTACCAGGTAAGGGAAAGTTCATATCCTTTCCAGTCCAAATCTAAACATATGACACCTTAGTTCTTTTTTTCTTAATTAAATTAAAAGCTGCAAGTAATCATCGATCTTTTCTCTCTAGAATGCTTTCGTTTTAGTACTCGTGAGAAACCACCAGTAGTTATAATTTAGACATTTGTTGGTGAGGATTAGTATCTCATTAGGTTGGAGGTACTTTGATGCATTCATTAAAAATGGTTAACATGAAAAAAATATACCCTCCTCACTCTCCAATATTTTTTTGAAAGTTTCTTTATAAAATTTGCAGGACCTCTACTTCCTCCTGATTTTCTGAATTTTCTTCAACTCTGCATTAATTAATTATTTTCTTAGACGTTTGGTACTTTGTTTTGACTAAAAAATAGGATAAAAAGAACATATATAGTAGCCTACGTGTATATAGTTTGACATTTCCATCGTAACACCCATCACTGATATAGTTATATATTAACATATTTTTCGAACCTTACAAATGGCAATATACGAGCTTGAGACTTTGAGACTTTAATGCAA